>CM030044.1:75910337-76510337 GCA_017639485.1 Pluvialis apricaria
GAAGAGAAGAGAAGAGAAGAGAAGAGAAGAGAAGAGAAGAGGAGAAAAGAAGCGAAGCGAGAAAAGAGAAGAGAGAAGCGAAGCAAGAAGCAAAGCAAAGCGAAGAGAAGAGGAAGAGAAGAGGAAGAGAAGAGGTGACAAAGCTGACAGTGGACAACTTTTGCTTTATTTGCCAAGCTGAGGGTCCGAGGAGGGTAGCGCCAGCCTGCCGCGCTGAGAGGCCGCAGCCCAGCGAGCTGCGAAGGGGTGCAGTGTATTTTGGGGGAAGCAGACGCGGGGCCGGGAATCCACCTCTCGAGCAGACGATGAACATTTATTAACGCAGACGGGAGACGGGCAGAGCCCGCCAGGAGTGTGAGCTGCGGGCTCCTCTCTCGCAGGAGATCAGCGCCCATGCCGGGCGAGCCGAGCGTTTTGGCAGCAGCCGCCATCGCTCTGCTCGTCCCGGGAACGGCCCCGCACCGCGGCGGCGCTCCCGCTGAAGCAGAGACGCACTCCCCGCTTCCAAAACAAGTCGGCGGGTGAAAAAAAAAATAATAAAAAAAAAAAAAAAAATAGACCCCCAGACCGGAATTTCGGCCCCTCCATCACGACCGCGGCCCCTGTCGCGACACCCCCCGCCCCCCCTTCTCCCGCGCCGGGCGCTGAGGGGACCCCCGCCGGCCCCGCCCCCCCGGCCGCGCGCACGCGCCTGCGCACGGCGCGGGTCCCGGCGGCGACATGGCGGCGGCGGCGGCGGCGGTCGGTGGCCGTGGCGGCGGGGCCGGGGCCGGGGCCGGGCCAGGCCGGCGGTGGCTGCTGTGCCTGTGGCTGTGCGCGGCGCTGCTGCCGCGGGCGGCGCGGGGCCTGACGGAGGGCCTGTACTGCGGGCGGCGCGTCTGCTACGAGGTGCTGGGCGTCAGCCGGCAGGCCAGCAAGGCGGAGATCGCCCGCGCCTACCGGCAGCTGGCCCGCAAGTACCACCCCGACCGTTACCGGGGGGAGGCGGCCGCGCCGGGCGGCGGCGGCCCGCAGGCGGCGCACGAGAAGTTCCTCCTCATCGCCACCGCCTACGAGACCCTCAAGGTGAGAGAGCGGGGACCGCCGCCGCGGCCGGAGCCGCTCCGGTAAGAGACAGCGCGGGGGGGGGGCCGGCGGAGGGGCCCGCCCCGGGGTGGGGGTACCGTGCGGGGAGGCGGCGGCGGCCGTGGCGGTCCGGGGGAGCGGGGCAGGCGGCGGGGCGGGCAGGGTGACCTGCCCCGCACCGCACCGCGGCTGCCCGCGCCGCCGCTGCCCTCGGCGGTCTGGCTTCGGGAACGGAGGCGGCGCCCAGGCGAGTAGGTGCGGGGTCGGGGCTAACGCCGCCCGGGGCAGGCTGCTCGCCCCTCTCCTTTACCGGTGCTTATAAATTGCCCGAAAGGTACATAAACCCCCCTCCCAAATTTTGCTGGAGGGCTGCGACTCGTCTGCTGCGGCTGTCCCTGGAGCGTCCATCCACAAAGGGACCCGGCTCGGACGGCGGGACCCTGCCCGGCCCCGGCCCCGGCCCCGGCGGTGCCGCTTCCCCGGGGCGGGATCGCAGCCGCCCGGGTCACACGGCGGTGCGTCGCGGTGGGCTCTGCGGCGCCCCTTTTGCCGCCTTTTGTGTGGGCTTGGCCGGCTTGCTTCTTACCGGCAGTCAGGGAGGGGTAGAAATGCCGAAAAACCTTCTTCAGTAGCCAATCCAAGAGTGTGTGTGTGTGTGTGTGTGTGTGAGGATACGGTTCTCTTGAAAGTCCCTTTGTATTTAAAATGAACCATCTGGGCTTTAACTTAGAGGTATAGAATCATAGAATGGTTTAGGTTGGAAGGGACCTTAAAGATCGTGTCCCAGGGCAGGGACACCTCCCACCAGCCCAGGTTGCTCCAAGCCGCATCCAACCTGGCCTTGGACACCTCCAGGGACGGGGCACCTAAACTGCTCTGGGCAACCTGGGCCAGTGCCTCACCACCCTCAGAGTGAAAAAATTCTTCCTAATATCTCATCTAAATCTACCCTCTTCCAGTTTGAAGCCATCATCCCTCATTCTATCACTACATGCCCTTGTAAAAAGTCCCTCTCCAACTTTCCTGTAGGCCCCCTTTGGATACGGGAAGGCTGCTATAAGGTCTCTCTGAAGCCTTCTCTTCTCCAGGCTGAACAGCCCCAACTATCTCAGCCTCTCCTCATAGGAGAGGCGCTCCAGCCCTCGGATCATCTTCATGGCCCTCCTTTAAACAAAAATATAACAGTGACTCAAGCAGCACACAGCATCTGTAAGGGAGGCTTATCGAGGCAAAATATGTGTGGCTTGGCAAAGGCGGAACTCCAGAAAGGAAGAAAAACCTGTGGGTGTTTTAAGGCTGCAAGGGAGGAAAAAAGGGAACTTTTTGGGGGGTCGGAAAGGAATGCATTTGAAGCTGACAAAATTAAATTTCTCATCTCTTAATTACATGGGTGAAAATCAGGAAAAACTCCAAGAAAATGCAAGCAGTGACGTTTTGAAATGGCCTTCCAGTGGAGAGATTCCACAGCCCTGTAAGCTAATGCTAAAAGATTTGTGAAACAATCTCTTAATAGGTTCTTCATCTGAAAATCTTTTCCTGAGAGATATTTATTAACTCTAGTCCATCTGGATTTCCCATTCTGAAGTTAAAAATACTTATTATGCGGATTTCAGTTGCCTCTCTTTATTTCAGTATTAAGTGTCTTCATGCAGTGCGTGCTTATGGATTTAAGACCACATATGTCAGATGTGCGTGGGCAGATGAGTGTGAGAACAAATTAATTGAGAATATGAGAAAAGGACCAGAGATTTTCATCTGTGCTTCATACTCAGTCGGGCTATTGCCAGTTTTGTGGCAGTGTGGTCATTAATGAGACGTAAAATGCAGCTCTTACAGAGTAAGTGAGAACAGAAAATCTGAACCTATGCTTGTTTCTCGTCTCATCCTGCAGGATGAAGAAACACGTAAAGATTATGACTATATGTTGGATCATCCTGAAGAGTATTACAGGCACTATTATCACTACTACAGCAGAAGACTGGCACCTAAAGTGGATGTCAGAATAGTGATTCTAGTCACAGTGTGTGCTATCTCCGTGTTTCAGGTAAAATTTCATGTTTACGTGATGCTGCTCAATGAGTTTCTGAACGGGAGGAGAAGTATCTGCAGCTCTCATAACGTGCCAGGTATCAAACAGTGTCAGTGAGGAGGCCCGTTCCTGTCTCCTGTGGTAAACTTCTGTGTGGTATCCGTAACAAATCTGTAGTCAGGATGTACTGAGCATTTTTTTCACTGCCCTTGGCACCTTGGACAAAGGTAGAGATTAGTTTCTTTCCATGGTAGGATATCTCACAGGGGCAAGCGCAGCTTTTCTGAAGGAGTTATTTAGTTCTTCATGGTGGGCTGAGAATAGCCTGTTCCTGAGCACGGGCAGGAGTAGCGCTCCCGGTAAGCGTGCATCAGTTTGTCAAGCTGCATAAGTAATTTTCTTAAAAACCAGACTAATTGCAAACTAAATTCAAGACTCAATTCAGATGATAGAACTGAGTATCAGGAGTTTGTTAATGTGTGAATCTTACGATGCAGCATTTTTTAAACACCACAAAGAAGTCGGGAGAGAAGTGAATTCAGTTAAGTGAAGTTTGCTCTGCAGGTGGTAGTTCCAAGGGCAAGGAAAGCTTGTGTTTTGGATGAGAAAACTTGCGCTATTGCTGACAAATATTTAAGTGGAAGAAGGTGCGTAACTTTTTTATTTAGCATCTATTAGATTACTGGTTCAAAATGTCATTAAAAATACCCCCCGAGTTGAGGAGATTAAGAAACAGCTTATTCTGTGGTGCAGATAGCTCACTTTTTAATGGGATATTGGAAGTTAAAACAAAAATGTGTTGATCAGAGTTTGACGGCTTGGAATAATAAATTCCAATGGGGTATACAGCCAAGTACTTAACTTCTCTTCAGACTTTCTTCCAATGGCAGAGTTTCATTTCACCTTGTATTTCTTATTTTGGCTGTAAGTGGAGACGCTCACTTTCCTGCAGTCCGGCTGCCAGATGATAGCAAATTCAGTATAAAAGTCTGTGTGAACTGATTTGCCTCTCTCTTGCTTTCTGTTGTTTATGCTTCTTGGCCTTTGTTAAGGTTGTGTCATGTGTATATGTCTGCCCTTTGTCTTGGTAAACAGTGTGAAATGCTGCTTTTTCTAAAAAGTTGCCCCAATAAGACGTGTTCACCCCAAGCACTATATTTCTGGTTTGTTCGTTTTTGGTTTTTTTTTTTCCCCATTGAAATTCAGAGGGTAGCTGGAGATTAGAGAGGGATGTTGAATCTTGTAAAGTGAATCCTGTCAGACTAATGAGATTGTCACGTACTTAATCCATGTTTAATTAACTATTTTAAATGGGTAATGGTTTTATAATGAAATTTCATATAGCAACTACTTTATTGATAAATCCAGGGGGACTTCTGAGAATAGCCGGCACAGCCTAGCATTAACCTTCAGGAGATCACCACCTTCTCACGAACAAAACCAATTTGAACAGTGTCTGCTTGTCCTTCCTCATCACTGTGTATTGCTGTGAGATATGCGTCTATGCGTCTCTTTTCCAGGTGCCTTATTAAGTTTGGAGGAATAGTTAGAGCTTCTGTAAAACTGCAGAAGAAGTACAGTTACCTTCATTTTTTACCCTTGCTGTAACGTAATTGTGGTTAAAGGTGTATGATGGCATTACTTTTTTTTTCCTGGCAAACCTCCAAATAGGAATGTGTCTGTATAAAAACATGTTTTTTACTTGTACTGTTCTTCAATTACAGTTCTTCAGCTGGTGGAGTAGTTACAATGAAGCTATCAACTACCTAGCTACAGTGCCAAAATACCGTATACAAGCTACTGAGATTGCCAGGCAACAGGGTTTACTCAACAAGACTAAAGAAAAAGGCAAGAACAGGCGGTCCAAAGAAGAAATTCGTGAAGAAGAGGAAGAAATCATCAAAGACATTATTAAGAATAAAATCGATATAAAAGGCGGTTATCAGAAGCCCAAGATATATGATATCCTTCTGTTTCAGATCCTTCTCGCTCCTTTTTACTTGTGCAAGTACATAGTTTGGTACTGTTGGTGGATTTATTGTTTCACTATTAAAGGGCAAGAGTACGGTGTGGAAGAGAAGCTATATATCATACGAAGGTACATGAAGATGTCTCAGTCTCAGTTTGACAGCCTAGAAGATCATCAAAAAGAGACCTTTCTTGAACGGCAGCTGTGGATACGAGAAAACTATGAGGTGGGTAGCTCTGGTGGAAAAGCTAATGTTAGTTATCCATTGCTCCCAGAGTAGGAACAGCTGTTTTGTGAAGGTGCTCGGGATGGGGCTGTGTGAAGCATTGCTTCAATTTTAGCTATTACCTTCTAAATTGAAAACCCTTAGACAACCACTCGGTGTGTTTCCTTTAACTTCTTATGCTCATGGACTGGTAGACAACAGCTCCTGACCATGCCCATGGATATAGGAAGGGATTTGCTTGGTCAGGGGACATCCATCTGTGATCGCTAGGTAATCTGTGCATACAAGACTTAGTTGAATCCAATGAAAGGCTTTATTATAACTATGTGGTATGACAAAGTTATTACAGTAGGTCGAAGACTGTTCTCTAAAGGGTAATAATTTGTAATAACGATTACCTGGATCATCTGAGACTCCTATTTCATCAGTCTTCTAAGCCATCTGTTCCTAACTCTTTCTTTTTAAACTGTCCCTTGATAGTTCTTTGGCCTTCAGTGAATTGGGGACTGTTCTTGCTGTGCTGTACACCTATTCAAGTCAAGGTGTCACATGAAATACCATTATGCACAACTGCAGCTCTTGCCATGGATAGCCAGTTACTAAACAGTCAATATGGAATTTATTTATTTTTTTTAAGCTTTCTGTGAGACCGGTGAAAGAACATTAGCCGCAGCATGGAATTTGCAGTCCAGAATGACTTGGTATGCTGGGGGGTGGCAGATTGACAAAACACTTTCATTGTTCCACAGAAGCTCATATGTGGGCCATCTGGGTGGGAGGTTTCTAGAAGACTAAGAGAAACGGAGAATATGATCTTGGGCTGCTTAAGGGGAAGAGGAGATGTTGCTGCTGCTCTGCATACGCTTGGGAAAAGAAACGGGATGGTGGCGGAACTGCCTTTGCTGTTGGCGGGGCACCAAAGATAAGAGAATGCTTCTTTAAAAGTAGGCAAGAGAGGATTACTTGAGAAACTTGAAGAGGAAAATTGATGCTAATATAAGGAAAGGGTTAGCTGACAGGTACATATGCATGTTGAATTATGATGGGTTTGCTAGAAAACAATCTGCAAGTCCAAAGATCAAGTAATGTTACTAGTTGAAACAGATGGTATGTGAAAAAAAGTAAGATAGGATGGATATGCTGCTGTTGTAGAGGAAAAAATGATATGGTTTGGGATCCGTCACGAACTAGTGATGGTCACTGAATTTGGTCACTGAATATGGAAGAGCTGTATTTGCCAGAAGTGAAGCCTGTTTAGCCCAGACTCATCTCCTGTGGGGGCCAGCAGTTGATTTTTAGTGAAGAATACATGAAATTTGCACCCATATAGCATTATTTATCCACTATAATTTGCAGCTTTGGGACTTCCTGAAAAGGAAGCAGTGTCTTCTTAGGTAATTTCTTTAATGAGTTTTTCTTTAATAAACTTACCTAGTCACACCTTGAATGCATTAAAACTTTCAGTGTCTGCTGTGCCATCTGTTCATGAGTTCAGCAGTACGTGTAGAAGATGGGTTTTTTTCAAGCCACCTGGACAGCTGCTGGTTCTTGTGTTGTTGGAAGTGGAGAACAGTCATGCTCTATTCTCTTTTCTCATGCTACCTGTGCTCCTGTGTCCCACTACCATATCCTTACTTGAAGCTTAGGTGTATCTTTTCTAGGCTGAAAAATATGCTTAGGTGTTTCTCCCCGAAAGTTTCTCTGTTCTTTGATCATTGGAGATGCCTGTCTGCTTATTGTTCGGTTTTCCAGTGTCCTTTTAGGATGGGAAAACAACCATTCAATACGTGGGTACATCATGGAGCTCTGCAATATTATTTTTTGCCCCCTCTGTTACTTTCCTAATAATTCTTAGGAGCTGTATGACACTGAACATTGAGCAGGTGTAATTATAAAGCAATCTATAATATTTTTTTACATCTTGTTCATGCATAGCAGAACCTTAAATTTAATTCCTTTCCAGGAAGAAGTCAGATGACACTGAGATGACATAAACCTGTATGGTGTTAAGATTTACACTGGCTGTATCTACATAAACTGCCTTCCAGAATGAAAATGCAGATGCTGTTGCTTTTTTTAGATACTTGACTTCGCTGATAATTGTAGATCTCGTTACAATGACACCATTTCTTGGCAGAATGTAATTACTTATCTTTTGGTACTGCCAATACTTAATGCAGAGATATTAACTTAACTGAGAAAGGTAATTAGGAATAAAAAGTTTCATAGTGTATTCTTTCTAGATAATCACTTTGAAATGGGAAAACAACTACAGCGAGGAGCTGAAGAACTGCATGGAACAGTACGTGTGCTGAGAAAGGACTCAAAATTTAGCTTTCTTAGCACTAGCGGTTCTTTACTGTGAATTTTATTTAGTTGAACGTGTGAGCATCTCGTTCTTTAGCAAAAAAAGTTTTGGAGCTTGCAGCACCATCTTAGAAGGAAGTTCTGCTCTCGGCAAAAATGCAAAGCGTCTCAGCTACAGCCAGTAGGTCCCGTGGCTGAAGGTAGTCCTACACTTTCTGTTGGCCAAGGGCTGCTACTGTGTGTCAGGTCAGGCTCCTGCAAAAACAGTTAAGGTGGCCAGTGGTTGAACTGTGAATGCTTACAGCTCCCTTGAGGTTGACTTAAGCTGTTTCTTCAGCCTTATTAAAAACTTTTGTCTATCAATCAGGTCTATAAACGAGAACAAGAGGAGGAGTTAAAGAAGAAGATGGCCATGGATCCCCGATGGAAGAGATACCGTCGGTGGATGAAAAATGAAGGACCGGGAAGACTGACTTTCATTGATGATTGAAAGTTGCTGAACAAAATGCGTGCTAGTGTTGAAAGTGATCTGCAAAACTTTTCACTACATCATTCGGAGTTTTGTCTGCTGTGGCTCAGCAGTGATCTAAAACTCAGGAATTATTAAATCAGGCCGAAAAATAATACAGGTTTACCATTTTTATAAATCAGACCTATTAAACAGGCTCAGCTCAATGTATATATGCCATTTACTTGGGGATCTCAGTGTGGAATTCGTTATTCCAGACAATGTATTTGCTCTACATATTTCATATTGATGATCAACGGAACCATAAGTTTAGCCTTTCTGAAAATGTTTCTAGATAGGTCCTTGAAAGTCCTGTTTTTCCTTTTTAAACTGAAGGGTTCCTGCGAACGGACACTGGAAATGCTTGTGAAGGATTCTGAAGCAAGGGCCACTTTCTGTTTTCCTCTCTCTTTCTCCCTACTTTTCAATCTAATTTCTAAGATGCCAAATTGTTTTTTGATGTAGACAATATGGGGATTATACCGGACTTCTTCTTTTGCTATTCCTGCTCCACTTGAGTTTTATTCTTTGTGGGAATAAATGATGCATGATTGATCATCATCGTGATGCAAACAAGCCTTAATTCTTTGTTCTACAGAGTGATTAATGAAATAGCGTGCTTAGATCTTTTGGCGTTTGTTTTTTCATCTTGTACGTTGGATTGTACCTGCTTGTTCAGAACAAGTATACCAGTGAATATTAGTCTACTAAATGTGACGTTTCTTTCACCAAAGTATTGGTAAAAGGGAAAATGAGCCTTTTGTTAAAAAGGGCAATTTTGATGCCTTATGTAAATAAAAGTTTATATAATATACATACTGAATTTGTTTTAAATTCTAAATCTAAAGTATTCTTTATGTTTATCTCCTCTGATCAGACCTCGGAGTACTCAGAATAAATAATGCACAACAGCACACTGTGGTTTCCTCTGTCTCAGCCCAGGTCAGATTTTCCATGATTTGCTGTAAAAGGGATTCTGTTACCGTATTTCTATTCAGGAATTTTACTGGGGAAGGGGCAGGTGGGGAGTGTAGCCAGATTGGGCTTTTCCTGTCATTTATCACATCTGTAAAAGCAAGTTCCTCAGAATTGATTCTGCTAAAAATGGTGCTAGGTTAGCTGGTTTCCGTGCAGACTGGTCCTGGGACAGAAGCTCTTGAACTTGCTCCTACTGTCAAAGTCCGTAAGAGCTAAAATTTTTAAAATGCTTATTGATTAATTTTTGAAGCAAGTTGTTTCTGATTCTGCAAAGGTGGCCTGTCCTTACTGTTGGAGGAAGGGTTTCTGTTCTCTGTGCCTCTTTTGCTAGTTTAGCTTTCACTAGTTCTTGGAATGTCTTCTCAGTTTTCTGCTTAGAATAATACATATTCAAAAGCATATTAGAAGTATTATGCTAAATAGCTAACTTCTGTATGCATTAGTAAAATTGAAGAGGAACTGCTAGATTTGACCTTCATCTCTGCTCTGTGTAATGTAGCTATAAACTTAATTCACTTTAGTTTTAATGGTCAATTCAAATCTAAAACTTGTTAAAGAAGGTATCTAGAATACCCTGTGCTTGCTTTCATGAAGTGATCTTGGGGACACTGTAGTGGTGTGGCAGGGACAGTGTGAAGGTGTTCATGAAGTGAGAGACCTTCACAGCTTGGGTGTATTGCTGCTTCAACTCCCAAAACACGGTCGGCCTCCTGCAGGAGTGAAACGGGGAAAGATTAAGTTGCTGTGATAGAAACAATGGGAATAAAGGTAAGCACAAGTAAAATGGTGTTGATTATTAGGTAAGATGGTTATATCTGGAAAAGAAGCAGGCAAGTGTGTGCCCGAGGATCTAAACCTGTGGCCACAGTTTTGCAGGCTAACAGCTCTGCTCCTCTTGCCCTTGTGCCTCATTTTGCTCCATCCTTTCCCTCTCAAGCCACGTATTTGGGTTATACAAATCCGCAGTCAAAACACAGATCTCTCTTCCCTTTTGGCCTAGGTTTAGTTCTAACCAAGATTAATTTCCTGACCTGACACTACAGCAGGAAATCGGTGCAATGGAGGGGCAGTCCCTGGAGAGGACAAGAACTCTGTCTTTCAGTGGCAATGGTGTCTTGTCTGTGGCCTGATACCGAGTGGAGAAGGGAAGGTCAGCGGGAATTGGTGTGACCTGCTGGAAATGAGCTGTTCTGCAGCCTCCGCTTGGAATTCCCTCTTTTCTTGACATACGAGCCCCTTGGAAATAACAAGATTCAGCATAAATTCATGGGCTCCAGCAGAAATTTGCTGGGCAGCCACATCTCTGTGATGAGGGATAGAGAAATCTTGTGTGTCTTCACCAAGCTGTCAGCGTCGCAGTGACACCTCGTTAGCTGAGGCTACTGAGCGTTTCGAGCCTGACATCTCATTGTCGTTCTAAATGGTGTCTGTCTGCTGGGCATAAATTTTCAGGCCCTATTTTATCTTGAAATAAAGTTGACAAAGCAATTACAAGAAAGAAAAAAAGCAGGAATGAGACTGGTGACAGTTACAATACTACCTAGTAAAGGCAGTGTAAGTGGAGATGACTTCAGAGGGAAGTGTTTGCGTGAACGAGTATTGCCGGTGCTGGGTAGTGGTGAGATCCTTGTGTGGAAAAGCACAGAAAGGGAATAGGATGTTGGAGAAGAACCACCTTACTTTCTATCAGCTTTTTTCAAAGAACCGTATCTGTTTCGTAGCGTGTATGCACTTTCAAATATATAGTGTATATAAGGCGAAATGTACATTTCACTTAACATGCAACAAGGTATTCAGAGCCAGGACCTTTCGGATTCAGCGTGAGTCTTTTCCGTGACCGTGCTGAGGCTCAAGCAGGTCCATGGCTGGTCATCCCTCTGCTCAGAGCAATCATTTGACGCTGTGGGCTTCACCCCGCCAGCTTTTTAACAGGCCGGCAAACTCCTGCCAAAAAGTGACTTACTTACGGTCACTAGTGAAACGGTGATGAACAGCGCCGGGGGGATGCGGCAAGGCTGCCAGGAGCTGCTGGGCAGTTTGAGCCCCACAGCTGCCTGTGGGCAGGGCAGGCTCTTCATTAAACCTTTGCAGGACGTTTAGGAACTCTCTTACCCCCCCCACCCCCCCCCCTTTTTTTTTTCCTTTTTTCTTCTTCTTTTTTCTCTTTTCCCCTTTCCCCCTTTATTCCCTTCCCCCTTTTTCCTTTCTCCTTTTATCTCTTTTTTCCTCCCTTCTTTCTTTTTCTGCTTTTTCCCCTTCCCCCTTCTCTTTTCCCTTTTTTCTATTTTCCCCTCTTCTCCTCTCCCCCATTTTCCCCTTTTTCCTCCCCCCTTTTTCCCCTTTCCTTTTTTCTCTTCCTCCCTTTTTCCTCCCCCCTTTTTATTTTTTCACCTTTTTCTCTGCCTTCTTTTTTCCCTTTTCCCCCTATTTTTTCCCTTCCCTCTTCACCCCCCCTTTTCTCTCCCCCTCACTTTCTCCCCCATTATTCCCCTTTCCCCCTTTCCTTTTCTCCTCTTTTCCCCCTTTCCTTTTCTCCTCTTTTCCCCCTTTTCTTTTTTCCTCTCTTCCCCCCCTTTCCTTTTTTAATCTTTTCCCCCCCTTTCCTTTCCTCTTCCCCCCTTCCTTTTTTCCTCTTCCCCCCTTCCTTTTTTCCTTTCTCCTCCCTTTCCTTTTTTCCTTTCTCCTCCCTTTCCTTTTTTCCTTTCTCCTCCCTTTCCTTTTTTCCTCTTCCCCCCTTTCCTTTTTTCCTCTTTCCCCCCCCTTTTGTTTTCTCTTCCCCCCCCTTTCCTTTTGTCCTCTTTCCCCCTTTCCTTTTGTCCTCTTTCCCCCTTTCCTTTTGTCCTCTTTTCCCCCCTTTCCTTTTTTTCTTTTCTCCTCCCCTTCCTTTTTTCCTCTTCCCCCCTTCCTTTTTTCCTCTTCCCCCCTTCCTTTTTTCCTTTCTCCTCCCTTTCCTTTTTTCCTTTCTCCTCCCTTTCCTTTTTTCCTTTCTCCTCCCTTTCCTTTTTTCCTCTTCCCCCCTTTCCTTTTTTCCTCTTTCCCCCCCCTTTTGTTTTCTCTTCCCCTCCTTTCCTTTTTTCCTCTTCCCCCCTTTCCTTTTTTCCTCTTTCCCCCCCCTTTTGTTTTCTCTTCCCCCCCTTTCCTTTTGTCCTCTTCCCCCCTTTCCTTTTGTCCTCTTTTTCCCCCTTTCCTTTTGTCCTCTTTTCCCCCCTTTCCTTTTTTTCTTTTCTCCTCCCTTTCCTTTTTTCCTCTTCCCCCCTTCCTTTTCTCTTCCCCCCCACTTTCCTTTTTTTCTCTTCCCCCCACTTTCCCTTTTTTCCTCTTCCCCCCCTTTCCTTTTTTCCTGTCCCCCCCCCTTTTTTCCTCTTCCCCCCCCCCCTTTTTTTCCTCTTTTTACCCCTTCCTTCCCCTCCCTCTTTTTTTTCTCCTTTTCTTCCCTCCCCCACCCCGCTTCCCCCTTTCCCCCCCTCCCCCTCTTTTTTTTTTTTTTTTTTTTTTCCCCTTCCTGTCCTTTTTTTTTTTCAAACAAACAGGGTTTTCTGCACCCGGAGCAGCTCCAGCCCCCGGGCGGGGCCGGGGCGGGGCGGGGGTGAGCGGGGCTGTCCGGGCCCCTCCCCGGGGCGGTGGCGGTGGCGGGGGGAGGTTTGGCGGAGGGAGGGGGGAGCAGTTTTGCCGGTGCGATCTCCGGGGCGCCGCGCTGCCGCCGCTGCCTCCGTTCCTCCGCGCGGGCTGGGGATGTCGTCGGGCGGCAGCCTGAGCACCATGCAGCGCCTGGTGGAGCAGCTGAAGATGGAGGCGGCCGTGGAGAGGATCAAGGTGAGCCGAGGAGGAGGAGGAGGAGGACACACACACACACACACACGAACTGCTCCTGCCACGTCCGTATCGCCCGCCCCGGGGGGGAGGCGGTGCGTGTGCCCGGTGCGGGGGTGCTGCGAGCGCCGTTCCCCGCTGGAAGCAGCCGCGGTAAACAATACAGCGGCGGCCCATGGGCCGTGCAGACGGACGGGTGATGCCGGGGAGCGGTTCGGCACGGCTGAGCCGCCCGCTGCCCCCCGCGGGCGGGGAGGGACCGGGGGGGGTCGGTGCCCGCTGGCGCCCCGCGGGGAAAGCGGGCGGCGGGGCCGCTCCCGCTCCCGCTGGCGGGTTCCCACACAAAGACGGGCTGCCGCGGCGGTCCTGCCGTCCCCTACCTCCTAAGGTTGCTTTTATTTGGTTTTTTTTTAATTTTTTTTTTTTATTATTTTCCATCCTGGCAGCCCAAACTCGCCCGTGCAGAGGTGTCCAAGCCGGCTCTTGGTCCCCAGCAGGTCTGGGGGGGTTTGTTTGGGGGGGGTTTTGGGGGGGGAGGGGGGGGGGGGGTGTCGGTCTGGAGGTGTTCACAACTGCTTTGCGAAAACGACTCTTCGCAGCCACACGCGCAAAATCCAGCATAGGCTGTGAAGCGGTGAAGGTCAAATTAATTTGTGTCCTGCGCTTTCCTCTTCTCTCATCACCCCCGTGCGTTCGCCATTTTTTTTTTCCCGGCCAGTCACAAAACACCAGCTTCCTTTCTCTGGTGACAGTGCCAGTATAAGGGAGCTGCAGACGCTTAGCTAACTGATTTAGAAATAATTTAGAATACTTTTTTTTTTAATCACTATTCTTGTCCTGGGCTGGTGAAAATTTGAAGCGCCTCTTGCGAGGTGAAACCACTATGGCTTTCGGGCGTCATCCTGATCAAGTCATTAATGTTACTACATTTTGTTAGTGAATAATGAGTGGGCAGACATTTGAGTCACTAAAAGTGACTGTTTATCACTGCAGCGATTTGTGGGAGTATGTGAGAAAGGGCACGATGCAGGGTAGAAATGTCGGCCCTTGTGGCGGGAGGGATATCTCGTCTGACACAGAAATGATTGACCAAACATTTCTGTTGCTTTATACCACCACCAACAGCCTGGATCTCTGTGCCTGCTCATTTTGAGGCATATATTCCTCCTCGGGGTTTTTTTGGTTTTTTTTTTTTTTTTTTTTTTTTTTTTTTTTTTGTCATGGAGGGGGTGTAAAAGATAGATTTTTGTAGTTTATTGGGGTTACTTTGTGGCGGTAATATATTCTGGAGCTGGCCTTTTCAAGGCTACGCTTTTATTATGGGTTGCTTATACTCCAGGGAGGGTCCGCCTCGGCGAAACCTCAGTCTCATCTTTCTTGCAGCTTTATGCACAGCAGTCTCTTTCCATGTCTGCTGTGCTAGGCGTTGCCTTTTTATAATCACAAGTGAAATGATGCCTGATTAAAAATGTGTCCTATAAAAAGCGGCATCGCGGGTTTCTTGACATGCAGTGTAAAAACAGTGAGGCGTATATTCAGCTGGTGAAAAACCACTTGGATCAGTTTTAGCAGACACTGAGATGGCAGAAAACGTTGTTTTGGATACTTTGAATAGACAATGTGTTTTCAGACGGAAGCTGGATATGAAAGGATTTTTAAAAATACATCCCGTACTGCAAAGTTCCAATGCCGACTTTGTCTACCCTGCCAGCTAAAAAAGCAGACAGGATCAATATTTTCAGAAAGAGGAAACCAAGCAGGAAAGAAGTACCCACGCGTATCGTGCACGCAGGAGGCGGCCGCAGGAGCGTGTTTGTGCTGTGGCGAAATACGGCAGAAACCCTCGTACTTTCTGTGTGAACTGGAGAAGTGAGGAGTGTTATAGGGGCGTAGGTAAGGCTACGCAGTAGGCAGATCTGTCCGAGAACAACAGTCTGCCGCCCTATGGATAATTCTCACACAGACGCCAAAAATCAGGTTTGTATCTCTCCAGGGGCACCAGGATATACACAGCTCAGTACGTCCCGCGGAGTTCAGCAGGAAGGTGCAAGGAGACTCAGCGAGGAACTGCTAGCTGTGCTGCGCGCGCAGGGCAAGCCGTGCCCTGAACGGCTGCTCGTTTGCCCAGGAAAAAGCTCCCCGCAGCCTTGGCCTGATCGGTGTCGGCAAGTGGCGCTGGGTGTCCAAGGCGCTGGGCAGCGTGGGAGACCTTTGCAGCCTCCGGAAAGAGGTTCTCCTCAAGGAAAGGGGGATTGACAAAGCCCACTGGCTAGCAGGGATCCTTGCTGCGGGTGCTCCTCCCTGTGCTCCGCTCAAGAGAACCTGGGAGGCTGTGGGAAAACGCTTCTCTCAACAACTCCCTGAAATGCTGACGGCTGCCGGGTGAATTCGGGCCGTTACCAGGATGAGTGTCCTGGAGGAGAGTTGGGAGGCGGTGAACAGGACAGCAGCGAAACAGCAAACAAAAGTGTGCGCTAGGGCAGATTTCTCCCCTGTGCTTCCTGATACTGTTAGATGGGATGGCCCAGAACCAAAATCCCAGTGGGGCTGCTGGGTGGCCCCTTCGGTCAGGAGGCTGGGAAGCGTGGATGGTCCTTCTGGCCGTTGTCTCGTGCCTCCGCTGGCAACACTGCGAAGTGGTGTGGTGAGAAAAATCGCTGTTTCAGGAGTCCTGTAATGAAGGCAGAGGTGAGGTCAGAGGGGAATTTGTAATCCCACCGATATGCTCAGTATTTCCTTTTATAAAAAATGTAGCAGACAGCGTGGATTTTGACAGTTCCCTGCAGCTGTTACCAATGCGTGTCTGAGAAATTGGGAGTTCCCCTGTGTTTTCCTTCAAAAGTACAGGCACACAAATGACTTGTCGTCCACGGGGAGGGCCGGGGAGTTCAGTGCTGGAGGTATCTTGCCTTTGGGTTCCTGGGCCTGTTCTGCAGCTCTGGACTGTCCTCTTTGGAGGCCATGGTGTGGATTTGAGGCTCTCGCTTCACTGCCCAGGGAAGGTGGCGCTTTGGACTTAAAAAGCTTTTAATCCTCATCTTTTTGCAACAAAAACATTTCCTTGTTATGCTCCGTGTTGCTTAACAGTTTGGAAATGAAAATCCTTTTTACAAATTACCTGAGGACAAAAGAGTTCCAATATAAACCTGAAAAGAGTACAATAGATTGGAAAACATTGTGGTCGTGGCCCTGTGCTTTTAATGAGGACAAACTCCACTGCGCTTGCACCTCAGTCTTCTACAGTCCTCTGGCTCATCGCTGGCATAGTATTTCGTGTGTGTTCCACTGGAGCTTTGAAAATGCGTGACTGTGCTGATGTACTCGGTGTTTGAGAATCCAAGAGCTGACTTGGCTGCTCTCCAGCCCCGTTTGATCGTGGTTCTTCAAGAGGAAATGCCTAATAGGTGCTTGTGAATGAATTAGTTTCCCCTCTGGATTTGTTTTTCTTTTTCCTTCACACAGGTCTCTCAGGCAGCCGCAGAACTCCAGCAGTACTGTATGCAAAACGCCTGCAAAGACGCCTTGCTTGTTGGGGTGCCCGCGGGGAGCAATCCCTTTCGAGAACCCCGATCCTGCGCTCTCCTCTGAAATCAGGTAATAAAGTCACTGATGCCACGGCAACAACTCTGATGTGAAACTCAAGCCCTAGGAAGGACTAGGGCACATGGTGATAGTTGTTTGAACGTCGTGTTCTTGGTAGCAAAGTGCTCATCACTTCCCTGCTGACTCTACAAATTGTTTTCTGCTTCTTTTAAGTGTGGCAATTGAAGCATGTCTCTTTCCTACAGCTCTTTCTAGTGGCGTTTTGTCGGGGTTTTTTTGTTTGGTTGGTTGGTCTTTGTGTTTGAGCAGCTCTAGGATCGTCCGCAGCATCCAAAATAATAAAAACCGTCTGTGACACATGGCTGTGTTTGACCCAGCCAGACATAAAACCCGGTCACGTACCCAGCGTGAAGGAGGAAGACAAAGCCGCGGCAGCTGCATGCGTTTCGATGACTAGCTCACAGCTTAAGCAAGAACCTTGTCAAAAAATACATTCTGTCTTCAACGTCGTATTGCAGTTCCTTTGGCGGTGTCTGCCCTCGGGCTCTTTCTGTCGTTACTGTCGGTCCGGCACCGAAAGCGGTGGAAGCGGAGAGGAGCTGAGGCAATCTGTAATCGCAGCCTTCGTAACCTTTTCCAGCACGGGTCTGAGGGATGAGGTGCCCCCTGCGCTCTGCCTTAGCCCTCTCTCGGCACTGCGTGTCCCTGCGTAACACCTGCAGGGTGGGCGGGCGGGCGCGTGCAAATCTTTGGGGTCCGACTCCGCCATTCCTACTCTTGTTTCTCCCGTCTGTCACACAGGTATCAGGGACTGCAGCCGGAGGAAGAAAGGCCATGTGTGCTAGCAGTCTTGGGCAGGGTGACACCATGGCTTTTGTTGGAAAATCTTCCTCTGTATGACAAACGAACGTGGAAGTATATTGAGAAAGGGTTACTATTCTTTAAAAGAAAAAAATAAAAATAGTTCCTGCTAAAGAGCTGAAAAAACTACAGAGAGGAAGAACCACTGAATTCTGTTCTTTCTTGGACAGCGCTATCAAAGTGAAAGTGAATGGGTTTTTTTAAGGGCAGAACTTAAAGTAGAACATAAAGTACTTGCAAAATCTTCCCCTTCCCGCTGCCAGGGTTCCTGAGCTTGCAGTTGTGCTTGTGCCTCATCAGTAGCGCGGTTGTGATTGTTTCTACGTAGGTTTGACAAAACAGGATCGAACCTGAAGAGAGAGAACAACTGAGCTCGAGATGCTCTTCTGGAAAAACTTGGCTGGGGGTGGGGGGGAAGCCCGAGCAGAAGATTGTCTTAAATTAGATGCTACCCCGAATTCTTCCTGCAAATGAGATAAAATTGATAGTGACTGTTGCATGTGGTGTTCTGTTGAAGCAGCCTTTCTACTTTTTTTTAATGTGTGTGTCTCTATGTGTGTATGTACGTATTTCTAGGATTCAAGTTTGATTGCATCACCCAGACAGGATTCGAAATATTTTCTCAAACAAGTTTGATGGATAATTTCTGATACTTTGAGAAATGCATCGCTCAGCCCACGATGTCGTTTAGTCACCTTTTGCTGATAGATCAATTATCTAGTTTATTATTATGTAGTTAGGATCACAAAAATGAGAGCAAAGTCAAAAAGCCAATTAAAAAATTTTATAATATTAAAGGATGCCAACATCCAACAAAGGAAAACAGTTATTTTTTCTCAGTGCAAAGGAGCTTTTGTGCTATAATTTGTAATAGAAATGTACCTGCTTAGGAAGACAGCATTTAATAAACCCTTTTTTCCTCTTACAGGGAAGGTCATCGGAGAGTTGCCTTCAAGCATGACATGAGTAACAACTGCCTTTCCTTCACAAGAAAAGTCTCTCTCTGTGTCCTAACTTCTGTGTGGCTAAAACAATATCCTCAATATTTATCTGTTTGTTCTTGTGTATCCGTACTTCACTATCTTTTGCTAATGTTCTTAAAGTTTTTTAATGTAACTCTTTTCACAGTCGTCACTATTCTTACTGCACTATGCTAACTACTACTTGAGAAGTTTACATTTTAGAAAAGAAAAAGTCATGAATTTTTACCAAATTACCTACTCCTATCTTGGCGAACTGTTACACCGGGATGATAGTAAAAACGATTTGGTTTTTTTTCCAAAACAAAATGTCCAAAAATGAATTGTTGAAGCACAGAACTAAGTGCTGTTAGTCCTGAAGTAATGTTCTCAGAGGGAATTTTGCTTCCATTAGCAAGACCTGGAACCGTTTTTTCACGTCCATCTAAGTCCATAAATGACACATATTAGAGGCTGCTGGGCACAATGTGTAGCACAGGCTTGATTCCGAAGGCATGTTTCTCACAAGACTTGTAATCTGTACTACTTCCCCTAATTCGTATTTGTAAAGGTACTGCTGTGGTGGAGTTTCCTTGGTGTGTTTAAAATGTGACAAACCAGACACTAAAAATCCACGAACACCCAAAGATAGTTGCATGCATAACTGTCGGGGTTTGCAATACACAAAACTTACCACAATGTGCTTGGTCGTTTGCCTTCAGTTTTTTATGGAGCACTTTTACAAGGATGACTAACTTTTTTAATATGTTTTTAATTTTGTCTACTTTCTATTGTTTGTATTAATCTTTTAGAAGTTTGGAAATAAAATTCCTTTCCCTACTGGCTTTGAACTCATTGTTTAATTGTGACAAAGAGCAGATATTATAAGGAAGAGGATATTTTCACTTTGCGGTGGGGGGGGGGAGGCCTCAAGCTATTTGGCTTTTTGGGAAGAGAAGGTTGCTGTTGGATTCTTAGAAAACATGCCTTATTAATAGAAAAATACTATTTATAGCTATTCGCCATTTTTGTGGTAAATAGTAACAACGTTATCAGGCTCGCTTACGCATTTTGAAACTGTAAGGAAGAAGTCGGCAATCTGAGTATTTAATTTTCGTTACTATTAACTGAAACGGGGCAGTGAGTGTCCTTCAGGCTGTTCAGCCTTTGTCAAAAGGTTTTGGTGCTTGCCGTCCTGCAGGAAGACACTGCGATGAGAGCCGTAATTCTGCCGATACGCATTGTGCCTCTAAATACAGAAGAAAACATCCTTCCCTAAGAGCTTTTCTTTGCTCTGGCTTCCTTTCATTGTAGGCTGTTTGAGTATGGTAGTTTTTCTTTTCGTGCTCGACACGTGCAGACGCTGCGGAAGTCCAGAGGAAGCACGGTTATTCTTACTTGCACAGAGGTGATGAGGGGCTCAGATGGAGGTCAAAATGCTCGAGTCAGGGAGGGAGGGAGAGGGATGAGAGTACGCACCAAGTGCCTTTGAACAGCCAGCGCCTGGCTGCTGGCCGCTCCTTCCCAGGCAAGCCCTTTGGATTTCTTCTACCTCCAGCAGTAAAACCTGCCCCTCTCCCCACATCCGTTTCTCTCCCAGGCCCCGCTGCTGCGTGCGCTCTCCTGCTTGGTGTCTTCCCGTGGGGCTCGGGTTCTGGAGTGGCTGCTGAGCTGGCACGAGGAGCTGCCAAATTACAGTGCGCAGGAGAGCGCAGCTGCTGCTAGCCAGCCACTCGACTGCTGTTGTCTCCTGGCTGCCCAGCCCGGCTCCATGTGGTCTTTCAGCTGGAGCACCACGGTCGCCATGTGTCCGAGGAGCAGCACCGTGCGAGCATACTGCAGGTCCCGACTGCATCCACGTTTCTCAGCTGCAGCACCTCGAAAGACCCGTGCAGCAGCTGTGAGATGGGTTGGGTGCGCTCCACCCTGGTGTGCCTGCGAGCACGGTGGTTATTCTGCAGTCCCACAGGAGGAAGACACAGGTTCCAGTCATGCTTGCCACCACTCTTTGCTCTCTTGCTGGGTACAGGCAGGGAGAGGGATGAGAGCAATGCCACCTCTGCCCTGCCAGGCATGGTCTGTGACACAAGTCGGGTGTCAGAACAAGCTCCAGAACAGGGCTGGTTGGCGTTGAGGCTCTTGGGTTCCTGCAGGAAGCATGCCACTGCTGGTTAATTAGTGTTGGCTAAATGAAGCAGCCTGCATCTTACCAGCTCAGTTTTTGCAGGTCCCCTTCTTTGAGGTGACCAAGGAACCTGACAAAAGAGCCTGGGCAGCTGCCTGCTTCTGTAGGCAGCAGAACAGGGTGTCTCCTACCTGCCCAGTCAACAGGAGAATGTCTGGTCTCCAGCTGCAGCTGTACCCGGGTTTGCTCTGCTATGATGAACTGAACATGGGCTTAGATAGGACAAGCATCACACGTTGCTGCCCCTGCTCTAGCGGGTGTGATCTGCAGTGGGGTGGGCAACAACGCCTTAGCTTCCTTCACCAAAAAACTATCCAGGACTGCTGTCTGCTGAGGTCTTGAACTTTCCACACGCTACACAGAGGCCTTCATACCCGTCTCATGGCAGCAGGTCCCACAGCGTGCCCACGGTAGAGCAAATTAAGCGAGTGCACACATCTGTACGCTAAGTGCCTCACAGGAGCCACAAGGCCTCCTTTCCTGACTGTCGTCTCTCGCAGTCCATCAGCAAGGCTCTTCTCCACCTGCGGGTACCACCTGCCTGGTCACTAAGCAGTTTACAAACTTGATCCAAGAACTGGGTGTCCCTACCCCCCCCGATGGAGGACCGGTGATTAGTTTTTGTATTGCATCTTTTTGTCTGAGAATTAGTTGCTTCCTAATTCTTTTTAGTTATAGATGATTTGGGGGGGGGGGGGGGGGGGGGGGGGGGGAGAGTGCATCTTTACAGCGCAATAGTAATTTTCCTCCACATTAAACAGATGTGAGGAGGGGGGGAGAATGTCACGTGATAAATTTGTCAATCTGTACATTATCTGTGAGAGACTCAGAGTCATGAACAAATACAGTAAAGAACAACTGGTCATTGCAAGCCTTTTTCCTTATTTTCCACGACACTGCCAGTAACTAACTGTACAGCACTAGAATTTTCTTTACTTATTCAACCAAGGCAACATGTGTTTGTTTCCAAAGTGATCTGCAGATTACGGGAGCTCGTCTTCCATGATTGTGCATGTGAGAGTTCTGGTGTCAGCCTTTGCCTGTGGGGAAGGAGAATATAAATACACAGCTCGGCAGTGGCAGCTATAATTTTCTCCACCGTGGTCATCCATGACTGAGACTTTGTAGGGCTGCACTCTTAAAAGAACAGATTCCTGGCCCTGGCGATTTGGGAGGCAGTTCTGAAAAACAGAGCCAAACCCATGATGCAAAGAGATGGAAAACGGTTAGGTCAAGTGACCACAAAAAATGGGCCAGAAATAGTAAGCAAACTGCAATTTTTATTTAGGTTTTTCTCTTATTCTGGGCAAAATAGGTAAACGCTGGCTTATTTGCAAGTCTACTAAAAGACTTTTTATGTTACACTTGAAAGGCGTTTTATAAAGTCTTGCAAACAATTCGGGTACAAATAATTTGGGGATATTAGTGTGAAGTAAAATTGCTATTAGTGCTGTCATCATAGCTTTTAGGAATTCTCAGCTGAAGATCAGCACTCCATTTTCTCTGAAAGACCAAAGCTTTCTCCCCTGAGTGCTGGTTTTATTTACGCAAATAGTGAATACGCATTTCATGAAGGCTCAATGTCAAGAACATATTTTACTGAAAGCATAAACCACGAACTTGGTGTTTGTTGTTTTTTTTTTTTTTTTTTTTTTTCTTTCTGTTATTGCATCAAACTTAAGAAGTTTTGTGAGTTTGAAAACTGAATCATCTGAGCTGAAGGCAACTGAACAGACACTGACAATCTGGAGCTGGCAGGCATGCCTGTGCAAACCGTGCATATATTCCTGCAGCAGAATGGAGTTTCTGTCTACCATTGCTCCCACACATATTTCGAGTTTCATTGCCAAATCTTTTGATGGAAAGAGAGGGTTTGGCTACTCTTCTATCCTCTCTCTTCTGTGGCTTGCGATTGAGATGCCTTTTTTTTTTTAAAAAAAGTCTCTCACCCCTTCCAGCTGTAGCCTACAATATGTGGCACTGCCTCCCAGATGACGCTCATCTCCCTACCTGCCGATGCACTGGGGCAGGCTGAAAAACGTGGATGCCAACAAAGGGCCTCCACCGGATTATGCAGAGAGCTGGAGTCACAGCTTAGTTCTCTGAACCAAATCTATTAGGATCCTAAATTTCAGCATATTTTTCACATGCTGCCCATGAAACAAACAGGTTGTTTCTGTAGCTTGATTGTGATTAAAGGCAGTGCACGAACTCCTCACATGGTTTCTGCAGGAGCTGTCAGAAGGAAAGAAGTGGAACTGAGCCCAAGGGACAAATACAAAGGGCTACAGCTGTAAGTCCAAGAATGCTCTTAGACTTCATGAGCAGCCTTGAGATTCCGGTAGATCTGGTCCATCTTTAAATTTGGAAAGCTGCATGCTAGGGAGCAAACATAGATCCCTTGAAATTATGAGCTTCAGTGTCTGGGTTTTTTCTTTTTTTTTTTTTTTTTAATAAAGAGTGATAAATTACCTTTATATGACCAATGAGAACAAACAGAGAAGCAGTAATTCTTCATATTCAAGGAACTAGTTTGTTTAGTAAAATTTCAAAAACATACAAAAGAATCCTGAACTAATAAGGATTCCCAAACCCTAATTTCTCTCGAAAAATGAACAAAAAAAAAGAGATAATTTAATTTATTTCCCTTCAAGGAGTTTAAGAATTTTAAAAAGTACGTGTACTATGCAAATCCCCATTCCACTCAAAAGAATTTAAGACGTGTTTGTCCATCCCTTCTTCCAGGGACTCTTTCATATGTCAGTCTCCTTTTTTTGAACTCTGGTACCTCTGCAAATCCTGAATCTGGAAAAGAAGTGGAAAGAAAATATATGTATGATAAACTACAAACACAATACATATGCAGACTTCACCATGTGTTTCTCAGAAGCAGTAACAGATTTTAGCTTTAACTGGTATGCTCTGTATGGAAAGTATCAACTGCCATAAAATTAAATGTGTGTAGATTAATATTAACTAGTACTTACTATTACCAATCAGTTTTATGCACATTGTCCTGCAATAATAATACAGGACCTTATACAAATTAAACACATCAATCAGCACTACGCTTAACCACAGTATTTCAGGAAAGATTTTAATGCTTATTTCTATTTCATTAATCTTACACCCAGTACTATTCAGTAATTGTGAAAGTTAATCCTTTTAACTAGAGAGATCCTCATGCTTCTAAGTTGTTTAAAAAAGCTCCTTACATTCTTAAGATTCAAGTATTTTTACAATAAAATACTTGAGTAGTTGCTTATTCAAAATAAGTTTCTGTAAGAAAATTCTGTTTAGAGTTTACAAAAAGTATTGTCAGAAAACCTTAACACTGATGTAAGGATTTAATCTCTTGCAGTGGAAATACTGGCTTGGCATATTGGCATTAATTGTTTGTGGTTTAATAAAAGTTCAGTTTGAAGCCTGAAGAAATCCCTGGGGATTCCCAATGTATCTATTTAATTTGACCCTGTACACATTTCTTAAACTTGTGATTTCACATTTCTTAAATTTGGGACTTCAGAAGGCTTTCACTGTATTAAGGAGGGTTTTTTTTTTTCATTAGAATGCAGAACTATTTAGTATACTTAGTGTTCCCATGACTAGTGAATAATAAAGTAAAATAAGCCACTTCTTCCAAGATATAAACCAAACCTCACTTTTCCTTTTTTGACTTGATTCCGATTTAAGTGTACCTTTGCCCTACTGGGCAAGAGTATTACAGAAAGCTTATCAAGTTGGAGATCACAGTTTTTAGAATACTGTAAAATGTGATACCAGAAGAATCTGCTCTGATCTCCACAGAAATTATTGTATTTAGAATTTTATACTATCGGTACGAGTTACAGGTTACTGAATATGTAAAAAACTGAATATGAGCTGGCCATGTGTGCTCACAGTCTAGAAAGCCAATCGCGTCCTGGGCTGCATCAGAAGATGTGTGGCCAGCAGGGCGAGGGAGGGGATTCCACCCCTCTGCTCTGCTCTCCTGAGACCCCACCTGGAGTACTGCATCCAGCTCTGGAGTCCCCAACATAAGAAGGACATGGACCTGTTGGAGCACGTCCAGAGGAGAGCCACGAGGATGATCAGAGGGATGGAGCACCTCTCCTATGAGGAGAGGCTGAGAGAGTTGGGGCTGTTCAGCCTGGAGAAGAGAAGGCTCTGGGGAGACCTTATTGCGGCCTTCCAGTACCTAAAGGGGGCCTACAGGAGAGCTGGGGAGGACTTTTTACTGGGGCATGGAGTGATAGGACGAGGGGGAATGGTTTTAAACTAGAAGAGGGGAGATTTAGATGAGATATTAGGAAGAAATTCTTTACTGTGAGGGTGGTGAGGCACTGTCACAGGTTGCCCAGAGCAGTTTAGGTGCCCCATCCCTGGAGGTGCTCAAGGCCAGGCTGGATTTGAGCAACCTGGTCTGGTGGGAGGTGTCCCTGCCCAGGGCAGAGGGGTTGGAACTAGGTGATCTTAAGATGCCTTCCAACCTAAACCATTCTATGATTCTATGAAATACTGTTAACTACCCAGCAATACTCCAGGTCTCAATTTTAATCCCAATGGAGAGGCAACAGGTCTGTTCAGAGTGTCTGTATGCATATTTTAATTTACATAGACTGAAAATTAAAAGCAATTCACCATATCCAATTAACTTTTCCTCTCTTTATTTCCATAATTGTCTTAAGCAGCCCATCATACATATTGATATCAATTAGTTAATTGTGTTTTTATGAATGAGTCTGATCTAATTAGTGAAAGCATTTAATGCTGTGCTGACCTTGCTGTACCACCAAGAGATTTAACAACAGGCAGCAACAGAGAAAACATAAATTAAATCACCTGTACTAGCAGTTAGGCACTTTATTCAAGAAGCTTAACTTTGGATTTTTAAAGAATGTGGCACCTCACCTATAGGGAAGCAGTAGAATTTAAAAAATGCTACAATATACAATACAGCAATACTTAGTCTGACAGGGACTAGACGTGCTTTCTTACTTTTAAGACTTCATGGACACATATTAGGCTTATCAAAAAAGGTCTCAAGCTAACTATATTTGAGAAAGCAAACCAGGGATAAGAAAACTACAAAAAAAGAGAAGCCTGAAGATTTTCTATAAGGAGGTGTCCCTGCCTATGGCAGGGGGGTTGGAACTCAATGATCTTCAAAGGTCCCTTCCAACCTAAACCATTCTATGATTCTATGATTCTATGGCTGTATACACCTTCAGGGTAAACAAAGTTTTGAAATAAACAGTATGCCATCTATTTGAAGATGTGGGGAACAATATTGGAGAGCTACACTTTTCAATATTTTACCACAGAAAAATAACGGCAGTGACAAAATCTTTTTTTTTTTTTTAAATATTCTCTATGCTCCAAAGAGAAAATAAATGTTTAGGAACCTTTTATCACAGAAGAAATATATATGCAAGTAAGTTTTTTAGTAAAGGAAACATGCAGCTGTTGGGTTAGATTTGATTTAACTATTTGAAGAAAATGCAAAATCTAGTCTTACAGACAGTCCAGTAGAGTTACGAACAGAATTTCAGCAAATTCTGCTTGTTTTGTACATACCTGTTCTATTTTTTTCTTTTGTCCATAAGAATGGTGAATTTTGTTTTCTCTTTCCTTTAGATTCTGTACCTATTTGGTGAAAATTCAGACTTTGAGGCTCAGCTGGGTCAACAAAGAAATCAGAGAGAAAACCACCAGATGCAAATGAATCACATGGGCCTGTGGATGAAGAGTCATTCCACGGTGTCTGGTCAATCCGAATTTCTGGGCTCCTAAATGTTGTGTTTCTAAATTCTTCTAGAAAACTCTTAGAGCTCTCCTGAGGTGCACAGTCACTGGAAGCTGCAAATAAATCCTCTTTTTTAGAGTTTTTGGAAGAATGATCAGAGCTATATTGTGTACTGAAAGGCTGTCGTTGAAGATGAAGAGAATTTGAAACATCTAGATGAGCAAAATCTTCACAGTCCTTTGGCACAGGGAAGAAATTCTGCTTCCTACCCATAACTGTTTCTGAAGAACATGATTTCTTTTGCATATAGCTTGGAAGATCAGAGTCAAAAAAACCCTGATGATGATTCAGTGGAGGAATTATTGCTTCAGAATTTATATGAGATGTTCCTGGTAGAGAAAAAATTGAACCATTCTGTTTGGAGAATGAAAAATTATTTTTCTACATTTTACAGAAAACCAAGATGCCATTGAGCATTTCGATAGCAATCTGTCTCCTCAGCATAACTGACCTTTCTGTGATTAGAAGGTAAAGATTCTAATACACTCAGATTTTCACTTGGTTTCAAAGAAGACACATTTTCCTAGTAATTCAAGATATTACCTGGGCTGTTTTGTGTCTTACCAAGCAGCTCTAAAGACTGGTGATTTTGTTTATAATCTGGATAGAATGTGTTGAAGTTATTCTGGTTTTCTAGGGGTGATGCACTTTTCACTGCTCTTTCTAGTGGAGCAGCAGTATTTAGGCTGTACGAAGATGTGATGTCACTAAAATGCTGAAACCACAAAAAAAGATACTTGAAGGGTGTTTATAGTACATGTCTACACTGTCAAATATAAAAAGTTAACCCAGTTATTAGGATGCTAAGATGTATAATTTTTTGTTTACTGGAAAGGAAAAAAAAGACTTACCAATACAGAAGGAGAGGCATGTAGACAATGTGCCACCTGTCTTAAATCTATAAACAGAGTAAGTAATAGCCTGTCTCTTCAAACACAGGAAAATCAATACCTTAATATACTTTACTCTCCTTCATTAGTCCAGGACTGTAGAAAGTGGTGTCTGCAATGGATCAGCGCATATCATACATCACAGAGCAATTAAACTCATGAGATCTTTTCCTGTTTTTCAGTCAGTAAACACGGCTTTACACATATGCAGTTATTACAATAATATGCACAAGTTGATATTCAGTGCCCAAATAAGGAGCCAGTTCACTTGCTCCTTCACCTTAACTGAATGCTTCTGATGTGGAAGTTTGTCCTCCCATTTTCTAGACTGATAAAAGCTGTGCATTTTTTATCTAATTAGCTGACTATAATGTCTGTAATTTTCCCTGACTTGGCCCAACTTAAACAGTAGGAGCACATAATTCTAACTGCAGAGTGAACACTTTAGTGAATAGACTTCATCTTAACCTCTAGGGCTCTTTCAAATCTTTAGTACTATGAATTCATCAGTGGTGGGTTTGTCATTGTGCAAGAAGATGGAAGGAAGGAAGGAGGGAAGGAGGGAAGGAGGGAAGGAGGGAAGGAAGGAAGGAAGGAAGGAAGGAAGGAAGGAAGGAAGGAAGGAAGGAAGGAAGGAAGGAAGGACGGAAGGAAGGAGGGAAGGAAGGAAGGAAGGAAGGAGGGAGGGAAGGACGGAGGGAGGGACGGAAGGAAGGAAGGGAGGGAGGGAGGGACAGACAAACGTCCTGCAAATACTTAATTGGAAAATGTTTCTTATATTAGGGCAGTATATAAGCTTGTATGCTGACACAATACTTGATACGATGAAACTTGAAGAGGAAGATGATCAAATGAGTGTTTTTCCAGTTAGAAAATGTTCTAATAATTTTCACATGAACATAATGGTGATTTGACAAAATCTGTTGAGAACTAGCAGGCTCAAGATTGTACATATGAATGATACTCTAAAGCACATGATCCATTTTTAAATTATACCAGCAAATGTGCATGTAGCTTCAGATAAAAAATCCCCTGTATTACAACAGTGCAAAAAGATTGATCTAATACATAAATTAATTTTGGCCAACCTTTAAAACTTTTTTCGGAACCTCTGGCAGAAGTTCCCGAAGTTGATCAAAGCTTGCAAGAAACAATCTGTTCAGCGAAGATCCCTTCTTTAACATAAACTGAGCAACCAGAGGGTTGATACATGGAAAAGTAAGCAGGCATTTCTCTGTCTGGAAATGGAAATTACTTTGTTAGCTTGACATCTGACAAACTTTTTTCCCCTTTTTTTCTGTTCCTACAGAATAACATCCCTATGAATAGGTCATACAGTATATCATAGAAACAGAGCTTTTAAAAAGTGCCCTTTTATAGCCAGATTAAAACTTTTTTTTTTCACTACCGATGTAACAGTGTTTTATTTTTGCAAAAAAAGCAAGTTCTGCACAAGTTTGATAAAAAGAAAGCACAGTCTAAAGATGTTTCCATTCTAAAGGATGAAACCAGTGAATCATGTAAACTTGATTTGAAAACTCATTAGCAGATTTATGATTTATTCTCTATTTTGAAGAGAATTACCTAAGTTAAGATAAACTGAGAAAGCTGGTTTTGTTTTACAAAAGTTACACTTGTCAACAGCAATGAGACAGGTGCCAAAATCAGGAGTTGCTAGGGGAGGTTGAATGTCACACAGAGGGCAGCAAGTTGAGAGCTGTAGCATTTCAAGAACGTCAGCTTCCAGTTCCTGACTTTCATAAAGCTCTGCGCTCAACAGATGCCAAGATTTAATACCTTTAACAGAGACTAAATACAATCAATGACTCCTCTCAGTTTTTTACCAGAATCCTTAACCTTTAAATTGGAAAATCTATAATCCAATATCCCACACTTGAAAGGCCATGCCAATACCTGCTTTAAAATGCTTCTGAATTATGCAAAAGCCAAAAGGATCTCAGCTTTACAAGAGTTCAAAGCTTCCACATTAAATGAACACATCCATATTTTTAATTTGAAAACCTTAATATACAAGTTAAAGAACATCATATGTTTGCTTGTGATTGATGGACCTGTTCCAGCGTTTATTGTAAATATCCAATATCTACTACTGCATGAGAAGATAAACAAATTTCTACTATCTTGTACTAAAGCAAGTCTGTAAGCAACGTCATTTATTCAGTAATGGATCAGCCCTGAAGGATTTGGCTTCTTGCCCAAGTGAGCCATTGTACGTTTATCTTTTACAAATTGTATAGTTTTTTAAACTTAGTGCCTAGAACTGTAGAACTGTACACATTGGCCAGCAGAGGTGGACAATAAACTTCTCTACTGGTTAATTGTGAAAGCACAGGGAAAGTCCAAGTTGTCCTGGCAAGGATGACAGAAAAATTATATATATGTGTGTACATATATATGCATATATAAAAAAATATGTATGTGTGTGTACATATGTAACAATGTTTATTTTAACGATCTATTTTAAGAGAACAATAATAAACCCTAGAACTTTATGAGTCTGAGAAACAGGAAGAAAACAGTGTAATTTAATGCAAAGACAAGCAAACCTCAGATGGCAAGACAGAAAGCCAGGATTTGTCCAACCACTCATAAGGACTGATATCGGATGCTGTCAAAATGTTGTCAGCAATCTCACGAATTACCAGAGCTGTCTCTTCAATCCCTGGTATAAGAACTACCTAAAAGTGATACATAGTATTTTTGGTTAAAACTTACTCTAAGGGGTGTCTTAATTTGCTACAGAAGTTAAATTGGAAAGCTGAAAGGTGACCCTGAACACAACAGCTGGTAATGTAGAGTAATTAAACCTGATCCATGCTTATCATGCGGAGGAACTCCAACCTCTGACCGCTAGCCCGGCTGCAAATTACACTCTTTATTTATTAAATCCTTATTTATGCAAATGTCGGTGTAATTAGTTTATTCTATAGGCCTTTTACATGTGATCAATTTTATGGGTATAATACAAGTTCCTAATACAATAGGTAATTCTGAAATGCCTAATATAGTTTAAGAAGATGTGTGACACTTTGAAGGTGCAAGTAATTTCCACATGAACTACACTGCTGAGCACAGGGAATGAAAAAAGCTTTGTCCTCTCTTTAACCTTCATTTAACTAGATAAATTTGAAACAAATTTTAACATGCAAGTAAGTAAAAAATTGCCTAAAAAGATGTTAGTTCATGCAAAAGACATGTTGCAGCTATCAACTTGGTAAACTGAATGAAACTTTTGCCCCATTTTTAAATGTTGTTTATTCTCAATACTGCATTTAATAATGAAAAAGTTAATTTATCTTGCCACACTAAAAAAAAGCAAACTAGCTGACAGCAGAGAAAATTACACTTTCTTTTCTTCTACTACATTAGTAACATAATATTAACCTGAAACTTCAAATTAAGACATAAGCAGGATTAATACACATTTTGCTAATTTATAAAATTAAAGGTATAATCTCATTTCTTGACCCTGGTCATAGCACTTCAGCTGCTGTTTGAATCTGACTCAACTTGTATTGGAGTCAACACAGTCTTTTCACTGACTTCAGCAGCACTGAATTAAGCTCTCTCTCTTATTTTAGTAATTTTGAGTTATTCTCTGTTTTGATGTAGAATGCATGCTTGATTAAGCACTTCGGAAATATCATACAGTGAAGATTAGAAGAGAAAGGCTGTTACCAAAAAAATTACCTTCACTTCAAAGTCTTCTGACTTCTGTGTAAGTTCAATTAGGGTGGCATAAATTAAGACAAGGTTAAGCAGAGTATCTTCCCTGAGACTGTACCTACAAAACAGTTTCACTGGACTGTTAATATTTATTATACACATCTAATAATTCCAAAACATTTGTTCCATGTGTTAATAAATGTCTGTTTCATTTCCTGAATTCCAAATACTAGTACAGTTTGAGCTTTAGTGTCTGTGAAAGGAGAACTAGGTCACACTAAGTGACTGAGTGCTGAAGGATGCACTGTGAGGAGGAAAACGGAGTCAGCCCACAGCAAAGCAAGCCTGGCCTGAAGCAGAAGGACTGTATCAGGGTCAGTCACTGGAGAAAAATAATACAGAGAGCAAAGGTGATGCATGGAAGATTTGCCACTTGCTTACAGAAAAAATATCTCACAATAGGTAGTAAAGGAATGCTCACGAACTATATCAACAAAAGCTGTGCTTCCATACCAAAAGGAGAACTACTGATGGACTGGAAAAGCACTTGAAGAATGTCTCCTTGTTGCAAATGATATACAGTGTTGCTAACACACTAACTCACAACCATTTATTTGTAGCCGCTAATTTACTTCAAACAGTTATAAAGAATAATTCCAGTGGTTACTATCCTTAGTCTTGTGAAATTTCTGGACGTCTTGATTTGAAATACCCCTCACATTAGCATTAACTGCCTCAAATCCTGTTGTTTTACAACTACTTCTTTATCTCTTGTGTAAGACTAAAAAGATCCTAACACATGAAAAACATCTTTGCTAACTTTTTTGGGGGTCTCCAGTGATCACTGTCACTTCTATCATTCCACTGAGTTTTTCCGGTACCAGCATGACAACACTGTAACTACGTGAAATGTGGAAAGCACACTAGAACACAAGCTTACAATATCCATATTGTTCTAAGAGAAATGTGTTCCTACAGAGAAATTCAAAGAGTGTGTTAGCTTGTTTTAATAAGCACCTTCCTTTAGTGACAAGTTTGTTTTAAAAATGCCAAGATAACAGAAGAATTTCATAACTTACTCTGAACTCAGTCTTTCTCTGGAATAGAAGAGAATCCAGCAGCATGTATATTGGAGTGATAATGCCATTAGCCTCGATATTACATTGTCACAGGATTTCTCATAATCTAGTTCTTCCACACTCTACCAAAAAAGTAAAAGCTAAATAAATATATTACCATGGCTGTCACAAGCTTTTAATGTGCATTGCTATATTATGCAGAAGTTAGATCAAACATAACTACAGCTAAGTAATATAGGTACTAAAGACATATCTGGGAGTTAGAAAAAACTAGGCTGTATTCCCTACTTTTATTTTGTTTGACCTTTAAAAAGCTGATTCACTGCTTCATGCCTCTTTATCCCTTCTGCAAAAATGAAATGTTGCTACTGACTTTTTAGGATGCTCTTAAGATTTTTGAGAACTTTAATAATGCAAAATACTGTTATAAACCTCTGATGTACTTGCTTAACCCATACAAATCATATTATACCTACACTCAGTACATAAAGTACAAGTTTGCTAATTTCAGTAGCATTTGCAGTAGCACATAGGAGTGTCTATGTGTCGTGCTTGCAATACTAATTGATTATTTTATTCTTTATCTTTCAGTCCTAGTTCTTCTACCTGTAAAGTCATCTGTCTTGCTGCATACCAGAATTTAAGTATTATATTATTGTCTAAACTATCACTTTTTATTAAAAGTAGGACAAATTACTCTCTAGACTAATTCAGACAACTATCTGAAATGGAAGTAAGATGCACACTGGCAAGAGAATAGAGTCACAGATACTTTTAATTGGTTATTACAATATTTCTTTCTACGACCCTATTTTCAAGCGTATATCCTTTAACTATGTTTAATACAATCCAATATCAGGTCAAATGTTACACTGCTGTGAAGAAATGTAGGTTCAGACATGAGAACATTTTAAATTAGTCAAACCGGCACAGACAGAATTTTGGAGTTAACGAATATGGAAATAATTTGTGAGACAATGCATGAATTAAGTATGATTACAAGGAAGAAAACACATGTTAGAAGGCTGCAGATATGGCCTAGAAGAGACCCAACGCACAACAGAATTTGGACATACTCGCTTTATTTTGTACCTGCAAAAAGATAGCAGTACGTTCATCTATTGTCAACACAACATAGCAATCTGTACTTCCAAAGGGCCTTAAGGAGTAATTACTACTTCTTTCAATAAAGGTAATGCTGTACCTGAAAAAGTCAAATTATTTTATTAAATCTCAGTTAAGTAAAATAATAAGATACTCTTAAAGGAAATTAGTATCATACACCTCAATACAATCTTTTAAATTACACAGTCTTTTGATACCTTGATCTTTCCCAAATGCTCAAGTTTACTTTAAGACACATTCAAAGAATACACATCAGTGTAGCAGTGACTTAATGAAATATTACTGGATTAATTCAATTATGTTGCTAACTGCACCAAATATGACCTTGATATACAGCCTTTGAGTTTACAAAAAAAAAAGGACGTAGTACAGAAACTTAGATAAATCAAGAAAATATACTTAGATACTCCTTTTGAGTAATTAAATGTATACTGAATTTCTTTTCTTCCTTTCATGATTGTGCAGCACAGGGAAAGCAAACTGCGTGAAAACTCCCTGCCTGCCATAGGTATGATCCTAAATTTTTCTGAGTGAATGAGAACTGCCAGCAGCACAGGCTCCTGTTACCAGCTGTGCGAGCAAAGACTCACTGAATGAACATCACGCAGTCAGGGCTTTAGGTGAGTCTTGGCCGAGTCATGGGGGAAGTTGAGAAAAGACAATTCTCACACTGCTTGGCCTTATCCCTAGGAAACACAAGGGACCTAAACCTGAATCAGCCAGCAGTAAGTCCTCTAGAAACTTGTATGGACAGTGTATTCAGACATTAACAAAAAAAAGTGAATTGTAAGCTCTTCTGAAACTATGTAGCTCTTTGCTCACCTATTTAATTACTTCATCAGTGCTAAAAGGAGCTAGTGAGAAAGCACCAAAAAAGCATTCCTGGCTATTTAGCTTATGGCCAGGCTGAACAGAGAATCTGAACAGGTCAGAGTTTAAAACTGCATGTCAAATTAAATATTCAGATTTTAAATATCAAACATATAATTGAACTGTAATTAGACACAGTTCAAAAATGGTTTCACAGTTGGCTCTAGGATACAGCAAGGATCAAAACTGGACATCTCTTCAGCAGCATGGTGAAATCAACCATCTGTATCTCTGGCACTATGTTTAAGAGATGTTGCTGCTCTGTCTCCTGTTTATTTGGGTTTTTTTTCTCCCCATGATAAAAGGTACTTTTATCAGGTGCTTACTATTGTGAAAGCAAAGTAGAAGAAAATTATGTCAAATAAAATAATATACATGTGAAATGATTAACATACATTAAAATTTTTGTACAGATTAAAAAGTATTCAAAATTAAGTGAATATTAGATCTGAATGTTACAAATAAGGTAGTCTTTTTTTTTAACTTAGCCTCTCCCAAAAGCTGTGATGCATCAGAAAATGAGACTGCTTTACTCTTTTTTCATTTGGTTTATTTTTAGCATAGCTCTGGTAGATAAAACATAAAAAATCCAAAAGCAATTTTTATGAAGAATTAAATACCAAGTCTTCCAAGAACCAAGAAGCATGAAAGAAAAAAACTGTTTTGGAGTAACACTATGATTTTCAGGGAAAAGTGACGATTAAAATGTTGTTTTGGCTAAAAGAGCCAACTCATCATTAAAATAAAAAAATCAGCCATTTCCACTCTGGTTTAATTGTGTGTGGATCCATAGAACTAAACTATCAACTTCAACAGAAAAATTATCTTCTTGTCTCTTCAAATGTTAATAGCGTAACTGCAGTACCTGATAGCCAAGTAGATGGCTACTACATGACACAGTAGCACAAGATACATGTCCTGGAAAACTGAAAATAAATAGTCAATAAAATTAAATAGGTTATTTTCACTCACTTGGATTCCAAAAGCTGAAGAATGTCTGGCATACTAAGAAGACCTTCAGTTGTCAGAAATACATATGGAATCTGTACCTCCAGAAGAAAGGAACCACAGGGATTCCCTGAAACATTTTGTATATGTAAGGTAGTAGTTTCATAAGCAAAAAACTAAAGATACATTCAGGTATTTAAATAGACATATATTTTAAAAATGTAGTTTTTATTAATTCCCATTAAAATACTTCCATTATATGCTTTTTTTGTTCTTTTTTTTTCAAAATTAAACTCTTCTGAATGCCTTTGAAACTTTATAATTGATATTCCTTTAGATCTACAGCAACATTCCTTTAGGATGAGGAAGGGTGGATACAGCTTGTAGCAACTGTAAACAACCTCTGAACTTGGCACTTGTCTTTTATCAACCAACATTGACTACTACATCCTGGCCAAAACTAAGCTCACACCCTCAGAAAAACACCTTCCTTTCTTGCTGTAAAGATAAACCAGCTCTGTCTGCTTGGCTTTAGCCATCATAATTTGTTACTCATTCTCTTCCACAGGGACATGAAAGTAGCAGAGGGAACAGAAAATGCTTTCCTTTCATATGCCAGGCCAATTGTTTAAAACAATCCTGAAGAGCACTTACCTATTTGTATTGTTTCAGGGAGGGTGGTTTTAAAAGTCATGTAAGTAACATTCAGATTTTTGCACAGATTTTTCCAGCAAGAGTTTTCAGAATAATCATATTCCATTACTAATGAGAAGTGTGTCCAAGGGAAGTCAGCTCCGATTTGTTGATTATGTACAATAATACAGGAATATCTACTAAGGCTTAAAAAACCAAGAAAATATTCACAAAATTATGTTCATGTAGAATTACCCCCAGAACAAAACAAACACATTTTTACTTTGAAGAATTATCACTGATTAAAGTCTGCTTACAAAAAAGAATTTACTCTTCCTGAATTTAAAACTGTAATTTCTTTAAAAATTAATTTAAAAATTAAAAGCTCTACTTCCCCTCCTCCAACTACTTCAAGTATTCATATTTTCCTGCAACATCATAATTTTTCATTATTTCTGTCTTATGCCCTTTTCCCCCCACCTTTTTCTAAAACATGTAAAACAAACATATTTTTCTACACATTTTTCTAAACAACTTTTTGTAAAACACACAAAACAAAATAAAAAGTTAAAAACATGCAATTCATGTTTTCTAAAAGTTACTCTAGGCCTCACAACTAAGCATTTTACTACAGCGTAGACAAACTTCTCCCCTTCTAGAATGAAGCTGTAGATCCATATTTTGAAATTTTTACTCCAGACTGGAAAGTCCCATGGAAATGAACAAAGGTAACAAAAGTTTCCCCGATGTTAGTCCTGAGTATAGACTTTGTTCTCAAAAAGCAAGAATTTAACTTACTTGCTTATGATGTCTTTGCAAACTAAGAAGGTTCCTTTTTTCTCAGAATTCAAATCTATAACTTTTAAACCTGCGTAAAAAGAATGAGCATCTGCAGGTATGAATCAATGAACTGCAGTAAGCATCAAATGTGGAACAACACCAGATATTAAAATTTTATGTATTACATTGTCTGTCTTGACAAAGTCCTAAACATTTTCAGTTTGTATTGCACTGATGGGCATAATGATTTAGAAACTTTTTAACCCAAGGAAGAAGTGGCTTTTGGATGCCTCACAAACTCACAACACGATTACCTTAAAACGAAAAATTAAAGGCTAGTGCAAAAGGAAGCATCTTTGCCCCTTTATCATTTAAATTCCTTTACGCTTTCTGTACACTTCAAGTTTTACAAGTATGACTGGAAGACGTAGCTAAAAAGGGGTATTTGTATAACACAAATGCCTCTCTTCAGAAGTTTGGTTAGTTGGATTGACCAGTGTTTGCAACAAAGTCTTAAGATCTTAAAATAAATAAAATACTTTTCTTTAAATATTATTATTAGTAAAAGCATTGTGAACATGCCTCCTCCCTTTCAAAACATTCTAAAAGACAGGCTTTCTTTTTTTAACAGCACAGGAAATTAACTTTATTTTTGAAGGCAAAAGAACAATGTAATACATGACACTGTTGACAAGGTTCAAGCAAGATGGAGTTACAAAAATGGGTTTTAAAAAGCAATATGAAAGGAATCAGTGGCCTGATCTAAGCATAAGCACAGGCTCAAACAACACTCTTCCTGAAACATGTTTCTTTTACCAGCTGAATCTGCAATGTTGAACAAGCTTGTACAAAAATAACTCACAGGTAAGATAACGAATTGATGAAAGTATTGCTTGTATCAGTGGGGGGCTGGGATATCAGAAATAGTATATTTTTTCCTTGAGTTTAATAGATTGCTACAGCTTATGCTTCCATATTTAGTAAACTAGCAAACAAGGTCAGAAACAGATGGCTAAGAGAAATCATGATCCGTACCTAAGTACTCATTCAACATTTTATGCTAGGGAGTTTAGTTAGGACTTCTAAATTCTAACTGCGCTTAAAAAGCCTGCAAGGAAGAAAACTTGTGGGCACCAATCAGCTAAAAACAAAGAGACGATCTGATGACGACGACAGATGCAATTACAATTAGGCAATGGGCTGCCCACATCTCCTTTGTATTCTTTTAAATAAACCTTTGACTTGACAAATGAAATATCATCCTCTTGCAACAGAAAAAATCATACCAGAAGTCTTAAACATGGGAAAATAAAATTACAAGAAAGGAAAAAGGCTGATGGAAGAGCTAGGAAACAGAAAACAGTGAGAGAAGTATATAGAAAGGTTCCTGACAAGAAGAAAAGGGAGACACCCCTGCAAAAAGCACACAAACAGGAATGCAGCAAAGCACAGAATAACAGCCACTTTTTCTTTCAAAAATACACACAAAAATAATTTTTTACCTTCTACTCTAGAAAAACTGTGAACGAGGGCAGCTTTTTCTCTCTCAGAGTCCATTCTTGTTATGATTAGTATCTGGAAGAAAACAAATAAAAGGAAGTCCAGTATTGTAAAAAAAATTGCTCTTTCTGCCTGCATACATCTTTCTCTCTCCTTTGCACAGAAAGCATGAGATTGACTAAGCAGGTGGCAAAAATGGAAATCTCAGAATTTTCCAGAATGACAATCATAGAATCATAGAATATCTCAAGTTGGAAGGGACTCACAAGGATCATTGAGCCCAACTCCCTGCTCCTTGCAGGACTAACTAAAACTAAACCATATGACTAAGCGCATTGTCCAGAAGCTCCCTGAGCCAACACAGGCTTGGTGCTGTGACCTTTCCTTGGGGACCCTGTTCCAGTGACCAACCATCCTCTTGGTGAAGAACCTTTTCCTAATGTCCAATCTGAACTTCCCCTGATGCAGCTTCATTCCATTCCCTCATGTGCTATTGCTGGTCACCAGAGAGAGGAGATCAGCACCTCGCCGTCCATTGTCTCCCTTGAGGAAGTTCTAGACTGTGGTGAGGTCACCCCTCAGCCTTCTCTTCTCCAAGCTGAACAAACCAAGTGACCTCAGCCACTCCTCCTAAGTCTTGTCCTGGAGGCCTTTGACCATCTTTGTCACCCTCCTCCAACAGTTTGATGTCCTTCTTGTATTGAGGCGCCCAAAACTGCACACAGGACTTGAGGTGGGGCTGCACCAGTGCAGCATAGAATGGGACAATCACCTCCCTTGCCCAGCTAGCTCTGCTGTGCTTGATGCACCCCAGGATGTGGTTGGCCCTTTTGGCTGCCAGGACACACTGTTGACTCCTGTTCAACTTGCCATCAAACCAAACCCCCAGATCTCTTTCTGCGGGGCTGCTCTTTAGCTTCTCATCCCCCAGTTTGTACCTATAACCAGGACTATCCCATCCCAGGTGGAGTCCTGCACTTGCTCTTGTTAAATTTCATACGGTTGGTGATGGTCCAGCTCTCTAGCCTAGCCAGATCTCTTGTAAGGCCTCTCTGCCCCCAAGGGAGTCTGCAGCTCCTCCTAGGTTAGTATTGTTGACAAACTTAATGCACATGTGGCTTCTGAGTCCAGATCATTTATAAAAACATTAAAGGGCACTGGCCTTAAAAGTGAGCACTTAAAAGTGGGGAACACCACCAATGACTGACTGCCAGCCTGATGTACTCCATTTACTATAACCCCTTGAGCCCGACCCACCAGCCAATTGTTCACCCAAGATATTACGGACTTGTCTAGCTGTGGGCTGGACAGTTTATCCAGAAGGATACTGTGAGACAGTACCAAAAGCTTTGCTAAAATCCAAAACCACCACATCCACTGGCTTCCCTTGGTCAATGAGATGGGTGACCTTGACATAAAAGGAAATTACGATACTTAAGCAGAACTTTCCCCTCATGAACCTGTGCTGGCTATGATCAATGACTGCATCATCTTTCAAGTGAAGCTTCTCCATAATTTTACCAGGCATTGAAGTGAGATTGACATGCCTGTAATTACCAAGATCTTCCTTCTTTCCCTTCTTGAAAACTGGGACATTTGCCAGATTTCAGTCGACTGGGGCCTCTCCTGACTCCCAAGACAGTTGAAAAATAATGGAGAGAGGTCCCGCGATGGCATCAGACAGCTCTTTCAGTACCATGGGATGAATCCCATTGGGCCCCACAGATTTATGTGCATCCAGATGGAGCAGCAAGTCTCAAACAAGTGCTGTGGCAGGGGGGTTGGACTTAGATGATCTCCAGAGGGCCCTTCCAACCCTGACGATGCTGTGATACTGTAAAGTTCAGGGTCAGCTGGAGTTTATCATCCCGCCAGTCACGGTCTTACAGCACAGGGCTCCAGGGGTCCCAGGGCCCATCATTAGTGTGGAAGACAGAGATGAAGAAGGCATTAAATGTCTCCACTTTGCCTATGTCCCTGTTTGTGAGGTGACTGATCTTGTCAAGCAGTGTTATCTCTGATTCTCTTTTTGTTATTATCATATTTTAAAAAGTCCATTTTGTTATCCTTCATAGTGCTGGCCAGCTTGAACTCTAACCAAGCTTTGGCCACATGAATTTTCTCCCTGTGGTGGCAAACAGCACCTCTGTAGTCCTCCCGTGTCACCCCTCCTTGCTTCCAATGTCCACACACTTTCCTTTCCTGCCTAAGTTCTAGAAGAAGATCTGTCCTCAGCCTAGCTGGCCTTCTGCCCCACTTGCTTGACTTCTGACACTTTGGAATTGCCTGTTCCTGCGTTCTTAAGAGATGGCTCTTAAAAAGTGACCATCATTCCTGGACCCCAACACCTTCAAAAGCAGGCTCCCAGGGGACCTTACTAACTAGGTCCTTCAGCAGCCCAAAGTCTGCTCTCCCCATATCAAGGTTGAAACTTTGCTGGCAGTTTTTCTCCTGTCACCAATGATTTGAAACAGGTGTATGTGTGCATTATTACAACAGCTGGAGAAACAACATTATAGAAGACATCAGTATTGGAATTCAGCTTTATGAACAAAGCTGTTGTAGAAGAAGTCTTAAACTGGAATATTTGGTTCAAAGTAAAAATGCTATTTAAAGATATTACCTAAGACATTACACCACATTATTACCATTGCACTAGACAGATTACTACTGTCATATTAGAGGGATCATCCCTATGGAGGCGAAACTTAAAACTGAAGACATCTAGAACTCAGCCTGCAGGATGGTGATGTACTGAAGGGAGGTACTAGATGTACTGCTGAACTAATTAGAAAGATTTTCCAGACCATAGATGGAGTACACTGAAGTGTTCCTGCCAGAGATCCCGTATCTCTGAGACTCATTAAATACTGTGTACGATGAAAATGTTGAAAAGTATTAGAATCTACCAAACTGACACAGTTTAAAAAGAATCACTACCAGAGAAAGTGTTTACCTTGTCCACAATTTCAACTGATACAAACTGAACGTGTGCTACATAATCAAAGTATGTAAAGAAGAATACATACACACTGGATTGATACCATACTTTCAGACAGGATGATTTCTGAATCTTTATGCCATTGTATCGACACTTTTCATGGTGCACACAAGATAAGATTTTTAAGGAGGCACATGGCATTGACTAACTTTTAAGACTTAGAGACGCAAGATAATTATGTATGTAAATATTAATAGTGTGTTAGATCTTGTCAGAAATGAACTTCTGGGTATTGGTCGGCCTGACAAACTTAAGGCAAATTACTATTTCCATATGTTGGTCCACAGAACAGCCACTTGATGACCCACCGTCTCCTTTCAAAACAGTTTTGGACAACTGCATTTTAAAACATAGACTTGGTTTTTCACCCATGACGCAACAGCGTACTCATTACATGTTGTTGTGAGCTAGATGACATAAAGTTCACTTTGTTGTACTCCATTAGCAACTTCTTGCTTACAGCGGAAATGTCCCATTATAATCCTGCATCAGTAGCAATTTTGGCTAATAAAAAGATAACCAGATTATCATACGTCGTATCACATTAACTGATGCTGATGTAATGTGTTATGATAGAACAGGAAATAGCTTATTCAGTACAACTTTTACTTCTTATTTAAACTGAATCTCCTGCCTATTCTGGCTCATTGAAACCTATCTCTGAATGCTAGGGAATACTAAACAATCTTATAACTGTGAAGCAAATCATATATATTCTTACATTGCATGGGTACGTGTGCATGACCTTAAGTTTAAGTCATGCAAGCAAATGAAAACTCAGGAGACTTATAGTTAAAAATTTAAAAAAATCTTATCTATTGAAGTTCAGAAGAAAAGCAAAATTGTCACTGAGCTGACATCAAGATGACAAAGTTGTCATATGTCTCCCAGTACAGCCTAATCCTAGTATCACAAAGCAAAACATGTTACTCTTAAGAAGAAAAGGATGCTGAAATCAGCTTAGAGGGTCTATTGAAGGACAGACACCAAGACAATCAACACCATTTTGTTTTGGTTGCTTCATTTCCCTTTTAAGTTCTAAAAGGGTGTACAATAAGCTATTATATTTTTCTTCTCAGGAAAATGTAATCAAAAGATGTTCAGATCTCCTAGTGCAACTCTTAACAATGAGAAGAAGAAAGAAGAAGTGGCCTTTACAAAAAGAAGAAGAAAGCTCCAAGAAGTGACATACGGAAAGAAGTTAAAATAAATGAAAGTAAGGTGGAAGATTTGTCTTTTTTGGCTGTGTGTTCAGCAGCAAATATTCTATTCCAAACACTCAGGACAGTTAAAAAATTATGTATTTTATCCCTTCAGTTTCATTATGTGATAAGCATTCTGTAAATAAATAATAAATGGTCTGCAAAGGACAATGGTGTTTTGCGCTACAGGGTATTACCCAAAATATTCACATTTCAGAAAAAAAAAATATCTTTGGACACTTTGAATCTCCTCCACAACTCTATCCTCCATGCCATAACTATCACTTATGGATATTTGCTTCTTTTATAATTATAATGCCAGGAGATTGGCCTGATACATGGGTTAAGCAGAGGTTGTCTATAGGTAACAATACCCATATACTCCATGGTGTGTGTGTACAAGTACACAATCCTGACTTGTGCTATGATTCAATTTGCACCAGAAGATTGAGGGCTTCAAATAAAATGTTGCAACATAATTTTCAGTAAGTGATGTGGTACAATATACTTACCAGGGAAACAAAACTACCTGCAACAAGATGAAGCACTGGCAGTGTTAAAACTCCTATGTATGTTATTTCAGTCATGAAATAAGGGGAGATTTGATCAAACAGAAACCTGCATCGCTCCTGATAGAGGTCTTAAACATTATGTTACCCTTATTTAACAGACACTGTGAGTTGGAAAGGTAATTATATGACTTTCTTCCATAAACCAACCCTTGTTGAAAGATGATTTTATAATTATTCACATATTTTGGAGAAGTTTTGTTTCCTTAGAGAAATTGTTTACATTGTTAACCTTAACACTGTGTTCCCCTCTGTATCTTTGCATCCAGTTTAAAATTTGACACTGAAGCTCTGTTATTTTGGGATTTGTTTCATGCTTTTTCTGGCTGCTGTACTGCACAATCTTCAACTGCCTCCATACGTTATTCAAACAGGATTCTAAGATGTTTTTATAGATATCCTTTGCCTTGGACAAATAACCTGTTAATAAAGCAACAAAAGAAGTAATTGCAGTGACAAAAGATAATTGCCAAGGTCTGTGTTTAATCTACACATAAATTTAAAATTTATGTGAAGGTATCTTGCACAAAAAAGATGAAAATTTAATGGCTCACCAATATGGAAGGATACTATTACTACTAATCAGGTACATAAGTGACCTTTATAAAACTGCTGTACTTCTTGTAGTATCTGTTACATGACTCCAGTCAGAATTGTAGAACATTGCATTCTATAGCTAGGGATACCAGCAGCAGCACTATTTAACTAGCCTATATGGTTTATACTAAGTAACAACTTCATTTATACTCCCACTGTCCAAAGCTTTACATGTCCTGTGTTTTCACCACTCTTCATACTATCACAATTATTTCTCGAATGATGCCTTTTGTATATAAATGGTGAACAATGCTGGAGTTATTTGAAAATGAATAAATGAAAAATACATCTAAGATAACTACATGATGAATCACACAGCACAGCACATTACAACAGTAGTGAGGACTACAGGGCATATATAGTGTCTGGCTCAATTTTCTAAGTTTTTTTCAGATCTTTTTTACTTATGCAGTTTTCTGTGTGAGGTGTTGCTGGGATCTGGAAGGACAGGTGCTGTGTAATTCTGAAATATCATCTAGGGGTCTTTTTGCTACAATAGAACAGCGGAGAAAGAACTGCTCATTTGTCTCCCTCCCATCCTCCTACATTTTTTATAGCAACTGTAGAAAACAATTCTACTTAGGATTCTACTTATATATTCATTCTGCATTTTTCTTCCTACTCTTTTATTGCTAGAAATGTTTAAGTGAATACAAAATAACTTCTTTTCCCCACAGTTTGATTTATGGCACATGTTTTCCATTTTACATCTATTTTAAGGAAATACCCATGAAGGGATAATTCAGAGTGACTGAAGTTAGATATTCTGCACTCCCTTAACTCTTATAAAGGCAGAGGAGCCCAACTTTCCTAGAGCATTCATAAAAGTTCCGCTCCTTATGAACCTGTTCTGATAATCTATCTGAAAATTCACAATACACACCTATGGGAACTTGACAAGAATGACATCATCATTTCAGGCATAAAATTGCATTACAATGAATTTTCATCTTCCAAATCTGAATAGTGCAAGACCAGAAAAGCTCAAAAAAAGCTTCTGTGTGAGTCCAGTGCTAAGAGCTGGATTGTAACTTCAAACTCCCTGCCTCACGATACATCAGATAATATTTCAGATTGTGCTTAAAATGCCTCAGTTTTAAGTACCTCATTTCAAAGGAGCCTAAGACTATTTTTAGGCAGAAAGCGTTCCACACTCACAGATGGTGGACTGTAAAGAACAAAGGACCTGCCATTTTTGCATGTTTCTCAGTTTCCACACAGAGATTTCAATGAAAATTTGTCATTCAGTGATACAAGACAACACATTATATATATGGAAGAACATATGAATGTTTCTTAGTCAAATTCATGTAATAATATGAACAGCGGTGTATTAGTCATTAGTCATAACTGAGCACATACACTACCAAAGTACAGTCTACAGTGAATTAATTTCTAATGATGGAACAGAAATAAGGAAGCAAAGGTGGTTGAACATCATATTGTGTTTATTACAGGCCACCTGATCAGGATGGGGAAGTTGATGAGGCCTTCTACAGACAGGTGAGAACCGCCTCACAATCGCAGGCCTTGGTTCTCATGGGGGACTTCAACTACCCTGATATCTGCTGGGAAGGCCACACAGCTAGGCATGCACAGTCCAGGAGGTTCCTCCAGTGCATTGATGGTAACTTTTTGACTCAGGTGGTGGAGGAGCCGACAAGGAGAGGTGTACTACTGGACCTAGTATTGACAAACAAAGAGGGACTGGTGGAGGGGGTTAAGGTTGGGGGCAGACTTGGCTGCAGTGATCATGAGAAGATAGAGTTCAGCATTAAGTGCAGTATGCACAAAATGACAAGTAGGGTTGAAACCTTAGACTTCAGGAGGGCTAACTTTGAGCTCTTCAAGAAATTGATGGGAGAAATCAAATGGGAGAGGGCTCTAGAGGGTAAAGGGGCTCAAGAGAGCTGGCTGGTATTCAAGCACCAGCTCCTCCAAGCTCAGGATAGGTGCATCCCAAAGAGCAAGAAATCGGGCAAGGGAAGGAGACCTGCATGGCTGAGCAGGGATCTTCTGAAAAAACTCAGGTGGAAGAAGGGAGTTTACAGGATGTGGAAAAGGGGGCTGACGACTTGGGATGAGTACAAGAATGCTGTCAGGGTATGCAGGGAAGAAATGAGAAAAGCCAAGGCAGCTTTGGAATTGAACCTGGCAAGGGATGTAAAGACCAATAGGAAGGGTTTCTTTAAGTATATAGGAGACAAAAGGAAAACCAGGGAAAATGTGGGCCCGCTCTTGAACGAGATGGGTGCTGTGGTGACGGATGATGCAGAGAAGGCGGAGTTGCTGAATGCCTTCTTTGCTTCTGTCTTCACTGCTCGGGCCAGCCCTCGGGAGTCCCAGACTTTGCAAGTAACAGAGAAAGTCTGGAGAAAGGAAAACTTTCCCTTGGTTGAAGAGGAACAAGTTAAAGAACAATTAAGTAAACTGGACACCCACAAGTCCATGGGGCCTGATGGGATGCACCCGCGAGTGTTGAGGGAGCTAGCAGAAGTCATTGCTGGGCCACTCTCCATCATATTTGAAAGGTCCTGGAGAACAGGGGAGGTGCCTGAGGACTGGAGGAAAGCCAATGTCACTCCAGTCTTTAAAAAGGGCAAGAAGGATGACCCGGGAAACTCCAGGCCGGTCAGCCTCACCTCCATCCCTGGAAAGATGATGCAACAGCTGTTCTGGGCGTCATCTCCAAGCATCTGGAGGAAAAGAAGGTTCTCAGAAGTAGTCAACATGGATTCACCAAAGGGAAGTCATGTCTGACTAATCTGATAGCCTTCTATGATGGCGTGACTGGATGGGTGGATGAGGGGAGGGCAGTGGATGTTGTCTACCTTGACTTCAGCAAGGCTTTCGACACTGTCTCCCACATCATCCTCACAGGCAAGCTTAGGAAGTGTGGGTTGGATGAATGGACAGTGGGGTGGATTGAACAGTGGCTGACAGATAGAGCTCAGAGGGTTGTGGTCAGTGGTGCAGAGTCCAGTTGGAGACCAGTAACGAGTGGTGTCCCTCAGGGGTCAGTACTGGGTCCAGTCCTGTTCAATATATTCATCAATGACCTGGATGAAGGGATAGAGTGTACCGTCAGCACGTTTGCTGATGACACAAAACTGGGAGGGGTGACTGACACGCTGGAAGGCTGTGCCACCATACAGCGTGACCTGGACAGGCTGGAGAGTTGGGCAGAGAAAAACCTGATGAAATTCAACAAGGGCAAGTGTAGGGTACTGCATCTGGGGAGGAATAACCCCATGCATCAGTACAGGCTGGGGGCTGACCTCCTGGAGAGCAGCTCTGTGGAAAGGGACCTGGGAGTCCTGGTGGACAACAGGGTGACCATGAGCCAGCAAAGTGCCCTGGTGGCCAAGAAGGCCAATGGCATCCTGGGGTGCATCAAGAAGAGTGTGGTCAGCAGGTGGAGGGAGGTCATCCTCCCCCTCTACTCTGCCCTGGTGAGGCCGCATCTGGAGTACTGTGTCCAGTTCTGGGCTCCCCGGGTCAAGAAGGACAGGGAACTGCTGGAGAGGGTCCAGCAAAGGGCTACAAAGATGATTAGGGGACTGGAGCATCTTTCTTATGAAGAAAGGCTCAGGGACTTGGGGCTTTTTAGTCTAGAAAAAAGAAGACTCAGGGGGGATCTTATCAATACTTATAAGTACTTAAGGGGAGGGTGCCAGGTAGACGAGAATAGCCTTTTCTCAGTGGTGCCCAGTGATAGGACTAGAGGTAACGGGCACAAACTGGAGCACAGGAAGTTCCATCTTAACATGAGGAGGAACTTCTTTACTCTGAGGGTGGTGGAGCACTGGAACAGGCTGCCCAGGGAGGTTGTGGAGTCTCCCACACTGGAGACGTTCAAAACTCGCCTGGATGCTGTCCTGTGCAATGTGCTGTAGGTGTCCCTGCTGTGGCAGGGGGGTTGGACTTAGATGATCTCCAGAGGTCCCTTCCAACCCTGACGATACTGTGATACTGTGATATTGAAGCTATGCTGGAGGTATGCTGATGGCAATGAATCACAGCTTACATACATGCAGAACGGTGCAGAATACACACGAGGCATTGGGTTTCTGGGTATCATTATTCACTACTAAAAACAGACCTAATGCTGTGTCCAAGCCACATGTTAAGAGAAGATCTCGAACTGTCACCAGCAGGTGCACCAGAGCAGCATGTCTGAACAGCATGATCTCCTTCTCATCTATTTTACCTGTACAAATAGAAGACACAGGTGTGGTCTGCATAAAATTTCAGAAATCACGCTATACATACATAATCAATTTAAAAGATCCTGGTATTGCAGAATTTTCATTAAACACATTTAAACAGACATAATCCTGAAAGGTCAGATCTGGTGATCCTGGCAAATAGCTTATGATATAGCATAACTTCTCCCATGTCATATGGCACAGAGCAAGTGGCACACAGGGAAGTGTTTTTAAAAGGTGTGTGGGGATAGATGATGCTTGCTGGAGGACGGGATAACAGTTCCCCTCGGTGTGCCATTAAATCCATGCTGCCTTACTGATTTTAGTAAGGCAATCTCTAAGTACACATGGAAACTGATAAATTTCCCATTTTTTGGTCTGTCATATAAGCCTAGCTGTTCACATTACTATTTACTGTTTCCTCATCTGACTCGTCAAATCACTAACTTTTTCAACAGCACTGTAACTCCTTCTAATCCGTTTTCCAAACATTTCAGAACTGTTTCCAAGAAATCAAAATGGTGGATTATCCAGTAATCAATGACCAATTTTAAAGCAGTGATAACCTTAAATTGAGCTTTTCACAGAACCTTTTCAACAAATCTTAGACTATAAAACTCACATTCTTTATGGCAAATGATTTGGACCTGGCTAGTCTTCACACATATCATGAGAAAAATACCCATTGTCTTCCAATAATGATCCATTAAGAAGTCTTAACTTCTGATATCAGCTTCCCCACACGTAATTAACCTCTCCTGATGGGAATCTTAACATTCTGTGTGAAGGTAAATTTGGAGGACATCTGCCGCTTCTTTGACCCACAGAGTAAATCAATTTATGGGCTGCATATTCTATATTACCTACCCATTTTGAATAACTCTTCAAGGACCTGACTGAACAGAAAGGAATTACTAGTCTGAAGAAGCAAGACATTTTTGGGAATTGCACACAGGAGTGGTGTAGTTCATTATCTTAAGAAAGGAAGGATGTGACTGCTACAGAGTAAGTGGACTTAAAAAGCATGCTTCAAGATGCTAAAAATGGCTGAGGAAGATAATTAAAGAATAAATGACTACAGTTGATCAAGGAATTACTGAATGAGGTGCATTATACAAGAAAAATATTAGCTAGTTCTGTGTACTGGGATCAAAATAGGTTTTAATTTAAAAGGACAAGTGAAGCACTTAGGAAGGAAAAAATCAAAACTTATAAACACAACATACAGAAGAATTAGCTGGAAACAGCATGGAAGACAAAGATCTTGCTATTATTCTTTATCAAAAGACAGAAAGTGACTGTTCATCTCTGTCAGTGAAGGTGCTGAAACTGAAGGACTATGTCCAGTTCTTGACACCACTCACCACAAAAACTCAGTAAGGAATACAGGTCATTTAGCAACAAAGCAAGACAGTAAGAAGCCACACTTTGTGAAGGAAGACTGGAGCGTTTTGTGGTATTTGGTGCAGAAAGAAAAGACCAGCAGGGGAATAATAATCTTCTAATAGATCAATACCATCATAGTAAGTGATTGTTTTCTATGTTCACTGGAGGATTAATGAGAAAATGCATCAGCATACTCTGGAGTAAAGTGGAATGAGATTGGATATTGTGAAAATATTTAAAACCAGAAGGCAATAAAAGAGTAAGTTACCAGGAAGGTTTTGGAATCTCCTATACAGTTAGAGAAATATTTATTGGGAATGGATTAGATATGTCCAAGAGTCTTCCTCTTTTCTATGTTTCTATTGTCCTTCCAGCAAGAAAATTCTTCTCTCCTGCTTCTTTAATTGGGGACAAAATGCAAGACCTCCCTTGCACTTTTCTCTTAGTGCAAACAACAGCAGCTAAATCAACTTGACTTTTTTTCAGTATTTTAAACCAAGAGCAAAAAGTTTTACTGCTTTCCTTGAGCTGTAATCCAAAGACCCATCTATTTCATAGGTCAATCTTGTGTTCAACACAGCTATTTTTGTATAACAAGGGATGGGTAAATATTATCCATTCCTCAGAAGACACTTGCCCCTAAAAGCAAGTCCAATAGATGACTATTTACTTCATCAGTATTTCAGCCACTAAACATTTCCATGCAATTTTAGCAATTGGCAATATACTGCACAGCTAATCTACAAGCAAAGAGGGCCCTGAAGTTTGAATAAGCATGCCACTTGGCCCAGCTTCTACTTGAGGCTACATTTCTATAGCACATAAACTGCATTTGAAAGGATATTAGTTTTCTTAAGTTAATCTTTAATTAAAATACAGACTCTTACATATTTTCTTATTTGATCTTGAGAAGCAGTAGTGTCCTCTGTACACTTTTCTCAGCAATGTTTTCCTTTCTGTGATTCACTGATACAGACACTGAGCTTCTCCCTCATGTTTGTGAAGATAGCGTTTGCTTTTTTGTAAGCTCCCTCAAATTAAGAGAACCCTGCTGCCAACAGTTTTAAGATGGTAGTTCTATAGATCACAGGCTGTCATTCTGCAGAGACTACTAAATTTTTTTTTATTTGCCTTCTCATTTGTAATTTCATTATCTGTAGTTTTATTTTGAGAAAAATACATTCAGTACAGAAAGCAATAAAGTTGAGGTAGCTAAAGTTCATCACATAACTTGTGGCATAATATAAAAACTTGGCAGGTAGTAGACAGCCTGATGCATTATACTTACAACTAGTTCTCAACTATAAGCAGTACAACTCCAAAAATAATCCGAAATACCCAATAGCTTTCTAAATCTTCCTGAAACACAGTCTGTATTTTGCTGTGAGGTTTTCCCGACCCTCTCTTTATCTCTAGCCAAAAGTCTTCATACGGGGTCACGGATTTTCCTGGCTTTTTTTTTCATTTTTCTGGTTTTATAGGGTTTTCACAAGCCACATAGGAAAGAAATGGAAGTGAGAAAGGAACCAAATCTTTTTTCTCCCGATTTTTAACATAGACAGCATTTTGCATCATGCAGGTGTGACAAACAATAGCTACTAAAAGGAAAGAAACCACAAAAACACATACACAGCTTTTAATTTTAAAATCTAGCATAAAAAATCTTAAATATTGTTTGATATAGAAGTAACATTTCTGAAGCACATCTAAAATATTTTTAAATGAAATTCAATTAGAGTACTTTTTGTGTTACAATATTCAGGTTAATAAATGTAATGCTGGAGAACTAAGAGACATTATTTTGGAAATAAAAGAGGAAATCAATTACAGTGACTCTACAAGATAAACTGCTGAAAGTTTTATCATTAATTTATCGAACACCTTGAACCTTGTGTCACCAATTAAACCTGTATTAGTATTAAAGAAGAAAAAAACAATGATTTTTTAAAAAGGACGTACCTTCTTTAAAATGATCACATATTACTTTTTCTTGCTGTTTTAAGAAAAACCTTGTATGATCAAATTTAACACTGTCAAAACTCCAATTTACAGAAGCAAGTACACCCAGATGTGTCAGATCTTTTAGAACAGGAGTGGCTGCTTCTTCCAAGAGGCAGTATGCCTGGCACTGGCTTTCTGGATAGCACAATAAACAAAACATAACAGTAAAGTTTGGTTTCATGTACTACCACTGGACAAGAATATTCAAAAGACCTAGCAAAATGCAAACAACACTGACTGCTTCATGAAAGCTGTAACATTAACAGAAAACCAGTTACTTTGCCAGGGAGCCTCCTGAGTGGTAGAATCAAGCTGATCCTCACAGCAGGCAACCATGTTATTCCACGCATTTCCTAAAGTGATCAAACTCCATGATGAAAAGTTAGGATTTGCTACTCTTGTGACTCCCACTAAGATTGTACTATTACTCCATTTTTCTACAGCCTTCTTCTACTTCGTAGTCTAAACTTAGACTTACTCCCTTTATATCCACTTGTTACTATAATTTCAACTTAAACAGCCTGATACTTAACTTCTTCCCTGGTTAAGTACCTTCCCAGGTATTTAACTTCTAATGTCTTTGTCCAGCAAGGCTAAATAAGCCAATCTGTTACTCTCTTTGTGTTTCCATACTAACAGTTCTTAATAGCTTCTGGGTGGCTGTTTTACAATTCTTTCCAAATTACAACTGAGTTTCTTCCTATTAGTACCCATGACAGAGCTGTCAATTGCTGAATGAATTGAAGGGGATGTCTGTTTCCTCAGGTAAAAAGGTGAAACTCTCCATACCCATTTTTTAAAATTATAGTTGAGTTGATCACATCAACAAGATCATAACTCTGTGGTTCTTAATTTTCAAAGATTTACTCATACTTTTCAAAAATATTTTCAACTGATCTACACAAATTATTTAATTTCATTAGCAGCTGACTTCACTTGGTCAATGCACTACTTCATAAGCAATTAATAACTTCATATTTTTAAGTATTCTAAAAAATGTATATTATTATATCCAGTTTTTCAGCCTTTATGGAACTAGGTCAGATTCTATACTATTTTGGATGCCCATTGTTTAATTTCATTTGGGCATTCTTGTATCAACGTATAATTTTCTTTTTAAAATGTATTTCTAACCATCCACCTTGATGCACCACTTTTAAGTAAAATGGTTGTGTGAATCTTTCTAATCTCTGTTTTGGCTATAGCTTGTTTTTCAGAGAGATTCTTTTCCTTCCTGTGCAAGGCCACCACGGTGAAATGTGGTGAAACTTTATTTCAAGGACTGCAATAGGACATTCAGTCCCAAGAAATACTACCTTTCTAAAATGCTAATTTTTTTTTTGACTGCAGAAAAGCTTTTTTTTTTTTTCCAGTTCCATTAAAAGAGACTTGCTTCAAAATTTATTTTAAAAAATAAGCTTATAGCTGTTGTCACTGAAACTGGGAATAAACTCCTTAACACCAAAGCAGTATTAAGAAGCAGGCATTCTCTTTATTGCAGGATGCATGGGGGATCACTCTGCCCAGTGTGCATACCACAGCTTCTAGCTAGACCTTATTTATACATCGTAGGCTTTACATATTCATGTGATTTATACATATGAAAATTATTTCATTAACCCCTCCCAGCTGCATGTGCAATTTCTTCCTTAGCGGTGGTCCCAAGAGCCCTTGGTGGTTTCTTTTCTCTTCTTGAAGGGGCCACCTTGTTATTCTTCAGGCGAGCTTTGTGCTCTGTCCTGCAGATTCCTTTCATACGAGTCTCGTAACTGTGCACTTAACCTCCTAGACCGACTTGTACTAGCCTTCCGCTCCGGCCTTGACTTACAGTCCATCCTGTCTGACTTCTTTGCAGTTATCTGTTTTTACAATGTTTCTATTCTGTTTGCAATTTAACCATTTCGGCATCTGCCTGAAAACCCAATTTTGTATCATTGTTATGTGATTCCCATCTCAGATGGGAACGGATCAAAATACTGCTCTACTCTTTCACTGGTTCTGTGAAAGACACTCCCATTAAACACATGGTTTGAGTGAATGCACTTCCATGGAAAACCAAACTAAACCGTGCTAGGCCTACAACTTTCTAGCACTGCATGTGCTAAATTTGAGGCTGTAAAAATCTTGTAAATATCTTCTAGGCTATTCTCTGCCATATCTACTGTATGACAAAATTGCTGTCAGTGCATGTTCTTTGATACAGTGCCTTGAAAAGTAGAACAGCAAGAGTTCACAGGGTAAGGCTCAGTCATGCATGAGATAAATCCTTAGTGTATTACTACTGTGTTACAGACATTTCCTACCAAAATGACTGCCAATCCCTTCCACCTCCCATTCTCTCATTTACTTTGTCAGAGAAAAAAATGCAGAATAATAATTTGAGGTTACTGACTGGCATGGAGAGATTTCACGTCTGATGGTTTAGATCAGATATAACTCAAAAGTCTGTACTTTTTAGTTTGCCTGCAATTGGCTTTAGTCTTAAGATACAATTCCATAGCCTGTTCTCACACCTGCATCAAAACAAAACCCCATCTATTTGGAATGTTTTCAGTCACAAGAAGCAGCAACTAAGTCTAATAATCTCCATATTTGTCTGAGTAGTACTATTTAATATAAAATTATATTGCAAAGCTACATAAAATAAAGAATATCCAAAAATAGTATACCCGATGCTGGAATATCAACTGTGACACTGTCGTCATTCTCTAGGTCTTTTTCTTCTATTCTCACAGTCTCACAAACAGAACTGTTCTCTTTGTGAACATGCATATGTTGTTCTTCAGGTTGTGGCACTAAATCATTAAACCACAAGTGAACATTTAGATACAAATATCAAAAAAACAGCTCAATGAGTAAGAAAACCGTTCTATAAATGACTCTACATGCAAAAATATTATCAAATTAAGTAGTTTCTATGACATACATTTTCTTTTCATGAACTTCTTTGTTGTTTTCATGGGCTTTTATAGCATGGAAAAACCATACAGACACAGAGATAGATGAGGCCCTGTCAGCCTTTGCAGCCCAAGAAGTCAGGCATTATCAGGTTCCTCTTCCTTAGGGCAGAAATACAGAGCTGGCAAAATTAAGGAGCTGGTACTATAGCTCTATAACATAGCTCCATAGGAAAGTTCATATGCCTTTATATGGAGAAAAAACATCTATGAGAGGAAAGAAGCTGCTGACTACAAGGAGCTCAAATTATGAAAAATATCTCAGTGACCATGAGTAGAAAAGGTTAGGTACTGTAAGTGATCCAGAAAGAACATGGAAGCCTCAAAATGCAGGGAAAAAAAAAAAAAGAAAAACTGCTTATTGAAAACAACTTTTTCTACTGTCTTACAGCTATCTTCTACAGCATATTACTATTTCTAAGTCTCCTTCCCTTCTTCCTTATAAATACCGATGCATGAGCTACAGCTTCTGCCCACAAAGCTTCCTTTGGCAGCTCTACCTCTTTATTTCTGAGAGGGGCTCTGGCTGAACAGGTGCCTCCTAAATATTGCTAATTTTTTCTAGTTAAGAATGTCAGTTCTCAAAACCAAACTGATCATACAGAGACAGAAAGAAAAGAAAGAACACATTTCTTTTCTAGCTAAGTTAAAAAAACCTTTCTCATTTTGAAAAGCTGTACAGGGTTCAAAATTGGATCAATGAACTGTTTCTACTATTTCCTTCCTGTGTATTTTCTGAACTAAATATTATATACAATGACATCTTTAAAAAATAAGCCAAACAACAAAGACAATCGAGAAAGAGCCCTACAAGCAGTGCTGGCATTTCTTCTTTTCAGTTAAATTTAGAATGACCCTTAATAAAAACTTTTCATTATTACAAAAGTATACAATAATTTACATTATTTCTACATCAATGTAGTAAGACCTTTACACTTTAATGGGTTCGCTACATAGCAGACATAACTGATCTGCAACACTGGGGTCTACTTGTAAAAATATTGTAAACTGTATTTAACTTACTTAAACCCCCACAAGCCTATTCATAAGTATAACATAGCTTGTCTTTCAATACATTTGGGTATCTTGTTAGGAGATGCAGTTCTAGTCAGAGCTCACTAGATGGTAGCATAAAACTTCTGTTCAGGTACCTTGAGCTCCTACTTTTAAAATTGGGATTCTTGCTTTTCGAGGCCACAGAAGTGTTTTATGCATGTCTACCAGTGTCAGTAAGAGATTAATTTTACCAAGAAACAATTTCCTCCACAAGATTACATAAGCTTGCAATTAAATAAATACCCGAATTCTACTGTATAGGAATTATTGCTGAAAGTGTTCATGTAATGATTGTAATCTCTTTTTTTTTAATGCTGGGACATATAACTGAAACACAGATAAAATTGATTGTCAAAATTCTGCCATACAAGTCCAAAAAATGAAAAATACTCTTTTTTTAAACATAATTTTATTGTGAAAAGTGAATCTGGAGACATGTCACCGTTTCCTGATATTTTGTGTCACAAATAGTTCTTCTTCAAAACAAATACGGACTTTCTTCTACTTCTTTTCCCTCTCTGCTATTTTGCATTTCTGCAATGCTCAACACATAGCATGAGATTCCTTCATAAGCGTTGTCATCAACAAGAACAGGGCTACCAACAACTTTCTGTTTTCCCTAAGACCTATTCTGTCTCATTTTTTGATGGGTTTTGCACAAAGATAACTGGCTCAAATGGTTCCTTCCAGAGAAGAATTTTAACTCTTGTTCATTGTCTAGGCTATGTTGGTTCTACAAAAGTAAAAAGTATTGATAATTACTATTTGATAGCTACAATTAATTTGATAACTACAATTGATAACTACTATTTATCCAAAGAGGCCAGCAGATCTGATTCAGAACATATGGACAGAAGGGATCTTCTGGACCAAGTACCATTTAGAGTTACTTTGTCAGAACAGGAATAAACTCATATGTTTATTTTATTAAAAACCACTTCCATGTCCAAAAAAACCCTCCAAAACCAAAACCAAAGCATGCCCTCAACCAAAACAAACAAACAAAATCTCCTAAGATATCCAAAGGAAAAAACAAAAGGTAAGGTCCTTAGCTGAAAATTCAGCTACATGAAAGGTCATAAAAATGTTACTTTAAAGGATTCTTTCTCCCATAAATCTACTAACATGAACTAGCACCTATTGTAACTGCTATAACAGAGCAGAATTAAGCTTGGAAAATGGTAGAAAAAAACGGTTCACATACCTTTTCCAGGACTATCTACATCATTTTTTTCTTCTCTTTGCGAGAGTGTATGTTTAGATCTCAGCATGATAAAGTCGCTCAGATCAGAATCATCATTGTCCCATTTTGCAGCAAGTGCAGATGATGCAGGCTTTTGATTACTGGATGAGTTGTCTTGTTTAGAAGACACATCTTTACAGCTGACTGATTCAGATGATTTGGGGGTTTTCTTTTCTTGGTTTAAGAAATAAATTGCCTCTTCTTTATTATTCTTCTTTATGCTGTCCTCAGTAAGCACTTCCACAGATGTATTTGTACTGGGAATTTTGGTAGATGATGCAACACTCATATGCAGGGCAAGGTACTGCCTTTGAGTCTGCGGTGACATGTAAAGATTAATTACTTTGTCTGACTCATGTCTTCCAGCAGAAAGCAGCTCCTGGTTTGTCATGGAATTCTTCTCGTCAAGCCATCCTAAAAAATAAAATTTAATTTCTTCACTGCAACAGAGATTTTTTCTTTTCTTTCTCCTGGTTGGAGTTAACTGTTTCGGACAGTTATAGAGAAAGCATTTTTTAATGTCTTTTTTCTGCCTTCCCAGATCATTAGAATCCGCTTTTAGAAAATTTGTACTGATCAGTCCTAAGTAAAAATGTACGATGTTGAGAAACAGGCGGCTATGCTACTGTTTGGAGAAGTTTTTACCATCTGCATGGTGCTTACTGGTGTTAAGATTTCTAGGAAGTAGGATGTAACACATTTCATTAGGAAGAAAGATTAAAAGGTTATCAGTTTTTTTTTCACAGGAGAAAAAAGAAGTAAACCATGCAATTAGCTCCCTCTAAAAATGTGCTTTGCTAGAACCGCAATTTTTTGCATTGCTGCTGCAACATCCATGTTAAACACAGTAGCTAGACATTTTTTGACATGTAAAAAGAAGTTAAGTGGAAATGTTCTTTCATGAGTGGTGCCTATTTGTTTCACAATATATCATGTTACTCTCAATCCTTTGTGTTCTACAACCACAACTGGTGCCTCACAGTCAGGTCACAGCTACATAATAAAATCTAAATAACTTTTTGCATTTTCTGTTAAAGTTTGATTATAAGTATGCATAACGGTCCATGAGAAATTCTGAAGTTTATGAGTGGTTCACATGTGAAACCACAGCCAGCATAAAAAAACCCATCTGAAAATGGATGGAATAAAGAATTTTCACTGGAACGTACTCTCCCCACCGACCTTCTGCAGATAGGACCATATGAATATCTGCTTTGTTAAAATATTCCAATGCAAAATTACTATTTGTTAAGAAATTATCTTGTATGAAACTATTTTATTAAAAAATAGTATGGCTGGTGGAGGCTATTTTTCATCTGCACATTAACAGAAAAGATAACCTCGTGTACTTAAACACTCCTGTTCTACAATTCGTTCTAAGCTTGTGAAAGTACACCTTAATTGTTGTAGTGTTGCTACTTCATATTGCTATAAAATATTTTGTTCTTGAGAATAAGAAATCTTCCATTTCCTTCCTTCTTGGAGGTATGTAACTGTCACTGTGATTCTCTGTTAAAGTATCAATCTTTGCCTTTTTATCACTTTTTTAAAAAAGAAGATACTTACTTTCTAACTGATACGATGTAAATTGCGTGAATGTTTCTACTTCTGTAGGAAGGAAATTGTTTGCATTACTGGCATCCATATTTAATTGCTCCAACGTTTCTACGGAGACTGGATTTAAACCCAAATGAAGCCACCAACCCTCCTCTAGTGAGCTAAGCATCGGTGCTTCTACCTCAACTGGTAGCATTTCTTTCAGCTCTGCCAGCAAATGACACTGATATGTAAGTTTAACAGTCTGATGCTCTACAAAAAAAACCAGAAATCAACATATAATATTAATAACCTAGAAACATGAAAACAGAATGTCATTTTGGAAACGAAAGCTCCCAAGTACTGATGACCTACTACATATATCCATTGTTTATACTGCCATTTGTAACTCAGTCTCCATTAATAGACTTAAGAGCAAAGCAGTTAGTGTTATCAGAGGAAGTATGCTTTTTACTTATTAAGCGTACGAGTAAGGGGAGGGGGGTTAATTTTTTTTCAGATCTAGTAATGTGTAGCTGCATTAAGTTACAAATTATCTTGTTCATTATCTGTGGGTTTACTTGCCATGCTTACAAAGACTTAACATAATCCTTACCCGGAAAAAAAATGAACTTAAATAGTAATGAATTTACCATACATTCTTTTCAACTATAAATGAATGTACAAATGAATTGGAAAACATAAGAAGCCAATACACATAACTTAATCCTGCGACTTGTAAAATGAAGGCAAATAAAATGAAATGAAAGAACAGTGGTAATGACTATTCTGGTGCTGTCAGAAATAACCTGAAGCTTATTTTGGTTTTGTATATTTTGCTTCCTAACATGAACTCATCAAGTTATTATTTTCCATTAACAGTACTTTTCTATTGATCGATACATATTTTGAAACATTATTTAAGGAGAAATATCACACAGAAAGAGTTCAACAGATTACCAAATTTCAATTACCACAGTTATTGAATATAATCAGTAGTAGTGAGCTGAACATTTTCATAATGAAATAAAACTTACTTCATTCAAATTACCTCCATAGAAGGATACATGACATACAAACTTCTATGTTGCCATACTGTAACTTTTTTATATGTACTAACAGAATAAAATAATCCAAACTTCAGAGTGTTACGTTAGTTGGATAAACTTCAATGGCTCAAAAGATGTGCTCTGTAATATAACATTAACTTTCTCGCTATATTTTCTCCATGTACATGGAACTCTTCAACATCTATTAGAAATTGATCATCAATTAGAAATCCTTACCAACAAGCAAAAGAGATTTCATATTATCCCGGTACTTCTCTGATTGCCATACCAAACATTCTAAGTATTCCCTAGAGGGCTCTGTAATCAAAATACTAAGAAGAACATAAAACAAGACTTGAAGGTATGAAGTTTAACAACATTATCTGTTGAATTTTGATTCATACAAAATTACATTTTAAAGATCTACTTTCTCTCTAAATTTTCAGTTCATTCATTCATTCACTCATTCATTAATTTTTTTTTCCAGTCCATATAGAGGCTCGCTTCTTGCAACACCATGGTGAACAGCAACGAGTCAGAGGAGACATCAGTGCTGGTTCATGAAGTAAAGTGGCACTGAATGAGAATTCTGTCTAGATTTCTATCCCGATTTCGGGATTCCCTCCTGAAAAGAATATTTAAATTCTTTCGTGCATACGCAAGAAAGACAGCAAGGCAAAAAAAGCTAGTCTCACAAACAAGATGAGAAGGAAAGGATGAAGAAAATCCTGATCCTATGTCAGCATGAAAAGGCTTAAATTCCATTGTTGGAGGATATCCCCAAAATACAGACAAAACTTTCTTCCTGTATCTCTTCTGGAGATTTTGCAGGTGATACTTGTTCAACATGTGTGTTTACCATATGCATAAATATATGCATATACACACATACATACTTGCTATATACATAAATATTTACTGTTGCCTACTCCAAAAAGGAGAATGGATTTTCAGGCTATTAAATTCCCCAGAAGAAACAGGTCTACAGTAGCGACCTTTTCATTTCCCTTTTCAAGCTCCCCTGAAAAGTCACAGATATGGATCATGCACTCTGTTCACTCCTTCATGCAAAACACAAAATATATACATATGTCTCAAAGAACATAACTACCAGTTCACAAATAGACTGTAGCTATTTCTGTACTAATCTTGAGGGTTTATGATTTAGAGGATTTATAACAAGATTTATTACTACAAAGTTTTCATTACCTGTTACCAGTAAGAGGAATAGGTTCTTCTTGAAGTCGTGTGCACAGAAAATTAACCCATGATCTTTGCTGTCTGCATGGAGGAGTTAAAGGTACTTCCATTTCATCTTTCAGATATGGAACAGAGTTAGCTAGAAATTGCATAAAGCCCCACCCAAAACAAAAATAAAAAATCTAAATCACAAAGCTACTTGTGAATGAAACACACATACTTAGGAATTTTACACTAGTGAAGATATGGATTAAAATACAAAATATTTTCATGGGACAATTCACTATTTAAGCAATAAAACCCAAATAATTCACATTTAATTTCCAGACAATTTGGGAATAATAATGTGTGGATCACATTCCTTTACTCATTCTGTATTGTAGTTCTGGCTACATACTCTTCCCATGTAAGATGATTTTTATGATTAAATCAGCACGTACTATGGCTGAGGTTTTGATACTAAGCGTTGATCCCTGTTGGCCGTCTTAGATAGTTCCTGCATAAATGAAGTTAATTAGATAGGAGACAGACTTCAAACAATATTGTGGTGGCTGTAAGGTTCCCATGAATGGACTTAGGAACTTCAGAAACAGACAGTCAGGATTTTAAAGACAAAATTACTGTTTTAAGCAGAATTAGTACTCATTGTAGTTTCTAGGGATGACCACTGAAATTAATTACAACACCATTTTTTAAAGCAGTATATAAACAAACCTGGCATGTTAAAAGTCCCCTGCAAGTCACTTTTCACATCCCTTTTTTTTTGCCAATCATATTAAATGTGGTCATTTTAATGGATTATTGCTTTTTATTCTAATAAGGAATTTGCAACTTCATTGATTTTGGTGTCATTCCACAAAAACTGTCGGTTTACACTATTGCCCTGGTATTCAGCTCTGTGGCATTCTTCTAATAATATTTCTTGTTAAGTTTGACCAGAAAGTAGATGTTACAAAAAAAACAGTTCCTCCATGCTCTATGAAAACTAGCAGCCAGAAAAATTGTAAGTAAGTGCCTCCGTAAGAAAAAACACTTGTAACAAATTCTCTATTCATTCCAACAGGCAGTAAGCAGCTGCAATCACCATACACACATTGTTTGGCCAACTGGCACACAGCAGGCTATGAATCAGCCACCTGCCCAGCTGCTTACAGCTGCTCCTTGCCTGGCCTAACAAGCAGATTGTACAGCAGGAAGGATAAGGGACAGTGTTAGAAAGCCAGAGAATGTACAGTACACATTGGGGGGTGTGTGTGTGTGTGTGTGTGTAAAAATAAGAAATAAAAGTGGTTACAAAAGAAAGAAACAGACTTCCAATCAGTATAATTTCTTTCCCATTTACTTAGAACAAAAAAAGCTCAGTGAACTTCTGCCTGTGAGCTTCAGCTCACAAACGTTTTTTTTTGTTGGTTTTTTTTTGTTGTTTTTTTTTGGTTTTTTTTTGTGGTGAGAAACAAATTTAGCACTTTTCTTTGAATAGGGCAGGAGTTGATCTCAGGACAGTAAAAATTCCTGACATATCTAAAAAGAACAATTCTTTCTCTTTGAGTAATACTGTTCATATTAGTTATTGTCTAGTTATTTTTGCCTTTGAAACCGCAACATTTTGATGAGCTGTATTAGTTAAACTCTGCCTACACTCAGGGTGCTACTCTCCTTCTCAGCATCAATGACTTGAGTGAACTCTCTTGTCCCTCAACTCCTTTATCAATAAACAATCCCCATAGCACAGGAGAGGAAGGCAAACAATGAAATGTTTACAGAAAATGCCATTATTTTATGACTGTTTCTTCTCTGAGTTCAAGCAGACATATTTCACTTCTCGTAACTTAAAACAGCAAAATTAATTTTTTGCTTGGAGAAGACAGTAGGGTATCTCTGCTGAAATTTGACACCCGATATAGGAATTTCCATTATCAAACAGTGTCTTAGCAGTGCCTGTACCGGTTTGCAGATCTCTACCCCACAGATCTGAGTATATCCTAAAAGAAAAAAAAAACGACATGGAAGCTGTCTGTGCCCCAGTGATTGACTCTTGCCTGATTCAATGGTATAGCTAAGCCAGCAAACTGGCAATAAAGATTAATGCCAGCACTTTCTTTCAAAACCAATTCAAGATGGTTTGACTACTCATCTACTCCAGAAGAATGGAAAATATCCTAGATAAGGTCATACTCAACTTGTTACTACTGTATACAGGAGGAGGGTGCCCAACTGCTCAGATCTACTATGCTTAAGCTCCTGCTGCTTATCATAAGCTTTAGACGTAAAGAGCAGATAGACAGCTCACTAGATTCAGATTACAGTTAATTATGCTAGGTGATAATCTCCAGATGGAAAGTAAGTTTAACTTTCTCTTGGTGGGACAACATACGGTGTGTTTGCCTTGAGCTTTTATATCAGACACTTTGAGCTGATATGATAGCTTCTACCAAAAGCAGACTACAATACAATATCAAGAGCGTGACGCTATTAGCCTGAAGGGGACAACCATCAGGCTAGTTTGAATCATATTTATATTAAGACAAGAAGACGGATCTCGGTCTGGATAATACTCAAAATTTCTCAAGGATTTTAGTAACTGCTGGATGGAAAACTACCAAGTGAACATGTACTGGAGTGTAATACTGCTGTTGTCTAGTGCAACAATGGACTGACTTTTTCCAAGATACGTTACACATTAGGATGAGAGGTATGTGGTTGTTCAAGTATTGCCACTCTGCCTAGCTCACATCCATTTGTAAATGCCACTCTTTGCACAGGCTTTTCTGCACAAAATTAGAATCCAAAGAAATTTTAACTGAGGTTGTACAGTTACTCTGAACAGTCAGACACCAAACCTGTCTGGCATTGGTATGCATTGTAACAAGCATACCTGACTGAGTTTTCAAGCTATTAAAGGTAGGTATGTATAAAGGATTTCCTGGTGCCAGTGTAGGAGAAACCAGGATTCAACACACACATTAGCAAATAGTCAACACTTTCAGTTTATTTCTGTGGAAAACAGCTCTGGTAGCTACGTGACTTAATTTCTCGATCACACAGCGTTACTGAACCATTTGCAAACCAAAATGTCTGCATAGGAGTTTTGAACCTCTAGAAGTTATAAACTCAGTAATTCTCCCTGGATTTTCCTCAGTCACTCTCTTTTGAAAGCATTTATGTAAAACTTTAACAAACTTTACACTGTGCTCTTTGACTCCACAATTTTAATCAATCTGCCTTAACTTTTCTCTGCCCTCTCTGGGTAGGTAAGTTGTTAGATAAAAAAATCTAAAGAGCAAATCAAGTGCAAAAGATACAGACATGACTTCCAGCCAAAAGCAACATGAAGGAACTGTAAAGTTGGTTGTGTTTAGCTTTTAAAACTCTTGAAAGAAGTATGGTACTTCTACCCGCTTACGGTGCAGGTAGTAGATTACACAAGGCAAACATTCTTATCTTGTGTCTATATGGTGCATGTACTCCCAAGAACAGAATATGAGGACAATCACTTGAAGAATTTATTTTAAATATCATGCATTGATTTATGTAGATCTTCATACCTGACTCACAGAATTCCAACATACTTCTGTTATTACTGGAGCAAACCTCTTGTGGTATGGGACAGTACTCGGAAATTTCTATTTTGTATGTAATTTCTGCTTTGAGATCTGAAAACAGATTTTAAAACGTGCCATAAATGAACCATTTATTCCTTTTTCCTGTCAGAGCAATTTTTTTTCTTTCAATCTTTTTATTGAATCTCCATAATACATTGTTCTGAAAAATTACAGTTATGCTTAGTAACCCCAAATGCCAAAGCTGATCAGAGCAGCGCTCAGTCTCATCCCTTAAAGGTGCCAGAAAAAAAATACAATAGAGTATAGTCACTATCTGAACTACTTAAAGTTCTTAGGACTACAGTGATGCGATTTCTGGAACAAGCAGGTAGCCTAAATGTAGTTTAGCAGGAGTTTGTGTATGTAGATTCTCTTGCTACTGATAAGGACTAAAATAGAACAAAAAAGAATAGGTTGACATCTACGTACAAATCTGCAAACCTCTGCAGTGGAGGTTGGGTCATTCAGCGTGGAACATGGCATGTAGGTTGTGATGTACTAAATGTATCAGAGGAGTGCATAGGAAACTGCCTTGGCCAAACACACACTTTAAAAGTTTTGTTCCTATCTTCAGTAAGAGATGTGATTACTTCGAACTGCTGCCCTATCAGAAACAGAATTCAGCACACACCCTCAACACTCAGAGCATGAACCTTGCTTGTTTGAGCTGCTTCCTGTCCACCAAAGAAGTGGTTTTCACTTGTTTGCCAAAACCAATGCAAACTGGTTTTTTTTAATGAAAATAAAAAAAATCTCAGGCACTGTCTTTTTCTTTTAACTACACAATATACACTCATAGATATCAATCCAATAGCCAATAACTGTGATTAAAGTTGTACTTATCTGTAGTATAATTTTCTTAAATTTCTTTACAGAAATTACTACTGTCATTCAGAATACTCCTGTTACACATGGAAATATTTAACACTTTTTTCCCAGAAATCTGCTTTCATGTTTGCAATTACAATGTAATACAAGCAATTTTTACAGTATTACTGCACTGCATATAATCCTCTTAAAGATGTCTCTGAAAGTAAATTTAATTACAGATAAGAAAACACTGAATTATTATATTCATGGTTGACTGGATATCATGAATCATGGCTCATACTACATTTGTTTCTGAGATTACAACACAACCATGAATTGAACCAAATGGCAAATAGTTTACTTCCCCTTGGCTACTTGAGGAGACATTTCTAATACTCAGAAATTTGGGTATAGCACAGTTCATAGTCTTATAGAGAGAAATTGTCGTTTGATACGCTGTGATGTAATTCATAAGTGAACTGAATACAAAAGGCTAGATTGTGTTAAATATGTGCAAATGAAAGGAAAATTAGGTCACGCATTTAAGAAAACCAACCCTCACCTTCTTTGATCACATCTTTGCATATGTCTTCAGCCATAGATTCTGGAGCTAAATTTAACAACTCTTTCAGTTCCGAGTATGATGGACTCTTAACAGAATCTGATCTGCCATTGCTGCGTTTGCAGAACTCTAACTCAACAGGCAACTTGAAATACTGAAAAATATTAATCACAACAGAATGGTAAGTAAATGTCTTTTGATGTTACTGTACAGTCAAAGCTTTTTCAAAATCTTGAAATAGCTTAATTCTAAACCAATCTAAGAGCTTTTAAGAAAGAAGTCATGTGACATTTACATAGCATATGCAAAGCTTTGCTCAATACAGAGAAAAAAATAGTGTTACACTATTTCAAATTGAGTCAGTGGAGTATACAGAGCAGATCTGAACTTACAGTTCCCAATCAAGTAAAATCCTCATTTATTTAATTGAAAGTTTGTTTTTTAGAATTTTGAAAAATGGGGCAAAAACTATATTTTACTAATTTTAAAAAAAAGAAGCCACACTGGCCCTCCAGATTGCAGAACATATCTTGAGACTTTCCCTTTCCCATGCACATGTCATGGCTTCCCGTTCTGGTTTATTTTTATTCTTAGTGTAACAGTACCTCCATAAGACCAGCAACATATCAAGTCGCAGGAGAAACAACTGATCAGAGTGGAGATTCCCCAAAACAGCATCCAAGAATTAAAAAACCACAAATAATACCAGTGTTTTCTAATCTTGGAAATATGAAGGCTACAAATATTTGGCAAGTATGAAAAGAATTCAGTAAAATGACTTGCAGATGAACAAACGCTTATGCACAACACAAAGCAATTGCTAACATAATATTCAGTAAGAAACAACACGGTGATACCTCTTCATCTTTTACAGGTATGGTACAGAAGTTCTCTTTAATACCCTGCAATTCTTTTTTACTCTCTTCCACCTCCATTTCATTTTGGAAAGTCAAACATTCCCTTTAAAAGATCATAAAATAAAGCAAGTGACTTCTTTGTATTACTTCATATCTAAGACTAAAAGTCTTAGCAGCAGCTTTGATATCCAAATACGTGGCAAAAGTTGTTTTTTCTAAATCCATGCTTTTCTAAAAAAGCAATTCCAAGGGATGCTGTACCAATCTGTGTAATTAACTGAAATTATTCTTCAAGAAATAGTACATTATTTGCAGAGTAGAACCACATAATATCGGGATCTACCTTCAAAAAGTTACAGAAAAAAAAAACCATATTAAAATTGTTCATCATCTCAACACGTAAGTCCTGTCATGTAAAAATGCTTTCTGCAAAAGCTGCAGTACTAATTTTCTTATAATGCCAAGTTTTTCTGCTATATACAAATTTTCTGTAATCTATAACATTGACATTATTTATCTTTTGTCATCTTTCATTTCCATTTTCAGGAATGATTCAGCACCAAAAAAGGTAGAGTGTGCTCACTGTTGATTAAAATGAAAACTAAAAGTATGTTCCCTGGTTCAGCTGACAAACTTTTAAAATGCCAACAAGTAAAACTCAGGAGTGAGGCTACTACTTGCCTGGTAAAGCAATGATACAAGCAGAACAGGGATAAAGATTTTTCAAGTGGAAAGAAAACCTTTCATCAGGCTTGCCCCTCCTGGCCATTACAGGCACTACATCCATAATGATTTTTAGGGGGATAGCCTCCTCATTGGTCCCTGACACCGCTATTTTCCCGGAGCAATACTTTAGTCTGAAGAGTTTTGTTCCACACCTAGCCTTGGGATGCTCACTGAATTTTATCTTAACTAGGCGTCTGTCTAATTGTGCCTCCTTTGTCTAAATGCTCTGTGTGCTCCCCTAGGAGATTTGGACTCCCAAATTGAGAAGGCTGGTGGCTTTGCTACTAAACTGCAGATCAGTGGGTCAGAGATATTTCTGTAAAGGTTCACACTAGCATATTTTTTTTCCCGTGACTAGTATTTCTGAAAGTTATTACAGAATGTGGATTATGTTCTCTTCACTGGACATTTACAGTACTCACATGTACACATAATCTTATGTCCAAGACTCGCTGTGAGACCAGGGCTTATGCTTGAAAAAACAGGCAAACAACCCAACTCCTTTCTGTTCTGTCGCTATATACATACAGTTAAATCAGTTAAACCCTGCTTTGCCTTGCTTGTGAACCATGCAATGTTATCAAGTGCAAAGGAAGTTATACAAGTCATCCATACATGGAGTAAACCAGTGCAAAATTTAGCCAGACTTTATGGACATATGTATACAGAAGAATATATTTACAAACTATGAGGCACATTCTGAATATAACTTACATAGCTGTTTTAATGTACCAGTTTGTTCAAGTTCCTGACATAAGACATAATTCAATTAAATTTAATCAACCAAGCGATACGAAAGTGAACAAGAACATAATAATGACAGCATGACTGAGAGGAGAGAAAGAAGGAAATGGGAGAATGTGTAAAATCCTGGCCCAACTAAATTTAGTGACATTTTACTGATAGGGAATCAGTCAGTCTGCGGGAGGACCGGGTACCTTAAAGATGGGCATTTTTTCAGTACTCTGAAACTAACATCCTGAGCACATTTCACTCTTACAGAATGTAAAAAAGACATAATTTCATTTATCCAGTTTTCTTAAATAATGCATATAAATTTCATCCTACTCATTTTTTCACAAGTAAGAAGAAAAGCTGCAGTCTTTATCTGTTGCAAATATGAATTAGTTAAAAAGTTAACTTACAACAGAAGATGTTAAAATGGTAATGGCATTACACACAGACTATTATTTATGTTTAATATTATCCAACAATTTGTAGATACCTGAAAACATTCTCTTCTGTTAAATTTTGTCCTTCAGAATCTAAAAGGGGATCTTTCACTAGAAAAAACTGTAGTCTGCTCAGAAGTACAGATGAAGTAGGCAGTTTTTTACGAAAATTTTCAAGATTATCAATAAAAACAAGTTCCTCTTCCATATATAAATCTGAAGAAAAATAAGAAAAAATACATTAACAAACAATATAAACATAATAAGAATTACCAGAATAAAGAGAATTTTTGAGCAACTGTTGGGATGCTATAAATGTCAGCAAACCAATAACCACTTTTTACTTTAAATATTTTAGGATTTTTAAGCTTTAAATGCAACAATGTCTAGATTTCCAACGGTTCATGTGATAAGCCTTGGTTTCTTTTGCCTTTTCTTTTGTCTTATATAACACTTGTTAAAAAAGATAAGGTACTTTCTTTTCATTCCCTTGTTTGCATTCTAAAGTATGATAAAGGAACTTTTGAAGTAGATTTTGGCTGAGAAACTCAGTTCAGTGCAATTTTTAATGTAGACATGAGGCAGTCTCTCCATACACATCTAAACTTAAATGCAATTCTCTAATTCTGAAGCAAGAAAAAGTATTTACAAAACAAGCAGTCAAAAAATATAGGTTACAAACTATTATGATTTCAAGAAGGATGACATTATGGACCTCAATTTCTTCTGAATTTAGATTTCTACTTTCCATGAGACAGAACTGATGCAGTATTTGATGCAATACTTTATATTTCCAACATATTATACACACATATATATACACACATATTATACATATACAATACATATAGAAGGGAAAAGGGAGCTCTTTGTTGTTCTCACTTTTTTTTTACCAACATAGAAGCCTCCTCATTTCCACATCCCCCTTTCACTCCCTGGATGACTCCCTATCTGCAGTAACCCTCTTTTCCTTCCTAGTGGCTGGAAATTATACTGATTATGTTCCCCCCAAACTGTTTTACACTGCTAACACAAACAGATCCCCATAAAGAAATTAATCAATTAAAAAAATAAATGCCTCGTTATAAAATGCCTTTGTTTAATGAGATGAACAGTTCAGGAGAGGCTATTAAGGCTTTTAGTAGCCTACAAAACTTAAAGTACCTCCAATAAAAAAATTGACTTATTTTCTGATACAGTTTACAAAATCCTTGATCTATTCTTCTTCCTTCAGGCAACCAGGAAGACAAAGGAGGAAGCACCTCAATAATCAGGCAAATAGTGGTTGCAAAATTAGTTACTAAAATCAATCAGAAGATAAAAACTGCTTCAGTGACATAAACTCGATCATGCTGTCCTCATAATATCTCGTTTAATTTTTGTTAATTCAAGTAAAGCAGGATAACTCCTAATATCCTAACGATAAATGCAGTCAAATGAGGCACAACTTTGCCCTTGATTTGCATGTATTATACCAATTTAGCTATACTTCTAATTATTTTTTATTATATTCATTTGTATTGTATCTTTTATTGTAAATGGCTCTAGTACTTAAAAGTGGACGAAAAAAGGAGTGCTTTTTCAAATAATCTCATTATTCTAATGTGATTCAAATATTTCAATTAGTGCATTTCCTTGTTAATTTTTACACATTTTAACCTCCTACTCCCCACCTCAGGAAAGCACGCCTATGCAAGAATTTACTTATGCATTTACTGAAGTGCTTTCCTGAATTGGAACAGATGCAATGACGTACCCAACTACTTTCCTAATACAGAATTTTGCAACTGGAGCAATAGGTATAGCTTGAAATTCACAAATGCCAGTGTTTGAAATCCATACAAAACTGAACTGAGTCATCACTTTGTGATTTTAGGAAGTGCAGTTCCACACTTTTTAATAGGCTTATTTTTCAAAATTGTAACTTGAATGCAGTATCATCACTTTCTTTGATTCAGTAATTTCTAATCATTAAAGCACTTAAGAAAAGAATTTTAATAGGTTTAAACATGTGCTCAAGTACTTTATCAATCAGGGAGCAAATATTCTGTTCATGTTTGAATGGGGGTTTCACTGCCAGTGCTATCATGTGCTAGTGTAAAGTTAGTGCTCTTCAGCTTATTGGTATACAAAGATGGTTGTCATTCCACTGTGATCGCTTTCTCGTAACAGACAGCCTATGCAAAACAGAAAGGGTATTAAAAGCACGCTAAATATTGAAAATTGGTTTGTAACCTGATATAAATCTAATGTAATCGGGAAGAAGACTAGAGCTCTACAGTTACTGACTGAATGAAAATAAGTTTCTAGCTTTTCCGTTCAATGTGCTTCCAGTTTCACACGTTTTAACTTTCTTACAGTTTTCCACTGCTATAGTCCAACAATAATTTACTAGCTACATTTTAAACGTGTGCATAACATATTACACTAAACTTCACAATCTTATTGGAAACATTTTTGTTTTAAACAAGAATCTTTAAATACTACAGTTCTTAGTAAGTATTATATGCATTATTTCTTATACCTCAAAAAGGGAAATGACTGAAGAAATTGATTTTGTTCTCTGAAAGGAAGAGTAGGATTAGATTAACAGAAATAACCATAAAACATTTTAATATGCACAAGCTGGTAGAAAAAAACATCCCATAGTAACAAAACAAGCTATTTAGAATTCAAATATAACCTTCCTCTATTGGAAACAAATATTTTAAATGATAATTTCAAATCCTGTATCATGTTCTTTCTTTTTTTTTTTCCCATACAGGTTAGATAATTATGTTATATCACCATAATATTCCACTTTTAATATTTTTTATCTGTCCACAAACATCCACATTTTTGCACTCTCTGTATGTATCTTCATGCTTTAGTGAAACCTAGTCAGTTTTGAGCTATTAGAAGACTAGCTGGCATTAATTAGTAGGTTCTCAAAGACACAAAATAGCTTGCAAATCTTTCAGAATGGCAGCTTTTAAAACTGTTAGAATTAATACTTCCCTCAAAAGTCAACACTTTTCCTAACATTTCCTTCTTTAACACAAACAGAAAGTTAGAAAAAGGGTTGGCAGTAGCACATCAGTTACACTGAAAGATAATTATTGATCTGCTAATTCAATAAACCAGTGACCAGATTATTGAATAATTTAATGTTCTTGCATAAAAAAAAAAAAAATCCGGCCTCTTTAGCATGCCTATTTGTGTTTTTTTTTAAGCACAATAATAACTCTAACTTCAAAAAATATAAATTTTTAAATGAAATTTATATTTTTTTTTTCTTTCAGAGAGTCCTGTCCATGGAAATTTAGCTGTCTTGATTGTTCCTAAGACACGGGAAAACGTCTGCATTATTTTTGTTCTCTTTGTAAGCACACAATATAGAGAGCTTTACTAATTATTGAAACCTCCTGCTGTATGCAACCTACCTTTGAAAAAAAAAATTAGGTATTTACTTATTCAGACGAATTAAGATACTCTCTTTCAATTATTAACTGTAATACACTTTCATTGTTGATACTATGTTCCTAGTAAATGTTATCTTGTACAATATTGTATCAAGAACCACCCGCCTCCTGTGTGCGACTGTGGAAAAAAAGCTCTTAGTAAATGATTACATTACTTTCCTTTTCTAAAGTAATATAACTGACAGATAGACAAAGAAAACCTGTATTCAGAAAATAAACCTGCTAGTTCAGAATCATAAATCGTAATACTGTTGAATCAAACACTTTCTCAAGATTTTGCTTTCTGTGATCAGAATTCATTATACCCATTAGGGCGCTACTAATCATAAACTTTCAGAAAACACATAGGAACACTACCCAATTTGAACTATCTTCATCCCAGCAACAAAGCAGAAACGGCTTACTTTCCCTCCTTGACACGGTACAGGAACATGCCACAAGGATCTAATCTTACTGAGGCACAAAGGATCATTACAGAATCACAGAATCACACAGATTGCCACAAGGATCTAATGCCACAAGGATTGCCACAAGGATCTAATCTTACTGAGGTACAAAGGATCATTAGCATTTTGATCAATAAGAACTACTTATTGTGATACTTTTTGTCACCTTCTGCCATATATTTGATCAGCCTAAAACTTCTTTTGGCTTGCATCTATCTTCAACTGTTAAGACGACCCCTGTTTCTCCAGGGTATAAATCTCTCTTAAATGGTTATAACGTCTGCAATTGTAAAGGCTGTGATCACCCAAATGATCTCTTCAATGTCTATGGATCTTGCACAAAAAAATTATGGAAGTTAACAAGCTGAGTCCATAGAAAATTAGAAAACAGTGAATTAAACACTTCACCTAGCCATGGTTCTTTAAATTCAGTGGCATAGTTAGTCTTCAAATATTTGTCTTCTGTGGATTCTTCTGTAGAAACATTCGTCATAAGTAAAAAAGGTCCTTCTATGTCAGTCTGAGAGCAGGGATTTGAACTTGGAATAATTTCTGTTAATTCATTACTAACATGGAACTCTACAGAAGAGACAGGTTTCCTGAAAAGCAGAAAAAAAGATATCTGATACTTAACCTGTTGTAAAAGCACTGTTATAACTTCCCTGACTCCTCAGTGAATCAACGGCACTCAAAAAGATACTCTAAGAACTTTGATAATCACTGTATTCACTGAAGAAGATCAGAAATTACAGAGTTGTTATCACTATTCATTAGATCCATGGTCAAATTACATGTTTAATTCTTCCCCAACAAAAAGCCCTTTAAGTTTATCCCCAACATTAAACTGAACAAGAGGATAATGGTTGGAAAAAAGCATCAAACCTATTGGTGTCATAACATTTATGACAAAAATTTGCTGCTGGGTTAAATGTATACTCTTGTTTCAAAAATCATGCAGAAATTGCAAGTACAGCAGTAACTGCAATAGGAAAAAGACAGGATAAATGAAGAAACAAAACCACTTCACTTTCCTGTCACTTTTCATACTAATCTCAATACTACTATTATTTGTCAGCAAAAAAAACCTGCTTGCCAAATAAATAGCAAAATCATTGGACTACTGAAAAAAAAACCCATAGTCCTGAGATAATCACGCATCTGAACAAAATATTTGTAACTGTTAATTAAAATAGGGTTATGTTAATGCTATGTTATCCACATCAGTTGGCTGGAACAATAGACTGACTCTGACTGATGAGTGCTGACATTTCTGAAGAACCCAAATTTTCTGCTCATCTATACTTATTGAAATTAATATTCTATGTTCAGACAACTGATTTCTCAACTGTCTATCCTATCAATTTATTCAATTTTTAATCACCCTTCACATTACACAATCTTGCTATTTGCTAGCCATCTGGAGGTAAACCTCATAAATGTAATCGCTATATGAGTGCCCCTCTGAATTTCGGTATAGACCTCCATGTTTAGGCAGCAATAGTGAGGAATTTCTACTACACATCTTAAAAAAACCCCAACTATTTTACAACACAGTATAGCTGAAAAGTTAATATTGAAACTACAAGTAGTATAGTTCACAAGCAGTAACGACGCAGTATTAATAACAATTAATGTCCAAATTTTAACGTGGCATAAGCCTTTGAAAATCCATGAGCCTTAGAACACTGAGCCAATTTACAAGTGGGTCAACTTCACTGAAATCAATGGGTTTCCCTATAGTTTCATAGAAAGGTCATGCCTAAGTGAGCTGCTGATTTGAGACTACATGGGCCAGCCTTTTCCAGAGGCAAGTCCTGAGTAAGGCTGCTCTGGAAAATGGTAAATATTTTAAACAACAGACTACTAAGTATGGAAACATATGTTCAAGTCACATAGCTATGCCTGTACAGTGTTTTGAATACAGAAGGCACTACATTAGAATTAACATATTTAGCTTCAATTAGATCTTTACACCATGAAGTAAAACTTTCAGCAGTGTCTTTGAAATATGGACACAATATTGAGTCTCATCATCAAAATAAGCATGACAATTAGATGCACATACTAAAGCTAGTAAGGGGTTTATCCAATTAAGTCATTTGGTAGTTTCTAGGAATTATAGACTCAATTCTTTATCTCCTTTCCTGCCAGGTGTCCTCTCCCACATCCTTTCCTCCTAAGTTTAACTCCTTGCTCTTTATTTCTTGGTCTCACTCCAATTATTTTTCACGGGTACACAGACTGAGCCCACTTCATTTTAAAATAGATTAATTGAAACAATCTCAAATTTTCTGTAACTGGAACCTAATACATGCACTGACTTCCTCAGATTTGTCTAGATATTATGACTAACTTAAGTGCTAAAAAACTAGGTAAAAGTAAATGCTGTTTGGTCTAATAAAACTTCATTTTTGGCATTGAGTGTCCCTTGAGATGGCATCTAACTGATTCTTGAATTGGTCACTGTTGATATCTAAACCATACTGTGTCTTTCTAACAACTTCTTTGGGAACTTCTTTTCCTGGTACTGTTATTAGTCTAGAAAATGTCTTGGGTGATACCTTTGAATGGGTTCTGCAGCATCCTCGTTACATTTATCACTCACCAAATGTGCAAAGATGTATTATATTACATATAATAGTCTTATTTTTTTCTGAAGATGCAGAATGTAATTTCATTTGTTGTTCAATGCAGCTTTCAGCGTTAATCTACACCTATAGTTCAAGCTCATTATAAGGCAGGATCATTTCAGATACAATTCATTTTATAATTACATTTTTGTCATAAAATCTCAAAATCTATACAGCTTTCTTTAAAAATGCAGTGGTGTACTGGTTACATTGATAGATGCTCAACTGAATCAAAACCTGAAAATATAATCAAATGTTTTCAGTTCACAAGATCACAGAACCACAAAATGGCTGAGGTTGGAAGGCACCTTTGGAGGTGATCTAGTCCAACCCCAGTTAAGCTATTCAAACACAAGTCTCCAAAATATTTCCAGGTTGGTTTTGGCAACCGAAAAAGTAGGTACATTTTTTTAACTTTGATTTTGCTATTTCTATAGCACAATAAAATTTCTGCATCTGTGCAAAACTGTTCTTTTATTAATATTATTATTTTTTTTAATTTTCATTTTTTTTAATATTCAGCAGTTAAAATCAGCCCAACTTTCACATAATGTGCATTCTTTACAACTCAAATGTTAGGGGAGAGTTAGGGCTTCAGGTCCAAACTTTTAAAAGTACTCAGACATTTCTTCACTTAGTATCACAAGCCTAAGGACAAGATGCAAAAGAGGGCCTACACAGCTAAAAGTTAGCCACTATGAACATCTCTTAGTTATCTGAACCCTAGAGAGACATGAAATTACAAGAGGAGCACGGCTGTTAGCCTGTGCAGCACATTTCCCATCAATCCAAGAGAGGAATGCAAGTATCACAAGGAAACCCACTCAATTCTCCTACAAAGCCTTATCAGATATTTATCTCTCTATTGTGTTCAGGAGGTAAAGACTGGATCCAATGGACCAAACCTGAGAACATTTTCTAGTTGTTTGTTACTTTTTTTCTCATTTTCAAAAAAGAAAAGAGGAAGTTGTGTTAAAAATCCCTATCAAAATAATGTTGAAAGTTACAAAGGAAATCAGTGAAATGTTAGAAAAGTTTTAACTGAGCTTTGAGCCTGTTTAAAAACTAAGACTACGTTATGCCCTACTGGATACTGTGTTTGGTAAAGCTGTGATCATAAACAATTTTTTTTTCATATCTTCCGGTTGACTGAGTAATTAATATGTTCAAGGCTATTATCTTCACTATTGGGCATATGGCTGAAGGCCATAACATAACAAAACCAAGGTTGACTACAAATACACTCTCTTGGATATTTCTAATAGCATTGCAAGAAAAACAGAAAATGAAGTCATTAACATTCACAAGATTCTCATAAAAATGGTAATATTATCATCTACATACTATAGAACAAACCCAAAATACTCATGCTGGGTGCCAACCTAAGAAATCAAACCCCCAGTCTTTCAAAGTATTCGGTATATTTCGTGTTCAAGCATTAGCACTCTCCAAACAACTTCAGCTGTGAGCACCCATCTTCTTTAGGTTGGCCAGAAAATCAGAGGAGCACATTCAGTGTATAACTGCAGAAGTTTTGGTTCAAATGACTTGCCCAAAATCACACAGGAGTTTTGATAAAGCCAAAACCAGGATCAGTTCCCCAGGTAGCATTCAACTCCCTTAACCAAGCTCCAGGAATTACATAATACTAGGAAAACACAACCTCTGCAGAGTCTATTACAATAGACAAGCTGTCAGCAAGTTTGCCAATGACACCAAGCTGTGTGGTGCGGTCAACAAGCTGGAGGGAAGGGACGCCATCCAGAGGGACCTGGACAGGCGTGAGAGGTGGGCCTGTGCCAACCTCAGTTCAACAAGGCCAAGTGCAAGGTCCTGCACCAGAGTCAGGGCAATCCCAAGCACAAATACAGGCTGGGCAGAGAATGGATTGAGAGCAGCCCTGAGGAGAAGGACTTGGGGGTTGTTGGTGGATGAGCAGCTCAACATGAGATGGCAATGTGTGCTCACAGCCCAGAAAGCCAACCGCATCCTGGGCTGCATCTGTCCATAGCAGGGGATTGGAACTAGATGACCTTTGAGGTCCCTTCCAACCCAAACCATTCTATGATTCTATGATTCTGTTATTAACTAATGATCAAAGAATTACACAGCAGAACACCAAGAGAGTTAACTGTCTTTTTAAATTAAGGGAAAAGATTTTTTTTTCCAGAAAACCTCCCGTTATGTGTTTTCTATTCCTGTTTTCTTCTCCTGCAGTAACTATGTTTTTGAAAAGCTACTCACTTCATTCTCATGCAGTACCACTTCTACAGGAAAAGCACCTCTCCATTGCTACAGAGGCAGAATTTCACAGACAGCCACATTATTCATTGCACAGCCCTGATCCACTCTATAAGCATGACCATTTCTGTACCATGAATGAGCAGAGGATCATGCTGAAAAAATAGTACGTAGCAATGTGATTAAAGACTGTATCATAGTGAAATCACAGAAGAGTGCCACTGTAAGGTACTGGCAAGATGGTGCTGGCATTTTATGTACATGATTACTTAATTCTGCACCCACAAGTTTTCTCCACAACCATTTTTTATGCAGTTTTGAAGACAACATAGATTTTAGATTGGCCTGTAAAACCAAAAATGTAATTTCTTTATTTCTTTCACACTGACAGTTGTTTAGGGCAGAAACACACACAATTTACTGGTTTTATAGAATGATTATTTTCTTTCATGTCTTATGTATGCTGTAAAGACTGTCGCAAACCTGTTTTTAAGTTTAACTATTTCAGAAGTCATCTGATATAATTTGACTTTATATATATAATTTTAAAATAAATACGTCTATCTTCAATTTCTATAATGTAAGCTTGACTTTTTATAGCTGCCTTTTAAACCTTTTCAAAGATTCATAAATACCATTCTTAGAATAGCTTAATCTACAGTTACGAGAGATAATTGTCTTAGAGAGGGACAGCGGAAAAATGTCCTCATGGTTTACTTTCATGTTCATGCACTGATTTCAGAGACCTTCTCCAATGTCATAAATAGATTACACAACCATTACAAAAATGAGATAAAGAAGCAGAGAACTCCATAAAAACACAATACTATTAGTGAAAAAGCTATCTTTAAGCTGTTTGCTAGAGTGCACGTCTCCAGCGCACTGCACACTTGCTACTGTCAGAAACCTTCTCAATATTCTGTTATCATCATTAGCTTATGTTTCACAAAGTACATGAATGATATCTAAGGAATCATATATGTTTTAACTTAAGGTTACTGACTTTTCCAGGAAATCCTCCACAGATAAACATTTCTTCCATTGATCCAATACCGAAACAGCGATCATGTTCTGTGCTGAAGTAACTGACACAAAAAGAGAGAAAAAGAAACACATAGAAAATACTAAAATTAATGTTTACTTTTATGTATTGATCAAACCATTGCAGAGGCTAACCCAACTTTACACAGGACATACAGAATAAACAATGCTTTTTGTTTCCATTAGCAAAAGTAAGTGCAAATACACCAGACAGATGCAAACACTTTTAAATATATTTTCACCTCTACACTTGGAAATCCTCATTTTTTTTCTGCATCTCAAAACCTCAGCAATATTTTTCAAATCTCTCCCAACTGCTCAGATTTAGTATTTTACTTATCTCTGATCGTTGCTTTTCTTCCATAACCACATGTCCAGACAGAAAGTTTTCCAGAGATCTCTAAAAACTAATCAAATATCAATCTAATTTATCATGCCATACACAAATAAATATCCATTACCCATTTGCTTCTACTTAGGCAATGAAGACATTCTACCTTCAAGAGCTATATGAACTGACACACTGCTACTGCCAGAAATAATTTTTTTTAACCAGACTTATCATATTATGCACAAACAGAAGCTTTTCCTTTAATCCACAGTAAATCTAAACTAAAACTTAAGGACTATATAACCTACTTCTAGTCCATGGCTTCCTATACTTATCATTAGCAAAGAGTCCAGTGAGATGATACTTCTCATCTTGATGTAAACAGGGAGGAAAGCAAAGTGATAATCTCCAGATGGAAAACTTCTGCCTTGCTATGCTCTGCACAAAAAAAGGCATGTGATAAAATTACAAGAGACACAGTTCCATTCTTTTTCTTTTTGTGCACTACCTCTTCAAACAGTCCCACGATTTTCAAGTGTCTTCTACTAGAACGTGATATTTTATATTTAAACTTTATTTTTGTAAAACTGACATAGTCCAAACTACGAGAAGATACTAACATTTGCCTGACTTGATATTTAACTTTTAACCTACACTTCTGTGTATGCAAAACTGTACATAATGCTTAGCTACGCTTACCTAAACTTTGTGTGTGCAATTACAAGTGCTTATCTTAACACTTGCATTGGTCTCCTGAACTTACACTTGTATAAGCTGATCAGAAACAATTTAAAATCATTCCTATTATTGCTGTTTTAAGTGCTCATGAGATTCTAAAGCCTCTCAGCTTTCACGTGCCATTATGAGCTAACAAAAGGCCTATATAAATCCTTTTATCTTCAATAAAAACAACAGGGAAGCACGGTAGTAATCAATTTAATTCTAGAATTAAATAGTGAACGTGGCAACTTCAGTAACTGTTCACTGAAGACCACCTTCAATAAACTGTCCAACAGTTCTTTTGTCACAAAAGCCTATGTGCAGTACTGTATAAATAGCACAGAACCACAGAATAAACAGTGAGTTTAGGAAGCAGAGAAAAATTATTCTTACACAGGGGTTTGGATTTCACAAGTTTATACCTTAGAAAAAAGTTGTCCTCAAATATTCTGTAAAGACATACTGGAAAAGGCAACTAGCTATAGAAATCTGGGAGAGCATCAGGAATGACACTAGAAACCTCTGTAGTTCTAGGTCTATCACCCGACTTCAGCTCTGTTGCTTCAGGTCTTAGAAATGTCCACCCATTTCAGCATATGCTGTCAATGCTTTTCAATGTCAATATTCATATGCTTATGCATATGCAGCATATGCTTGTACGGTTAGACATTTCAGGTGACAAACTAGAAATAGTTCACTGACTTGGATTTCTACCAGAACAGCAGTGCTGTTGGTGCACTTGTCAAGCCTTCCTGTATAGGCAGAGAGAAAATGGGGGGAAAAACAAAAAAAGCAAAATAAAAATAAAAAAAAAAAAAAAAAAAAAAAAAAAAAGAGAGAGAGAAGACATGGGAAGCAATGTCACCAAACACTGTCACATCTGTGAAAGGTCACCATTGCAGAACCTTTCTTCCATTCCAGTTTAATCGTTTGTGGGATAGTTACAATTCTGTAAATGCCAGTTAACTATAACAAAAAAGGCAAAAACTATTGCCACCATAGCATCTTTCCTTTAGAAGGCTTTTATAAAAAATTAACAAACACCATACTGATCCAATGCATTCTCTCTTGCCTACGTGAAAGCATGACGTGTCCCCAGTGACTTTCTCCTTTACAAATTCTGAACAAAGAAGGCAGAAGCAGAAAACTACAGGCAACTGGACCTAAGTCTTCTACATGCTACTGACCACACATCACTTCATGTAATCTGTATTGAAGTTACCACTGGAACAACTGCATTTATCATAAAATAAAGTACAGCTAGTGAAGTTTCTGGTACAGATCACAGGAATGGAAAGAGCTGATGATAACCTTGCTCTTCATTAAAACAAGCTGTAAGGATTGTGATGTAAGAGGTCTCAAAGTACTCTTAGGTTACAGAAGAATGACCTGCTGCAGTTTCAGTGCAAACTACTGAACAAGTAAATACAAGCAACAATATCACAGAGATCAGAAAGTAATTTTAAACGCCAGTATGTAGTCTTACTGAGGCTAACTTCAGCTTAATAGCTAAAATTTTCCATCACCGATATTTGAATAGTGGAACAAATGCGTCTTAAGGCTATCATCACAGATAATGGCCTTAAAACAGGGAAACTGTGCATTTTACAGAACATTTTAAATTAATTTCTAAGTGTACAGGTTAAGCTGAATGAGTTCACTTTGCCAAGTCTGGCAATACATAGCCTTTCTTGCCTTTATCAAATACATAAAAGTGTTTTTCAAGGCCATTGTTAATGGCTATGTCATTTAATCAATGCCTATTTACCTCTATTTCTCAAGGAAATGTAAAGGTCTCTCCAAATCTCTCTTGTAACTGAATGATATTATATGCATTTTTACAGCTTGCCATATATTGACAGTTTATAACATAAGAGAATGTTGACCTTCTAAGATGACTTTGTAATCACACCTACAACACTCAGTAGCATGAGGACTCTAACTCTTGTGTCTTTAATGACTGAAAAGGTGCCTGTCTTCAAAGCGTCCACACCAGGACACAAAGATACATTTCTGTTGAGCAGCTGGAAAAACTGTAGCTGAGGTTGATAAAAATGCATAACAAGTACATTAAGGGTAGATTGAGACTAGATATAAGGAAGAAATTTTTTACGATGAGGGTGGTGAAACACATGGTTGCCTGGAAAGTTTGTAGATGCCCCATCCCTGGAAACATTCAAGGTCACGCTGGACAGGACTCAACCCCTGCTCATTGCAGAGGGGGTTGGACTAGATGACCTTTAAAGGTCCTTTCCAACCCAAACCATTCTACGATTCTATGATTAAGAGAAGGATTCCACATTAGTTGAGCCAGGTGTCTGCAGGAATCAGAGTTCGATACACTCATTGAATTCCAGCATTTCCTAAGCGTTGGAGGCACTAGGCAAGTGCACTCGATATATCAGATGCCTGAAAAGCCATTCTGACTACCATGTACTTTCTAGCAGGAGGGTAGAAGTTAGGCAGAAGAGTGCAACAAGAAGCTGCAGTTTTAGCACAGCATATCCCCCACACAGTCAGGTCTACAATACCTTTAAATGTGTGATCACATCCATTAACCCTTTCTGGTAGTATTACAGAGCAATATTCACCCTCTGTTCCAGAGCAGCCATTCAGCAGGTCACTGAACATTTCTCTTCTACCACTTTTCATTTGTTCTGCTCTCAGCACTGCCCTACTCCTAAAAATTCAGGCAAGAAAAGCCATGAATTGTAATTCTTCTCTTTTGCATGACAGCCCACAACACGTTTTGCTAACACACCTAATTTTAGTCACAGGTAACACAGAAACAACTGAAGATCAAACTGAATGGAGCTGCTGTGAGAAGGTTTTCACAAAAATATTGAATGACAGGTTGCGTACTGTTGGAGTTACACCAGGAAAAGAAGGGCTGATTGCTGCAATCTAAACAAACACTAGGCATATACACAGGTACTATATGGAACAATCCTGCACTCTAAGGAAGAGGATGTGGGCAATGTGTTTCATAATGTGGATCTCAGTTTACCTACAAATACTATTGCTGGACCACTTCCCAGGCTGCATTTCCCCAGCTATGTGCCAGGAGTGCTTGTGTATGGGCTTGCACTCTCAACTCTTGAAGGCATTGTCTCAGTACCTCATTCTTCTGCTCACACACTAGCAATATCACCTGTTGGCAAAGCACTACTCTGCCAGAAAAGTTTTTTATTTGGCTCATAGCATTTCTGTGAAAATGTAAATAGGTAAAAACTCAATTAAGTAAAACTGTGCTTCAGTGATACGCAGTTGGTAACATCACACAGCTGTAGACAGGAAGAAAAACAAGACTTCGTAACGTTTCTATGTCTTAACTGATCAACATCAATCAAGCAAAAATATTCATTGTAGTGTGAAAAAACATCTCCTCTCCATGATTTTAATCTAAAAACACTATAAAAACTATTCTCTATCATCCGCAGGAAATACAGTGTTGAGTATCACTACCCTAATACGTATTAGAGTGGCTAGAAAATTGGATTCGTTCTCCAAAAAGGCAATTAACTAAATTTTATGCATTAGAAGGCACAGTGCACTCTCCAAAGAATGCTCTAAGCAGAAAACTGGCCATAAAACACAATTATGAGTGCAACAGACACTAAAAAAAATTGATGCTTTTTAGTTTTGGCAAAATCGTACTTTAATTTTTTATTTAAAAAACCTGTAATCACTTCACTATGTTATCCCAGCAAGTGCAGTACGACAACCTCACTGAAACAGAATTGCTAAGGAAGTAGTTCTCTGTATCTTTTTTTCATGTGCAATCTTTTCTTCAGTTACTGCCATATTTCTTTCAGAATATTAAGAGAAATAATAAAACTATACCTCATATAAATAGTCTGTTGAATGATACTTTAAAGCTGCAAACATCTTGTTTTGTGATGTTTTCAACACTTCATTTGTCTAGAAGACATACAGAATACGGATTAGTTAAAAACTTCCTATATCATGCAAAAATGTTGAAAGAGAAGGTTGAAATTAAGGTTCAACAAGAATAACTTCCTAATTTCTGCTAGCACATGCACCTTGGACTGAATTCCCTATAGAAGAAGGCTATGCAAAGCATTCAGTATTCTTCCTTTGGAAGCATGTAACAGACTAACTAGATAGCACAGACACTTGATTTTCATCCAAAGGAACTGGGCTGTTGGTTTTTTTTTTACCTTGGCCTCTTGCTGATTGTTTCACAGAAAACCTTTCAAACCATTAAGTGAATGTTAAGCAATACAAATTACCTTCCCTAAGCAGTAATTTTGAGAAATGAACTGATTCAATTAATTTTTATGGATTCTAAATTGGCTTTTAAAGATAGCAGTTCAGCTTTCTAAACTATTAACTTTTCACTGCCTCATGTATTTATGAGGGGACTTTCTGTCTCTCCTCCAGTTTCACAGGGGAAAAGGTGATTGTATAGGCTAGCAAGAGGTCCTGTTGGAACACCAAGTCTCTAAATTAGTTGATGCTCCTGATGGAAACCAGGAGTGAGATAAAAACTATACAAGAATAGAGATATGGTGTGAGTGCAAAACAGGATATGTGGTTGCTCAGGTATGCATAAGGTAAGAGAATACTTGTTCTTAATTAAACTTAGGTAGGAGAGTCAAGGCTGAAGTAAAATAATTCCATCCAAAAAGTGTGCGATGTAAATGCAATGTAACCAACGTGAATTGTAGGGCCATTAAGGAAACTTGTGACAGATACCTGTCTTCAAACACATACCAGTAGGTATCAGTAACATGATATTAGGCTAAAATTGCCGAGGTAACAGTGTTGGAAATACCAAATTTGGGTATGGATGTAACAGAATTGGGACTAATGAGGAAAAAGTAATTAGAGGCTTGTTGCTTACTTGAGAGGAGTTTGTGCAGAGAAAAGGAAGTGCAGTGGAGGCAAAAGAGTAGGTTCAGGAAAAGAAAAGGAACAGGAAGTAAGGTATAAAATCAGACGGGGAACAAAGTTTAGGGGAACCTTCTGACGGAAGGAGTGTGGATGGTTAGAGGCAGAGGTGAACCCAACCAGTGGGCCAAAAGTGCTGGGAATGCTAATTGAAAACACTTTGGACAACCTGCTGGACTCTCCATCATGTCTACGTCCAACAGACTTGGCGTGGGAGCTTGGAGCAAGAAGGGATGTGTCTGCAAGGAAGGATAGATTTGTGCTTTAATATTAAGTGCAGGAGGACAGGGAACAGAACTGCAACTTCATAGTATTATCATGTATCACTTATTAAAATTTCCTTATAGCAATATAACCATGCATTCATACAAACATTAAGCAATAGAATTGCAACTATTACTTGCAGTGATATAACCTTGAATTAATACAGTTAACAGTAGCGAACCGCTTAGTAGCCACTTAAGGTACAACTAGTTCCTTACGGGCGTGTCACTTAGTCAGTACACAATCAAAACCACCTCAATCAGGTATGTTTCAAGTTTCCAATTCAAAATGGGAAGGCTGGGACTTAGAAATACTACTCTGTGAGGATACAATGAAATCCAAGCATACTTAAAATCTTCATTTTTTTTAAGGAGGAGCAATAGAGCCCCAGAACAACATGATCCTGTTTCGTTCTGCCACGAACTCCAGGGAACACCACTTTGAGTGAGTGAAATACGCAGCGTGCGGTACTTCTGCCAGCACCAGGCGCTTTTAAATCCGCAGTTTCCAAAATCGGCGAAGAACCGGCAGTGGCAAAGTGGCGACATACGGTGGAGAGGGAGAGCAGCAAAGGCACAAACTCACCTGGAGCCAAGGCCCGGCCCGCCCCGCCACCGCCGCCGCCTTTACCTCAGGGCGACGGCCCCTCCGCCGCCACCGGCCCCGCCCCGCCCTCCGCGCGCGCGGCAAGGCCAACTCCCGCCTCTGATTGGCTGACGCCCCTCCCGCCCTTCGGCGCCCGCGGTCGGCGGAGGGTTTCCCGCTCTTTCTGCCGCCAACGGCCCGCCCGGTCTGTGCGCCCCCCGCCCGCAGCCCCCGCCGCGGAGCTGAGGGGAGCTGCCTTGCTTCTAACCGTGAGCCCCGGGCCTGGCCTCTGAGGGTCCCGGGGCAGACATGTTACCTCAGGAAAAGGGCTATTTACTGCTCGCTGAGGAAGGGCGGCCCGCGGAGCGTCCCTTGAAGCGGCCCGGGGGTGTTGCGTTATTCGTTAAGTAGCGCGGCTTTTCCTTTACAGGCAGCACCGCCAAGGGGGCAGGAGCAAATAGCCCCTCATCTCTATGGAAAAGAAAAATTGTCAGGAGGAGCAGATAGGAAAACTTTAGTGAGCTTCAAAGCAGAGCTGAAAGTATTTTTAAAGCAGTAAGTGCAATTAGGTAACTAAATTTCATCTTCTGTCCACTGGTAGCAGCTCGTATGGGAGAAGGGGCTACAGAAAGAGATAAGGTTAGTTTTTAAAGTGATTGTATCTAAAACTTATGCTGACCTGCTGTCTGTTACCTTGGGAACAGAAATCGAACAAGGCCGGAATTTAATATCCAGAAATGCTTCCGCTTGATATGCTCAGCAAGCGTATGAAATGTCAGTTTCTACAGATAGCTGTCAACTTCGGGAAAAGGGCTCTTTTTCTGCTTTTAATTGGCTGTGTATATTGCCCCCACAGCCCTCAGGGCTGCTGTCTGTTGAGCAAATTGCTGTGTTTCTCAGCAGGCAGTTTAGCATCAGATTCCTGCTGTGGTCTGGGCCCTAACTAATCCCTGGACTGACAGAAATGTCAAGACTAGTTGTGAGAATGTTCCCTCTTCCCTCCCCATCCCCGACTTTACACACATCCTAGCTGCAACGAGCCTCCCAGTGCACTTCTGCTTGCTGGAATGGCACCTTTGTACTGTGGCTGGCACCACGATGCCATTATATTGGATGTCCTTACCTCCTCCTTTTACCTTAGAAGTGGGTACCCACAGAGGATGCATCGAAAATGCAGAAATCTTTGGTAATGCTGCAGCAGGTGCATTCAGCCTGTTGCTACAATGGTCTTGGGAGCCTGGAAAATGCAGCTCCTCCAAGAACTCCTTGCAGGTTGAGTCCCAGATGAGGATAGGTTTCTGTGGGGAAAACAAAAAATATGCTTTTCACTCTGGTTTTAAGAGCTCTTTTAGCTTCTGTACATCCCAGTGAGTGAAAAAGTAAAGTAAAATACATATGGGCAGATGCTGTCCTTACCATTACAAAGTACTGGGTTTTTTTTAAACTCAGAGGATGGTTTTAGCCCAGTATTAGCATAGAGCTTTTTGCAAGCACAGGTATATTGCAAACGTTTCCCAGACAGTTGTTCCTATGAAAAGTGCAAATGCCAAAGCAAAGTGGTAAGTGGTATACTAGGTGTATTACTGCTGTTATGATTAAGATTATGAACGGAAGAAGCCATTCCAACTCACTACCTGAATCCAGGCAAACCCTTCCTTCCTGCAGGATGCCAGTGGGGACTATGTGAAATTGAAGTGGTAGCTTTGGTAGTCACTGGACAAGCACATACTTTCTCCATAAGACTACATGCTGCATCTTCGTTGGATTTCTTGTGAGTGAAGCTGAGAGTGTTACAGAGAATAACATGAACGCCAATTAGCACTATCAGGGTAAGATAGTGGGGGAGTGTGGGGAGAGATGAGATGAAATTTGGCAGCTGCATGTGTTTCTCATCCTCATCTTTTACACTGGGGCTGCTCTTTAGAATTACCAGGAATTATGATAAAATACTTGGGTTTAGCCCCAACCAGTGCTGTGGAATCTGCTGCTGTGCTTTATCCTCAACTTTCTTAAAATTTATCACTGAACTCCAGAAAGACTTTTTGAGAATATATTGGAGGGTTGAGAACAAGATTACTATGACTATAGTCATAATTTTGTCTATACCTCATTGTTCTCTAAAAAATAGTCTATTGTGACCTGGATCACAGCTGGTCCAAATAAGTGTGTATAAGTGACAACAACTCATGTTAACTGAGAATTTGCTCCTGTGTCTTTTTTCTTTCCCCATTTCAGTTTGTGTTAGTCATAGAAATCAGAACTAAATGTAAAATACCATTAAGGCAAGAAAGCAATAAAGATGTAAAGAAATACTTGTTATTTGGAGAAAAGAAGTACTTTGCTTTGCATTGCTTTGAGAAGAGATTGAAAATGTGTGAAGTTGTGGATTTTTTTTTCGCTAGAGGAATCAGTTCATATTGTTCCAGAGGATTTACCTCCTTGGATAACACATAGTGGAGTTACGCCTGGTTGTTCTCTCAGTATGTGTATTCCTCGAGTGCAAGGTATTCAAAACCTCCACAGAAACGTAAATGGTACAAATATTTTCTGTGTTCAAGAATTTTTATAAGCCAGCTTAAATGAACAAAACAAGTGTTCATTCTGCAAGAGCAGAATTTGAAGACAGCACAATGAACTAAGGCATCCAGAAAAACAAGACACAGAGAAAAAGGTTAGTTATACAATATAAATACCTAAATGTACCACAGTAATTCATTCGGAAGTATACCTTTCTATGATGTCTTTTTATCAAATTGCTGCTTTGCATCACTACTGCATTGTAACATGTAATATGGGAAATGGATGTTGAAAGAGACATGCTTTTCTGCCTCAGCCATTGGTGGAAGGCTGGCAAATTCTGTGAAAGATGCAGTAGCTGCTAAGAGAAAAGTAGGGGGAACTGGAACACACCTACAAAGCGTGTCTTTGGGTCATGTATTTGTACCTGAGGGGGTCTCTAGATCAACATCCTGCTCAAAGCAGGGTCAGACATCAGATCAGAAGAGATTGCTCAGGGCTTTGTTCAGTTAAGTTTTGGAAATCTCCAAGGTAGAGGTGGCATAACATCTCTGTGTCCCATCTCCACTGCGTGGCTTCTTCGGGGGGAAAAAATCTTTTCCTCATCTCTAGTCTGAACGTCTTTTCTTTGAGCCTATGCCCGCTGTTGCTATCCAGTGCACTGCTGGCCCCTGCTTGGCTCGTTGCCTGCCAGAGCCCAGGGCCTTCCCCTCAGAGGTGCCCCTTGATCCTGCTGGCCCCAGCCAGTATCACTGCTGGGCTTCTGCCTTTCCAGGGCTGTGCATTTGGCCTGGCTGAGTTTCATGGGGTTGATGTTAGCTCCTTCCTGCCTGTCTGGACCCCTCTGGATGGCAGCCCAGCCCTTGTGTGTATGGACCGGTCCCCATAACTTGGTGTCATCTGCATACTTGGTGAAATTGCACTCCCTTTCCTTGTCTAGGTCACTGGTGGAGATCTTAAACAGGACAGGTCCCAGGATACATCCTTGAGGTACCCAACTTTTACCTGCCTGCGGGTTGACTACGACCCATTAACCAGCACACTCTGAGCCTGAGTTATCAATTATCAATCCAACCAATTCTTTATGTATCTGTTTTTTCATCCATCCAAACCACCGCTTTCCTTTTCAAACTCCAAATCCAGACTGTTTATTTTTTGCTTTGTTTCTTTATGCAACAAAGAAGCTTTAGCATCTATTTATGCCAAATTCTTTTTGGTGTGTTGTATAAGAAGAATGGGGCAAGCAGAATCATCAAGTTTTTTCACTGAAAGCTAAAAAAGGTTATCAAATAAGCATGCAGAATTGTGAAACTTAATAGTTGACTAACATCTCCTCTTGACTTGGGAAAGTTTTAAAACAACTTGTTCCTAAACATCATTGGCTCTATTCCTGGTCTATATCCTCTGCAAGATCATAGACTCATCATAGAATCATAGAACGGTTTGAGTTGGAAGGGGCCTTAAAGATCACCTAGTTCCAACCCCCTGCCATGGGCAGGGACACCTCCCACCAGACCAGGTTGCTCAAAGCCCCATCCAACCTGGCCTTGAACACCTCCAGGGATGGGGCATCCACAACTGCGCTGGGCAACCTGTGCCAGTGCCTCACCAAACTCACAGTAAAGAATTTCTTCCTAATATCTCATCTAAATCTACCCTCTTCCAGTTTGAAACCATTACCTCTCATCCTATCACTGCAGTCCCTGATCAAGAGTCCCTCCCTATCTTTCCTGTAGGCCCCCTTAAAGTACTGGAAGGCTGCTATAAGGTCTCCCCGGAGCCTTCTCTTCTCCAGGATGAACAGCCCCAACTATCTCAGCCTGTCCTCATAGGAGAGGTGCTCCAGCCCTCTGATCATCTTCATGGCCCTCCTGTGGACCCACTTGAATGGGTCCATGTTCTTCCTGTGTTGGGGACTCCAGAGCTGGATGCAGTGCTCCAGGTTGGGTCTCACGAGAGCAGAGCAGAGGGGTGGAATCCCCTCCCTCGCCCTGCTGGCCACGCTTCTTTTGATGCAGCCCAGGTTGCGGTTGGCTTTCTGGGTTGCAAGTGCACATTGCAGGCTCATGTTGAGCTTTTCATCCACCAACACCCCCAAGTCCTTCTCGTAAGAGCTGCTGTCAATCCATTCTCCTCCCAGCCTGTATTTGTGCTTGGGATTGTCCTGACCCAGGTGCTGGACCTTACATTTGGCCTTGTTAAACTGAGGTTGGCATGGGCCCACCCCTCAAGCCTGTCAAGGTCCGTCTGGATGGCATCCCTTCCTGCTAGAGTATCTACCACACCACTCAGCTTGGTGTCACCCACAAACTTGCTGAGGGTGTGCTCAATCCCGCTGTCTATACCCCCGATAAAGATGTTAATAATACTCATCCTAATATGGACTGCTGAGGTACACCACTTGTCACTGGTCTCCACCTGGACATTGAACCATTGACCTCAACCCCCTGAGTGCCGCCATCCAGCCAATTCCTTACGCACCAAGTGGTCCACTAATCAAATCCATTTCTCTCCATTTTAGAGACCAGGATGTTGCACCGGACAGCGTCAAATGCTTTGCACAAGTCCAGGTAGATGATGTCAGTCGCTCTTCCTTTATCTACCAACGCTGTAACATCACTGTTACAGACCACCAGATCTGTCAGGTGTGGTTTTCCCTTTGTGAAACCATGTTGGCTGTCACAAATCACCTCTCTGTTTTCCATGTGCCTTAGCAGAGTTTGCAGGGGGATCTGCTCCATGATCTTGCCGGGCACAGAGGTGAGACTTGACTGGCCTGTAGTTCCCCCTGGGCCTTCCTTTTTTCCCTTTTTGAAAATGAGTCTTATGTTTCCTCTTTTCCAGTCAATGGGAACTTCACTGGACTGTCACGACTTCTCAAATATGATGGATAGTGGCTTAGCAACTACATCTGCCAGTTCCCATGGGACCCTCAAATGCATCTCATCAAGTCCTATGGACATGTGCACATTCAGGTTCTTTAGATGCTCTTGAACCTGATGTCCTCCTATGGTGGGCAGTAAATACTTCATTCTCCCTGTCCTTGCCTTTGGATTCTGTGAATTGGGTGGCATGGGTGTCATGGTTTAGGCCGAATTGGCCACTGGGGATAAGGGGTACCCCAGATGGGACCAACAGATGCTCCCCTCTACCCCACTTCTAAGAGAGAGGCAGAGGAGGGAAAAAGAGACTTATGAGTTTAGAAGGAACTAAACTACTTAAATGAAATATTAATAATAAAATAAAAGGAAATAATGAGAACTATACAAACCGTATCAAGCTCCCAGGATGTCAATCACGACACCGGCTGGCACCGGGGCAGTCCCAGGCTGGACTCAGTGATGGACAGGAACTGCATTCCGGATCTGGATTCAGGATCGGGACCAAAGGCAGACAAACAGATGGAGTCCTTCTCAGACGTCGGCCATTGAAGGAAGAGGGCTGACCCTTTGATCCCTCAGCTTTTATACTGAGCATGAGGCAGATGGGGTGGAATACCCTGCTGGTCAGTTTTGGGTCACCTGTCCTGTCTGCTTCTCCCCATATGTGGGACCCCTCTACGCTTTTCTGCTTCCAACCCTCCCACGGGGCAAGTAACAAAGTTGTTTGGCCTTGGGTGTTACAGCAATAAGTATAAGCAAGAGCCTCTCTGCATACCATGTCTGGACATCAGCTATAAAAACAGGTTTTATCACTCTGAGAGAGCGAACATTGTCTGCACAATATGTGTTAATTTCAGTAGTTAGAAGAGGCCCAGCTAAGAAGCAAAGTTACTGAACAAAATTGGTCCTGTTTTACCTCAAACCAGGTCAATGGGTCTTGTTGGTAGAACCGTTATATCTTTTGTAAATATGGTTATGTAAGTACAGTCAGTTGTGCACGTTATAGAGGTTGAACAGCAGCTGAGAAAAATGTTGCTTATACATGCGCGCTTACCTATCAGCAGAAAAAAATGCAGAAAAATCACTAACATGAAGGAACATGCAGCTTTTTAAAATACGTCTGTGGTGGTCTAATTCCCTCTTACATCCTACTTAGGACTGGCTCTGTAAAGTATGCAACTGAGTCCTTAACGAGCTGTCTGTTTTTCCTTGTGAATGAAGTAACTAAATTAATTGCAAGGTAAAATACTGTTCTGTGCAGGAGGAAGAGTGAAGAAGGGAAGGAGAGCAGGGAGAATCCATTTTAGAGTAATTACAAAGTGGTCTGTGTCACAGTATCTTGAAAGTGGCGAGAATCACAGGTAAGTATGTATTTCAGAATGAAAACTACTCTTCGAGGCTAATCCTTTATGTCCTTTGGCTGCAGCTCAGGGAAAAAAGGAGAGTCTATGGCCTCTGGAAGAAAGGACAGGCCACACATGATGACTACAGAGATGCCGTGAGGCCATGCAGGGAGAAAATTAGAAAGTCCAAAGCCCAGCTAGAAATGTCTGGCTTCTGCTGTAAAGGACAACAAGAAATCTTTCCATAGGTACTTCAGCAGCAAAAGAAGGGCCAGGGAGAGCATCCATCATCTATTAGATGCAGAAGGAAACATGGCAACTAAGGACGAGGAAAAGGCTGAGGTGCTTAATGCCTTCTTTGCCTCAGTCTTCAGTAATAGGACCAGGTGCACTCTGAGGATCCAACCCCCTGAGCTAGAAGACAGAGACCGGGAGCAGGATGATGTCCCCGCAACCCAGGAAGAAATGGTCAGTGACCTGCTGCAGCACATAGACATACACAAGTCTGTGGGACCGGATGGAATCCACCCAAGAGTTCTGAGAGAGCTGGCGGAGGTGCTCACCAAGCCACTTCCCACCGTCTTCCAACAGTCCTGGCTGACTGGGGAGGTCCCAGCAGACTGGAAACTAGCCAGTGTGACACCCATCTACAAGAAGGGCCGGAAGGAGGATCCGGGGAACTACAGGCCTCTCAGTTTGACTTCGGTGCCGGGGAAGCTGACGGAGCAGATCATCCTGAGTACCATCACGCAGTACACACAGGACAACTGGATGATCGGGCCCAGCCAACATGGGTTTACAAAAGGCAGGTCCTGCTTGACTAACCTGATCTCCTTCCACAACACGGTCACCTGCTTAGCGGATGAGGGAAAAGCTGTGGATGTTGTCTATCTGGACTTTAGTAAAGCCTTTGACAACGTTTCCCACAGCATTCTCCTGGAGAAATTGGCTGCTCATGGCTTGGACGGGCACACACTTTGCTGGGTCAAAAACTGGCTGGAAGGTGAGCCCAGAGAGTGGTGGTGAATGGAGTTAATTCCAGTTGGCGGCCGGTCACGAGTGGTGTCCCCCAGGGCTCAGTACTGGGGCCAGTCCTGTTTAACATCTTTATCAACAATCTGGATGAGGGGATCGAGTGCCCCCTCGGCAAGTTTGCAGATGACACCAGGCTGGGTGGAAGTGTTGATCTGCCTGAGGGTAGGGAGGCCCTGCAGAGGGATGGGCCAAGGCAAACTGTGTGGGTTTCAATAAGGCAAATGCCAGGTCTTGCACTTTGGCCACAACAACCCCCACCAGCGCTACAGGCTTGGGGAGGAGCGGCTGGAAAGCTGCTCAGCAGAGAGGGACCTGGGGTGTTGATTGACAGCCGGCTGAACGTGAGCCAGCAGTGTGCCCAGGTGGCCAAGAAGGCCAACAGCATCCTGGCCTGTATCAGGAATAGCGTAGCCAGCAGGACCAGGGGGGTGATTTTACCCCTGTACTCGGCACTGGTGAGGCCTCATGTCGAGTACTGTGTCCGGTTTTGGGCCCCTCACCACAAGAAGGACATTGAGGTGCTGGAGCGTGTCCAGAGAAGGGCAACAAAACTGGTGAGGGGTCTGGAGCACACATCTTGTGAGGAGCGGCTGAGGGAACTGGGGTTGTTTAGCCTGGAGAAAAGGAGGCTCAGGGGAGACCTTATTGCCCTCTACAACTATCTGAAAGGAGGTTGCAGAGAGGTGGGGGTCAACCTGTTCTGTCAAGTAACAGGGGATAGAACAAGAGGAAATGGCTTCAAGTTGCGCCAAGGGAAGTTTAGGTTGAATATTAGGAAGAATTTCTTTACTGAAAGGGTCATCGGGCATTGGAATGTGTTACCCAGGGCAGTGGTGGAGTCCCCGTCCCTGGAGGTATTTAAGGGTCGTGTAGATACAGTGCTCAGGGACATGGTTTAGTGGTGGGTTGTCAGTGTTAGGTTAATGATTGGACTAGATGATCTTACGGGTCTTTTCCAATCTAGGAGATTCTGTGTGATTCTGTGATTTTCTCTTACTCATGTTGCAAATCCCATTGAATTCAGTGGACAGAATTCTTTCTTATCAGCAGCGTGAATGAGGGCTATACCATCTGACCTCTGATCGTGCGAGCAGACCCTGTGCATAGTCTCACTGTTTTCTGACTGTACAAAACTTTGAGTGAGTAAGGCTGGCTTTCTGTGATGAATGCACTTAATCTGGGTGTGACTCCATTACTGGAGTATTAAAAGAGAAAATCCTGCTAATGTGTACTCAGTTCCAGTTAAAGAGACACACAGGTCTCACAGGTGAGTGTCTTAATGCAAAGTCATTCACAGTTTTAATATCTGAATATGACATTAACGTTGCTTTTGCAGCTCTACTTTCAATGAGTCCAGCAAAATCAGTGTTTCTACTGAATTGTAAATGCAGAAGGCTGAAAAGTCTTTTGATGTTTCATACTTTCATGGAATTAATAGAAACAACTTGGAGCAGATATGTTAATGGCAACCCATGATAGTCTTTTTTCAAATAGTGTAGCGAATCTGCCTCAGAAAACAAGATATTTATAGATCTTTTGGGTTGATTCTTTGAAACTTGGAATAAAACAGGCTAAGTTGCTAATTATAAAGTAGACATGCAGGGTAGAATAAAGTGTTGAAGTGACTGAGCTAATCTATTTTGATCATGAGTTAAATCAGCTATCAGGTAAACATGTCTTAAATAAACTAAATCATGTTGAGTTATGCAAGTGGCTGGCTCTGATCTGTGGTATGTGAACAAGCCAAGAACATGAGAAATTACAGATCCTTACAGATAGGAAAAGGTGAATAATATATATGTAGCTGGCCAGCCTTCACCAGTGGATACAGTAACAAGATGTCAACGTAAAAAATGACAGAAATGAGAAACACTCTACTTAAAAAGACAAAACAAAACAAAAACCTGAGTCCAGTGGAGCAAGATTAATAGGTGGTAAAGGCAAAGCATTAAATGAGGGTATAATTGGAGCTCTCTTCCAAACACTGATAAGGCTAAACATCAGTACTGTCACTTCATCATTTCCTCTACTAACAATTTAATATTTCTTTTTCAAATTTTGCTTACGATTTTTTTAAAGATAATCTTTATTAGGCTGTATTTTTTGTCCAGTTTATTTTCAACTAGGTGAAGTCAGTACATGATGCTTGGTATTTTTTTCCAGTGAAAAACATTAGGATATATATTTAAGTAAGTAGCTTCAAATAGTCTTGTTTGGATTTTTCATTTTGATCTGTTTTATTTTGTTTGCAAATGGTAGGTGATGTTTTTAAAATGTGTGACTCAAATTTTTCTTCTTGTCTTAGGGTCTGTTTGGGTACAAAACTGAAATTCAATACATTGTAAAAAACTTTGTCTTTTTTCTTATTCAAAACTGTATTTGCCATTTGAAGTGAACTTGTTAAAATAAAGGAGTTATTTGCAAATTTAAGCGATTGTTTCTAGTTACTGATTCCTTCAACATACCCAAACTAGTAATATTTGTATCTAATTTCTAATTGTAACTTGTAATAGGGGAAAAAAGAATTCCCGCTCTTTGAACTTCTTAATTTTTTAGGAATTGCTCACTGCTGTGTGGTAGCTGAAGATACTGGGAAGAAGAAAACTTTCAATATAGAGGCTCCTGATGGCCAGAGCCGTCTTTGCATCTCACTGCATTTCATTGCAAGTGGTCACCAAGTAACCAACACTCATTCACTTGTTGTACCTCGACAGTAAGCGTGTGCCTAATTTTACTTAAGTTAAATTAATATTAATATTAACTTTGGATCTTTATGTAGGTTGCCATCTTGATACAGTACATCTTAATAAAATAGGGGGGGATTTAACCACTTAAATGGTCAAACTGGTTGGGCCATACTAGCTTCCCAGTCTTTCTTTTGCAAATGTGAATCTAATTGTGTGCATCTATTAATTCAACCACAGTTGTAATGTGCCTTACATTACACCACGTTATTTGACTATCATTTTTGTAAGACAAGGAATTTTTATTCATGTCTAGCATATACCCCAACTGTCATTAAAAATCTGAATTATTTATTTCAAATTTAAATTCTTTAAAAACAAACCTACAGATACAGTACATGAGGGAAGAATGCAGGGAAATAAACGTTAAGACCCTTTCACTGCATCACTGTGATTTATGAATACCTTTTCTGTGAATACTTTTTGCAGTCATTGATTTACCTCTAGCCAGCTGGAGTTAAAGGCACCTGCGGAAAAAGCTGTCCAGAGGATAAATGTGACTCTTAAAGCACTTGTCTGACTGACCTTTGATTAAGATTTTTAGAAGAAACAAAGCCACATTGTCTTCCTTCTGCAACTAAATCCTGTAGCTGAAGACATCGGTTACGGGTATGAAACATGTATGTCTGGCTGATAGAGATCTACTCCTGTAATTGACTTCTCTGGAAAGACATCTCAGTCCTGATATTTTTCCTTAAATGCAAAACCATAACAAATCTTTTTGCCTCTGAGTAAGAAGATACTGGCAACAGCAGCTAACGCTGAAGTCCTGATCTCAGCAAGACTACCTTGATTGATGAAATTTTTTCCCAACTACAAGCAAAAGCCTATCAATGTACATGCTGAAGTGGCATTCTTGAAGCCAATGGGATTTTTCTTAACAATCCCAATGAAAGGGGTTTTGGCTTCTTTTGTATCATTTAGCAAATCTATATTTCTGCCTCTACTGCAAAAGATTTCTGTTAGAAGAATAGTGTTTTGGTATTCTGAAATCTGCTGCAATTTTTGCCTTTTTTTGTGCTTGTTGCAGCAGTTGTGGGCACAGTGTCCACTGCTGGCAGGCCTATTTCAGTGCTGCCATATAAGCTAAGTTCTGGCAGTCAAAAGATTATGCTAAAATGCCTATTTAAGACATCAGCCTTGGAGTCAGCTGGCAGTCAGAGATTGGGGCAGCATCAAATAAAGCTGACAAACTTCTGTGCCAATGACTTATTTTTACAATACTGAGCATTTGAAGTTTCAGTCACGGTAGTCCTGCTGTTTAATGCATGATTCTGAGGAAGGTTTGTGGTTGATATATCTAACAGAAAATGAAAAAAAAAAAAATTATCTGTGATATATGTTACAGATGCACTAAAAGTTTGGAATATATCTATAAGCACCAGGTGGTAAATGAATCTAGGTGTTGTTATCCAGAAACCTTCCACTGAAAGTGCTAGGGTTCAGATGAAATCAACTGATGCAGTCTCTGGAGATCGATCAGGAATGGCTTTTCAAGAGTCTTCAGCATCTCTGAAGATTGACTAACACGCTTCTGTGTCATTTCATAGGCACGCTATCTTTCACTAACTTGTTATTCGGCTGACAGTCCTTTCATCCTGATCGCACTTAGTTCGTTTCCATGGCTTGCTTTCTGATTTACAGAAGTACAGACACTTAATAATGATAGAGGACACAGCATGGCATGGTAAACACATTTTCAAATAGATGCTTTGCTTTTCTTTTTTGCTTGGGATTTATTTACAATTAAGTTGAAGAAGATAAAACAAGGAATGACCTGTCCCTCTTCATAGAATGCATACTGCACAGTCCATGTGAACCAGGTTGTCCTCTCTTAGAAATTCTAAGAAACATAGAATCATAGAATGGTTTAGGTTGGAAGGGACCTTGAAGATCATCGATTTCCAACCCCCCTGCCATGGGCAGGGACACCTCCCACCAGACCAGGTTGCCCAAGGCCACGTCCAGCCTGGCCTTGAACACCTCCAGGGATGGGGCTTCAACAACCTCTCTGGGCAACCTGTGCCAGTGCCTCACCACCCTCAGAGTGAAAAACTTCTTCCTAATGTTTAATCTAAACCTGCCCTCTTCCAGCTTAAAGCCATTCCCCCTCGGCCTATCACTACATGCCCTTGTAAAAAGTCCTTCCCCAGCTCTGCTGTAGGCCCCCTTTAGGTACTGGAAGGCTGCAATAAGATCTCCCCGGAGCCTTCTCTTCTCCGGGCTGAACAGCCCCAACTCTCTCAGCCTCTCCTCATAGGAGAGGTGCTCCATCCCTCTGATCATCCTCGTGGCTCTCCTCTGGACATGCTCCAGCAGGTCCATGTCCTTATGTTGGGGACTCCAGAGCTGGCTGATCTTCCAGAGAAGATCTATTGTTATATGTCTATATGTTAGCTTGCATGTTTATGGTATTCTCCTTTCAATAATACGGAGGAGAGGCATGAAGGGGGTTGATCTTATTAAGTAATTACTGGATCATTTGTATTTTAGAGTTAGCAAGGCTCATCCTGTTTGATATAAAGGCTTAAAGAACGACCCATTGTGACTGGAGAATCCATTGACATTGGTGGTCTGGTTTGTACAAGGCAATAAGCTCATTTCCCTAACAAAGAAGTGTTTGGCTCTGGGAAACCACATTCGTAACTTACTGTCCAAACAAAAAGAACGGTGATTTGTAGAATCAAATCGCCTTATTCCTAGAGTGACATTCCTATAAAATTGTGCTTCACTGAGGAAATTGGAAGAGTGCAACTGGTAAACAAGAATTATGAAGGCTTTGGGTTTTTACAGTCTCAGCTGCTCTAGCTACATCAGCTATATAATGCACCTCTAAAATTGATGCCTCAGTATGAAGAAATATGGATTGATGAGGTTATGTTTACTCCACAAGCAATCATATTATCTATTTTATAATTTGTTATGGTTTGTTAAATTGGCCTTTGTTTTGCAACGCTGCTCACACCTACAGTATTATTTCAGTGTTTACTTTTTAATAGGTACTTTGAATCAGGTAATATCAGGGTTGATCTTATCATGGGTTAGATCATTTTAGTCACTAAGAGACTGCCTTTTTTTCAGAACATGAGAACCAGAATTGCCAAATTTCATCATAACGGTGTTAATAATAACTTACATCAAGGTGAAAATCCTGCTTATTGTCAGGAAGTCACGTGACATTGGCAAACAACTTCATGAAGGAAAGACAAAAATTCCACTTTCAAACACAACAGCTGACAACTGCAGAGAAAAGCAATGATATTAAAGGTATCTGGTAGTAAGTAATGCTGTGCCACCTCAAGTGAGAAAAAATGCTAAATAATTTTTTTTTTATTTGTGAATCAGAATAATGAGGAAAGCAATAAAACTTTATACTCACTTCCATTTCAGAAAAAAAGTAACTGGAAAATATACTTGATAAGTCGAGAAAAGGTAAAGGAAGGAAAATAAAACAACCTGATGAACTAGGGCATGTAGGTAATATCTAGTTAGAGTGCATGAAAAATGAAGGAACTTGTGGTCATATTCATTCATCACCAACATTTGTAGAAACATACATATCCAGGTAAAGCAAATCCCACAGTGTTTGCAGAAGAGGTTTTCCAAAAGGCTGTTGTGGATGTAATTGTGCTCCACTAGGGGCTGTCATTGTCACACATCTAGGTAAACAGCTTCCACTTGCAAGAGCAAAGTGTAGGCAAAAAAATTCCTCAGGGACGAAAGGACAAGGGCTTCGGTTCTCCAGGTGTCTCCCAAGCAAGGGATCTTCCTGTCGGCCTAAAGAAACAGCTCCTCTGTCAGAACAGGGGAAGCTCAAAAGGGGAATTGGCTTTAGTGGTAGCCCCTGAAATAAATGTGCAATGCTTTCATGGAATTTTGATGTTATTTTCTTTGCTGTTTGATTTACTTGCTTCTAAAGGAAAAAGAAGTGGAAGTTAGTGACAAATAACTTACTATGCGGCCACAGAAACATTGTGAACTTAAACATTTATGTGGAACAGTACCTGAATACTGCAAATGATCATGTCATTTTCGTTGAAAAACTGTGTATGTAGGTTATGTGGTTGTTCACATATAACACTAAAGATTTTTGCATTGTTTTTGCACACCCTGTCTGTTGAGGAGGAAGTCTCATGTAATATTTTTAAATAATTCTTTTTTTGGTGTGAAAAATACTTCTTTCACATGTCTCAGCTAAGCCCTGAAAGAAGTTTAGGTAATTGCGTAGTACCAGGCTAATATTAAGAATGCTTTTTGAACTAAATTTGCCAACCTTATCTTACACTAAACAAAGCAGGCATCAGAGTGACAGTAGAAGACAACTCCAGTCCTGGGCTGCTTACGTGGTGGAGGAGACCCATTTAAAATTGACCCTAAGAGAAGTGGTAGCCCCAGACATCCCTGGAGACACATAAAATCTTTAGGAAGATGAGAAAAGAATTTTTATTCCATTGATTTCTTTAGGATTGGAGTTTTATTATGATTCACTTTACAAATTGGACTAAGACATTCTGCAGTGTGATCATAATGAAGTATTACAGCACGCCACAGGTACACTAGCTGTAGAAATTTGGTGAAAGCGCAAAGCACTACCTCAGAGAACATTTACAGTAGCCAAGATGGCTACTGAGACACAGTCTTTGAGCGTGGTTTCAGTGAAAACCACCAGGCAAAGCAGCTGGGTTTGTTTCAGTGTTTCTCAGTGAACTCACATGGGAGGGGCAGATTAAACTTTTAAAAATTGCAGATAAGGATGGTTATTGATGGAATGTTGCAGTCTGTTGACTAACTAATGAAACACTAAACAACATAATCAACAGCTTCAGTGATGCCTCTCCCAAGGTTCAAAGATGACCTTATAAACCGACATTCTCCCTCTCTCTCAGACTAATTTCTATTTCATAGTCTTTTGTCTCTTGTCTTTTGAGTTGTGTTATCTGTGATACATATTTTTACGCTCTGCCTTCACTGCTCCAAGTTTAATGTCATTCTCCTGCCATATACATATAGTACTTACTGAGTGTATTATCAGTGTTAATCTTAGAACTGAAGGGCAATTCTGAAATGTGTGTTGTTACCATAAAGACATTGGTGTGAAAATTGTGATTGTTTTGCAGTTTCCTCATGATGGCTCATGGGCCACTGGTTTCTCCTCCAATCTATGGGGCTGGCATGGGTACAGTTCTTTATGTGACAGCTTGCAAGGATACTGTAAAGCATTGAAAAGGAAGGCATCGAGTGGTAGGATGCGTATAGTCTTAGAAAAGAGCTTACCCTTAATTTACAGGATTGTTTGCCCTTGGAACTCAACAGGAACCCAAAACAGGAGCATTCCTACACTGGACATGCTGCAGAAGCCTCAGCATCTCAGGCAGGCAATATGAGCATTGCCTACCTTGTTGCTATAAATGTTGGGTGGGCTCTTAGCTTTCATGTTTGAGACAGGGTTTTCGCTATAGCACTCCTCTTCTAATCATCCTGTTCAAAACTATGGACAATAGAGGGAGAAGAAATTCAAACCAGCAGTTTAAAAGGACTCAATACAATACTATCTTCAGTCTGGCACCCATATCCCAGCCAAAATATCAGTTGCCATAAAACTGTCTTCAGAATTGCTCACTACTGTCCCAAACTACTTGTGTGTGAGGACGTGCTGTGACTAATACAGATCTTTTTGCCGATCTTCCCCTTCTGTGCAGTTTGGAGGTCTGATAGAAAACACGTTTTCAGCCAGTCAGAATCCTAGCCAGGCTGAAGTATTTGTTGCTAAGAGAGCAATTACAATGGCAATTCTTTCCATTCATATTTGTCACAGGCGCAGAGATTTCTGGCATGGCAAGGGATACTCTTAACTGTGATACCTTTCATTCTAGTGCCTGGCACGTACCAACACTTTGTATGTTTTCAGTGGCCTAAATGAAGATGCAGTGTAGTCATTGTTGCTATGTTTTCTGCTGAATAGTTCTCTTCAGGATAGGTCGGGTGACTGGATGAAACCGCTCTACCACCTTGGGCAGCCATCTTGAGCAGCCAACCTCAGGCGTCTTGGCAGTTGGGTGTGGAGAAGCTAAGTGCTTCAGCACTGGCCACAATATTAATTGCTGACATGGCCGTTTTTTTTTTTCATGAGTAGCAAAATAACAGGTTTTGAATAATACAGCTGAAAAGATCATTTGTTAAGTCAAATAATTTGTGATGTATTTATAGACTGGGGTAGCAAATAGGATGCTAAAGCAAATCCGTGAGGCTCATGCAAGTTATCAACTATTGCATTCTAATGTAAAAGCTTAGCAAAAATCTGTTTGCTTGTTTTACATATGACACTTTTTTACTTGCGAGTCTTACATATGAGTTTAAATATGAAGATCTTTTCTAACTGAACATTTTTGTACATGAAATAAATAATAACTCTGTAATAAAGACACAGTAATATGATTTGTATGTCTAAACATCTAGACCTGCTTAATGTTTAGTATTTTGTCACAATAGCACTTCAATTATACCTGGCAAGCTACATTTAGCATGACACAAAACTGTAACAGAAACAAGGAAATGCTGACAGTGGTAGGAAGCATTATACCTCATGAAGTTTTCGTAAGTCTCCTGAACAAGGAGAATGCCTTGTTATAGCTTGCTCTAAGTGGCTTGAGTGAAAGAGATCTGCACTACATGACAGAAAAGAGAAACTGGTCTTTTCCATGCAGGAGCTATAGGAAGATATTTCTGGTGTTAGGGTGAAAAGAAGCACAGGTGCATCTAGACAATGTCTGGTCTTACGGGCTTTTGTAATTATGGTTGAGCAGTTTCCCTTGATAGATAAGGTTGTCAGAGACTTTTGACAGTTCATCTGAATGCTTCCTTATCACAGTCAGGCTCAACATCTTTTGGTCTGAGCTGAAATGAAGCCAAGTGGTTGACATTCTGGAGCCTGCTGAGTTTGACAGGAAATAGCATCGCCCAGCTCCGAAGACTTGGAAGCCAGATAACTGCCAGCTTCGCAACAAGACTGTAGTTCAGGTATCATCTCAGAAGTTTCTACTGTGGTTAGGAATGACTTACAAACAGGAGAGCAGGGGGAGTAGTTTGAGCGTTGAGTAGTCCTATTTCTGCTGGAAGGATGGCCTGCTGTTGTCTGTCAAGCCCTTCAGACAATAATGAGAAAAAAACACAGGACGAGAATGCTCTTTCTCTCTGCCAAAGGAGTCAGTAGCCCCTTGTGATCATTAGGATGGAGGGCCTTGAATAAATGCAGCAAAGCTGTAAGGAAATGAGGAAAGCAGTTGGATCAGGAGAATACGATGTCCTGAAAACTCACTTCCAAAGAAAAGAGCAGCCAGAAATTTGGAAACACTGATGGTCTTGACAGAGGCAGGTTGGGCGTGGGCTTTGAAATTTGAGTGGACATTGTGCACTGAGAGCCTTCAGTTGTGTGACCACATCTAGTGCTATCCATCTGGCTAGAAAAGCTATTCAAAAGATCTCCCTGTGGTCAGTGCAGGCTTCAACACTGATCTTCTCTGGGTTCACCTGTTCTTAGCTGGAGAGTCCGAGGAAGTGAGTAACTGCCGTGTGAAATCCTTTGTGTGTGTGGTAAGTGTCCCAGTCCATGCTACAGTGGGCAGTGAGCAGAGAGTGACATCATGGTCACAGGAGGACTAGCAGCTGGTGGTGAATTCCTCTTTTATAGGCTTAACTGTACGCTGAATGCTTCCAGAATGATAAGGTGTTGACAGCTTCTTGGACATTACAATCCAAAACAAATGCAGCTTTTTGCAAGGCCTGTGACTTAATACACCAGATAACACACTAATGGGTATTTGGAGTGCGCTCAGGAACTGTGATATCTGGTATAGGAAAGGGTCCTTAAAGAATAGGCCCTGCAAGATGTGATCTTTATGGAGCTATAGTAAGTACAGCTCTGCAATTAAATGCTTCAAGGCTTTACAGTAGCAGTGGTGGCTCCAAGGCCACCACTCAAGCTCCAAGCTCAGTTCTTCTAATTAGACAGAAGCGCTGACATAATGATCAGCATCAGAACTTACCTGAGCTCAGGAGGTGTCCATGTCAAGCTGTCTGCCTTAGGACTGTGCTGCTATTTCTGCTGCACTTTGATAACTATCCCTCCAACAGCTGGTGGCGGCGAAAGGCAGTGTTGTGGTCGGAAAGCCACACCAGTAGGCAAGTCAGAAAGCCATATGCCAGTAATGACAGACTATTCCTCTTCCCTTCACCTTTCACCTTTCATTAGGTGTTTCCACCGCACCAACCAGGTATTATCTGTTTATTCCCTCCTCAGAAGCATTGGATATTGATAACTGCTGGAGGAGGTGTGAGACCAGGCTGGGTGTAATAGTGGTTTAATCTAGGAAGTTACATCTCATGTTTCAAAATATCTGTGAGTCTCCAGGCATTTTTACTTCAACTTTCTTCAGACTTTAGTTAGTCATCTGTTTGGTTTCATGTTCCACACCTGATGGAGCACAGAGGGAGGCTTTGTTTTCGGTTGACATTAAAGTGCCGTAAAAGATTAACTACTGAAAAGCCACCCACCATTGTTTACTGGAGTGCAGTATCGCTGAAACTGATATCGCATTGAGTAAAATATTTTCCAAATCGGGATCTTTAGCAAATCTCTGTAAACACCGGTGACTTCTCTTTATTTTGGTCTGTAAAATCTAATGACAAGGGTTTGATTTTTTTAAGGAAAAAACAGAAATTAACATACAGAAAACAGATTCTATAGGTACTTCATAGCAAGGATAGATTGATTTGAGGAAAAGGTCCAGTTCTTCTGTTGTGCATGTTACTGTTGGTAGCCACAAGCTTTTATTAACACACAGTGTCTAATGTACCCTGGGGGACTTACGGTGTTGAGGATGTTATTTGCTCAAGAGCCAGAGATAAAATTGAAAAGACTCAGTGTGCTTTATGTTATCTGTTAAGTGCTGTCTTCTCTCTTCTGATGCCAATTCTTATCACTGGCTCCAAGCCTGACCTTGAGTAAATTATTTCACCACTAAGTCCTTTCAGGATCACGGATCAAAAGTGTCTCAATAGTTGCAAACTGTTATTAAGTCAAGTTTCTGCTTATGACTGTATTCAAGCAAATGATTTGGTATAGTGAGACCTTCCAAGGGTATTTACCGTTCTGTGCTGGAACTCTCCCTTCTTATCTTAGCAACAGTATATAAGGGCAGATTTTTTATGCTGCAGAAATTAATGAAAGTGATGTTGCCTGGCTTCCTGATGAAACGTTACACTGAATGTTAAATACTGGGGACATGGAAAAGGGGAGAAGACAGCTGCTGCAAAGTCACAGGGTTGTCAATATAGTTGGAACAGCTTATACGCAGAATCTGTCCCAATGGGCTGTAATCATCCTGTACTCTATATGACTCATGGAAAATGTGGAAGAAACACAGCTTTGAAAGCTGTAGCAGTAGCAAAAAGTTCATGTGTGGCAACAGTTCTGTGAAGTTTACTAAAGAGGGAGTGGAAATCCTGAGGTGAATGAGTTTTGAGGATCAGCAGAATATTCTTCTGCAGTGAAATCACAATATTCCCATTGTACCACTACCCACAGACAGGAGAAGGCTGTGCGGTTTGTCAGGTGTCCCCAGTACCACTGGATCATGCTTGCAGTGACAAGCAGCATTTGCTTCTGCTTCACAGGGATATTCTGGCAACGTGACTCAGTCCCTGCTATGTGTGTCATCCTAGCTTGCTCTTGCGCTGGGAGTGCCATCAGTCTGAGATGACTTTCTACACAGTTGTGTTTCAAGTGCCTTCATGGTGTCCTTGTGTTTCCCCTCCTTTGGGTCTGTGTGAGCACCCATTTCCTCTACACTCCTGGAGACACCTGTACTGTCAGTTGGGTAGTGGGGTCGCTTTTCAGTTGACAGAAAGTCAGCAGGAGAGAGCAGCTTCAGTTAGCACGTTCCATCTGCAGCTCCCGCTAATACTCCTAACTCCTGCCAGGGGTCTGCTTAGACCACAAAGACTCATACTACCAACTTTATGTTTTTTTTCCACAAAAAGGCCTAAAAAGCCAAGCCTACAAAGGAGTAAGGTTAAAAATCAAACGCCCTTTCCCTAACCTCAAGATCAGAAAGCTACCAAGGCTGGACCCTCGCGGCATGCCAAGTAATCCCATTCTGATATCCGTTTCCTGGCATCCATCCGTTTTCATGTGTCATGTTTAGTTTCCCTGCAATGCCACGCAGCAATGGTAAATTATAAAATTAGTAAGTTATTTGAATGAGAAGGCTTCTTACAGTGCATGATTTATTATGTACAGGCATAAGAATGATACAGTCATGCAAGAAGAGTTTTGCATAACACAGGTTACGTTCCACCTCCAGAGCGTAATTGCGTGTTCCGTCAGTACTGCAGGGAGTTACAAGACTCTCTGCCACGTTTGCCTTCTGCAATGTTGATATGTCATGTCATGCTCTTGATGTCTCGCTCACAGGATCTGTCAGAAGTTTTGACTTTGTCAGAATTCCCATGTAACCAATATGACATGGGTTATAGCTTTTGTATGACTGGAAAATTAGGGGAAGGTTTTTGTGATGTGTGTTGTGTGGCCTAGGAAGAAGCTGAAGTTTCAGCCCATTCAGTTCTGCCTACCATCTACTGAGCAGGGTGACAAGAACAGAGAGTTACTATTGGAGACGACTCTTGAATAGCAAAAGCATAAAAATCAAATGTCTGTACAGAGAACCAAGCTTAACAATGCTTGGTTTGTATTTTCATAAATTAATTTTCATAAATTAAGCAGAGAGAAGCAAGGTAAAACACCATGTAGAGATGTTTCTGATATGTTCACGTGCCTTGTGAGTTTATCTAATGTGAATTAAAGAAGAAAGAACAGATTTTTGATACTTCAATTGAATGAAAAATGAAAAAACTTCAGGCTGTGTAAGCTGCACCCCATGCCTCTGTCCTGCTTTGTAATGCAGTATTTGGAGACTGTGGTGTTCTTTTTTGGAATGAGACCCTCAGCCGTGAAAGCTGAGAAGCATCCCTTGGTTATTCATTAACACCAGACGCAGCCAAGGAAATGTTCTTAGTATGTGCCATGACCTGAAATTAATGGGCAATGCCATAGTTCCAGAGTTTAAAAAAGTATTTGCTTTATTTTTCTTTCAGTTTAACTTCGTTTGCACTGTAATAATCAACTACTTAACTTTTACTTGAGACAAAAAGTCTTGATCATTTTGTTTTTCTTAAAGCTTGTCCTGTAAGAAGGCAGGTATTAAAGTGAGCCGACAGGCTCTTTCTATTCTTTTGGGGTGGATTGGTACACCCTTGAAATACGTATAATGCAAAATCTCTGTTCGGATGTTCAACACTTTCCTAAATAGTACAAGGGCAAGGTTAAGGCAACAAAGTAATCCCCTTTAGAAATTTTTTGGGAAGCAGCCAGAAGAAATGAAGCAACTCACAGTTCTAAGATTACTTGAAACTTGTGGCAGCTATGTTGGCCCCAAGATTTAAACACCCTCCAACACAATTACACTCTCCCCTTTATATTAATTTGCATATGTTAAATTATATAAGTATGCTTTATATATGAACTGACTATATTCTATTTACATGCCCTCCTGTTTTTGTTTATGTTTTGAATTGTTTTGTTTTGTTTTAATTCTTAACTAAAATTTATTTACAGGCGAAAAAATAGTTTTGGCCAGGGAACACAGAGTCTTTGTTTCTGCTGGGAAAAATCAGTTTTTCAGTATGGCAGTCATTGTCTGTGGGGAGTTATGTCCGGGACTGCAGCTGATGTTACAGACACTAAAATCACAGAAGGCAAAGATAAAAATCACTCTTCAAAAGTCAGCTACTCCATTCCCTGGTCTTCATGGGATATTTCTTTGTGTTTTGTCCAGTCTTACGCTAATCAAGAAATTTGTCTTTTTTTTTCCTGAGATGAACATCCTCACTGTGACTGACACTTACTATGGTAGTTAAGAGATACCAGTGCAAACCTGGGCACCACTATGCTGCACTGGGCATGTACTCTTAATAAAAGAGTGAACCTTGGCTTCAAATGTGCTCACAAGTGAATCAGGTTTTTCTTAGTCAGATCCAGTATTACATACTCAAGTATTTACACAGTAGAATTTGTTTGCAAGAGAAAAACATTTTTAATATTACAAAACTCTTCGTCTTGCTGACTCAGCTCCCAGTGATTTATGCTGTACACTCACCTTTCACCTAATTTTCACATCCGTAGAACAGTCTTGAGATCCTGTGTCTTGAGATGGCACTTTTACATGGCTGGAAGATTTATCACAATGCAGGACAAAGACAAGCCAACTTGTTTTTTGCCTTGGCCTGCCAAAATCTACTCCCACTCAGTGCTTAGCTATATGAAACTTGGTGACAATAAGCTGCACCTCTGGTTTTGTGACTAATTCTGCATTATTTTATTATTATCACTTACATGAACAGATAAAGGAAAGAACCCATCCTGAAGAGCCTGCAGTTTAGGTTGGATGTCATCTATAAAGGTGACACTATACAAGGAAATGGAAATAGGAGGGAGGACTATAAGTGAAAGGTAACAGGATTCTTGCTTACTAGCATGCATATATTAAGCCCATTGGTATTTTTAATAGAATACTGTTTGTGTGAATGCAGATTGTGTCTCTCTGATTTGTGCTGAGTGGCACTGTAATCCAAGAGCAGTCCCACTGAAAACCTTTGATCAGGAGTTAGCAGGACTTGGGCTAGTCTTGGAAACGTGCCCAGCAGGGAGCTGTTTTGATATTGAGGAGGCATTGTCTCAATCAGGAAAAGTTTGGGTTTAGACAATGTGACAGACAAAACAGAGAAACAAAAGTAAGCAGTGAATCTGAAATCCCTATCTGTGAAATCCCCATCTATGATATTAAAGCCTGCATGATACATCTTTGAAAGAACGGTCACCACAAGAAATAATGAGAAAAGTCAGAATGCTACACAGAACACCACAGGAATAAGTATCAAGGACTCTAAGGCTAAGGGGGCCTTTTCTGACATTGCAGCAGCATTAAATCTCTAGCAACATATAATGAGGAGGAAATACAGCCAAAGGCCTCCCAAAGATAATTCTATCACAATAAATGCATAGGAATAATTCCAGTTGTGAATCCACTCTCAGTACATCGGCAAAGACAACCACAGAGGATGAAAAATCTTATAGGAATTTTTGGGCTCAAGGATACTTTTTTTTTTCCACACAGAGGTCTTAGACTGCTCAACATAAAAGAATTCACAGTCATTCAGGTTAGAAGTGACCTTGTGAGGACACTAGCACAGCTTCCTGCCCAAAGCAGGGTCACCGGTGAGATCAGACCAGGATACTCAGGGTTTTGTCCAGCTGGGGTTCAAGAACATCCAGTGACACAGATGGCACAATCTCCCTGGGAAACCTGCCTGGCTGTCCCTGTGGGGAAAAATTTGTTCCTTATCTCCAGCCTGAACCTCTTTAGTTTCAGCCTATGCCTCCTGCCAGGCACCGCTGTGAAGAGCGTGTTACTCCTCTCTCCATCCCTTCCCCATAGGTGTTGGGGTGCTGTTAGGTGCCTTAAAGCCATCTCTGTTGCAAAGCTGATACCTACTCACACTGCTGCAGGTGTTGCTGGCCACCATTACTGATCAGGTGAACGGCTGGCCCTTGCTCAGCTGGCTGCCTACCAGGGCCCAGGACCTTCTCCCTGGTGCCAACCCCAGTCCCACCGGCAGTACTGCTGGGACTCTGCCTGCCTGGGGCAGGGCTGCACAGTGCTCTGGCCCCAAGTGCATGGGGGCCCTATCGGACCCTTTCTCCTGCCTGTCCAGGTCCCTCTTGATGGCAGCTGTGCCCTCATGCATTATCAACCGGTACCCGCAACTTGGTGTTATCGCTAACTTGATGAAACTGCACCCCTTGTCCACCTTGTCAGTGACACAGATCTTAAACAGGACAGGTCCCAGTACAGATCCCTGCGGACCCTACTTGTTAGCAGCCGCAAGGCAGAGTATGACTCATTATCCACCAGCCTCTGAGGCCTATCATCCAACCAGGCATTTACCCATCTGGTTGTCTATCCACCCAGGCTGTAATATCCCAACTTGGATATTGTGGAAACAGTGTTGTAAGCATTGCTGAAGACAAGGTGAATGACATCCACTACTCTCCCCTCATCCACAGTTCCAATCGTTTTATCATGGAAGACACCCAGATAGTCACGCATGATTTATGCCTCGACAGTCCATGCTGACTGTCCACAGTCACTCCTTCTTCTCCTTCATGTGCCCAGAAAAGTGCTTCAAGAGGACTTGTTCCAGCCTCAGTGAGGTTGACTGCCCTGTGATTCCCAGTGAACCCTCTTGATCTTTCTTGAAAGATAGGTGAAGACAGGTTTCCTTTTCTTCCATTGTTAGGGGCCCTTCAAACATTTAAGCAGCCTTGCAAGAACATTGATCATCACTCTTCAGTGCAGCCCATTGGGTCTTAACGTGCTGAGTATTTACAATCTCAAGCTGTGATTTTAGGCAGACGTTAATATGACTGTCAAGCCAACAGTCCTGTAGCTAAGCTAGCATATCTTCCTTAGTTGAACAGATATTACAGTGTAGCAGTATGATAGACCTGATTTTGTGCCAGGTCTCTTTCATGCAGAAGTGACAGTCATTACCCCCACTCACAAATGGTCCACCGTGTGTTGACAGTCTGACTTTTCAGAACAGTGTACAAGAAGAGGAGTCCAAAGAGCAGTTTACAGGGCGCGTCGGCACACTGTGTTTCACCTATGAGAGGAAGTCAGCAGCTGTTTGGCGTGTGTGTACCGTCAACGTACCTAAAGTAGTCAGTTAAGTTCTGTCATGGACTGTACATATATACTATGACTGTGCTGAATACTTCCCAGGTCCTTGCTCTCAAAGGGCTATAAACAGTGCCTGTAAAGACGAAGGATTGCAGAAGTCTCCATGCACAACAGATGACTGGATTTGGGCTTAGCCCTTTCTTCATTGAATCACTTCCTCCACTGCTGTAGGAGAGCAAAGTTGGAAGAGAAGAGGGCAGGACTCAACTTTCCCGCTAAGACTGGGCTGCAAAGGGTGTTTGTCTTGCTGTTGCAGCACATGCACTGTGCAGCCTCAGGCCTCTTGGGGGGGCGATGTTGCTGGTCACCCATCGGTAATGGCTTGTCCTGTGCGCGAGTGTGGTGAGCTTCTGGGGTGGTAGAATGGTGCCGCTGAGCCAAGACAGCTGGAGCGTAATGACGGGGAAAATTCAGAGGGTGAAACTGGCTCACTGTCTTAACACCTGCACGGACTGTGATCCCAGCTGCTGCTGCTAGTGAGCAGCACGCAGAAGGAGGCTCAGCCTGGCTGGCTGTGAGAACACACGTGCATGCAGCTGCATGGGGCAGCTGTGTTCTACACGTTACTAAACCCTGGGAATATCTTAGAAACTGTGGCAACCCTTACGAAGCCTTGTAGCACACGACTTTAACGTGGTGAGGATTATTTCATAGCTAATTAATAACTAACATGAAAGCTTGTTAGGTATTCTGGGATTTTCCTTCCAAGGAAATTTTGGACACATTGTGTGAGTTCTTTGTTATTATACATTATTTAATTTTATTAGCTATGTTATTAGATATCATGTGTCTACATAGGGATCTATTCTGTTTTATATGCATCCCATTAAAGGCAAAATAATTTGCGAAGTCTCATTGATACCTAAACGTAAAAAAAGATGCATGCTACAGGATTTCTTTCTGTTTTTCCTATGGGGCTCCCTTACTTAATTTCATGAATGTCTTTTGCAGCTCTAAGGCTGAGAAGGTGGGCTTTGTGCACGGAAGCTTAATGCCAGGAGAAAAAAGCTTCTCTCACAGGCTCGGAGGCCACCATAGGTATGTCCTGTTGCCCTCACGATAGATGAGATTCTAATGGAGAAGCCACTACCACCAATCAGGGTGACTTCCATGGGTACCAATGCAAACGTGGACTCCTTTCTTCTTCTGTTTTCATCATGCAGTGAAGCCATGTGAAGCCATACTGACCTTGTAAGGGAATTGCTTAGGTGACATATGCCCAGATGATCTAACAAATTATTTACCTTCCAGCTGCAAAAGAAGTATAAAATCAGCTGGTCCTTCCAGTCAAACTTTAGAAAAATCGTCCCAGATTGTAAGTCTGCTGATGAGGTTGACAGATCATTTGAGCATCCAGGAACAGAAGTCTTGGCATCACTCCTGCCCAATGGTCTCAACCATCTGATGTCTCTTCTTCAGCTGTGGCTATTGCCTAGCACTTCAGATAACAGCTAAAAAGAAAACTCCATAATACATGCAGCTGAGTATGCTGTTCTCAGCAAAACAAAACCATTACAGGTTTTTGGTAGCATGACTGCATGAACTTTACAGAGCAACAAATGCTATGGGTATACTAGGGTGTCTGCTTTGACAGCTCTCCCTAGAGCCCTTAGGAAAGAGGTGAAGGAGACAATATGAAGATTCACAGGAATGTACATCTTATCAGCAATATTTGAGACTGATATCAAAATAACAGTTTTATAAAACTGTTTTTTTTTCTGGTGCTGTTTCCATAATTACATAGAACAGACACCAATGTTAAGGGACCAACAGTACAAGAAGATCCACTTGCTGGAAGTCAAAACTAATCAAACAAGGCTGGAAGTAAGGTAAGAATTTTTAACAATGAAGCCAATTAATCACTGGAAATTGCACTTACCCAGAGATTCCTCATCTCCTCCAGGACTGGAGATCTGCTGAAAAGAAGCGTGGAAATGCTCAAGCAGAAGATACAGGCTTGATGCAGAAATTGCGGGGTAAGTTCTCTGAACTTACAGGAATTCAGTTTCTGTCCTGTCTGTCCTCAGCAGCCCTGTGCCAAGTCATTCAGCAAAACACTTCCTCAGTATCACATAGTTGCTTTTAAAGGTGTTACCCTCAGATCAAACATTAGCAAACCCAGACAAATTAAACCAATACCTGCTGGTTTACACATGTCTAGGCTAATGGTGATACTTTCTGATATCTGAGATAGGTCACTGCTGTCATGATGGTGGGGGGTAAACTGCACAAAAACTGGGACCCGCTGCAGGAGTCAAGTGAGTGAGGCGAGTCAGATTAGGAAGCCAAACAAACATAAAATTATTGTTACGGTTTGAGAAAACCCACAACAGTTTATTGTTGTTTTGACAATTATTCTATCACCTGATGATCCCTCCCCACCTGGGAAGGGGATTTGGGGAAAAAACAAGGAAGTCTGAGGGCTGAGATATAAACAGATTGAATAGAATAAGACTAGATAATTAACATTAATAACACTAAAGAACCAATATCGATACCAATACCAATATAAAATGTACAAGGATTCTATCAGTAGAAGCTGTGCACTCCCAGCAGGGGACAGCAAATGTTGGACACTGCGAGGGCTACGGCTTCAGGAGGAAGGGAAGGGCTCAGGGGTCGGGCGCTGGGCACAAAGTTCTCAGGATTGCCACCATCAAGGGAGAGAGTGAACTTCACAGCAAACTTTCTAATTTATACTGACTGTGACTTTCATGGTATGAAATAATCCTGTTGGCCAGCTTGGATCAAGTGCCCGGGTCTTGCTTCTCCTCATCCCTGCACCTGGAGAGCTCGAAAACACTGAGACCTTGAAACCCACACACCATAGCTGGCTATAAAGTAAGTATTTTCACAAATTCAGACACCAGAGTCTTCTAAAAGTGCAGTTTTTCCCAAGTATTAGAAGATAAATTAGTCCTGTGTCACTCACACCAGGACAACTCTTTACTTATTCATTTGGTAGGGCTGGTTTTATATCATTTCAGCTCTGTGATCAGGCCGATCAAACAAGCACCAATAGCGGTGAAAGAGGAGTAGCAAGCACAGAAGAAGGGAGAGGGGAGCAGGGCAGCTGGATAATTTAACTGCTGTCTTCAGCGGCAGCCCAAAATTAGAGTTGTTCACCTGTACCATACCCTAACCCTGGGGGCTGCTGTTTCTTAAGCTGACAACGTGGCCACTTGAATGCACTTCCTCTTTTCTCACGGCAAAGCTGAGTAAGAGCTGATGTCATTTTTGTTAGTATTTATTGTTTGTATTGTGTAGGTGTCTCATGGGCCATCCTGCGTGGGCGGCCACACCCCACCTGGGGATTACCCCCCACGCATTATTGGAGTTGCTTATAATAGATATAATGGCTGGTGAGTCCCACGCCTGAATGCTTGCAAGGTAGAACATACGTAAAGGCTTGTCAAATGACTCGGCATTCAGACACTGCAATGGTGGGGAAAAGCGTAAACACATAAACAGATAGGGAGATCGGATATGTTTCTGAAGTAACCTGGGTCTCAAATAAGCCCTCTCAGATAGGAAAAAATGTTTGATCCTTAACCCAGATGATTTCTTAAGCCCCCAGACAGCTGCATGGCAGAGCCTAGGGGTGTGGGAGGGCCACGAGTGAGCAGCAGGGCAGGAGGAACGGGGAGGCAGGAGCTTCTCAGGCGAGCTTCATCACTGGAGTAAATGTATCACTGAGTCATCCCCCTCTTTTTGTGATGAGAAAATACCAGAAGATATGTAATCGTAGGACACTCTTATCCTTACCACTCTTTAAATGACTATAATTATACTCATGCATCACAACTGAATACAATGCTTCAAATACTGCAGATACACAAAGATAGGCTTGACGGCCATGTGCTTTCCCAGTGTGCAGTACTATCAGTTGGTAGGTCATCTAGTTTTCCTAACTTTCCATTATCCTACCAGCTTTACTGTCTTGTTTTCTTACAGGAGAAATATTTAGGAATATTTAGGAAAGTACATATCTCACCTATTTTATTTCTTGGTTAGGAAGTTAAGGGACTGCCTCTTCCCTTTTGGCATCTCTCAGTTTTGATGTATTTCCCATAGCTGTCTTTCTGCTTTCAGTATATATCAGCTCTGATCATTCTCTGTTGGAAACCACTTCTCTATTTGAATAAAATGTCTGTTAGACATGTCTGCAAATGTGAAAGCCTGTGTTGTAAACTGGTAAACATGCTACATACATTTTTTTCACACCTACCAAAGAATTGGATCTTCAAGTCAGGACATTTCTGATCACCATATAGGGCTATATGTTAGTGTTGAAGAGGTCTACAGGGTTGTTTCACATTTATATAGGCTGTGGTTTTTTTCTGGTTGGGAAGGGATTTGAGAGGTGGCTTTAAAAGTTACTGACTTTGGTGACAATATCAGCTAATGCAGATCTTTGCACCAAGACTTAACGCATAGTTTGCTTTCTCCCTGTGAAGCTATGGAATTAGTCTGTTAGGTGTTATTTCTGGTGAACACTGTGGCACAGCATCATCCTAAGAGAGTAACTTTGATTTCTTTTTTTTTTAATTTAAAAGTTATATGTAGTTAACTACTTCAGTGGGTATGTATCAAAGCCCCCAGACCTGTACATGGCATGATTGCCACAGTCCCGGTTGGACGCCCACCCTAAGGGTACGTCCCAGCCCTTCCCTTGTGCCAGCTCTGGTATCTGTTCGACCCTTTGCTGAGGGAGGAAACTTCCAGCCCCAGAAAGGACAGCCAGCAGCTGGCTCTTCTCACGCTGCCACGACACTGTGTCTTACTGATGCAGTTTCTTGTTTTGGCTGAAGCCAAAACTTTCCCAAAAAGGGAAGTCTTTCTCTCCTTTCTCTTAATTTGGGTTCTTTGTGCTAGTTGTCATTTAGCCAAAAAGCACAAACAAACCCAAGACTGGTTTTCCACCTCATCAGTGAGTGGTTAAAGAAGCACTGCCAATGCAAAGAGAGAGGAATGTGCACGTCTCTGTGTGTGTGTGTGTGTGTGTGCCTGCTTTCTTGAAGAGAGTTCAAGTCGCTGCATCCAGAGCTCTTGGTGGATGAAGTGTGGGTCTGCTTGAGATGTTAGAGGAACTTCAGTGCTATTTGACATATCCACTACCAAAGGGTCTTCTACTTTGCAGGAGAGCTCTACTGTCTATATGAAGAATTTGCAAACGTGCCAAGAATATCTGCCTGTGTTTTTTCCTGTTTGGTGATGCTTGCGCCCCATTGCGCTGGGCGTCTCTTATTTTTGGTTATCAGGATGGGTTGTGCTATATTACAGAACAGTGTTAGCAACTTTTATCAGGGAGGTAAGTTGTTTTATTTATCTTAGTGAAAGAAACATTGGATCAGCAAGGTTTTATGAATGTGTGTGTGTGAAGGAATGGTGGAATGAGTATTCTGGAAGGATATCTATTAATTGTTTCCATGTAATATGTATGGTGGCATATCCGTAAAATATTTCTGTATTATACTTGAAATATTTCAGTAAGCAAAAAACTAAAAAAAAATAATCCTTTGATGAGATCCAGCTCATCCTTTGATGAGATGAGAGTTTCTGGCACATTTTCCAAGAGCAATGTTAAATTGCCATGCACCTTGAATAAAAGGAGAACGAAAATTATTATAGAACAGCTACAATTTGGGAAACAGCTTCAGATGCGCTATAAATAATGGAAGTGTACTTAGTGTTCCCAAAAATAGTTTAACAAATGAAGGCTTTCACAGACATCCTGGGGGAAGCGTAGAATTAACATGTATTCGCTGGGGAGGCTCAGAGGTGGGGTGCTGACAGAAAAATGGTGACACATATATGATGAAAACAACCTACATGAGGAAGGTCGAGGACAAAGAGACATTAGTATTTGAAATTCTGTACAGTCTTTTTCACTTTATCTTTTGACAGAATCTTTTAATATGGCTAGTTTTAAAATTAGATCCTAGCCAACGCTTTGCTCAGTAGCTCGGCAGTTTCTACACAAATGTTCTTTAAAAAGGGCAAGAAGGGTGACCCAGGAAACTACAGGCCAATCAGCCTCACCTCCATCCCTGGAAAGGTGATGGAACAGCTCATCCTGGATATAATGTCTAAGTATGTGGAGGAAAAGAAGGTTATTGGGAGTGGTGAGCATGGATTCAACAAGGGGAAGTCATGCTCAACCAATCTGATAGCCTTCTATGACTGGCTGGGTAGACGAGGGGAGAGCAGGGGATATTGTCTACCTCAACTTCAGCAAGGCTTTTGACACTGTCTGTCATAACATCCTCATAGGTAAGCTTACAAAATGTGCGATAGATGAGTGGTCAGTGAGGTGGATTCAGAACTGGCTGAATGGCAGAGCTCAGAGGGTTGTGATCAGCGGTGCAGAGTCCACTTGGAGGCCTGCAGCTAGCGGTGTTCCCCAGGGGTCAGTAATGGGTCCAGTCTTCTTCAACATATTTATCAATGACCTGGACGAGGAGACAGAGTGTACCCTCAGCAAGTTTGCTGATGACACAAAACTGGGAGGGGTGGCTGATACACCAGAAGGCTGTGCTGCTGTTCAGTGAGACCTCAGCAGGCTAAACTGTTGGGTGGAGAGGAACCTAATGAAGCTCAACAAGGGCAAGTGTAGGGTCCTGCACCTAGAGAGCAATAACCCATGCACCACTACAGGTTAGGGGTTGATCTGCTGGAAAGCAGCTCTGCAGAGAGACATCTGGGAGTCCTGGTGGACAACAAGTTGACTATGAGGCAGCAATGTGCCCTTGTGGCCAAGGCGGCCAATGGTCTCCTGGGGTGCATTAAAAAGAGTGTGCCCAGCAGGTCAAACAAGGTTATCCTCCCCCCCAACTCTGCCCTGGTGAGACCACATCTGGACTATTGTGTCCAGTTCTGCACTCCACAGTTCAAGAAAGACAAAGAACTACTGGAGAGAGTCCAGCAGAGGGCTACAAAGATGATCAGGAGTCTGGAGCGTCTGTCTTGTGAGGAAAAGCTGAGAGACCTGGGTCTGTTTAGCTTGGAGAAGAGAGGACTGAGAGCGAATCTTATAAAGCTATGAATAGCTAAATGGCGAGTGTCAAGAAGATGGGGCCAGACTCTTTTCACTGGTGCCCAGCGACAGGACAAGGGGCAATGGGCACCAACTTGAATACAGAACTTCCATCTGAAAATGAGGAAAAACTTCTTTACTTTGAGGGTGGCAGAGCACTGGAACAGGCTGCCCAGGGAGGTTGCAGAGTCTCCTTTTCTGGAGATATTCAAAACATGCCTGGACACGATCCTGTGCAACCTGCTCTAGGTGAACCTGCTTTAGCCGGGGGGGGGGGGTGGACTAGATGATCTCCAGAGGGCCCTTCCAGCCCCTACCATTCTGTGATTCTGTGTTTCAGTTCATTGGCTGCTGTCCATGTCAGGATGTGAAACAAGTTAACCATAGTTCAGCACAACCTGCTCCTCATTGTTTTGGCTTGTTGTGTGGAGAAGTAGAATATCCTTTCTTCGATGTTCTTTCTTTGGCCTTTGAAGACCCCTTCTCTTATGCAAAGTATCTTGAGGCCTGAGGGGCAGTGCAGAACAGCAGTGTTAGAAGAGGGAGGCTCTACTTTTCTTTGCAAATACACTGACAGTGTTAGAAAGTCCAAGGCCTTTTTTTCCCTGGGGAAAAAAAGCCTTCAGGCTGATGACATGAGATGACAGATTTGCCTGAAAAAGCCTGCATTGGGCCTTCTCATGAGCTCCCTACTTGGTGGACAGAGGTCTTTACTTTTCAGGGTGGCTAGCTGAGATGTTTCAGATGCACTTCCAGTCTTCTAAAATGATTATGATATTTCCCATTCTTATGCTGTATTCTTGGTATTTGCTTTTTTACCTAAAACCAGGGACAGACTGCATTAGGATGCACCTTGGAAAACACTAGTGTCTTCAATCAAAGAGAAAGAAAACACATTTTTCTTCACTAATGAAAGCCAAAGGAAGCTGTCATATCCTGCTAAATTCTGGTTTTGCTGTGATGAAGATATAACATACACACAGTATTTTTTCAAGGTGGTGAGTGGAAGCTGAGCTTCAGAGCTATTTGTAGATAGGCTGTTCCTGCTAAGGAGCAATGGTCTGCTCTCCCAGTCCTCAGCAAATGCTCCATAATGTGTCTTCTATAGCCATGATGACCCATCTGGCCTGTTTCCTGAACTGTAAAACCACATCATTCTTGCAACTCAGTTAATAAATTGTTTTGTCACCATCAGTTTCTCCAGGAACAATCAAGCCAGTGCTGCAGTAGACTCTTCTTGCAGGACTCCAATCAGTGTGCCAGTGGGGACTGGTAAATTTAGGCTATATTCATCTTTGCCGTTCAGAAGACATTGATCAGGAGTGTGGTCCCAGGTTAAGGAACGTGATTATTTCCCTTTAATCTCTTGAAACCATACTTATGAAGCTGTAGCTGGAATACTGGTGTCCAGTTTTGGGCAGAACAACAGAGATGCCAACAAATTGGAGGGAGTCCAGAGCAGAGCCACTGAGATGGTTCAAGGGACTGGAGCACAGGGCGTTCATGAAAAGGCTAAGGAAGGTTTGTTTAGCCTGCAGAGTAGAAAGCTAAGCAGGGATCTAATTCAATTCAAATACTTAAAGATGGGCCACAGAGAAGACAGAGCCAGAGGTGCACAGTGGAAAGACAAGAGACGGGCATTATTCACTAGTTACAGCAGGGCAAATTTCAGTTGAATATAAGAAATTTTTTTCACTGTGAGTATGGTCCAACATGGGCCCAGGTGCCCAGAGAGGCTATGGGTTCTCCATTCTTGGAGATTCTCAAAACTCAGGAATGCCCCAAGAAACTTGATCTAGCGGCTTCTGCTTTAAGAAGGGGTTGGACCAAAAATCTATATGGGTATTTTGCCTTCTAAATTATTCTATGACATAATTTTAAAGCACCTGAGCTGAGTATTATGTAGAGTCATAAGGTGGTTTAGAGAGAGAGAATGTGACTTTGCAATTACATATAAAAAGGCCCGGGGCACCTATACTAGCCATAGGTTGTGTTTGATCTCTAGCGGACAAATCGTGAAAATCTGAATCTCTACTGTATTGGTCAAGTGACCACTCAGGTAAGTTAGGGAGGCAGTAATGTATCCATAAACACCTTTCACCATGGATGAAGACAGACATAAAGATAAGTAATGTTTAGTGCCTATATTTGATTTCCCTATTTGATTTTTTGATTCATATTCTCATGTTTTTAGGCAGTCTGTCATTGTTCTATATGACAGCAGGTGTAGACAGCCTAAGTGCATGTAAATAATTTCTTCACCTAAATCAATTGCAAGTATGTCTGTTTATTTCTATCCTTTGTATTAAAGAGCATCTGAAAGGCTATGGTGGAGATGAGATCCTCAGTACAAGCACGTAATAAAAGATATTGTCATATTGTTTAAATAGCTTGAAATTGCTTTTTTTCTGAACTTATGCCCTTCAGTCATCTTTAAAGTTTTGAATGGAGTACAGTAGTTCCTGTTAAAAAATAATGTCTTACCTAAAGAAGAGCATGTTTGCAAAAGGTAAATTGGCTGAAAAATGCTCTGGGGACACGTTCAGACGTGCTCCATTGTTCTCAATCTACGTATCATGTTAGCTGATGCTACATCTCATTAGAGACCCACTTTTAATTGTAGGATCATGAATCACACAGAAAACCTGCCAAAATATTGGAAGCTAAAGGATGTAGGACTAAAATGGTTCATTATTTTTTTAAAAGGCAATTTTGTTAGTATCTTTTTCTGTAAGCCAATATTTATAACTCATTGTCTTCCTTTCACCCTAATTTTTAAAAAAGAAAACAAATAAAAAATCCAGTTCTGAGCAGAAATAAGATTCAAGTAAACAAGTAATGAGATTCAAAGAAACAGAAAAGATTAAGCTCAAAACCTTTTTCTCAACAGAGGCTGAGAAAATGACTTCTTAATCAACTAAAAGGATGTGAACATATAAACACAAGAAGTAAAGAAAAAAGATTCCCAATTCCTTAATTAGGCGCTACATATGAAGTTTGGTTTGCTGCTACATATGAAGTATAACCTGCTAATATGTGGAACACAGTGAAAAATTAATTTTTAACAGCTTTATTGAAATATCTCCATTCAACTCCAGTCCTGTAGTTCAAATAACATTCATAGATATTAACAGGCCTTATCAGGCCTTTTGCCTAGAGCTGTAAGACCAGGAAACACTTTATTTCCATGGTACAATGAAGTATAACGAGATAAACTGAATTAAGGAATATACAGGTGGATTGTCAGGAAACACATGTCTTCATAATGGCGTCTTTCAGACTGGGGGGAGGGTGATCACACAGAGGAAGAGTTGGAAATCCTTTTAATTGAGGAACTGCAAGCTGTAAAAATCTTTTGGAAATATTTTATGTAGGAAACTGTCAGGAGACAGAACTGCACTATCGTGAGGCAGCTTTCTTGGAAACAGAAAGGGAGTTTTGTTTGAAAAAACAGGAAATATCCTTCCTTTGCTCCTTCCCCACAAATGCCTCCATGAGATTGTGTGGTTAAATAGCTGTAAAACAGATTGATTACAAACTGTGCGATCCAGGATCACGCTACGGAAGTAAAAGGGCTCAGGGCAGGCAGCTGACAGCTAGCATGTTCTCACTTGTTTCCTAATTTAGTTTTTATCTGAGTGAAAGGAAAATTTGCTTCAGGTGATTGAACACCTGTATCAGGTAACACCCCACATAACTCAAAAGTGAAACATATACAAGTATTTTCTCAGTCGAAGCAAGTGACAATAAAAACCCCCTTGACATCTGCTGACCGTTACCTATCTGATATACAGAAAATTAAAGTAATTTGCAACAGTACTGATTAATACTGAGCAGAGTCTTTTACAGAAGAGTATTTCTTTGTTGACATTGTAGTGGGAAGGGACGCCATCCAGAAGGACCTAGGCAGGCTTGAGAGGTGGGCCCATGCCACCCTCATGAAGTTCAACAAGGCCAAGTGCAAGGTCCTGCACCTGGGTCATGACAATCCCAAGCACAAATGCAGGCTGGGTGGAGAACGGATTGACAGCAGCCCTGATGTGAAGGACTTGGGGGAGTTGCTAGATGAGAAGGTCAACATGAGCCGGCAATGCACGCTCGCAGCCCTGAAAGCCAACCACATCCTGGGCTGCATCCAAAGAAGCGTGGCCAGCAGGGTGAGGGAGGGGATTCTGGACCTCTGCTCCGCTCTTGTGAGACCCCACCTAGAATATTGCATCCAGCTCTGGAGCCCCCAACATAAGAAGAACATGAACCTGTTGGAGTGGGTCCAGAGGAGGGCCATGAAGGTGATCAGAGAGCTGGGGCATCTCTCCTATGAAGACAGGCTGAGAGAGTTGGGGTTGTTCAGCCTGGAGAAGAGAACGCTCCAGAAATACCTTATAGAGGCCTTCCAGTGTCTGAAGGGGGCCAAGAAGAAGGCTGGAGAGGGTCTTTTTACAAGTGCAGGTAGTGATAGGATGAGGAGTAATGGCTTCAAACTGGAAGAGGGGAGATTTAGATTGGAGATCAGGAAGAAATTCTTTACTGTGAGAGTGGTGAGACACTGGCACAGAGCAGAGCAGAGCAGTTGCGCATGCCCCATGCCCGCAGGTGTTCAGGGCCAGGCTGGACAAACCTTTGAGCAACATGGTCTAGTAGGAGGTGTCCCTGCCCAGGGCAGGTGGGGTTGGAACTAGGTCATCTTTAAGGTCCCTTCCAACTCAAACCATTCTATGATTCTATGATTCTTTCACCCCTTTGGAATAGCAGTGGTCATGTGTCATTTGTTCGAAGAATCAATGCCATATTTTTTTTTTATATTTAGGAATTACAGCTCATGAGAGATCTGGACTGCCAAAATCATGCAGTTAGGAGCACCTGAGACAGGTGGTTTAAGCTATATGTCAGATGGGTCTGCACTCCATCACAGTCATTGTTGCCAGTGTGACACAGTGGTACCATTAGAGGTCAAGCTGAAGGCCTCTTTGAAAGCTAGCTGCTCTTAATTGATTTCAAATGGCAAGTTAAGCAGCTACTCTCAAATGGCTTTAGAAAAATTAATTAATTTAACCTTGAAGTAACCTTGTGAGGTAAAGAAGTTGTCATTATTTCTGTATTAGACAAAAGGAAAAGAAACCCTACAGAGACACTATTGTAAGAGATTTTCTCAAAGCCTTGTGGGAAATGTGATTTGGGAAATTAAGAAAAAATATTCATATCTGTCTGGGATTTTGGATCTGAATCACAAAAGTGCCTTTTTCCTCAACATTCTGCAGGCAAACTGTAAGCATTGAGAAATGAGCTATATTTTTAGTGTGGCTAAACTATAATTTTTCCTCTGGCCTCCTTGTTTTAAAATGCATACTATTTTTTTTGTGGTCCATTCAGACTGAGTTGCTTTTTCTATATAAAGAGAGAAAAAAAATAATCCAGAGATTATCACTTAGCTCACTACTTCCCACAAGCTGGAAATTTACTTAATCCATTTTTGTGCATTAAAAAGCAGGTTGGATTTGTACCCTGGATCACTTACAAAAAGTGATAGTGTTTGTCACACAAATTAGTCTGTAGCTAGTCTGGAAAGCTGCATCACTTCCGATGGTGAGTATGGTCAAAGCTTGTGAGAGAAGTCCAAACGGAGATCTTAGTAGATTATTTAGGAAAGGAACACATAAGCTTTTCATTCAGCCTCTTCATTAATAGCCAATTACAAATTAATTAATGTGCACCTAACCAATTAAATTTGCACTGATATCATGAGGAAAAGCAAGCAGTTTCCTTGGGACTCTCTATTAATACTTTTTAGCAACTTGGATACAGATTTGTTTGCTCTACGAATGTTGAAAAATCTGTTTTGCTTTAAGACCTAATGCAGCGGGATGGTGGTACGCAATAAATATGAAAGCCTATCTTGATTGCTGTCTGCTTATTTCCTTTCGTTTTAATATTGGGAGATGTTAAATAGTGAAGCATTATTTTATCAGCTGTTTTGTCTGAGATAACTAAAATTTTTAAGTAAATGTAACCTGTTTTCTCTAGCTGTGCTTCCTTCCAGTGCTCCTCTCTTTTGTATCAGAAGAGAAACTCTTTATCTTACTATTCTTGCACTAAAGTCAAGGATGAGGTGATCCAGCTCAAAGCAACTGGTGAAAAAAGCAGAAACTGCCTCATCAGTCTCTGTCTTGTAAACCCTCACCAGAGATACCTGGGTGAAAAATAACATTATAGGGAAAACAATCTTATTTTTAACACCTACTATTTCAGTTCACTAATTTATAGCTTGGCCACAAACAAGCTGAGCTACCAGTACGAAAGCAGGAACAGTGAACTGCAGTGAGGGTTTGGGGAATGAGTGTATTGGAGAACTTTTGAAGACAGCTTTTCTGCCAAGAAAAAGATCTGTGAAGCTACATATTCAGGCAGCTTGGATCTCCAGGAAGAGGAACACAGCTGCATGTAGGTTTTCAGTTGTTGTGATTCTCAGGGAAGTTGCTTTTCTTCCCTATAGCCTCTGATTCTAATCTCAGGTGCTTACAGAAGAATCACAACTTCTGTTTAGACATTCCTAGCTCTCAAGATTGCAGGCTAAGAAGTGTCTTAAGTGGAGCCTGGGCTTTTAAACCAAAACCAGAGAAAGAAATCAGAGCATTTTTTGACTGTGTGACTGCTAAGCCCGTCTCGTGGTTTTAGGCAAATCTCTCTGCTGATGCTTTGAGCTTTACTGTTGGTGATACTGAGCAGCAGCATGGGACACCCCTAACACCAAGGAGCACGAACAGGTCAGAACACAACCCTGCCTGCAGTCACGGGGCAGGCTCTGGGTCAGGGCAGTATCTGCCTTCAGTTCCAAACATCTCCATGCTATGGATGCAACACAAAGGATCATGGTGTATCTCAAACCCAAGGGCTCAGCTTCTGTCTTTCTCTTTATCACGCATAATTTTCTGTATTCGTGTTTAATCTTGACAAAGTTCAGGGAAGGAGGGATAGTTAAAATGCCCAGATGTTTTTAAAAACTCTTCTGTACGTGGTCATGCTTATGACTGACATTTCCAGTTGAGTATAGCAAATTGTTTTTACTTGTAATTTCATGCTATCTGCAGAGTGACTTCCCTTAAAGTTAGCTCCAGACACAAAACAGGAGATCTTCAGTTCAAGCTTTGCCACTCAGGCTTGGGTTGAGTAAAAATTGCTGCAAATTGACTTTTTGCACCCCTTTGTGTATCAGCTTTGCCTCTCCACTTTAGAATAGCAAATGCACATTGAGTGGAAGACTACCTTTCATAGGCGAATACAAAATAATACTTAGGATTCAAAGCTGTCAATGCTCCAAGCAAGGTCTAACTCAATGAAATAACTCACTCTCTGCTTAAGACAGCCTGCTGAACAGGATTCCCAGCCAGTGCCACACAGCACCAACATTTAACAGAGACGCATAGAATGAAATGGCCTGAGTTTGGTTTTTTGTTGTTGTTAACAAATAGTTCATCTCTAATACCCTGTTACCACTGCTCCTTTGTTGACGCCCTTTCCCTCCAGCCCATGCGAGAAACAGAAGGCACAGTTCCTTCTACTCAGCCTGTACAGTTTCACTTGCTGATCCTGTTTCCTTCAAGTGGTGAGTTTACAGCACCTTTGGGAAGAAAGTTTTCTCCTCCTTCAAGCTTTGGATTAGCTGTTACAACTCAGAGTGGTTTTCCGTTAGTTTATACCTCAATTTTGTTTCATTTGTTCCTGTTAATTTTAAATTAACACTGTACCAACCACTGCTTCATAAAGTATCCTGTGCAGATAGACAAGAACAAGTAACAGCTAAGCTCATGCGCAGACTGGCTTTCTAAAAGTATTTTGATAATAATAAGATGTAAGGATACTCATATGCACAATTATCAAACCTTCCTTGATTTCAATATAAGATAGTTATTTGATCTAGTGAGATGTTTTAGAAAATTCCCTTCTAAGACTACCAAGCTCTGCCTGTCAATCTTTTCTGTATATGATAGCTGAAATCTTTTTGGTCCTTTACTTTGCACATAATGGTTGAGAAGATGTGCCATAAAAAAGTACAGCCTCTAGAAGAATGGGAATAAGAAGGTTTTATGCACTTCTCTTTTACCTGAATTAACTATTTTCCTGTGGAAAGGGGAAGAACAGGAAGGCACTGATTTCATTTAGATATATAGGTAGCTCTAAGCATAAAGGCAATTTCACTGTTGTCCACAGAACTGGATTTACACTAAAGGGCTTCTTTGAGCTGAAGCCCGTATAATCAGATTTCATCAGCAAAAGTACTTTCTGGTGCAACTGGCTTGTAGCATTATCATGCAAACGACACAGAGGGCTAAAACTGGATGCTAACAGTAAGATCAACAAGCTGATTTGGTGTAGCAAACATATTGCAAAGAACAATAATTACCAATGATAGGAGTGAACTGTGATTTCTTCCCACGTTTTGCACTGCTTCTATGCAAAATCATTCCTCTTAACAAGAGACTTTTTTTTTCACAGATTTTTCCACAAATACAGTATTTTAAAAAACAAAGAGAAGCCTGAATATGTGAGCTACATTGATGTATGGTCAAAAGTTCAAATTGAGGAGATTAAAAGCTCTGAATGCAATTAGATACCCCTTTGTTTTACTAAGAAAAAAGCAAACTTCATCATTTTTAAGCCAGATCATCATTTTGGTATCTGGACTCATGACTTTATTGGTAAAATGGGGAAATGTATATAGAGATGTATTTAACTGCATGTCTTCATCTTTTAAAAACAAAATATAGATAATATAATAATAGTGGATCTGGGAAAATTCCAGCTTGGAAATTGTCCCAGGTATGGGCTTTATGCATTCTGAGTTTTGTGCTGTCTCCTATATACACACGTGAGTGATTTTAATAGCACATTGCTCACATAATCATAAAGGTAGACTGGTGTCTGAAAGGAGACAGATCTGTTCAAACTGATAAGTCTCATCCAACATGATTTCCAAAGAAGACAGGTGAGAAAAAGGAAATGTCCAATCTATTGATATGGCATTGATTATTATTTATACAACATCTTAGGTGAAGGCAGTATTATACAGGCAAGCACAATAGGTTCACAGTCCTGTCACATAGACGCAGCTTGGATTTCTAGGTAGAGAAGGGCTGACTGTCACCACATTCCTTGACCCCAGAATAAGCATACAGGAACCACGTTTCTCTTATTTTTCCACTCCATTTTTGTCTGCTCTTGGTGTTTTTTTTTTTTTTTTTTTTTTTTCAGAACCAGCAACTTGCTGGTCAAAATCTTCTACACATTTGTTCCCTACCAGGCTACAATTGCATTCCAGAAAACTTTTTGCAGTGCTTCTTACAATTAAGTATAAGAATGCCCCTTACCATTAAATATTGCCCAGCTGATGTGTCCCCTGCCCAAAGGGCTGTTATTTACTGCCTTTATATTGCCAGAGAGGGTAAAAAGATCCAATAAAACTACTGCAAAATAAGATATTTCACAATCCTTAAATATGCAGATCTCACTGAGGACAGCACAGAGCCTGCAGGGCAACTGAGAGATTTCCTGGGTTTTCATGACAGGGTCTATCAGAAGCACAGCGTTTATATAATTTTCTAAGTTGTGTGCTTCATCTGAATAGAATTAATACAGGAGAACAAGTAGGAGACGTGGACTCTTTTTTTTCTCCTGTGAATGTAGCCAATTCCTTATGACAAAGAACCTCATTAATGAAAAATTGAACCTTCATATTCCAGGAGAACATGGAAAGCTTGTACTGAGAGGAAAGTGATCTGGAGAGTTATTTGTCATAAATATAAATTCTGGTGTAAGCACGATCAGAGAGGCATTGAGTTGTATTTGTCCATGGAGTTAAACCAAGAACGAAGAATTTTTTCTTCTTGGCGTGATTGTGCATTGAAGTTACGTTTGCATGGTCTTCTCTTATTCCCAGTACAAAGGTGACCAGGCAGCACAAAGAACTCCACAGTGCTGAACTGTGTAACTGTTGCTAAGAGAAAAGCAAAGAACATCCGAGGGTACTCTTCATCTAACTGAGCCTTTTGTACTAATTGTTTACCCAGACTATGCTATGTGGCTTCTGCAGATGGTTCTGTCTGGTAAGTTTACCAACACAGATGTGTGTATCTGGAGAAAAGCTCATTTTGAAAACAGCTATGAGTCTGATCAGGAGAGGCTGGTCAGGAATCAGCAACGCCCAAAGGAAAAAGAAGGCCAGCATTTTAACAGCTTGTGTGTATTCTCTCTTTAAGCCATAATTATGGGAGTGTTATAACCGCAGAAGGTGAGGTGCAAAGAGATGATAGATCCTGCACAAGTGTGCACCTGTGATTCAGACATCCCAGCAAACTCTGCAGGAAGTTGCAGGGTTTCCTGGGCCTTTTATGAGATAGAAACTCTCCAAGGAAGAAGTAAATGTAAAATACTTGCTGGAATAAGAGTACTTACCGAAAACAAAGCAATGAAGGTATTTACAAATACACAGTCTTTTAGCCCAGACACTTGTAACATAGAACCTGCGTATAATTAGGGGGAAAAAAAAGGGTGGGAATTAATGAACAATGAAAAATTCAAGGCAGCCCGTCACTGATCCTCAGCCTAAGATCATACCTGCTCTTTATTACCTGCAGAATAATACTGCAAGATTCATCACAGCATGCTGTTTTCCAGGTATGAAAGAGTCCAGATGAAGATCACACCCCCAGCTACTCTCAGAGCATCCATCCAGGATTTACTGAAAGCACCAGAGAACAGCACAGTGACTGACTCCTCTCCTGAGGCACACTGATAAAAATTAACATTTCCTTGGAATGAGAGTACCCTTTTCTGATTTTGCACTGTGCAGAAAGCTGCGCCAGTAGAGCAGTGCGCTGGGCATCTCTCCACCATCTCTCCCATGTTCTTTCCCATGTTGTGGTGCAGAGGTTGTACGACAAAATAGTTTGAAATGTTATCACTGCCCATGCAACTTCTTCAGTTTCTCTGCATGAAGCATTTATAGCAAAATGCCTTGACATGGGGAATATCATGGTAAACTCTGTGACTACCTCTGGAAGTTGGGCAAACTGAACGATCTGCTGTCAGAATTTGAGATATTTTATGTAGCTGTGTGTGCAGAACCACAGGCCTGTCCAGTACACCTGCATGCCCAGTATTAGGAAATGATTGCCTGCACTTCTTGCAGACACCAGTATAACGTAGTTTTCATTACCGCTTCTCATCTTAGAAAACCCATGATATGACTTTGGTCACGATATTTGCAGATTTCTCACCAACAGCTTTTGGAGTCTCTAACGTGGAAAATCTGAATTCTGGATCAGAATCCATTCGTTTGTCCCATGTGAGAGGACTGAGAAGCTTTCCATGCTCTGCTTACAGCCTCAGGAAACACAGGGTTGTGACAGACTGCTGATGACCACCAGCTGAAAGGTTTGAAGGCCAGCAAGGACATTAGGGCCACCTCATTAGCAGTGTCTGTGTAATGCAGAGTCGGAGGACCTCAGTCAGTGGACAACAAGCCCTTATCTTTTCTGTTTGCGCTTTCAGATCATTACCGGAGGTTAACACGGGTGACTGGAGTGTCATTCCCCGAGCCCCTGACACCCGCGACAGCTGCATTCCTTAGAATAGGTCGGGAATGACACAATGCTGGCTATCTGGCAAATCAAATGCCAGACTCATGTTGACCCAGCCTATCTCCAACAACTGCAGATGATCTCTTACTGTCAGAGATGGAGAGGGATCATCCCAGAAATATCAGACAGAGCATTTTTGTAAGCACACAATGATGAAAGCAGTAGAGAGGAAAGATAACTTCTCTTAATTTTTAAATTAAAAAAGCTGTTCTCTGCTTCTGCGTGGACCTTTGGTTTGCTGTTTGAATACCCATTTTTTAAAAATATTTTTTTAAACTATATTTCACAGGACATAGAGCTTTAATGAAACTTACTATATTTCAGCTGAAAAGGAAATGCCATAGAAATTTCCCAGACTAAATTATTGTGAGCTTTGGAGTCCTCAGCATAAGAAGAACATGGACCTGTTGGAGCTGGTCCAGAGGAGAGCCATGAAGAAGATCAGAGGGCTGGAGCACCTCACCTGTGAGGAGAGGCTGAGAGAGTTGTGTTGTTCAGCCTGGAGAAGAGAAGGCTCCAGGGAGACCTTACAGTGGCCTTCCAGTACGTAAAGGGGGCCTACAGGAAAGATGGGGAGGGACTTTTTACAAGGGCATGTAGTGATAGAATGAGGGGTAATGGCTTCAAACTGGAAGAGGGGAGATTTAGATTGGATATAAGGAAGAAATTCTTTACTGTGAGGGTGGTGAGGCACTGGCCCAGGTTGCCCAGAGCAGTTTAGGTGCCCCATCCCTGGAGGTGTTCAAGGCCAGGTTGGATGGGGCTTTGAGCAACCTGGGCTGGTGGGAGGTGTCCCTGCCCAGGGCAGGGGGGTTGGAACTAGGTGATCTTTAAAGTCCCTTCCAACCCAAACCATTCTATGATTCTATGAAAAGAATGACTACAGCAGACAGAAACAAAAATGACCCAAGATTACTAACAATTTTATTCATTCCCATTTACTTCTTAGGTCATATCAACAACATGAGCTTTTTGCTGGATCAGAAGGTAGGTAAAGCACAGCACATTAAGTTAAAACCAGGACATGAAAGAAGACAGATGCTTTCAGATGTGCTGAGGCACAGGGCTGAGGACTCTGGGTCATACTCCAGCATTAACTTCCTATGTGACCTTGGGCAAGTCACACATAGTGATTCATCCCACCCGGCTATTGCTGAAGTAATGTGTCATTCAAACTGCATGTGTAAATTACTCCTGAAGAGAGGAATTATTCATTCAATAAGAATCTAGGCCTTAGTTAAATGTATTAGCTATAATTTTTAGTTTAAACTAGATTTAAGTTGCTTATCTATAAAACTGTGGTTAAAATATAGTTATTCCTCTTTTCAGCTTGTCTTCTACAGCTAAATATTTAGCTCCTTGGAGATGGGACTATCCCTCAGTATAGTGCGTGCAGTACCTCACAAAACATAGCTCCTAGTGAGCTAAAGCAATACTGTCAGATAACCAACACTGGCAGCCCTCTCTCTGACTCTTGTAATGGGTACTGTTTGTCTTGAAGTCTCAGGTTCTGTAGTCCTACACTACAGTCTCAGCTATTGCTTCAGTCAAAAGTAGGTTTATTTGTTGGTGGAGATCATTAAAAGTCAAATGATCTGAAAGAAATTATCTGAAAAAAAGAGTCAAACTAAAAAGAATTGCATCAGATCTTTCTCTTTTTATTATCTTTTTAATCCCTTGGAAATAAGGCAGCACTCACAGAGACAATAGCTTTCAACCTGGGTCCTGGCTGTGGTGAAAGTGTCACCTCCTTTTTACAGAATAGGTGGATTCCAGCACCTGTTAAGAGCCAGGGTAGGCATCTGATGAAGGATGTGTCTTTGGAACAAATTTCTGTTTGTGGCTCTCTTCTTGAAGTACTTGCTGTTTTGAAGGTCAGAGAGAAGGGACAGCTCTGCCCACTATCAACCCTCAGATCAGCGGGGCCTTAGCGTCACCATAGCTGTGGGGAAAGGCCATGGCATGTGCTCTGGCTTAAACACAGGACACCTTGTGGGAATATATCTGCCCGCAGAACAGCTGCAGGAGTCCCACTACCTAGGAACCTCCCCCCTGGTCTGCAGCTAGGGGAGCCCTGTTGTAGGCACTGTGGCAGGACATACAAATCCAGTGCATTCTTTCCAGGCATCTGCGCTGATGGAGCTCCCCTGGGGAAAAAAAAAAAAAACCTCCATGAAAATGAAATGTTTTTAGCCCAAGTCTGCTTCCTTTAACACTTACATACCCAGTTTACTGTCAGAAGAACACCTGCACAAATGTTTACACCTGCTTTTGCAGTGGGTCCATACATCTGTGCGCACCAGCAGCAGACACGCACCTCTGGCACCAGCAGTGCTCAGCTGCCCAGGCGGCACAGAGCTGCACCCCAAGTTTGATTTATTGCTCTTTGTCACTTTTTGTGACAAAGTGTGGAGTACGGCACTGTAAACATTAAGCCCTTTAGAGCAAGGGCTGTCTTCCCATCCATTGTCTGTGCACCATCAGTCATTGTGGCATCCCTATCCATGCCTGGAGGTTCTATGCATTACCCACAGTGTAAATAGTAACTAAGAAGAACAGCTAAGTGCTGTCTGTCTGTCTACTTTCTTCCCATGAGCCAGCAGCTGAGTTTTTTGTGGTGTTTATGTCTGTAGTTCATAAAGAACTAAGGAACCCTCCCTTCTTAAATAGCACTCTATAAATCTCAAGTCACAAACTTTTTGGAATTTTGGCTGCTTTTTAACGTTTCACAGTTTTAGTTATGAACAATGGCAACCATTCTTGTCCTGGGCCAATCTGTAGATAAAACTGAATACTACAGAGTTTGCTCAAGGGGTAGGGATTAAGGATACCATGTGCTGCATGGTCAGCTGATGCCACTGTGATGGTGATGACACTCAAACCCTGAAGCGGTCCATGACAAAAACCTGACATAAGCCATGCATGACCAAGATACCGCCAGTCCCGTGTGTATGAAATGGAAACCCAGCATCCATGAACTCACATTGACAAGACTGGCCTTGAGCCAGCCCCCACCCGGCTGCGAGCCAGCTCCCGTGCAGAACAGAAAGACAGGTAAACTGGTATTCAGGGAAGGAGACAGAAGTGAACGATCCTAAGCTTAAATTTACTCATAGGACATAGATATGCCTGCCAGCTCAAGACTTAGAGCTGACATAGGTCCTGCCCCGGTCCTTGTAACAGCAAAAAATGAAGTTACCATTGCTAAGATTATTCATGCTGAAAAAACATAACTGGATAAACATAATTTTTTCCTGATGTTACGACAGAGTAATGCAATGGCTGGCAGAGGTCACGTTGCCCAGTCTCTACAGTACTTACCACATGAGGAGCACATAAATAAGAACCACAGACTGGGTACTTCTTAACTGTTAGTTTCAAAAGCAGCTTTTTGGGTAAAATCAGCAGCAATAAAGAATGAGCTGAACAGCTCCGTCTCACTAATGGGTGTTGCTATGGAAATGAGGAAAATATGCTTGTTCTTAAGAGTTACAAGGACACACAGGATAATGGTGAAAAAACATACATTATAACAGCCTTCCTTAAGTGCTTCCATGTTGCTGGACAAAAATATGTAGGTCTATGTATAATTCTCATCCCAAAAGTCAGTCTGCTGTCATTTGCTTGTTCTCTAACAGTTTCGCATGGGCACTTCAAGCTCCACATCAGCCCTTGCGATTACTATACGTCTGTGAAGCTCCACTTAAAGCTGGGGCTCAGGCAGCTCTCCTATAAGCTTTGCATTGTTTTCCCCAGTGTTTCCATGGGAACCTCTGACTCTGCTGCTGGTAACTGAGAAAGGAAAGATTCAGAAAGTTCAGCTAAGCCGGTCTAAAAGAGCAGCTGCAAGCTGCTCGTGTAGCCTAGAGGAGACAGAACAAAGGAAGCTTTAGTAGGAGACAGGAAGAAATTGCAGTCTTTTTAAATGGAATCTCTATACCACAAGAAATAAGTTACATATTTTTAGCATATTGGTCCTATCAGTCCATATAGGGCAAAATTCAGCTGAAAGTACAGAGCATGCTTATGGCTCTATGCATTATTAAAACTGCCATATTAAGGGCAAAATTTACTTTACTGGGCAAAGTGCAAGCAACACAGACACCACACATGAAACTACGAAGCAGCAAAGCATCCTTAGCTTTCGCCAGAGCACGGAGAAACTGTGCCTGGCTACGGCACAGGTTTTCCCTTGAAATACTCTGTACTTGGACTCTAGAGTGCCAGGGATGACACCCGTGTATATTACACTAGCAGGGCTTCCTGGGGCTCTGTATGCTGGAAGTGCTTTCAGTCCTACTAAAATCGTTACCCAATGAGGGAATGTCACCTCTGAACTACAGAAAACAATATATCACGACTTGACAATAGCAAAGGACATATGCGACTTGAAATTTATTCCATTAATCAAAATACATATATAAATGGAGAAGCAGCTTCATGGACTGAATCCTTCCATCAAAATAAAAAAAAGAGAACTTACTAGTTCTCAACGGTAACTTGCTAGTTTTGTACAGTATATTTATTAATACCACACAGTTGTATCCTGGAGTTTTATGAAGCATTAATTGTAATATGAAAATTGGAAACCAGTGTTCTTACTGGTGAGTTTGTTCTTGTAATATTTCTTGATAAATCCTACCAGGATTAAAGGAAATAATGCTAACCGGGTATCTAAGGTACTAGTTTTCTAGCAGAAACTAGTTGCTAAGTTTTGGGGAATGACCTGATTTCTGCCTTCCTGGAAGGTCTCAACTTTGGCAGACTTAAAAAATGTTCTGTCTAGTGTCTCTTACACAGCAGCACCTCAAAGAACTTCAGAACGGAATATATTTGGCAAATGTAGTTTGATACTTTTGCTAGCACATGGAGTTACCATTGCACGCCGGTCTTCATCGGGCATGGCTTGGCATGTTCACTTTGTTTTGCCACAAAACAGACTGTAAGACAAGACATTGCTGTTCTGCCCCACTCTATTGCTGATAAGATGCAAAGAAGAAAACAGGAGTGCAGAAGCTCACCGACTCTGGGATTTCTTTCTGTGTTGGATGGTTGGGTTATGTAGATGTGGGGGAGTAAAATATCTGTGAGAAGAGTGAAGTTACTGTCATTCCTCCAAGCTGATTTGCTGTGTAGGTGTTCCTACTCTTCAGTAAGTGTCAGGTGGCTTAAGAAGTCCATCACCAAGGTAAACAGAATGATAGAAGACAGGTTTACGCTGAGTGAAGATTACTGATGGAAGACTTTTCACTGATACCACGAACTTTCAGACTAATTTAAAATAAAGCTTGTCCTGAATGTTGCTGTTGAGTGCTCCTCTCACAGAGAAGGATGATGGTATTGGGTCTGGAGGGAGATAGCTGGACTGTTAAGTGAAATTTAACCAAGCGCTGATCTCACTGACTAACATGAAAAAAGTAATTTAGACTGGGGTCAATGATCTCATTTACAGCTCCATAAAGCAGATTAATGCTTTTGAGATTCCTTTCTCTGAATGCAACTTTCAAATTGTTCTAAAAACTGTAAATAAAAAAAACCCTTCAATTGTCATATGGCCTTAAGCAGTCCATTAAACTTCGTATCTCAATTATTCTTTCAGTAAAATGGTGGTAATTGTACCTACTTGCCTCACTGAAGGGCTGTGAGAATAAATTATTGTTCATAATCAGCTTGCAGGCTGAAAAAGGATGCCTTTTAAACATTCAAAACGGGAAGGGAACAGTTAATGTTAACATTCACAAAAAAAAAAATAAGGAGCAGAGGGAGGAAAAGATCACAATTAGGACTAGTTTCCCCAGGTGCGCTTTCTACTGTCTCCTCACCCAGTATAGTAATCGCTTCAGGACAAAACAAGCCAGGCACAGGAAAACAATGCTAAGACAGTCCTGGCAGAATTTCCAGCGCAGGCCAGCGCCGCAGCAAGGTCTGCTGGTGGCTCGTCAGGATCACTATGGGAAATGCACACAAGAGCGGGGGCTGTTACACAAGCGAAGGAAGAGAAGGCAGCTCATCTGTTTACTGTTGCTTAACATGGGTTTGGGCAGTATTCTTCCCAGGCCTCCTTGAACACACCCTGGTACCTGGGAACACTTTCATATGGAGCGGTTATGAGATACTGCGGTCAACGTAGTTCTGCTCACAAGCTGTAGCAATATTTATAAACTGCAAAGCTCTATAGATAGGAATACACTTGGTAACAGGAAATGGGACATGGTTGCTTCACCTGTGCAATTAGTGAAGCGAGTTTCTGCATGTTCATACACCCTTATACAAGCAAGAAATGGATGGAAAGGTCCTATTGTCACCTGGACTCATCAAAACGCCATAGAGACAGTAAAGCATCACAAGGCACTGGGCGAGATAAAAGAGCATAAAACGCACTACCTTCTTACAGTCAAATTCCCTGATCCCTGTACTGCCATGTAAATAATTGCAGCACTGACAATGCTTGGCTGTCGATATGGATGGTAACAGTTTAAGGCTTTTCTCTTTGTATGGGAAGATATATTATTCTCAAGTTGAGATTGCTTTTTGCATCCATACCAAAAGGTTTATTCACTTTCTAAAATGTATGTATGTTCCTCAAGCTGAGGAGCTCTGGGAATGCTGGGGCTCTGCCTACAATCAAAATCCAATAATGCCAAATAGATGCAGAATAGTAGAGAGGAGTTAAAATCTTGGTCAGGGCATCTTCCGTCAGTGTTTTACTCATGTCCCTCAGCCAAACAGTTGTTATTTCCTTTTTCCCAGGCACTGAGTTAAACTGCTTGAGAATAACATTTCTCCTGCTCCTTCTCCACTCTGCTAGAGCCAAGGAATTTAATCTGCTTGGAATCAAAATTCACGGTCTCACTGGCCATAAACTTCAGATCAGTGTGATCAGGTTTTGCTTTAGCACTACCAAATTTCATACCATTTGGATTCATCTTCTCTGACAGTGACGCAAATTAGCTTTTTTCTAAGAGCTAAGACTGCAAAATATATTGCATAAATATGGTCGTCTTACTTTTAAGAAGGTTTGTCAGAAATCAACTATGTATATAGAAGAGGAAGGAAATGGAGTGTTTGTGCTAAAATATCACCTCCCATCTGGGGCAGGGCTTAGTACACAGTGAAAAAGCAAGGTCTGGACATAAATTTGGAAAGCTTTCTCAAAGATGTCTAGAGGAATGACTGTAAAGACACACAGACCACACAATTCAAGGACTCGGGTTAATGTTTGTAATGGGGAAAAGTTTCTGTGGGGTGACATCACCTATGGTCTTGGTGACAGAAAATCAATGTTCTGCCCTGGCAGGAGGATTTGAAACAAAACTCTACTCCATTATCAACTGGCTGCAAATCAGTAAAGCATTTCAGCCCTGTCCATCATGCAAAAATGAGATTTTTCTAGATGTGGTACACTTAAAAAAGACAGCATGAGAATAAAAAAAAACCCCACAAATAAATGGATATAAGTTGGAAGAAACAGTAGGAAAAACATGTTGAACATTGGGGAAGGAGGGAGAGGTTTGTTTTCTGTCCTGTGTATTGCTGATGGCATGGTTGGCACTGTGTGCATCATAATCACAGCCATTAGAGATACGCAAGTGTATGCTGCAGATATTCTCAGCAGAGCTCTTAGCCAGTGATGACTCCTAGTGCTGCACTTCATTACATATCAGCAGAAATATGTAATTCTGTGGGCCAAACATTCCTGCACGCTGCTGTGCCAGCAGGCCACACATTCATTTTGGTGAGAAATCCAGCTCGTAGAACAGTGATCAGGATTTCTCTGTGTGGTAAGCTGCACACACAGTGCTTACTGCAAGCCCGACACACACACGGGCTTTGTAAAAGTGACAATGTGCCCCAAAGCCGCACAGCACATGGCTGTATTTCCAAACAGTATTGCCACCACAAATTTTTCTAAACAACATTCTTACAACATATTCTGGTGACTGTCAAGGTTTATGAAGGCCTGCACGTCCCTGACTTGATCCACTTTTCCTGTTGCCTACCCAAGCCGGTTCTAGAACAACAAACATTTTTGGGTTTTGTATCTGTGGGGGTTTTTTGTTGGTTTTTTTTTGGTTGGTTGATTTGTTTTTGTTTTTTAAATCATAACCTCTGCTTTTTTGTTTTCATGCTTTACCACAGTTTCATTTCATTCTCTGTTTTTTTTGGTACGGGATCCCTCTTCTGTTCTCAGCTATGTGGGGTGAGACCTTTGCTTGTTTACAGCAGATCTAAGGTAAGAGTGATTAAAAAGGGCTTGAAAAACTCCTGTATCTAGCCAGGAGAGGATTTCTTCCATGCAGGCACTTCAGAAGACAGATGTCTGAGCCACAGACCTGCAGCAGACCAATGCTGGCATGGTGAGGAAGCTGGGACAAGCCGCATGTTCTGGGGAGGGTCTAAGCAGACCTGTAGCAGCTAGGAACACGCCAGGAGGCTTTTTGGACTTCAGCTAGTCCTCCAGGGCTAAGTACCTGAGAGTTTACAGTTACCATGACCTTCTTTTTGCCTGGCCCACACCTATGGCAGACAATCTCAAACCCTGTATTTTAAGTATGGCTTACGATGTACTTCATTTTACTGTAATTGGTAACACTAAGGGTAGAGTGACTTCACTAGCTCTCTTTAAAAATCAAGGGCCTGCAAAGGGATCTCAAATGGGAAGTAAGAGAGAATAAGTTGGACTGAAACGGAAAAATTACTGGATCGTATAACATAGTTTAGCCAGTGCATGCTCTTGACCATTGAACAGGAACACAGTGCAAAGCAACCGGACTGCTGGAAATTTCAGCATCGGGCTACGGGGAGCAGCGAGAGCACAAGAGACCATGTGCTGTGTCAGTAAATGCACATGTGAGGTTCTAAAAGTGAGTGTTGGCAACAAGAGAGGTGCTTAGACAGCAGGGTCACTGAGGAGAGGTAGGTCTTGAGGTCCTCCAGGCTCTGAAGGTCAAGTTAGCTCTTTGAAAACTTCGCTCCCCATTCTGATCTCACTGCTCAAGGCATCCACACCAAACACGTCAAACAAGCTATGCTGAGTCTCTCTTGCTGACTTTTGGAGTATTCAGTCTCATGTTTTAAAGCTGCCATCTCCTTCCCTCTTATTTCGAGCTCACTTCTGCCCAAGTCTCCAGGACCAGATCTCCTTCAACTGTGAGATGGGAGTGATCTTCTGAGGGGAGAGACAGAGGAGCAGATTCAGAGCATGGTGTCCACTACAGGGCAGATGTGGGGCAGCACAGTCAGAGGCAGGGGGTAGGAAGGCCCTTCCAAGTCAGATGGGCACTTTCCTCTTATACCCACATGTGAAATGATTGAGGTTCATGAAAAAGAGAATTAGGAGGAGTACACAGGTAGTACAGCACACAAAAAAAGAGTCAAATATTTGGGGAGCGCTTACTTTGCTCAGGGACGTCGCAGATACTAAGGGCAGGGAAAACAGAAGTTGAATCCATAGACAGTAATCTATGTAGGGTGCAGAAAAAGATGTGTGGCATTTGTGATATCAGTATCTCCTCTCATATTACCTCTCTACTTTGGGGATGTTCTGCCCGTGTCCCTTTGGCACTGAATATGAGCATGGTTCTTGGGTGGAAGGATTTTTTTTAAATGTTTCCTTAGTGGTTTCAAAGAGGATACACAGTGCCTCTGAATCTCTGTACATTTGATAGATATGGTGCTTCACAAGAATGGGAAAGATGTCTGTTAGACAGATTCCCATTCAGTAAAATGGGTGAATTAGAAAGGTAAGAGAAGTGCAGCAAGCTTTGGGACTAAAGGGGGAAAGTGCTTGAGATATTATGTATATCAGAAAATAACTGTGGTATTTAGATTCTAAACTAAGGAGCAGACCTCAATATAATAGAAGAAACTTATTCTTCATGTTTGTCTTTGAAAAACGAGGCTCAGTTCGTTGGAGCCAGCAGGTAGTAACCATGCAGTGTTAGCAACTTTCTTGGAAAGTGTAACGAAGAGATTCTCTTATAATGAAAACATTTTGCAAAACACTTCAATAACCTTCAGAATCAGTAAGCAGCTTAAGTCTGTTGTAACAATTATTTGATATTCCCCATGTCCTAAAACTGTTTTGCTGTTTACAAAGTTCTGTGAAGCTGCTGAGAATCATTTCGCTGGTCAACTGATGCATCCACTGAAACTGCATTTGCTTTTCAGTTGGGAACAAACAGAAGAACACAGTAATATGCCCAGTGCAAATGGACGCAAACATTGGTTTCTTAAGAAGGGCATGATTTAAAATTAAGCCCTAGTTTAATGGTGTGTTAGAAAGTGATTGTGTACTCCCAATACAAAAATACTTTTATAGTTGTATGGTTTGTATCTGTGAGCACACTACTAGTACTTGCATTCTTACTTGGCTTACTCCAGAATTATGATAACAAAACTGATTCAGCTGCTGTGCTTAAACATGTGTTTTAAGGCATAATAGCATGTATGAACATATAATAGCATCCTATCCAACCCTGAACCCAGGACCTAGTTAGCTGTCCTGATTGCTGTCCTTAAAATAAGAGGATATTAACAGATATGGTAAAACACAGCAGAGCCATTTATTTTGCTTTTTGCAGAACTAGGCAAATGCTGTGAAAGTATTCACAACCATAATTTAACATCTGTTAACCAATTGACTCTGATTGTCACACCTTTTTCACACTGCCTTGATACTTAACTGTCTCCATACAAGGTAGAATACCTGTAGGCAACAGATCCAGAATATTTGGGAGTTCCCTTGCAGGAGCCTTGATGCTAACACAGCTACAACCTGCCAGGGTCTCAGAGGGTACACTCGTAACCACTGTGCCAAACCCTGCCTGTAGGACACCAGTGGTCTGTGCTCTTATCCCTTAGGGATAGGTCTCCCTAAAGATGCTTGGGGAGGAGGTTGCATTCAGACCCTGCGTGGTGTGCCGGCTCCCCACGAAGGGCCTGGCGCCTGCTCCCTATTCCCTGGGGGTGTGAGAAGCACTGTGGTCAATCCATCCCGACTTCTCTGGCCACACAGCCCTCTAACCAAAGAGTAAGTTGCCACGTGAATATCTGAACCAGCCAGAGAAGCCTGAGTTTTTCTTTTTGCCTTTTGGGAAAACTGATTACTTCATGCCATGCATAGTTTTGTTGCCCAACGAGGGTTTGTTTACCAGCTCCACTTCATAAGTAGATAACTGTGAAAAGACTCAGTGGCGAGTAAGTTCCTGTTGGAAATAGTCTGGAGTTTCTTTTGAAGCCACACCTGTTCGTGTGATTTAAGCCTCTTAGGCAAGCCTCCTGCTCTCTCATGGCATTGAGAAACAGAGCATGTAACACCCCCATGAAAAGCAAGGCAAGGCTGTACAGAGCACAGAAACACACATGCAAGAAAACTAATGTCTTTAGACTGCCAAGCAACATTGTCTATTTAGCCATATCTAATGTTTGCACTCATGCACACACAAAATATTTGTTGCCTGACTAATATTTCTTTTTGTTTGAGAGGGAAAAGCAAAGGGCAAAGGCAAGGTTTCCAGGAGGGGGTATGTAAAATGTTTTTGATTCAACTCTGATGGAGTCAGCTGAAGACAAAATGCCTACTGTTTTCTACAGATGCCCAGGTCCTTAAGGGTGGGATACACAGAAACAGCATATAATATTTCCATATCCAAACTTACCACTATTACATGCCTGAAAAGAACCTGTAACTGTAGTAAAAAGCAGAGCAAGTCACTAAGAAATGGATGAGAAGATACAACCTTGTAATAGCCCCTTTTGGAGGACGCAGTAATTTGTAGACACTTGCTTCCTACTTACCAAAATTAACCGTCACACCTTACACTGACACCACGGGGTTGGAATACATGATGCAATGTAACGATGACACATGATGACAAGTACGTGGAGCCAACCTGTCCGCTGTACTTCAGCTAATCCACCCAGTTATGATTTACTGGGGAAGGACTGAACTTCTTGTCCTTAGGCAAAGGGCACAGCAGCTGTGTCTCCCAGACTCGGTGCCAACACTTCCATGACTTCTCTAAGCTCACTCAAGGGAAGACCCATTCAAGAGCAGTTTTATCTACCACGGGGCTTTTTGGCACAGACAGACGAGCAGAAGGACAAAATCAAGTGCTAACCCTGTGGCGTTCACTTTCACACTCTGGGCTGAGGTCTCAAACTTAAAAGAAATGGGGAAATTGCTCAGTCATTTGTTTGTTCACTTTTTTCAATATATGAAAGAGATCATGCTCCTGAACAAGGCAAAATTTTGATGGATCTTGCAGCTGTTCCCACTGTTTTTTCCTTGATGTCCAGGTTGATATCACCAATGTTGACACAACATCAACCAGCTGCTTCTGCTTCTGTTCCTGGCAAGATTCTGCTCTCACACATGTAAGCATGCCTGATGACAGACACTGATGGTTGCTAAGGGCAGTTGATTCCAGAAGCAGGCGAGTATATGTTCCTTTTCAGGGGCATAATTTTGGACACCATTCTGCCATTCATCCATACCAAATCAAATTAATTCCTGTCTGTACATCTTTATATAACAGTCACTTTCCGGGTCAATGTCAAGAATTGAACTGGGAAAAAAACTCCTGAGTAAAAGGGGAAGTCACTACATGAAAAGACCATGATGCTAAGAGCTCTATTAATCCCACATCTCCTCTAACTAGTAGTCCCCAGTATGCACTCAGTTCACATAACACCTGAGAACTTAATATTTACAATAAAGAAGCAAAAATATGTTCTGCTTAGGGAAAGGAAAATGTACACAGAATTTTGTAAAATCACTATTTAAAAAGCAGTTCTCAGACTTTTCTCAGAGCTGCCTCCTTTGTAATGTGTCAAAGCTCAGCCTTCTTTCACCTGCTGTGTGCTTAATTATGACTATTCCCTTGGAAAGAAATTTAGAAGAGCATTAAACTGTGGGGCTTTTGTAATGGGCTTAAATGGTAACTGAAACTTGTTAATTTCCCCATCAGCCGTCCACACTTTCTTAAGGAGGGACTCATGTCAAGCAGGATGTACCAACACAACTAAGGATGATCTTTCATTAGGAAAGAACCTAAAAATGCTATGGAAATGTTGAATATTTTTAGAAACAGAAACTCAGATAGCATCGGTTATCTACAGAGAAACTGAAAACTCTGGTTTCAAACTGTGCCTGTCTAGACGCAATGTATATTAGTCTTCTGAGCCACTTAACAGCTGCTTCACTGTGAGAGTAGTAATTAAATAACCACGGCAGAAATACAAAGGACCACAAAGACATCACAGGAAACCTGGCAGCTCAGACATGTCAGGTCACCATGTTAGTTACACATTGTCATTGCTTCTAACTGGATGCTCGCCCCTGCGCAAAGCCAGAGCCTGTAACTACTGTGGAAAATGTGCGTAGCTCAGAACAGATGATCCCTGTGATCTGGGTGAGCACGGTGAGAACATCTGAGGCGCCAACTGGAAACTCTCTGCATGAAGGATTCCCCACTGTTTCAGCTAGTCTCGGTTCATCACACTCTCTGCACCTCCCAGCTGTGCAGGAGTGGCTACCGAGGTCATAACGACCTATTAGCATTGCCCCGTTCAGCACATAATTGTGAAAATGCCAGCCCACAACAAAAGAGTGGTTGCATCCTTCTGGAAAAAACATTTCGCTGTTTGAAATAGTAGGTCTGGACTATGCTATAAAGGCATTTTGGGACAGCAGAGCTTGTTAAGTACATTGGCCTGTTACTTGCAACTCGTTTAAGCAGCAGGTACAGAAATGCAGGTACTGCTTTTGCAGGGGTACACCTGTATTTGATATGGTCAATAAGAGGTGCTCCTGAGAAAGAGTCAGGGAACTGGCTCAGGGTTGTGGTGAAATATTATTTGCACAGCAGTTTTTTATGATGTTGCTGTGAGTAGAGCTCTATTTTTGAGCTCGGTTTCACAAAATAAGGAAACTGGGATGTCAGAAAGTGAAGTGGTAAGATGGAGAAGCAGCAGTAAAAGCTGAGTGAGCAATTCTGGAATCATTCATAGTTGATTGATTGAAATATTGTATTAGCAACTATTTAGAAACAACTGTTTCTAACATGCTTAAATAATAGCTACTAAAACAATTTTTAAAAAAGCAGTCTGAAAAAGCCAGATGAATTTTCCTCTAACAATTTTAGGAGTGTATTTTTATCCTTAGGCTACTGTGTCCTCAGCTTCTTTCAGCAGCACCCAGGTAGAGACTGGACAAGTCAAGCTGTCCCTTTCAATCACTGCTATGAATCTGTGGCTCTGCGATGAGAACCAAGCGTACGGCTAGGATGGATGTCTCAGGGAGTTCTGCCCACTCGTACACAACCTGTCTTTCCATCTTCAGTCTGCACTTCCACTCAGGTTCTGGGAGATCGCATGCAAATACTCACAGATACCAGGAAGGAGATCTCAGCACTCCATATGGGAGTGCAGAGTGATTCCTGAATGCTTGACAACTGTGCAGCGGTTTGGAAAGACCTCATATCTTTGCAGGCACTTGGGAAAGGGACGTTCCTTACGGATGCCTCTGACAAAGCTAGTGGGTATGCTGTAATTCTAGCCCTTGAGACATGAGTAGCAAACCCTGTGAGATGTCTTGATGACTATATTCAATCACAAGAGATATCTTGTAATCAATGTGTTAATTGTGGACTTCAGAAATTGCCAGGCATTCTGCTTCAAGGTGGGGCTGAATCTGATTTCTAAGCCAGATACCTTTCTAAAGCACATATTTCCTCCACTCCCCTAATACTGGGGTGCTCTGATAAGTAAGGACCAAAACATCTTTACGATTTTCATCCCCTACCTGGCCAAGGCGGTTTTCCTTCCAGGCTCTCAAGGCTGTAGGAGGGAGAAAGGACTTGGGGCTTTCCAGCCGCTCCTGGATCTGCTCCCGCTAAATTCAGGAACGCTTACTACCACCTTTGTACCACAGGTGCCCAAGAGTGCATGAGTTGATTTCTTACGGACTGATTTCAGCATTGGTATCTATAGATACATCTACGTACATTATTTGTATCTATTCATATTCTTGGTGCATCAAATATTTGTTGACAGAATCACCAAACATCTGCTGATGAAAGCATCAAACAATTTTAAATCTAGTGTCACAGTCAGTCATGGAACATCACTGCTTAGCTCACTTCTTTTGTGGACGGACTCTATTCCCCCTATTGTGTTTTCCCTTGATCTCACTGTTTTTGGATCTTCCTCTCAGCTGAAAAAAACATGCACATTTGTAGTCATGTAGCCCAAGGAGGCCCTCTCACCCCAATTTCTGTTCTGTTGCTCCCAGACCAGAGTCCTACACCCCCAGTTCCAGCGTTTCATGGATGCCTTTGGTTCCCAACTCCCTGAACAACTTTCCCTCTATTGAATCCACTAAGATTTTGAAATTGGGCTCTTGACTGCCCTGGCCTTGGGTAACAAGAATGCAACAGTTTCTCAGCAAAATGGATCACTAGGTGCTAAGAGCAAGCAGTGTCTGCTTGGATCCAACATTCGAAAAAAGAAACTTGACTATGTGTTTCTATTGGTAGTATGCTTTTTAACTCACACTCAGCATTGATTTATGGGAGATTTTTATGCGCAAGAATGTTTGTATTGATGGAAACTCCCAGAAACTCTCCCACTGAATGAATGCTTGGTCTTCCAAAGTCACACAAGATTTACCTATCTAATCAATTTCCAATTTTGTTTGATTCTTCTCCTTATCTTTATAAAACTGAATTGTCCATACAGGACATTAACCATTATGAGGTGATGTCAATGGCCAATAGAGCACCATGAATAAAAAAATAAATTATAGTCAGAGTGAAAAGTCCATGCATAGTGTGTATCCGACTGGACAACGGACAATAAAAAAATTTTTGAAGATACTTGTGAAAAAAATCAAAATTTATTCTCAGAACTACTAGTGAAAAACATAAATTTAAAACATTATCTAAACAGAGCAAAATGTTGTAACAGGTGATCACCTTCTCTTTCCCTCTCTCTGTTTGTATTCAGTATTTCTCTAATGTGTTTTTTTGGCCATAAAAAACCAATTCTATTTTGGCATATACTCTGCTCAGCATTTAAAATTCCATGGGCATACCTGCAAACAGATTTAGCTCTTAAAGGGAAGCTGTTTGCTTAATATTCCTTAGAGGGGTCACTTTATAAATACTGGAACACAGAGATTACCTTTGAAACAAAGCTAGCCCCCAAGAGTCAGAGGATTTAGAGCTTTAAAAAAACAAACTCTGAGTATACAAATATATATACACACACACTGTTTCCTTTTGGACCTTAGATATGATTGTCCATGACGGATTCTCATCAATTCCACAGGAAAAACTTCAGATCTCAAAAATATCAAGCTACCGAGCTGTTTCAACCAGATGCTCGCACCCCTGACCACCATCCCTTTTTCTTGGAGCATCACACAGGGAGAGTCTTGGCCATCCTACTTAGCCTGTGGCTCAGCAATAATTGAAATCCTGTGGGCAGATGGTTTTGTTTTCCAGGAGGTCAGGAAAGCATGATATTCCCCAGAAGGAGCATGTAATTTGTTTATAGGACATTACATTTTTTTAAAAGCAAAAGAAAACACTGGTGCGTAGATACAACAACTTTGTGGCAGTCTGTATATTGGAAAATAATGTCTTTTCACCTTAGAGAGATTATCCTCATCCTGAAAATCTCACAATAAAAATGAACGGAGATAAGGTAAGGCAAAGAAATAAAAAAAGGGCAGATGAAAATGGAAAAAAGAAGCTGTTAACACTTACTTATAACAAATCCACATTGGTCTTGCTCATTGATAATTGGAAATTAAAAGGAGAAACTCTGGGACACCTAACAGAGGACAAGGCAGAGCTAACACATTTGGGGGTGGGCCTTGGAGAACAAACCCCCGTGAAATGTGGCAGAATATAGCCTAGGGAGAAAGCTAGAAAAAGCTGGGAAAGAAACTGAATAAAAAGAGACTCAGAAAACAAGAGGACAAGAAGACTGGGCAAGGCAGGAGAAAGAGCCATTAAAATACAAGGACGATTGAGCTCTACTGGGCCTCCATAGTGAAGAGAAAGAACCTCAAAGGAGAGTCAGGGAAAAGCAGTAAAAAAATATATTCAGAGAGTATGAAGGAAAAAGGTCAAAAAGATCTGTATGGATGAGCAAGGGCTCCTGACCAAAATCAAACACAAAAGGAATCTTAGAAGATATGGGCGCAGGACAGACAACCCAGGAGGAATAAAAACTCTCTGAGAATGTAGGGAAAGCCACAGCCCATCTGGAGTTGAATCTGATGAAGAATGTGAAGGAGAGTGCAAAAGCTTCTACACGTACACTGTAGTAAAAGGAAGACCATGGAAAATGTGGAACCACTGCTGAAGGCGGGTGGGTACCTGGTGACAAAGGACATGGAGAAGACTGACGTACTCAGTGCCTACCTTCAGTGGGGGAGTATCAGGTTAGGGAACATTGAACTGAACTGAACACAGATGAGACCATTGGATCTGACAGGATCCACACAAGTGCTCAGGGGGCTGGCCAACATCATCATGAGGCCACTTCTGATTGTCTTTGAAAGGTCAGGCAGAACAAGGGACATTCCTGAGGACTAGGAGAAAGAAAATGTCCCTCCTGTCTTCCAGAAGAGCAAGAAAATAGAGTCAGGGAACTAGAGATTGGTTAACCTCACCTCAATCCCTGGGAAGGTGATGGGTCAGCTAATCCTGGAAACAATTTCTAAACCTATGAAGAACAAAAAAGCGATTGGGAGTAGTCAGCATGGATTTATGCAGGGGGACTCATGCTTAACCAACCTGACAGCCTTCTGTGACCAGATGACTGGTTTGGTGAACAAGAGGCGATATCTGGATGTTGTGAATCTGTAATTAAGTACGGCCTTCAACACTGTCTCCCATAATACCCTCATAAACAAACCGACAAGGAATGAGCTAGATAAGGGTATGGTAACAGAAACATAGCTGAACAGCCAGGCTCCAAGCCTTGTGATCAGTGGCAAGAAGTCCAGCTGGAGGCCAGTCACTATTGGAGTTCACCAGGGGTCAATACAGGGGCCAACGCTGTTTGACATCTCCATGAATGACAGGATGCACCCTCAGAAAGTCTGCAGATGATACAAAACTGGGAGGAGTGGCTGATACCACACATGGGTGAATTGCCATTCAGAGGGATTTTGCAGCAATGTGCCCTTGTGATGAAGAAGGCCAGCAGCACCCTGGTTTGCATTAGTATGTGTTTGCCACTACATGAGAGGCATGGACACAGCGGAGGGAGTCCACCTTAGGGCCACAGAGATGACAGAGGGACTGGAGCATCTGACACATGAGGAGAAGCTGAGGGAGCTGGGATTGTTCAGCCCGGAGAAGAGAAGGCTCAGGGGAATGTTACCAACGCGCAAAAATACCTGGTCAGGGGGAATAAGTGAGACGGAGACAGACTCCAAACCGGGCAAACTGCTTTAGTTGACTCTGTGTCCTGGTTTGAGCGACACGGGACTAATTTATCTTCTAATACCCGGGAAGACTGCACTTTTAGAAGACTCTGGTGTCTGAATTTGTGAAAATATTTACTTTATAGCCAGCTATGGTATCTGGGTTTCAAGGTCTCAGTGTTTTCGAGCTCGCGAGGTGCAAGGATGAGGAGGAGCGAGACCCGGGCACTTAGCCCAAGCTGGCCAGCAGGACTATTTCATACCATGAATGTGACAGCCAGTATAAATCAGAAAGTTTGCTGCAAAGTTCTCTCTCTCCCTTGATGGCGGCAATCCTGAGAACTTCGTGCCCAGTCCCAGACCCCTGAGCCCTTCCCTTCCTCCTGAAGCCGTAGCCCTCACAGTGTCCAACATTTGCTGTCCACTGCTGGGAGTGCACAGCTTCTACTGATACAATGGGCTGAGTATAATCTGTGCATATTCTGTATTGCTATTGGGATCAATATTGGTTCTTTAGTGCTATTAATGTTAATTATCTAATCTTACTCTATTAAATCTGTTTATACTTCAACTCCTGGGTTTCCTTGTTTTTTCCCGATTCCCCTTCCCGGGTGGCATGGGGTCATCGGGTGATAGAATGATTGTCAAAACGACAATAAACTGTTGTGGGTTTCTCAAATCATAACACCCTGCTTGAGCAGTAGGTTGGAATAGGTGATCTCCAGAGGTCTCTTCAAAACTCAACTATTCTGAGACACCGTGAAATTATTTACTTTGGTTTTCTAAATTTAATTCTTCTCCAAGTATTCCACAGTTTAATGCTGACTGCAGAACCATAACTTTTCAGCAGCAATACTTGGGAGGAGTTTTATAGGTTAGTGTAGATATGGATCAGTTTCTCAAGAAAAATACCTTGTAACTGAAATATTTACATGGATCTTACAATATTGTTTGAGTTGTTTTTTTTTTTTTTAAAGTGATTCATATTCTCTTAGAAAAAGATTTCTGAAGATCAAAAGTAGCGAAGCCTCATTGCTCACAGATTTGTTCTTTGAGGTTTCACTGAAAGCTGGAGGTTTAACTTTTCCATTCTTGGGCATTTGTAAGAGCTCTGGTGTCTAATTTTTCTGACGTTTGATTTGTTGAGACACTTGACCAGACAAGAGACAGCCTGCGCTACAGCTAGCCTAGAACTGCATTTGTTAAACTTCATGGGCCACTTTACATATGCTGATTAGATAGCTTGTTACTGCCAAATAAAGAGGATACTGGCAGAGTTGTCTGATAAGTTGGGTTTCTTTCTCTCCCCCCTACTAGACAGACTTTGCCTCAATACTTACAAGTGCTCTAAGACAAATAAAATTCTGAACTCACTTAGGCAAGGAGACTAACAGGCAGAGAGCAACTGCGTACATTCCTATATCAAATCCAACTTATGACTGCATACTTTTTTTCATAATCTAAACAAAGACTTAAACAAGAGGAAACAGCAAGATAGAACATTTGTATAATAACAAACATGCTGAGCAGTGATATACACATTTCTTTGATTTTATTCAAAGAAAAGGAACTAAAAAGTTATTTTAATAAAAGGCTATTTATACATTTCCAACATCCTGCTTGGCCTTGGAGGCAGAGTTTTCAGAGTTTAAATTATTAAAACGTAAAACTTCATCTCAAAGATACATAATTCCTATCAATGCATATTCCCTTTATGATAAGGTATTTTACAAAGCGCTTTCAGAGTGCAGATGTATTACTGGATCTAATCATTACGCACAGAGAAAAATTACACTATCTGTCGCTCACTTCCATATTTTCATAAAGAAAAATGCACGTAAGCAAGAGAAAGCTAATTTGTTCTTGTCTTCATCGTTCTGAACAGAAACAGTAATAACTGGGGAGTTCATACTTGGAAATAGTAACAAAGGCACACACAAGCTGTGAAATAGCATTTCAGCAGATTTAAAATACATTTTTAACGGGAATTCAGGTGACAAGCTGTTTTGCCATCTGAAGATGGAGAAATAAATATCAATTTTCTCTCCAAAGTTTATGTAAATGAGGATTTTCAACAGAAACTCCGATGGTTTAGAAGGAAACTGAAAAGTCTGTGTCGGGGTTAAAAGCTTCTACAGATATACTAGTAAGAGAAACTTTTGTGGTTTTGCTTTCCACAGTCTTCTCAGAACTAATACCAGTATTACTACAAGTTAACACACTGAAGTTCTTTTGCTAATGATCTAAATATACATATCCCTTTTTGTCATTCAGAATTACGAGTGTTTATATTGCATAATTTTTGCTGTTGGAACAACAAGTCTCATACCTAGGCCATTTAGGACACTGAGGAAGGAGATTTCTATTAAATTAATCTTTGTCAGTCTGCAACAAAGCTACACTCAAATACTGCTACCTAAATTGACCAATATTTTGGCAAAATGAATGAACAAAGAACAGTAGCTCTATAGCACATGGGAGGGTTATTTTGTTTGTTTGTTTGTTTTTAATTTAAATACAGCACACATTAGCGTAAGTCCAAAGCATTTCATTAAAACACTAGGGTGTATCATGCCTCTGGGGCATGATGAGGCATCTTTGAGGAGGAGGCAGATTTGCACAATCTGAGGAACACTGCTTTCTGTGAATTGCACTCCACACTAACAGAGGGGAGACCAACAGCATGTCCTCTACCACCGAACTGTCACAGCTCCAGATGGCCCCTTGCTCCAGGGAACTGTTAACTCTTTTCTTCGCTCCCCCGCTAAGCTTAATATACCTGCTTAAAGAATCCCAGTGGCAGGGTTTGGCTGGAGAAGTTACTCAGGCCAAAGGCCTTACCCGACCTGACTTTCCTCCACCATGCTCCCAAACAGCCTCCTGAAAGTATATCGGAGCTGCCTATTCTAAACCAGACATGGACTTGAGTGTTCGCTGCTGCAGCTTTTTACCTTAAACCCCTCATGAGAAAGAAGTTCTTTCTCCCCATACAAATCCAGCAGTACGGAATTCTGCCCCAGAGAGGATGGCAGAAAGACGGGTCCTTTGCTAAACAAAAGTTACTTACGCCAGTTTGGCATTTTCCTCCGTAATATCGTCTGAGGACTGCTCATTCATCAGTATGGTTTGCTGCAGTATAGAAGTCAGTAGCAAGTTAAATAACCATTATTCATTTTATTTATGAAGAAGCCTCAGCAAAGTTTGTTTGCATGGAGCCATTGACCCTAGCTATTGCAAAATAAGCTGCCTGTCAACATAATCTCCCAGGCAAACACTTTCTAGGACAAAGAATAAGCTTTACTGCTTCAGCTCAATATTTCTTCAAAACTAGAAAAAGTTTAATAAACTGTGATTATTTGCTCAACTGACTATTTAAGACAGGCCCTCAATCTTCCTACATTCACTGTACTCTCACACTTTAATGCAAGATACTGTTTTGCATAGGCAGTTTCTGCCTGGGAAGAGAGGTGCAATCCAACTAGATAAGGGTTATATCAGCTATACTCTAACTATTCATAACATATCAGCTCTTAATTCTCTGGCTTGACTAGTCTTGTGACAGTGTAAAAAATGAGTATGACAACTAAAAAGATGTATATAAAGCTCATTGAGGCAATCTTAAGTCAATATAAATGCGATCATTGGACTCTTAACTGCAGGAACAAATAGAAAAATGCAAAAATGACTGCCACTTTCAGTTACAAATGAGATACCTGCACAACGTGTGATAGGGGAATTTGAAAATTAAGGTAGTTTGTTTTACTTGAAAATTTAAGGAAGTTTTACTAAGAAAACATGGAAGCCACTGTAAAGGTATGTTGCTGGCCACCGTGATTTATGTGGGAACTAACATTAAGCAGGAACTAACAGACTACACAGGCAGTGTTAGCTCTAGGACGGACTGATACCTTACCTGTTCTAACTCGAGTTATCAGTAGCTTTTCACTTTCAATTTTAAATTGTGCTTTTAATTTAAATTCAGTCAATGTCTTGCCACACCATGTGAGATCCTGGCTTTTCTGACAGTGAGTTGCCTTTAAATCTCTACATCCTAACTTCTCATACACAATTAGAGCTACCTTGAAACCTAATTCTTGTACAGTTTCAAAGCAGTACGGTGACAAGAATGTTTTTAAAAAAACACGACTGAGTTCTTAAGCAGAATTTATGAATCCTCCTTCATCTGCATTAATAATTGAGAGCTGTGGAAGAAAAAAATCTATTTGAGAGCGTGCATACACTGTGGCGTTCAGCTTGTGCTACTGGTCAAAAGTCCTGAGGAAAGCATGTACTTTCTCATGTACAGGTAAGCATAATCTCTTATGTATGGCTATGCTCCTTCCAGACTAGAACTAACCTGCATCTGGCAAGCTCAGAACGCAGGCACAGGCACTCAAGAAATTTTGTCTTTCCGCAGCACACCCCAGATTTAAAACGGCTCATGCAATGCATGTTTGCCTATTACACAATGAGCAGAAGAGACAATCTGACGTTTCTGACCCCAGATCCAAAACGCGAGTGTGAACTGTAAAAGCTGAACAGAAGCGCCGGGAAGATTCTTCATATGAATCCCTTCAAAAAGGGGGGCAACATTGCCATAACAAGACTTGCCGTGAATACTGTAACGAAATAAAGGCAGGACTAGATGGCTTAGATGATCAGTAACGAGCAACGCACTCTCATTACCTGGGCACTAACCCAAACCCAGCCAAGGCTGGCAGTCGCCAGGTTGCTTTACTGGGGCGCGGGCCCTGCTGAGGGCATCCACAGCCTGACTGCGGGCATCGCCCCGTCCTCTGGGCATCGCCCCGTCCTCTGGGCGCTGGTCGGGCTCCGCACCCTCAGCGACGTCCAGGTGCACACCTAGGCTGGAAATAGCAATCCTACCCTGCAGCATTCCAGGTCGCCGAGAAAGCTTTCAGGCTCAAAAAAAACCCAGTGAATAAAAAAACAATAAAGGCTACGCAGCCCTATCAGCCCACCCGTGATAAACCAGCTCGGCAACAACCGGCTGCCCCCAGCCCTACTTCTGCGGATGAAGGGCCGGCGTCTCCTCAGCCGCGCCGACAAGGCCTTTGCGGGGCAGGGGGCGTTTTTGAAAGCCACGGGCAAAAATCCGACGATGAGGAGCCAGCGCCTCCGCCGCCACCGCACCCCGCCTCAGCGGCCGCCGGGCCGGGCCGTCCCCCGCCCGCCCGTCGCCCAGTGGTGGTGCGGCCGCGCCCGTCGCTCCCGCCGCCCCGACACCGCACCACCCTCGCTACCGCCCGGCACCGCCAGCCCGCCCCGGCCCGGCGGGGACGCCCCCAAGGTCAGTCAGCCGGCGGCGGAGCGACAGGCCGGGCCGAGCCGAGCCGGGCCCTACGCGGGGAAGGGGCGGCGCGGTAACGGATTTCACCGCCCGCCCCGCCGCCAGCCCCGTGACTCGCCGCTCCGCCTCTCCGGGGCCGCCGCCAGCGCGGGGCGGGCGGGGCCTGCGCCTGACAGAAAGGCGGGGGCGGGTGGTGGCAGGCAGGCAGGCAGGCCGGGCCGGTGGCTCGTCAGTGCGTGGAGGCCACCGGACCGGTGGAGGAGCAGCCGCAGCCGCTGTAGCAGGAGGCGCTTCGAGAGCCCGCCCGCGGCAGCTGCCGCGCCGCACGCCGACAGGCCGCCGAGCGACCCTCCCCTCCCCTCGCCTCCGCTCCGTTGCCGGCTCCTACTCGGGCCGCTGCGCCCCGGGGATGGCGGTGTTGGCCCTGGCTCTGGAAGGACTCGCCATCTTCGGGCTCATCCTTTTCGTCGTGCTCTGGCTCATGCACTTCATGTCCATCATATACACGTAAGCGTGGGCCGCGGCGGGGGGAAATGGCGGCGCGGGGGAGGGGAGGGGAGGGGATGGCGGCGGCGTTGTTTCCTCGCTCCCCTCCACCCGCCCATCGCTCCGAGAGCGGCCCCGCCGCTGAGGAACGGGGCAGCGGGCCTCGTCCCCCCCGCCACCGCACCGCCTGCCCTCCGGCTGTCAGGCACCGGCAGCCTCCCCGCCCCGGGAGCGGGACCGGCGGGGCTCACCTGCGGGCCGGTGTGGGGGGCAGCGGCCGCCGCCCGGGTCCTGCGGGGCCCGGCCCATCCCGGGGACAGGGTCGGCTGTTGTGAGGGCTCGGCCGGTACCCTGCCATCGGTGCTCCCTTCTCCGTAGGTTTCTGCCGCCGGGTTTTGCGCCGTGGTCTTTGCTCCTTCAGCGCTGCTAGGGAAGGCTTGGGTTTTGTTTCTTGCTGGTACGCACCTGTGAAGCCAGGCTTTTCCGCTGATGGTGGGAGACCGAGGTGCGCAGCAGTTAGAAAATGTGGGCTTTTTATTTTGGCTGTGCAACGAGCGTACAGCAGAACAACTGAAATAGCGCGGTACCCTGTGCCAACTAGACGGAATTTTAGCTGTAAGTACACTTTTTTTTTTTTACCCCCCTGAGAAATAATGGTAGTACTAGTAAAAAGAAGTATACGTAGTCTGTGCAGACCCTTCTTGGATAACTCCAAGGAAAAATGCTTAAGAGTTTGCGAGGAGTGTTTGTTTTGGTGGCTGATAAACAAAGCAGATTCCTGCTTGAGCCTGGCAGAGGAACTGACTGTCAGTACGTGAGGAAGGGATTAAGAACACACCTCCCTTTCTGTAGGAGACCATGTTTTTACTCTGTTAAATAAAAGGCCACTGTTGCATCCTTACAGGAATTAGAAGATACCTGAATTGCCGTTAGCTTTGCTTGTGCTTATCTGGTCTCCTTTCTTGCTGTTCCATGTGCATCTGATGGGTATCTGTGATAAACCCCAGCCCTTGTTGAAGGCAGAGCTCCTCTTGAACTCATGGATGCTAGAGATTTGCTTCTGCTGCCCTTGGTCATGGTTGCCTTGCTCTTTTCTTTTAATGTGAAATCACTTATAAACTCTGATCATTTTTTGGTACTGTAGTTCAGTTGTCTTTAGATCTTACATTTAATGGATAATTACCTTCTTTCTTGAAAATTAACTGTATGGGTTGTCTTGGGCACAAATGGCAGGATTTCCGTACTGCACAGCTGCAAGGGTGCCTGGTGGGGGAAGAGACCATGGACTACCGTGAGCACAGCTGATTCTGGACATCTTTGAAGCTGATGAAAACAGCCCATTGCATGCTAAAACCTCAGCCTACCGGATAAGCATGTGTGGTGCTGCTGCTCATAAATCTTTTAGAAAGAGTGGCAGCTGTGAGGGGCAGGAGACACAAATGGAGATGGGGGAAAGACATGCGAGAGGATAACCAGGAGGAAAAAGGATGAGGCACGCTAGGAGACATGTGAGGAGAGAATAGAGGAGAACCAGAGGAAGGGGACACTGTCAGGCAGCCCGTGCCATGGGAGCTACACCCTCAAAGGGACTGCCCACTGTGGAGGCTGCACGCTGGAGCAGGGACACTCCTGAATGGACTGTGGGCTGCAGATACGCCATGTCAGAGCAAGTATATGTACCCCTGAAGGGACTGCAGCCTGTGGGCAACTCATGCTGGGGTGGGGATGCCCTGCGGGACAGCAGCCTGTGGGTGACCAAACCCCGAGGAGATTGCAGCCCATGGCAGACCCATGCTGGGGCAGAGACTCTGCCAAAGGCATTGCAACCTGTAGGTAAGTCACTCCAGAGCAGGCACACCTGCTGGAGCAAAGTAACAGTTCAGAAGCAACCAGCAGTGGAGGAAAATGAGTGAGAAGCAAGGCGTGGCAGAAAAAACCCATTACGCACTGACCCTTGCCTTCTGCGTCGCCTCGCTGAAGGGCTTGGGAGGGACTGAGTGTAAGGAGCAGTGAAAACAAGAGCAGTTGAGATAGGAAGGTGGGGAGGAAAGGTTTCTGACTGAAGCTGAGCCTGGGAAAGGGTGACAAAAGGTGCCTCCCTAAAAGTTGGTTGTCTCTCTTTTTTTCTGAATACCCAAATTAATAATTAGCTGTCTGTTAATTGACAATAATTTAAAGGAAGTAGAATTCCCTGAGTTGAGACTGTTTTGCCTGTGACAGTAACTGGTGGGGAATGCAGGTAGCAGCTGGACCTGGTGTGGCCTGGCACTGAAGTATGTGGCCACACACTGCAGGGGTGTGAAACCTGGAAGGAGTTGTGGGTTTTGTTATTAGGGATTTGCTTTGCAAGTGTATGTATTGTGTATGGGGACATAATGCAAACAACATGTTATCAGGTGGAAAACTTGCTGGCTGTGAAGGGGATGGCTAAGAATTGGGGTGGTCTTGTCCCAACCTTTGAGATCTCTGGAGAAAAGTGTGCTTCCAGTAGGGCTCTTGAGGTAACATCTCAGCAGGTCCAGAGCCAGGAGCTCACTGTCTTTGTCAGAGTAATGGGCTGGTGGTAACAGAGATATTGAGTGTTCAGTGCTTTAAGGTGGCCCTTGGTTGGAGGTGAGCAGCTGGTAGCACTGAAGTGACCAAATTGCAAGCTGTGCTAGGTTGGCAGGCTGTTGTGGAGGAACTGCCCCAGTTACAGTGATTTGGCAGGTCTGTGGAAACAGGACGGCTGCTCCACATAGTGTGACCGTGCAGCTGCCCTTTGCTTGTGGTGAAATTAAAGAAACGTTGGACACTTACAGCAGCCATCCCAGGGAGATGTCCTTGCAGTGGCAGTGGTGGTGCTGGGAAACAGGAGCTGGTGGGATGTAGCTGGTGGCTGGAGAAAGCACTGCTCTGGTGAGGATGGACCCTGTGCCACATGTAAGTAGGACCAGCGCAAGGGAGGAGGGCTGTGGGCTTCTCTCTCGGAATGGTATGTGGAGGAATGGCTTGGTCCTGCAAGCAAGATACCCCTGTGAAGGGAATTTAGCAGAAGGAGGTAATCAATTGTGTTTGCTTTGACTGCTGGAGTGCATTTATGGGGAAGGTACCCCAAATAGACAGTGACTGCTGGATGCAGTGCTGAACTGGTGAGTTGAAGGGCTGATCTTTTGGTTCCCCATTGGTATTTTAGATATTTGGTTTAGCAAAATGCTTAGAACGTGTTAATTAAGTAGATGAATGGGATTATTCAAGGAAGTAAGCTTTTTTTTGGTCTTGAAGTGCTGTCAGTGGTTATTGTTAAGGTCATGACAGCATTCCAGCTGTGTTGGTTTGTGCTGTAACTGCTTTAAAAGATGTAGGTTTTAGATATCTAAGATACTATACAAGGTTTCAGTTGAGGAAGAATGTCTGTTCTTCCATACTGCATTTGCAAAATCTGATTCTTGCTACCTCTTTCCCCCCAATGCCTTTCCCTACTTTGAATGGTTTTGATTTATAAATAAGTATAGTAGAATGGGTTGATTTCATACTGCTTTAAAATAAACAGGTGGGTGCATGAAATGCAAATAGCCACACTGTTAAGTCAAAAGGCCAATCTTTATAAATTGTCTAATGTATGCGATTATGAAATGGTCTTGGTTTGGTGATCTTTCTGTAATACTGAGTCAGTGAAGTAAATGCAATAAACATGGACCAAATAGCAGGTTTTTGTAGCTAGTAGTTAGATAAAGTGCAGTCTGCATATGTTACTCTGCACAGTAAGGGCTGTCGGAGTTGCTGTCCTTTATATCCAACTCGGGACCTTGACTAAGACCCTTCCTTGCTTGCATATAGGCTCTTCAGCTGGAGTTGAGCCACCAACTGATGCAGTAGGAAGAGTTCAGTGTCAGATATTATCTGATATACTAGCTCTGAAACCATCTGAAGTTCTGTAGTTGTATGAACAACTAAAATGAACTTTCAGAACTAAAACCAAATTTATAGCTATATCTGAAATGGAAGACTGTGTCCATGATGTGCTAATAAGGAAAAAATATTTATAGCATTGACTAAAGTGTCATTCAGGAAACCGAGGAGTAAATTTTTCTATTTCAGCAGTTTATTAAAATAGTTATTTAGTGATTCTTACTAACTTCTGGTCTAAGGACATGCAAAGACTGGAACAGAAGTCTTGTGAAATCAGGGAAAAAGTAGAAAAAGAAAAAGCAACAACAAAAAAACCCAAGCTAAAGCTGTTTTTTTTTGAGGTTTGTGGCACTCGACACATCTTGTAATTCTGAATCACTGGTTAGCAAGATCTGTGGCAGTGGATTTGCTGTTTTAACTGTATTTCAAAATAGATGGTTCTAGCTTAATAACAATAGGAGCTTTCTGAACATGGTGTCTCTCTTTCTAAAATAAAGCTGGCAAGTGAAGCCTGCAGAACCTAGAAAATGCCTTATTTAAGCATAATCAATCTGATCTCGGTTTCCCTACTATGTCTTCAAACTTTAGTCTAAAAATGAAAGAAAGGTTTTATACTTTTTTTTCTCTGAATAACTTTCTCACTTTTAGTTGTTGGTCACTATTTCAACTTGAGCACCAAGTAGAGTTGTTACTGTAAATTTATTGTAGGACTGAGGAGAGGCAATAAAATGGCCTTTAAGTTAAGGAAGTCAAATTCAGTCTTTGGTGACTTGCACTAAACATTGCCTCTGCCACAGAGTTACTAGGAGATGTTTGGTAAATCTGTTAAGCTGTTTATATCTTGCTGCTTTATGTGTCTGGTCCACAAAGCTGGAATCATGGAGTCGTGCTCTGGTTTTGAGTCTCCATTGCTCTTGTAACAATTGTCAGTAGCACTTCTAATTGTAGCACTTAATGTATATCACTTTCTTTCTTGAAGGTATCTGCAGTCAGTTGATACTGAGGTTGTTCATTGCTTTGGTTCCCAGGTGTAAGTGGAAAGGGGAGTGTATGTTATTTAATTGATAAATATATTGCTAGTTTTAGCTTTTTAAAAGAATTTAATTGTCTGTAAGTTACTAGAGTCAATGAAGAAATAATGAATTCTACATTCATGTGGCATTTGGATGTAATTGGGCCCATTGTTCCTTGTCTGCTGAGTGAAACCCAAGACTTTGAGACACATAAATGTCATGAAACACCTGAATGTAACTAAAAGTAATTAATAGCCTTAGTGTAATGTATATGTACACAAGGAGGACATTCAGTTTGCACAGATGCATAAAACTCAAGTTTCCTGGAGTATTTTTGCAAGGTTGAAGAGCTTTCTGAGTATGGCTTCCAAACCTAAACAAAAAACCACACATAGCTGATGTTTGACTTCTGGGCTTTGGTTTGTTGTTTTATGTGAAGACATTTTGATCTTTTGATTGATAATCTATTACTGTGTAGTAATTGTGACCTTTCATCCTTAAGAAAATAAAAATTCTATTTTTCTTGGCCCTATTTGATTTTCTTGTCACCCTGTTTTTCTTTGTCCCTCCCTCGCTGCTCAGTCCATGATTTGTGTCCACGCTTACCCTGCTCTGCTCTCTGACCTCTCCGCTCGTCTTCTGCTGTCTTCTTTTCACCTTCTTGCTTGTTGGTGGCGCTGTCTCTTCCTTTGGACTGTCTTATGTTTTTCCACTGTCAGCATCTGGCCATAGATTGGTTAAAGTGGCTGTTAAGAGAGGTAGTAGTTATTCACTGTAGGGTTGCGTTTTCTTTGGTTTGTGGAAGTGCCTCAGAGGCAGTCACGTCACAGATAGGAGCTGGGAGGGGATGTAGTGTAGATCTGATTTAAAAGGCGATCTTTAGAGAAATTGCCTGTTACTATCAAGCGTTACCAGGCATAAGTGAACTAACATTCCGATAGACTTTGATGGAGATAATGAAAATACTCATTTCTGAGAGTAGAGGTACCCTTTGCTCTTCTTGATAATCAAACTCAAACAGGAAGCTGAGAAGTGTGATTGTACTGGAGTTTCTCCAGGAAGTGACTGGAAGACGTCTAGCACATGCAGAATATTGCATCTGTTCTTGGGTTTGTCTTCATTCCTTAGTTGAATCTTTATTGAACCTCAACAATTTACACTGAAATTTTCCATGCAGGTTGTCTGCCTTGGGGTGAGTAGTTTTTCCAGTTGTGTAGCTGATGACAAGCTTGATGTAAAGTGTTGGTAGCTTTAACAATAGGTTGTCTGTGATCTTGTATATGTGGAACGGGGAATGAAGCAAACTCATGATCTGCATTAGTAATCTCTTTTTGCAGAAAATCTTAGAGGCTTAAAAGCAAACAAAAAAGGACTTGGATGTTTGACCACAAACTGGGACATTGGAGAAGCATGGGAAGTCGGAATGTTTTCTAAGGCTTCTAGTTGATCTTGGGTAGCATTTTTATCTTCCTGCTCTTTCTCTCAGTAACCCTGTCTCTTGTAGTATGTGCATTGAGGACAGACCCAACTTTATGCAGAAACCTTAAGGTACTTGCTGCAACTGTTACATCCGTACAGTTTGATGGGTTGCTTTTACTCAGCAAGTGAATGACGGCATTGTAGCAGAGGGAAATTGAAGGACAGTAATGTAAAGAGATGAAGTCAAGTACAGTTACTGGGGAGAAACACAGGGAAATGACAGGGTATGGGAACACACAAGTGGCTGAGACTTTAACAACTTAGAGCTAGAGCTGAGAGTCAGTTTTTTGGCACTATAAAGGAAACTGGAGTGCTTCAGGCTGTAGAGGCCTGTTGAAGGTTCAGTTCCAACACCCTGCTCAAAGTTGGGCCAAATTTCAGCAGTTTGCTCTATGCACAGTGCATAGATAGGATAATGAAAGACTGTGACAGAAGATGGAAACCACTGAAGGGATGCTAAGTTTGATATGCACAAAATCATCAGGGGTGAGTGCTGGGGCCAGTAGTGTTTGACATCTTCTCTAATGACCTGGAGGATGGGACATATCAACAAGTTTGCTGATGATACAGAACTAGGAGGAGTGGCTGTCATACCAGGTGAGTGTGCTGCCATTCAGAGGGACCTGGGCAGGCTGGAGAAATGGTCTGACAGGAACCTCATGAAGCTCAGCCAAGGAAAATGCCAAGTCCTGCACTTGGCAGGAATAACTCCATGCATCAGCACAGGCTGGGGCTGACTGGCTAGAAAGCAGGTTGGCAGAGAAGGACCTGGGAGTGCTGGTGGATGCCAATTTGACTGTGAACAGCAATATGCCTGTGGCAGCAAAGAAAGCCTACAGCATCCTGGGCTATGTTGCTGGCAGGTTGAGGGAGGTGATCCTTCCCCTGTACACAGCACCAGTGAGGCCATGCCTGGAGTGCAGTGCAGAGTTTTGGGCTCCCCAGTATGAGACACATGGATATACTGGAGCAAGTCTGGCTTAGGGTTACAGAGATCATAGTGGCACTGCAACATCTGACATAAAAGGAGGAGCTGAGAGCTGGGACTACTCGGCCTGGAGAAGGCTTGAGGCAGGTCACATCAATGTGTGTAAATAACTGATTTCTGGGAGAGTGAAGGGGTGTGAGGAAGACTTAGTGTTGCCCAGTGACAGGATGAGAGACAACAAGCACAAATTCAAATGAAAGATTTCCATTTTAAACAAAACAAGACTTTCATGGTCGAACACTGGAACAGGCTTTTCAGAGAGGTGGAGGCTCCATCCTTGAAGATGGGAAAGGCTGACCGGAAGCTCCTGAGCAGCCTAGTCTAGTTAACCCCACTTTGAGCCCAGAGCGTTAGAGTAGCTGATCTTCAGAGGTGCCTTCCTGCCTCTGTTGTTATCTGATTTTGTGAAAGATGACACCCAGGTTCCTACCTGGACTGTTAGGGAGCTATAGACTGAGAAGGAGGTTGTACGAAGGATGTGAGTTGTGTATATTGCTTATTTTAAATGAGTTGAAATTTACCTGACACTGTGTAGTCACAAGACTTAAATTTAGGTAATCCTTAGGGGAAGACACGTTTGGAGAAAACAGGAGTTAATTTTTGAGTTATTTTTACTAAGATTGTGGTTGAATGAGTTTCTCTCTTACAAGATTAATAATTGGGGAAAGCAAAACAGTGCAGAACCAAAAATTGGAGACTGATAACAATGTGGGAGGAAACCCGTAATGTTGGAGGCAGATAGGGAAGGCCAATTTTTTAATAGAGTCAGGAGGATAAGATACAGACTATAAACTTTGGGGTGACAGTATGGTAGTAGTGGTTCTGAACATGAATGATTTAACAGAATGCGAGGAACCAAAGCCTAGATTAAAGACTGCCTAGGGTAGATTTAAAGGACAGAAATTGTGGCAGACTGGATGTTATGCTTATGTTGAGAGGAGGGAAGGTGGCGCAATAGATGTGACAAGCAGGCTTTAAAAACAAATGACATCTGTTTGAGTGATTTGCATGGAAGGGGAAGAGAAAAGACTGCAAGATTCAGAGTATGTACGGTAGAAATTAAATGGGTTGGGTTAGTGGAGCATGCGGAGCTCTTGGAGGGCAAAAAAACATCCAGCCTTGTATTACAGTTGCAGTGGAAGAAGCTGAACAGTGGTATGAGGAAGAATATAATCTTTTTGTTAGCTTTTGTGAAGATACGAAGATTTCAAGGAAGTTTAGAGAAGTTGAGGGTTTACATGAACCATGTTTCCATGAAGGCCTAACTTTTGATTAAGGTGGGTGAGTAGAGTGGTAGATGATAATCAATGACTTTAACAAAAATTTCACCAAATTAATTTTCATAACTGCTCTGTGGCATGCTAAGTATATAACTAGTTTTACTTGTTTACTAGATCACCCTTCAGTATTTGTGTCCATTACTCCCTGGGAATTGCATAATGCCAAATAGTGGTGTCAGAGTTCACTGGGATTTTTACTTTTTATTTTAACTGAAAGCAGGTTCTTTGGTTAATGTTGGCTTTTCATTTTATTGAAGACTATGGTTTAAAAGAAATGATTAATTACTTTATTGTGAGAAATATTTTGCTATGGATTAAAAAAAGCTTTTCATTTTGCTGATTGCAAGGTGAATATTTTTTCATTTTCTTAAATATGTTGCATTTAATAGTAGTGGATGAGGACCAAGGCTAGACTATACCCTGTCATAATTGGACTGGGTGAATTCATGCCCTGAGGCAAATTATTGAAGCTGTAGCATGCATAAAGGAAGTCTTATGCTGTCCTTTAGACAAATAAGGTAAAAACATGTTTACAAGTGTAGACGAAGATAGAAAGCTGAAGTGAAGCATTGTACAAAGTGAAAGATTAGGACTATCTTGGCAGTGCTACTTCTAACTCTTTGATTTTGGGATTGTTGTATTTCTTAAAGTAATTTTTGAACACCTGATAGGTGCTTCTAGCGGACCAGATTTTTTATTAAAACAGTGGGGTAACTAATAACATATCCGTGTTGCCAATTTGTGCTGATAGTTGGTTTGGTCTGGTTTAGACCACTTGAATTATTGTCCCTCTCTTCAGAAACACCTCTTTGTAAACCAAAGACTTTTTTGGTTTGCCGCCCCGCATTGGTAGGGCTCATCTCAGCTTTGTCAGCAGTACAATCCATGAAGAGGAATCTGTAAATGAAGTTAAACATTCATTTTTGTGTTGTTTGCAAGTGTCCTATTTTTATTAAGTGCTTGTCTTGAGGTCTTGGTTCAATATGCCTGTATGGTAATGACTTCCCAGGTGACTGCTGCTTTGGTTTGGTAATGGGTAGTGTACTACACTTCCTTATGAAGCATAAAAAATATTTCTCTAGTTATATGTATACCTTGTTAGACATAGAATAATCAAACCACTGACAATCAGTTTTCAGTCAATGTACTGAGCTGTTACTGAGGAGATATACTTCTTCAGCTTAAATCAACTGGCATTTTTCTTACAAGCCTTGCTAAAGTAAGATTCTGGGTTAAAAAGAGGTAGAAAACTTTCAGACGCATCTCCTTCAATGAGAACGTGTATTTTTGAACTGTAGAATATTAATAATAACAGGAGTAGCAACTTGAAAGTGAGAAATTCTTCCTGCCTTCATCCTCACAGACCTCTCTGATGGGCTAGGGAAGAGGGGGGAGTAGATGGGATTTTTCAGGCTGCAGGGGTCTGTGGGTTTTTAGCTGCTTTTCTCTCTGCCTGCTATAATGACTGCACAGTGTGAGGTGGTACAGTGGGTGGTTGAAATAGTGTTAAGGGTTGTACCTATTAACCTTTTGAAATACTAACGAGATATTTCAAAATTAAGATGCTCCACGCTTCCTGTTAAGCAGTTTTGAGAGATGATACATAGGTTTTGTAACAGCGTTTCCGAGCAGATTTTTTAATGTAGATTGTGTAGTGATGAGGGAGATAAATGGTTTTTTTGAGGGTCTGTGAACAAAGTGTTGTGTGTCTGTTTGAAGACAGGTGAAATTTACCAAGTTAGTCTTTCTTGTCTGTTGGAAATGTAAAAAAAAAAAAAAAATCGCCCTTCTGAAATGTTGTCAAATATGGCATTGAATGTAGAAGTGTAATTTTAACTTAACATTTTGTTTCAGAGGTTTTTTATAATTGCTTTCTTCAGTTTCTGATGTTCCTTATCGGAGGCTTATTGAGGCTTTCCAAAGGTGTTTGCGGTGGGAGGACAGTGACACTGTCTCGCTGACAGTTGTGTAGTCCAGACAAAGTTTGCAGCTCTTTTTATTACCCCAACTGGGGGTAATAGGGCCTGGGACTATGTGTTCAAACTTGTGTGAATTGGTGTTTGAGTAAGATTTCAGCTTCAGTGGTATACTGTTTTGTACACTGGAAACACTTGCAGCTGAGTTAATGGAGTAAAAAATAGCCTGTCATCCACTGAAGACTAAGAAAAAAAAATACTGGCATGGTGTCTGCTTTATGATTTGTTAATGTAGTTTCTGTTCAGTTGTTAACACAATTCTGTTACTGGCAGTTAACTGTTGTGGAAGCCTTAAGGGAGAAGAAACTGAAAAATGTTGATGGGTGATGGGGATCTTTGCCACAAAGGGAGCAGTAAGGAGCAACCTGGGGTCTGTAGGAAGCAGGTTATATTACTGTTTAGCAAATAATGTTGTCATTTATACTTGTTCCTTATGAAATGAATAGGGCCGAGCTATTTTAATCCTATAGATTTGCAAAATAAAAGTAAGAAAAACAAATTAAATCGTCTCACAGTAAAAGTGTTCTGAGGCTTTGTGTTTTAAAAGATCCTGTACTTAACATTGAGGTGTTGATCGTGTACTAAAAGCTCTGTGCTGTAGTTGGTGTATCTGGCCCAGAGTTACTGCCATCCACTGGAGATGCTTTCATAAATAAAACAAATCATGCTGGATGTTTTCTGAAGTTGCATAATGTTTGTTGCAAGGAGTCTGTATCGAAAAGCAGTTTTATTTTTATGCCTCATTGGCTCTTGATTTGATGCTCAAATGGATAATCCAAATCCCCTCCTACCCCTACACATTTCTAAACATTTCTGCCATTCTAATCTGCCTTTAGTGAGCATGTGGCTATGTGGTGACTCAGATCAGCAAGCTAGCTTTTTCTGTGGGATAGTTCTCTGATCAGCAGGCTGATCCAATTTATCTTGTGGTGCTGACTGCTTTATAGCCACCAGTAGGCTGAGGGTGTGGGAAAGCAGAAACGGGGAATGAATTGCTATTTTGATGGCAGCCTGCAGATAGACTACAAGGAAAAACTGTGTGTTCATTTTAATGCTTGGTATGATCCAGCAATGCCTGTGTTGTAGGCAACTTGTGTTTTTGTTAAGCACACTTCACTTCAGCTTGCTGAACTGTAAACTATCTAGGATTCAGACAGTAAAAGGGTTCCCATTACTTCAGGTTTAACTGCAATCTACTGTATGAGAGTGTTTGTTTCCCTTTTATTGTATAGGGGCAGGGAAGGGAGTAGGAAAGCAATTTCTAGATTAAAAAAAGGGAGTGTTCGCTGGTTTAAGATGAGATCTGTCATGTTTGCTCTTACTTCTTCCTGAAAGATAAGTGTTTTTTCTACTTAAAACTCCAAAACATGTTTGAAAGAAGTTTAAATTCCCCCTTCTCTCTCCCCCTTTTTAAAAAAAAAAAGCTTTATCAAGTTATGAATTGCATCTACTGTATGTGACTTGTGATAACATTTGGAAGATGCTTCTTAAAGAATTTCAGCTGTGTATGAAGGTTTCAAATTCAGAATGTCAAATAGCACTAGATTGGATTTCTGCTGTTCTACACTGTATGATTTTGTTTGTCTTTACTTCAGTCAGTGGCTAGTAATACTACTTCCCAAAACTGGAAGAGCAAATTTTTTTTTTTGTTTGGTTTTTCAGAACATTTGCCTTCTGAAAAATTACAGTGATCACCATCTAGGTTCTGTGTCACTCAATTCCATCTCATGACCTTTAATTTGACTTTTTTTTTTTTGGTGGCAAAGCTTTGACTGTTGTTATTTTGGAACTTGTTTCTGAGGTTTGGGTTTGTTTTTTTTTTTTAAATCATTCCCCTTCCTCTCCACTACCCATTGTTACTTCAGTGCATTACATTCTAAGGTGTTTTTTCTTTTTTTTTTTTGTCTGGGGTGGTATATGTAGTACAGAAGAAAATGTGCATGGAAAGTGATTGAAATGTTTGGTCTGCTTTCTACCCTCAGCTGGCATGTGATGAAGCACTAACCAATTGCAGCATGCTTTTCAACATAAACTTCCAGTATGCAAACAGCAGGATTACATTCCTCGTTTTCAGGTTTTTTTTGCCGGCATGCACAAACCTATGACTGTTTCTGTGCTGGCAGACAACCCCAAGAAGTCTGTACTACAAAGTGGGTACCTGAACCTTACCCACCATTTCCTTCTTTCAGACTTGTCTACTTACCTCAGTCTTGACAAAATCCCCAGAAACAAAGTGACATGTTAACTGTTTTTAATTACAACTGCTGTCATACTAAAAGTGACACTAGGTTTCCTCCTAAGTCCTTTTTCACTTGTCGCCAGCGGTGTGTTCTGCTGCTCCCTGTTGTTAGATCTGACACTTGTGTAACTGTTAGGTCAGTGGGTGGATTGTCTTGCTGTGTCCATATGGCCATTGAGTCAGGTGTAGGCAGTCTTGCCAGTTGCTCACCTGAGAACACTCTAGTTGGCTGGTGGGATGGGTTGACCTGGGCCAGCAGTCAAGTGAAGGTGTCCTGAACTTGCATCAGCATATTTCTGTAGGGCAGTCTTCCTTTCAGCCAAGAGAGGTAGAAGGGTGGCATGCCTTAAGTATTACTTTGAGTCAGTTCTGAACATTGGCAGTGTTTTATGCTAGTAATTAATTCTAGTTAGCTGTCTCTGGCAGACAAATAAGGGCTGGGAGCAAGTTATAAGGGAGTTACTGCTGTAAAGGAGAGCTGTGATGCAGAGTTGGTTGTGGAAGTCTTCAGGGTCCTGACCCAAATGTTTCTAAAAGAAAATGTTGTGCCCTTGATGCTTCCTTTATGCTGACGCTGGTCCTCCTCTGACTCCATGGTGAATGGCCTTATGCTGCTCATCCATGGGTAGCTCAGCTCTTCTGGAAGCCCACTGAAGCCTGAGGAGGAAGGAGACCCTATTCCTCATCTCCTCCCACGATCTTGGCAGGATATTCACAGCCACTTCTTGAACATGCTCTGGACCTTCTTGCAGCCTTCCTTAAGGTGCCCCAACTCTAATTTGGCAGAAGACAACCTGAAGTGGGAGGAAAGAAGCCAGATTTAACTTTGAGTGAGTTGAGGCAGGATTGTATGGGCACGATGTCTTGTTTGACTGGTGTTGATGGCAGCACTGAGAAGGAACACGGGGGATCTTTGCTGCTAGTGAATCTGCATGATCATCCTTTCAAACTGCATACTTGCTAAGTTAAACTGGAAAAAAAGCTAACATAACTATAAACCCCTATGTAATGTGGTGGTCTGAGTATCTCAACTTGGTCACTGTGGGATCAGACAAATGTCAGCACCACTGAGAAGCACAACACATCCCAGAAAAAGAGGGGAAAGGCGGAAGGAGGGAGTGACTCTGAGCAATAGCCTGTAGTTAAACTGGTTCAGCTATGTTATAAAGCTCCACTGGGCGGTGGGGGGAAGGTTGAAAACAAGATCAAGATGTTTAGTTCTTGCTTTAAGAATATTTCTGTCCATTTTCTAGGAGGCCTGTGGCCACAAGTGATGATGGTTTTTGTTTCATATAGTTAGCAATTTTCAAATCTGTCTGAAGTCTAGGAGGTCCCTAAAAGGAGTAATAGTGTAGTAGCCCTCTTAATGCACAGTAGTATGCCTGTGTGCTTAAATCTGGGTAGAGCAGTATGAGAAATAAGTACTTGATAATAGTGTGTTATTCAGGCGTAGTTGTGTCATTACAGAGAGTCCTCTTACGCTTCTCTGCCTCAATACCCAAGTGTCTTGTCTTGCTTCCTGGTGGGGTGGACCAGAGCTATGACAGAGGCTGCTCATGCAAACCTCTTCCCTCCTGCCTTCACAGGCAGGCAAAAACTTGCACTGTCGCTCCCAAGCCAAATGCTGTCTTGAATTCATGACTCTGATATATATATATAAATAAAATCTTATTCCATCTGTGGAATTTATCATAATTATTTTTATATATAAAAGGGCAGTTTCCATATAAAAGTGTTCTTGATTACTTAATTGTAACACGGTCAGATTATGGTGTAAAACATTACTGCTTTTTGAAAAATAAGTTTTGAAACTTACTTGGTAGTTATGTATGCAGCCTTATGTGGAATTGTCTTTACACCATTACATTAATGTGGTAGGATTTTAAATGGGCTAATGCTACCCTTTGTGAAGTAAGGGTGCTGTTAACCCTTTCATGAATTTAGGGGTTGTCTGTAATAGTTGATTAACTCCTCCAATCTTTCTTTCAATTGTATTTAATGCACTGACAAATGTGGTGTATCCCCAGCAAACTTCATTTTTTCTTCTGGGCATAAAGGTACTGACTTTTGGAAATGTTTTAACACAAGATATGGATAAAAAGTAAGGAAGATATGGGGAGGTCATCCACTTTACCTTTTTGTTGCCAAAAGAAGCAGGATAATCTTACATTTTATTTCTCCTGTTCAAGCTGAGATCTGTCTGTTGCTCCATAGCAGACCAACACTACACAAACACCTGTGTGAAATAGTTCAGCTCACTAATATGAAAATGAACTGGGAAAAGGGGGCGTGTATAAATTCAGAATTAGAAGCAGGACAACAGCCCCTTTCAGAATGATCTGCTGGTTTATTTCGATGGCCTGTGGAACCATAGCCTTCAAGGGATATCTTCAGTGTTTCCTGCATCTTGTTACTGCTGCCTTGCAATATTTAAGTATCTGTTACAAATTTCTGACCAAGAATTATTTACCTGCCCCTAATAGGATAATTCTTTAAGTAAAGTAGCTGCTGAGGGAAGGTTGAAATGAGTGAATAAAGAGTGTTTAGTTTTTTTCAGCTGCTTTTAAAAGGCTGAGGTACCTTTTCGTTCCTCTCTCTATAGACTGTTCCTATCTCAGCTGAGAGACCCAGCAGTCTGTCTACTGTAGCAAGCTTTGTTTTTGCTAGAATACTTTCTTGCCCTTAATGGGGTGAGGGGAGGAAGTGTAGTCTTGGCCTTTAAAAAAAAAAAAAAATTTGTTTCTTAATTTGGTATAGCTTAGCAAGAATTCATCATGTAGTATACTGGGCAGTGATAACTCAGTAGCTGGATTTTGTCTTTGGAAATACTTTCCTCTGCTGAGAGTAGAAATCTAGATTACAGTTCCTTTTGTAGGTTCATATCATGTTAAGGAACCAAGTTTGAGGAAAATTTTGCAGATGCCTCTTACATGATATAGGATAGTTGAAGTATAGCTCCTGATGCTATTATGCACACTGCTGCTTTTTCTTTCCCCACCTACGTGCACCAGAACACTTAGAAGGAATTTCAGTTTCACTACCTAGGGATTGCAGGCTGATCCATTTAATATATGTAGGTGCAAAAGTGCTTATAGATAACCTGGCTACTGGCCTTTCACACACAGGATCTGAAAGTGCTTTTAAAGTGCTCTGCCAGCATCTGTTTCAAAGTTCAAAGTTGTTATGCATTCCTGGGTGTAGTGCTTTTTTTTCTGCAGCTTACTGCATTAGGTAGAGGTAGAGAACAAATGCCTTAAATAAGTACATCTGTGTTTTTGGCTGCTTTGGGCTAATTTCAATGCAAAATAATATCTAATATTCTATACGTGATACAACCTTGTAAAAGGATTGCTTTGCTGTATAATCTTGAACTGTATGTGTCACACATGCTCTGTGGTAATGAAGACGACTGATCACAGCACCTGTCTGAGAACTGCACTGCCATAAGTACAAGTTAGTACTCAAAAATATCAACTTACTGATTCATCGTACCTCTAATTTGGAGACTTTGGTGCATGTTCTGTAACACAGAACCTCATCTAGAACATACCTGCATCAACAATGTTAATGTTTAAATTTAGTCTATTATTTTGCCTTCCATGTTAAATGTTAGCCTTAATTTGTGTATAGTAGCTTGGGTTTTTTTTGTAATGGTTGGTCTGTTTCTCTGGTGGTAGTAAGTTTTCAATTGTAACTTTTTAATTCTTCTTCAGAACATGCCACTTCACAAATAGTCCTTCTCAGTGTAAATGAGCTGGTTTACTGTTAATTTGCCTCTTGCTCCATAGACTGTAACAGAGCATTGCAATTACTGACATGGAAATTGCTTTACCTTAGTGTCACAATACCACAGTGCTTTCAGGATGGCAGGCTGCCACTTTTGTGCAGCATTATGAATAGAACATGAACTGGAGTCTTAAGATAGTGTGTTAGAGACAGTATTACTGTACTGAGCTATAGTCTGTCAAAAGTCTCCGTGTATGGTGTTTCATAGCTGAATAGATCCTGATAATGCCGCAGGCCTCATTTGAATGTTCTCCAAGGTTTCCCTCTCTTATACCACGTGTAGGCTTTTCCTTATGTAATTCAATCACCTGCATAATCCTGTGTGTCAGCTTGGTTTGTAATAGGATGCCTTGCAAGATTCTGCAGTTTTATCACTTGGTGCTTATTCACAGAATCTCCTAGATTGGAAAAGACCTATAAAATCATCTAGTCCAATCATTAACCTAACACTGACAACCCACTACTAAACCATGTCCCTGAGCACTGTATCTACACAACCCTTAAATACCTCCAGGGACTGGGACTCCACCACTGCCCTGGGTAACGCGTTCCAATGCCTGATGACCCTTTCAGTAAAGAAATTCTTCCTAATATCCAACCTAAACTTCCCTTGGCGCAACTTGAAGCCATTTCCTCTTGTTCTATCACCCGTTACTTGACAGACCAGGTCGACTCCCACCTCTCTGCAACCTCCTTTCAGGTAGTTGTAGAGGGCAATAAGGTCTCCCCTGAGCCTCCTTTTCTCCAGGCTAAACAACCCCAGTTCCCTCAGCCGCTCCTCACAAGATGTGTGCTCCAGACCCCTCACCAGTTTCGTTGCCCTTCCCTGGACATGCTCCAGCACCTCAATGTCCTTCTTGTGGTGAGGGGCCCAAAACCGAACACAGTACTCGACATGCGGCCTCACCAGTGCCGAGTACAGGGGTAAAATCACCTCTCTGGTCCTGCTGGCTACGCTATAACTGATACAGGCCAGGATGCCGTTGGCCTTCTTGGCCACCTGGGCACACTGCTGGCTCGCGTTCAGACGGCTGTCAACCAACACCCCAGGTCCCTCTCTGCCGGGCAGCTTTCCAGCCGCTCCTCCCCAAGCCTGTAGCGCTGGTGGGGGTTGTTGTGGCCAAAGTGCAAGACCTGGCATTTGCCTTATTGAAACCCACACAGTTTGCCTTGGCCCATCGATCCAGTCTGTCTAAATCCCTCTGCAGGGCCTCCCTACCCTCAGGCAGATCAACACTTCCACCCAGCCTTGTGTCATCCGCAAACTTGCCGAGGGGGCACTCGATCCCCTCATCCAGATCGTTGGTAAAGATGTTAAACAGGACTGGCCCCAGTACTGAGCCCTGGGGGACACCACTCGTGACCGGCCGCCAACTGGAATTAACTCCATTCACCACCACTCTCTGGGCACACCTGGTGGATACCCTTCAGGACTGCCTTCCAAGGGACTCTGTCCATCAGTCTCCTAAACAAATCAAAGTTTGCCCTTCAGAAGTCTAAGGTGGCAGCTCTGCTGCCCCCCCCTCCTTACTTCTCTAAGAATGGAGAACTGAATCTTTTCGTGATTGCTGTGCCCTAGTTGATCTCTCACCGTCACATCACCCACCAGTCCTTCTCTGCTCACAAAGAGCAGGTCCAGCAGGGCACCTTCCCTGGTATGGTCACTCACCAGCCGAGTAAGGAAGTTGTCCTCCACATGCTCTAGGAACCTCCAGGACTGTTCCCTCTCTGCTGCATTGTATTTCCAGCAGACATCTGGGAAGTTGAAGTCCCCCACAACAAGAAGGGCAAGGGATCGTGAGACTTCTCCCAACTGCTTGTAGGTAGTTTCATCTACCTCTCTGTCCTGATTGGGTGGTCTATAACAGACCCCCACCACAACATCGGCCTTGTTGGCTTTCTCCCTGATTCTGAGCCATAAACACTCAACTGTATGATCGCTATGATTGTGTTCTAAAGATTCATAACAGCCCCTAACATACAGGGCCACCCCATCACCTCTCCTTCCTTGTCTGTCCCTTCTGAAGAGCTTGTAGCCATTGATTGCGGCACTCCAGTCGCACGAGGCATCCCACCACGTTTCTGTGATGGCTACTATGTCATAGTTTTCTTGATGCACCATGGCTTCTAGCTCCTCCTGTTTGTTGCCCATGCTACATGCATTAGCGTAGATGCACTTCAGTTGGGCTAATGTTCCCAGCACTTCTTTGGGTGGAAGCCCTAGTTCCTACCTGACTGCTCTCAGGTTTTTCCATGGCTTCTAACCCATCAATAACCCTTCTGTCTTTACTGCCCCATGTATCTCCAGCCCCTACCTCCACTGAGACAGAATAACAAGGGTTCTCGCTAGCTCGCCATCCTGCAAACCCTGGCATGCTCCCCCTGGGCTTACTTCAAGCAGGCCCCGTTACATCCCATTCCCCCTTCCAATCTAGTTTAAAGCTCTTTCAATGAGCCCTGCTAGTTCTTGCCGCATTCTTTATCACAGTCCTGCCTCAAGTCTGTCTTCATCCTTTTTCTCCTTACCGCTTTCCATTTATTCTGCCACTTCCTTCTCTCTCACTCTCTGTTCATCAAGAGTTTTGGCTCCATACAAAGCTATGTGCATTGTTACAGTCAGTTTTAAATGGAGTACTTCCCGCCCCCCACCCCGTTGTCTTATCTACCTTTTTTTCCTCCTGGTCAAAGTTGCATTCTTGAGACTCTCCCTTCTTATTGGCACCTTGTTTGCTGTTATGTTTGTGAAAATTAGTAAGGAAATCTTTCTCTATGGTAGCTATCTGAACTATTGCTTTTCTTACTTTGGCTGTTAATTGCTCAGAAAGAGTGTTTCAGTTTACCTCTGCATTGCCCAAGCTTGGACTCAATAACATACAAGGACATCATCTGTTTCGTCCCCTGGTTTATTCTCTGTAACAGCATTATGCCCCTCGTGTCCAGCTGCAAACCTGCCTGAAAGGAGCATGCTAGTGGTGGGGCTGATGAGGTAACAAATGTGATGTCACTGTCCCATTTCAGGAAAAAATAACTAGAGAACTACTGGAGTCTCTTCTTTTAGCGGAGCTGCTTCATAGTTCAGTAATTTCACTTGGTCAATGCACGTTTTTCAGAAGCATGCTTTTTGATATTTTTTTTTAATCATTTAACCAGGATGAAGCCCTTCATGAAGAAACCCTACTCCAATTTTTTGTTTTTTTGAGGCAGCATCTTGTAAATTTTACAGTGTCAAAGTTTTTAAGTTAAGAATTGATACCATTAGGTACATGCTGCAATAAAATATTCTTTCAGTCTGGCTGCTGTGCATGTTAGAGAACTACAGTATGCAGTAGACACACTAATTTGCAAATTTTAAGTTTCAGCAAATACTTTTTCTCCAGTTCCTTAAATTATATATATTTACTTGATGCAAATTTGATTGTATATTGGCCTGTCAAGCTTTCAAAATTACTTTTGTGTTCATTCACACAGGAGCGTAGGATTAAACATTCATGTTAGTGAGTTGAGACATGATCGTCCATTTACTTCGTATATTCATTGCTGAAATACTAGTGACTGTTTGGAATTGTATTCTCAGCTTATCTATACTTGTGACCCAGCCTGATGCCTAGTTTCTAGGATTTTCACACTAGTTGATTTATTCTTATCCTTTTCTTGGAGGTGTTTGTTAACAAATTCAGGAGTAGAATCAACTGTGCTTTCAGCTTCCTGTAAGTTTTGTGTAACTTAAGGGTCAGGTGATTTTTCTGGCATTTTCTTTTTTTGCCTTGCTTACAGTAAATTGGTTTTTCTGATTGTACTGTTATATACTATGAGTTTTAGTGCTATGGAGGAAGGCAGAAAAATCTTTGAAAACAGTGATACTCTTCTTGTTCAAAATGTATAGAGCAAAATGCATTAATCTGAAAAGCCTAATGAGTTGAATAAGGCTGAATTTCATCTACATACAATGCTAAGGGGTTTTTTTAGGCATTGTCTCTGACACATCAACTGTCATATATAAAAATAGCTGTTGTTTGTACAACCAAAACTGTTCTTTTTGCAGCAATTTTAACTCCCAAGCTTTCTTAGTTCTGACTGTATTTTGAATGGAATACTCTAGCATATTTTCTTTGTGGTGATATATGTTATTTCTCCTTACAGACGCCTCCACCTCAATAAGAAAGCCACAGACAAACAGCCATATAGCAAGCTTCCTGGTGTTTCACTTCTAAAGCCGTTAAAAGGTGTGGATCCTAACCTGATCAACAACTTAGAAACCTTCTTTGAACTGGATTATCCAAAAGTATGTATACTATTTAGCGTCTTTTTTTCTTCCCATGCCTTCAAAAGTCATATCAGGAGCCTGGGCTAGAGCTGTGTGACTTGATTATGTCTTGGATTGTTCTTCCTTTCACAGAAAATGCATAATTACACATTTTACATGTTGCAAACAAAACTTACTCCTTCTTAAAAAGCTGTCTGTAAAGGAACATGACCAAGGCTTAGGGGTTGGAACGTACTCTACACTTCACTAAGATTTGTTTAGTCATTGTTCCTGTTTTGTGGTGTTTATAGCAGTATGAAACCCTTCAATCTAGAAAAGACCATTTGACAGGCTAGACACCCTCTCAATTAACTACATCTCTGTAACAAATCCCCTAAAAGCAAATACTTAACTGATAGCCTGGAACTTGCTGGTGGTTCTTACTGATGGTTCATCTAACAAAGAATTGACTTTGTAGTATAAGTGTCAGATGCTGTCCTTGCTATAAGGAGCTTCCAACTTAAAGAAGAAATCTGCAGATGTTTGCTGCATCAGTCATACTTGATGTATGCTTCTGTGGATGGAAAAAGGACTACATTTTCTACTGTATATCTCCTGAAATTCTAAAAACTTGTCACTTATTTTTAATAAAAACTCTTCTCAGTTCTTCTTGAAACTGTTTCTGACACTGCTGCCTCAGTTGTAAAAGGTCAAAGGTATGTGTAAGCTGTACAGTGAGTTTCCTTTGCGTATTCTGGCCAAGAGCTTTGAACGTACTCCGAAGTAGGCAGGGTAGAACAAACGAAAAAACGCCCACCATTTGGAACTTATTGAAAGTTGGGTAGTTTTTCTGTAATGAAACTTGGGGCCTTTTGAAAAGCTTCAGGCATGAACATTTGAATCCTTTTGACTCAACAAAAGTGCAATAAAGGTTAAGAGTGGCCAAGGTAAGCTTAAAGCATACTCAAGGCATGCTGTGTATGCCAGTATTGCAAACAGTGTGCGTGGCCAGGTTAAGTTTTAAGGCATATTTGAGGTATGCTGTGTATGCCAGTATTGCAAACAGTGTAAAGAAGCTGCAACAATATATTAAGCTGTTTAGGACTATAATGAGCAGCAAAACATTATGCAGTTGAAACATTTGACTACAAATACAATTTGTTTGAGAATTCAGAAAAACAGTTATGCTGGATCTTGCTTTGTGAGAGATACTCTTGACCCTTTCTTCTGATAACTTATACACACGGATGGCAATCTTAAAATGTTGCTACTCCACACCAATCTGAATATCAGGTAACAATAGTGACAATCATATTTTTCCCAAGGTGAGTGAAAATGGAGGTATGAGTGGTTCAGTTTACTGGGGCACAGATTATACAGTACAAACAAGATCCCCAAACCGTTTGAAAACACATCTGTACAATAACCACAAAAATACTTCATTTAAAAGATTGACATTACACCACAAATTAGAACAAAACTGTTGCCTGGTATTCAAAGTTCAGCTGCCCAGAGGAATATTATTAAAGAATAATCTTAAACTTGTTCCAGTAAAGGTGAGTTCAGCCTGCAGTGATACTGATTTTCTGATGCTCTTCTGTGATACACCATGTGTGAAATAATTTTTTTTTTGCATGGAAGCCAGTTACGCAGCTTCTAAACTGCAGGACTTACATGTAATACATTTATCAGTGAACAGTTCTTACCTGCTGTGATATTGTGATTTTTGGCATAAATCTTTCTATTCATTTTATGTCCAAATAAACGTCATTGTAATGTTTGTGTAGATAAGCATCTTTGTATTTCTTAAGGCATGCGTTTTGTAGTTCTTTACTTTGTTACTGCGTACATAGGCCACTTACTGTGAATTTTTCTGTTTTTAAATATTGGAATGCCAGAGTTTTTTATTTCTGGTTGAATTTCCTGGAGAATCTGGATATAGAAGTGTCACTGCAACTGTGGATTGTAGATTAGTTATTTCGTTGCTAGCAAAAATAGTTGTTCTTTTACGTATTTAATTGGATGAGCAATAAAGAACTAGTTTCTTTTAGTTAGTAATTTCTATGGTGTTCATGCTGCCAGGATTCCTCTGTTGTGGTGGAAGGACCTGTCTGCTTAATGAGACAAGCCTTTTACCCTTTAAATTCCATTTTCCATGCTGGCAAAATGGTAGGAATCAAATACTGCTCACTCCTTAAGCAAATTGGCTTTGGGTTTGCATTCTGAGAGGTAGAGATGTGTTTGTCTGATAGTTTATAGTGCTCAACTAAGTCTCACCAACTCCTATTTAGTGGTTAATGATTTGAAGTTTCCACAATATTCTGAATGCAGTTAGTCGTTGGGGTTTTTTGTGTTCAACAGTACCTGTTTTTACTTGAAAGAATGTGTTTGTTTAACTTAATGAGGAAGGTTATATCAAGTAAGGAGTATTCAAGGAATTTGTTAAAGAAGAAACAGGAATAGCTCCATCAAAGCTTGCAAAGCTGTTTCAAAATATTGAGTGATTCTTAAAATCTGCTGCCTGTAGACAAGTGTGTAACAAGCATGTAGCTTGATTGCTGAAGCAGCTACAGCTTTCCCTTACCTTTTGTTGATTTTTAACCGTTATTCTATTAATGAGGAAAATACATAAACATTACATATGCATATACATGTTCCTGAGCTTAGCTTTATTACACAATGAAGTGTATGTGTAGTGGTCTGTGTGGGTTGTCTTCCAACTCTGTTCTGCATCTGCATCTGTAAAGTAAAGGAAGGTGTAGCTCAGAGGTATGCAGTCAAGCGTATCATAATGTCATTCCGTTAATATTTGGTGTGCTGTGACTTCATTGAATATAAGATTGGATTTTAGATTCACGTGTGAATAAAAATGGAAGTGGAAATAAAAATCTTACCGTGTATGCCAGGATGTCATGCTTCATGTCTAATAGAAACCCTTCTAATAACAGGAAAACTGATGTTCCTCAGTGCAAGAGTGTATTGGGATACAGGCTTGGTTCTTTTTTCACAGTACTTACTTGTGCGTTAAATAACCTTATTTAGCTGTAAAACAATCTCATTGGTTTTATTTTTAATTCTGTAACAGGGCTTTTTATTTTTTCAGTTAGGTATGTTTTTAAGCTTTATTCTCTAGACCGTATTGATATTAAGTGTGTAAATACATGTATGTGTATATTTTTTTTGTTTTCTCTAGTATGAAGTGCTACTGTGTGTACAAGATCATGATGATCCAGCTATTGATGTCTGCAAAAAGCTCCTTGGCAAATACCCGAATGTTGATGCTAGATTGTTCATAGGTAAGCGGTATAACTCAAGGGTAGGACTCTTATTTGTAAATGTTTTTAGGTCTTCTACTCCACATACAGTATTGTAAAATAAATAGTTGTCTTGTTCAGCACGTGTTGGTTCTGTAGTTTAATCGTCAGTTTGGGGTAGAGAAGTGAGTGTATAGTCACAATCTGTGACATCAGTCCGAAAAAACTCCAGGAAGACTGCTTTGTGGAACACGTGCAACTTTTTTCTTCTAAATCTGAAATGGCAGCTTAAATCCTGCCTTTGCACTGACCTAAATGTGCAGGAAGTGACTTGGAGTTGTGGTTGTATTTGAGCTTGAGGTCCTGTAACAGTCCTTTTTCATCAGCTTAGACTGTAGGGCTCTTTCTTCACTTTACATTTGAATTAGAGGAGGGAAGGGGTATTAGAACTAGGTAGTACAATGTCTTTTTTTTTTTCTCCTCTGACATGAAACAAACTGGACCATGTCTGTCGGTTGCAAGCAAAACAGTGTGTCTGACTTTATTCTGCTCCTTTTTCGTTTTTCTGCTAAAATTACCGTAGAATATAATGGTCATAATCAGTAGTCTTGAGAAATAAGAGGTAGAGAATATTCACCTTACAGAATATAGTAATGAACTTTGTAGTTCTACTACCCTTTTAATTAGATTAACCTTGTTACCCTGCCATTTTGAGGAAGCATTTGAATATTTTTTTTCCTTTTTCACTCTGCATAATTGTAGTATGATCTAAAATATAGAAGTGAAGGAATAATTAAAATCTAAATCCTTTTCGTGAAAGTGGACTTTAAGAATTGATGGGTAAACATTTACTGTTCTTCAGTTAGTGTATCTAAATGTTTTGAATATTGAGTCTGTATTCTAAAAAAGACCCTCCCATATGTTATTTGATGATGTTTGCATTTTTTAGGTGGCAAGAAGGTTGGCATCAACCCCAAGATTAACAATTTAATGCCTGGCTATGAAGTTGCCAAATATGATCTCATATGGATTTGTGATAGTGGAATCAGAGGTAGGTGTGTGTTGTAATGTGCTGACTGTTCCATTGCTCTTATTCCCTGTAGGCAAGCAGTTGTTGGTGATTATTTTAACTGAGAATACAAGTAGGAAGGAAAGTTAAAAATCCAGAAGAAATATTTTCTTAGTAAAAAAAAAAATGTTTAATCTCTATTTAAAGGTGAAAATTCCATTTAAAAAAAGTGTTGAAACTATTTCCATTGTATTTGTTGAGAATTAGTGTTGTTTCTTTCTGAAACTTTGTTCCTCCAAAATACTGTGCATCAAAGTGTATGTGCTCTTGATATTGGTAATATAGTGAGAACTAGTGTCTCTATACAGTAATCTGCTAATGACAAAACTGCTCAATGAATTGTCTTTTTTTCATTTGTCGCGTAGTGACGCCAGATACACTGACAGATATGGCCAATCAAATGACTGAAAAAGTAGGCTTGGTCCATGGGCTTCCCTATGTTGCAGACAGACAGGGTTTTGCTGCTACCCTTGAACAAGTGAGTGCAAGTTTTGGTTTGTTTTCTTGCAGGACCTTGCTGACTAAAAGTTGTATAGTGCCTCTTGCAACTTTTGAGTGAAGAAATGTTTATTTTCAGCTCCAGTCACACTTCAAACTATCTAGGATATCTTTTAAATGCTCCAAAATTCTGCTGTGGTGCTTGAACGTTGATTCAATATTTAAGTTTACAATACAAACAATAAAGATTACAGGATGAAAATGATGGATTTTATTTAAAAAGTTATTAAAACTGAAGAACTTTACAGTGTGTAGCCGTAAAGGGCCATTAATTCTGTTTTGATGTCTGAAAAGGAGTGCAGAAATGGCCATGACAAGTCAGAGCAAAGTCCAGTGACACAGTATCTTATTTCCAGCAGGACTTATAAGCAGAGCCCTTGATGAGAGTAGAACACAAGTACGGCTTATATCCTGGTTTTCGGTAATACTGTTTCAACTTTCTGCAACTTTTAGTTGAAAGACTTCCTGAGCAGGAAGTAGACTTGTATAGTTGCTAATCCTCCATATATTAGTATTCTAGTAAGAACAGATTTCTTACATGAACTTTTCCATTATTTCTTTGAGTCCATATAGATTTTGAACAGCTATAACTGTCTTCACCAGGAAGTTCCATAGATGTACTGTGTTACAAGAACCACCACTTTGTTCACTCTGACCCTTGTTCTTCTATAGTGCTATTTTATGTCTCCTAATACTTGTTTTAGAAAAGAAAGTGAACAGTTGTTTTGTATCCACCATCTTCATATCGCTCATTCTGTCCTATTCTCCCCTTTTCTTTTCTCACTAAGTTTTCTTTTGTAGAATGAAGAGGTTGAGTTTTCTTGTTTGTTCCTTGTGTTTCAAGGCATGTAATTTAATCAACTGTCTTTTATTCTAAGCTGGCACGTATAAGGCATTTTGGCCCCAAGGCTAACTAATATATGTCAAAGGCAGAAATATGAGAGATGAAAGTGCAGTGAAGTTCAGTACTCTCTTCACTGCATGCAGAGAGGGAAGCTTGTGTGATTTTTGTGACAAACTCTGAATTTCCTCTTACAAGAGAAGAGCAAGGAGCTATAGTGCAAAGCTCTTGCTACTTTAGCACATAGCAGTACTAAGAATTACAACTCCTGCTTCTTTATTCCTGGAGGAGCTTTTTGCTTCCAGATCCAGTATACTGCAAGATGAGCATGCCTCCTCTTGAGTTGCTGTATTAGTAAGACCAGTGTGAAGGCTATTGATAGGAAGAATAGTAGTGAGAGGTGCTAGCACTCATTTCTACTGTCTCTTTATAGGTAACTTCTAGTTATAAGTTCTTGAATCTTGTAGAAAGACTCTCTCACAATCTGAATTTTTTTCTTTGCTATTTCTGTTTGCAAGTACATTAAGTAAACAAAATTATCCTGCTTCTGTACAACCGTAAAGTAAGTTTCTAAGAACACGTATGCAGTAATGCAGTTAATCCTTCCAAGAGGAAGGAGAGAGCATGTCTGTCAGCTATCACCCAGTAATGTATTAATTCTGGTGATTAGTAAGTTACTTAGTGGATTTTTAATATATGTATTCCCTGAGAACAACCTCTATAAATTAGAAATTAAGTACCAAATGAAATACAGTAGTTTAATATGTAGATTTAAAACCTGTTGATAGATGTGTAAAAACACAGCCAATGACACTACTAGGTTTCCCAGATTTGGTGGTAGGCTAGATTTCTTAGACTGGTGGTAAAGGTCTTTCCACATACACTGTCATAATTGGCCATGTCTAGCCCCTTTTTTCCCCTCTAAATGTTTTTGGAGAAAAAGTTGCCTGTGACTAGTACTTGCATAAATCCACGTAGAGCTTTAAAAGTCTTATCTTGTTTTGGCAGGTTTATTTTGGAACTTCACATCCAAGGTCATATATTTCAGCCAACTTAACTGGCTTTAAGTGCGTAACAGGAATGTCATGCTTGATGAGGAAGGATGTCTTGGACCAAGCAGGAGGGCTGATAGCTTTTGCACAATATATTGCTGAAGACTACTTTATGGCCAAAGCTATAGCTGACCGGTAAGATGACTCTGAACTAAGCTTATTGCTTTAAGTACAGTTGAAATCTTTTTTTAAACACATACTACGTACTATAATTATAGGTGTTCAGGTCAGCTTCGCATGTATACAGCAAATGTGCTTCTGACATGCTAAAAGACTATTGTGTGTAGGCTTTTAGAAATAATTAAGCCATACTATTGTCAATTCCTTTAGAAAAAAGTTTGAGAATTTGGTTTAAGTATTATTGAAGTAGTATTTGGTCTTTTCCAATGAAGAGATTTGATAAAGTACACTAATTTTTTTGCTTATAGCCATTGTAATAATACGGCACACATGCCAAAGAAACTCTCAAGCCTAATAACATTCCAGGGTGTTTGTTCTCTAATTGTTTTTTGCATGTCCTACTTACATCTTTTTTATAATAATAAATTCATTTTTCAGGGGCTGGAAATTTGCGATGGCCACACAAGTTGCAATGCAAAACTCTGGTTCATATTCAATCTCTCAGTTTCAGTCCAGAATGATCAGGTAAAATTTTAATCTTGCTTCCTCTCCCACCCATCCTTGTCACCCGCTTCTGACGTGGATAACCTGATAATGAGAGGGAATACATTTTCCAACCTCTTTTGATCTAATGTCCAGAATACTGAAGTTCGAATGCACAGCTTGCTGCATGCTTCTTGTTAGTGTTGGAGCAGAGGCACCGACTTTCCACAGAACTATGACTGATAATAGAAAAAATGTAAAAAAAACCCAAACCCAACAAGCCTTAGTACCTTTTGAATGCTAAGGGATAATTTTTGCAGTATTTTATTTGGAGGTGTAAATTAAATGAGATTAAACTAATGTCAGAAAAGGCCATGGTGGCTCATCATTTGGTGAAGTGGGGGAGGAGGACATAAAGAAAAATGCAGAGTCAGAACTGATTTGTTTTTCTTTTCTAGGTGGGCCAAACTGAGAATTAACATGTTGCCTGCCACAATAATTTGTGAGCCAATCTCGGAGTGCTTTGTTGCCAGTCTAGTTATTGGATGGGCAGCTCATCATGTGTTTAGATGGGATATAATGGTATTTTTCATGTGCCACTGCTTGGCATGGTTTATATTCGACTACATTCAACTAAAAGGTGTTCAGGTACGTAGCTTCATTTCTTTGGAGTTATTAAAGTTGCTAGTGCCATCTACTTCAGCAAAAAGCTAAGCCTAATTATAAGAACAAAATAATTCTGTTGACATCAAGGAAACAACAGGTCAAATCCTGTTACTTCTCAGTCTTCAAGCTTCAGTTATAGGAGTGTGAAAACAAGTAAGTGTGCTTGGCTGTAATTTTGTTTGCTATGTGCACCTGCCTCTGCCTGGGATCTGAAAGTTTGCATATTTGTCCCCTTAATCTTCACATTTCCAGTCTGCTCTACCTAGGCATATCCAGAATTTTTAAAGCTTTTTTTAACAGTACAAGAACCGCAGATTTGTAGGATTTTACAGTGCTTAGTTGTCACTTTTTATTGTGTTTATTGAAATGTATATGTACATTTTTCAGTTTATTTGGACTTAGAGGAAAGCTGTAGCCTACTTCTAAAATAAAATTTTCCCATCACTAGAAGTTGAGGCCTCAAACTTTTAATGTACAAAGACATCGCAAATCAGAACAGCATTTGTTCTTCTGATGCTGTAGCAACTATTTAGACTTTCTGCTGTGTCCATATTCCATCCAAATCTGATCCATAATTAACTGTGTATTCAAATTTATCAAATAGTTCTTGTCGTACAGAGAAGTACTTTTGGTAGTCTTAGCACATACTGGAACTGAAAAAAAAATTTGGTCTTCTATTGATTCTGTAGGACTCCAGAAGGTCAGTTTAATGGTCACCTTTCTGATTACTCTTCTCACCACGCACAGCGTGTAAAAAGCTTTGTGCCTGCTCTTCCTCTTCTGAAGCCTCTTAGATTTCCAACTCTGCATGTAGCTAGAAATTCTCAAAGGAGCAGAAAGTATAAAGAGCATATAAGCTTTTCTCTCAGTCACACTTTTCCTATGCAGTTAGGCCAAAGGCATGTTTATTTGAATTTCAGTCCTCTGGAAATGTGCTTGTGTTGTGTCTAGATGCTGTTGTTCTTGGGGTCTGTGGCAAAAACCCTGTGTCTGCTTGAGCACAGTTTTACAAAGCTTCAAAAAGAAAAGAGTGAAATTGTCACATTTTTCCTTTTTCCTTGCCTTTTGCTCTATAAACAAGTCCCTTTTGAAACCTTCTGGGTCATTCTGCCAAGCTCCTCAAGTTTAATATGGGTGATCATATCTTGAACAGGAAAATGTTCTTGGCTTATTTAAAAAAAAAAAGCTATTCATATGTAAATCTGTATAATAAGGTTTAAAATAGATATATTGGTAACAAAATGTTTTAAATTACTTTAATTCCTTTTGAATAATCAGCATGTTTAAATACTTGTTTTTTATATTCCTAGGGTGGTGCTCTGTGTTTTTCAAAACTTGATTATGCAGTGGCGTGGTTCATCAGAGAATCCATGACAATTTATATTTTCCTATCTGCTTTGTGGGACCCCACTATTAGCTGGAGGACAGGACGCTACAGATTACGTTGTGGAGGCACTGCAGAAGAAATTCTTGATGTATAGCTACAGCTGTGTAACTGTGAATGTCACAAAGAGAGGGGGGGGAAGAAAAGTATTATAAATTGTTTATATATATACTTTTAAGAAAAATCTACCTTCAGTAGTTTTACTACTTGTATGTTTTGGTATCTGTTCTTTAACTTATTTTTGCATGGCACTTGCATCTGTGAAAATACATCTGTAGTCTTGGCCAAATGGTACCTTGCTCCTGTGTACAAATAGAAATGGAGAGAATTGGTCCTGACATCTACATACTACAGGAATGCTCTGCAGTAAACACTTTAAAAAAAAAAAAAAAAGTATCCTCCTGGATATGAACAGCTTCTTACTCCATGGTGTGCTAGCCTAGCAAATCCAGGGTTCACATAGCTATTTTCCAGCTGGATTGTATAAGGCTGTACATAGTAAAATCACAGAAGTACAGCTGACTTCTGTTTTGTCCCACTAAACTGAGCTAGTAACAGGACCTTGGGAAAGAAGCTCTTAAATGCTTTATGCCTACCTCTTGTAGTTGCTGCAGAACAAAATGAATGGAAAGGTAAAAATGCTTTGCAAAAACAAACTAAAGTAAAGCTGGAGTCTTCTGTTTATATGTATATATGAAATACTTTAGTCATTGCAATGAACCAAAAGTGGACTGAGTTTGATAGAATGAGTTGGAAGGAATTACTGGTCAGGCATGTATTGTGGGCATCTTTTGGCCAACTCTGATCTGGTTCTGTCTTGAACCTTGTTAAGCACTGTGCTGTAACTAGCCAAGCTGGTCCCCTTCAATATTTCCATCCTTTTTTAAGGGGTGCTTGTTTTTTTCCCTGTGAGTGAATGCTTTGATGGTGGGTGTGTGCGTGTGTGTGGGACATAGTAGGGGGGGTAGAAGGGAGCAGAAATACATTTCAGAAACATTTCAAACATGAGCTATTTTCTTACACAATGTCTTAAGAATGTAATTTCATGATGCAGGTATTTAATATCTTTTTAAAGTGAACGTACATACCTATACTAGTCATAATTAAGTATTCAATTGCAGTAGATATTGTGAAAATATATTAAAGGGCCGGGTGAGTTTGCTGTTACTGATTAAAATTGTAATCTTAATTTAAATATCAAACTAAGTCTACTCTTGGCTTTTTGCCTTCTACTTACTGTTAGTCTAGCCTTTAAATTGGACTTTTGTATTCCAGTGGTATGACTAAAAGGACTAGATTATAAATGCATGCCGTGTTCCCCCCCCCCCCCCAGCCCCGGGTCCCTGTAGCTTGGTTTCCAACCACGTTGTGACACTTCCTAATTTGTGGTGAACTGGACTTGTTTTCTTTGAACACTTTTTAATTAAAAAAAAATACAGCGAAGCTGGAGAGGGATGTTGCATAAGCCTTTTGTTTTCATAATTGTCTTTATGCTGCTTTACTTTTCTTCATGTGGAATAGCATATTTTCACCATGAATGTGAGCTGCTAATTACGAGAGTAATGCCAACAAAGCAGCTTTAAAAGTTGGATGATAATGTGTAGCATATTAGCAATAATGACATGTATTTATAAAAATGGACATTTTTACCTTACTGAGCCTATCCCTTACCTGTCATATGCTACACAAACGTAATGTGTATGTATGTGTCGTAAAACATACTCTGGGCCAAAATGCTTCATCCACTTCAATATCTCTTTTGCCTTATGATACCATGGAACTCTTCTAATGGGTATTTCTGTATGAACAAAGGCTTTTGCATGCTTCATTCTTTTCATGTGAATCAGGAGAAAGCACTTTTCCTGAGGAAAGTTGCACACTGAAAGCTAGTCTAGTTGTGACCCACAAAGACATTGTTTGTAATATTGTTTTTTACATAGTTGAATTTTGCTGACGATGTTTGTATTTTCATTTCTTTCATGAAGTTTGATGCCATTCATTGCACTGCTAAAGTGAAGCTTAGCTTGCGACTTAGCTTTATGCTGATTTCTATGCAGGCAATGGAACAGAACCAAAAAAAGGCTGAACAGACTTCATTTTTAAAAAAATTTGGTGGGGATAATTGTTTAACAGGTGCTTTTGTATTAGTAGAGCCATCTTCGGTTATGAAAAATAAAGCTTCACTTAAGCAAAGAGTTTCATCTGGATATTGTTCGATTGATTATGAAACAGGAAACCAAACTGTCAAATGTTGTAGAAGATGCTGCAACAGAACTTCTAAAAGTTAAAAATGGCTTATGTAAAGTTGTGTTGATCCACAGATGTGTCGAATATACCATGTTTATTTAAAATCATTGTCTTGTTTTTTCTTTTATTTAAAAATAAATTTTGAATACAATCCGTTTGGAATACAGGATTTTTTCCCTTTGTTCAGTGATGCCATAACATGACAGCTCTAAGTATTTATGGCAGTGTTGATAGACTTGGCTTCTAATTAATCTTCCAGAGATAAATGGGTGTGCCTTTCTTTTGAATTCTTTTACACCTGGGCCATCTGGTTTGGATTTTATGTTTTGCTGAAATTGACTCTCATGTGCCTGAGTCTGATTTTGAGTTATCCTTAGTTTTTTAGTAAACTTCTGTGTATAAAAACATCACAACTGAACAGATAGTTCCCTAGCTATTTTAACTAGTCAGCCTAGATTCAGATTTTAGAGATGGATATCTTTGCCACAAAAGATGTTGAAATTGAGGAGTAGCGTTGACATCTTTCTTGGAGGTACTCTACCAAGAAAGCACTCTGTGCTTCCTCTGTCTTCTGACTTGGCTTTTTCTTATCTTTGCCATAATACTTATTAAGATTTTAATGCAAAACTTAATAAGAGACGGTGTGTATGATAGTTGTTGGAGTCTGGGAACCATTGCAGAAACAAGTACCATTGGAATCACTTGAAAACTTAAATATTCCTGGATGTATTTTGTGCTCAATGCATTTTCAGCCACACAGCACAATACCTAAATTCCCATTCCTGAGTTCTCGTATTATTTTCCTGCCTGTTATTTAATAATATTTTGATTTTTCATTCTACGCTTTCAAATGAAATCTTTCCCACTAGAATTCCTTTCATTGCCACTCTTCTGTGTCCTGATACTGACTACCTGCATTTCCTCTCAGTCTGTTTTGTGAGCTGGAAAAGTTTGTTTACTTCTAACCACCTCATTTCATATATCCCTTTTGAAAGCTGTTTCATTCATCTTAAAGGCTTCTTTTAATTCTCACGCTTAATTTCTGATCATGTAATTTTAAGGTGGGTTTGAGCTCCAGCCATTCTTGGGTTGAACTGGTGCCCCAGCAGCTGTGACACTAATTCTGGCTATTCAGGCTAAGGAAACTTAAAGTTTTGTATGGCAATAGATACTTTTTTTTTAGGCTGATACAAAGTGACTTCAGCTTAAATACTCTCCAGGCTTGTCTAAATAATAATACTTGGAAGAGAGGATGGCAGTGTGTAGAATGGCAGTAATTCCAAACAACCCCAAAAAGCCCACAGAACCAAACGCCACTGGCTTTTGTAGATCCTGTGCATTTGAAATTGGACTGCTTTAAAAGTTGTTGCCTCTTCTGCATTGTACAAACAAATTTCCATTACCGGCTATCGGGCAATTGAGAATAAGGGATAACTCTTACAGTTAAGTTCCCCACATTCTGCTTTCACTGCTCATTTATCTGGTCCTTAGAGTTTGAACCTTTCAGTAAGGAAGCAAAGCCTAATGAAGCACTTTAGCCAGTTTAGCCACTGCCATGTTTGTGTTTCTGTTTCACATAGAAAGCTGCATCCCCCCGATGTGTGCCCCCAGCTCTTTTTCCCTGTTGCTGACGGGAAGGAAGGGCCTCAGCCAAAGGCATGTGCCAGCTGGAATTAATGGCCATTTTATATGCAGCCAACTCGTGGGTGAATGGGAGAGGTCAGGCTCGTGTGCCTGTGCAGGAAGCCAGTAAGCTCACTGGGAGTATGAAACGCGAGCTGTCAAAAGAAATCTCTTCACCGGGCTTTGACATGAAGTGAGTTACTGTTCTGGACTTGGGCTTTGCATCCTCTGGGCCTGTGTTAAACTTAGATCTGCTCACAGGGTGAGAGTGAGCTCAAATGAATATTTGAAGCTCAAAATGAAGCTCTGCTAGTCTTCCACCCACACCCCCCAGCCCATATGATGAGTAGCTTTTTCTTATTTAAGGCTTGCCTGTTGCCTGGAAGATTGTATTTTTACATACTCAACAGTGACTTATTGTTGGTGGCAATGGCTCCTTCCTTTCTCTGGTACCAAAATACTGAGGGAGGTGCTGAGACAACAGAAGACCTGTACAACACACATGTAAAATGCAGTAACATGTTCAAAAATTAGCCCCTAACCCCACAGGAATGAGAAGCCATGGAGAAACTGTGAAGCCTTTCGGGGATTCTGTCAGTATATATAACTAAGTTTATTTTTCTACTTGCACATACATACAATTATATAAATATATTTATGTGCATACATTTTTATGTATGAGCTTTTTTATATAATTACATGTGTACTAATACCAAAATAAACCTTGCAGGAAGCCTTGAGTTTGACAAGCCTTTTCTCTTCTGTAGGTGGACCAGACAGGTAAATGTTTTTCTAATACAAAAAGTCATCAGCTCAAAGTTAAATAAATCATGAGCCATTTGGGCTAGTATCCAGTTTCATTTCATCTCTCAGTAAGCAGACAGAGGAAGGCTCAAAGATGTCAGAGGGTTGTTTTCTGGACTGCTTATAAGCTTGAACAATGTTTTATTTGTCCAGCCTTTTGGGTCATCTCAGTAACTCCCAGCTGAGGGAGAATTCAGAGGTTCTGCTGCCTTAGCTGGGCAGCCCCCCAAAATCTGAGCAAGGCATGGCACATACTGCTGTCACTTGCCTCCTTTCTGTTCAGTTTCAGCATTTTCCCCTAGGACAGAAACATGCAGGAAGGAGAACAGAAAGAGGGAGAGAACTGTAGTGAACACAGTGTTAAATATGTCTGTGACTAATGCTCCGGAGTGAAGGAGTATGGGCAAATCTGGGCGCTTTTGCAACACGTTGGGTAATAAGGAAGAATATCACAGAGGTTGAAGCCTTGGAAATGTTTTTAAGGGTTCTTACTTAGAGAGAGGCTGAGACCTCTGAGATGTTCCTTGAGGCTGGCTCTCTAGAATAAGCCTGTTTCCCCTGATTAATATGGGGCTTTCTGCAAGATCTGTTTTAGGGCTCTGCCGTGTGGCTGGCAAAAGAGGAAAGCAAGCCAGCAGGGGCTGCTGCCCACCCTGCGGCTGAGTAACACCACAGGAGAACTTGCAGCTGTTGTCTCCTGGTTACAGACCACTCCGAGATCTTCTCATTTTGGCTCCCCATGTCTTGGAGCGTTCAGTCGCATGCAAACGCCTGCAGACAACTTGTACTATAAGGAAGGCTTGTCACTGTTGGCCTGTTGGCTGGGTGGGGAGGGAGCTACAGCTGGAGCTCACAGATCTGGACCTTGCCCAGGTTTGGGAGTGCCCACAGCCACTGGCTTTATTTGAGATGACAACATTTACTCTTGAAATTGCTGCCGGTAGATTTCCCTACCGTGATGTTAAAGGAGAAGCCGCTGCCTGAGCAGTCACACCCCGTTCAGGGGGTCGTGCACGCACACCATCCGAGTCTCTGCTCGGACCAGGGTCCCTTCGCAGCAGTGACCCCAGTGAGCCCACGGGTGCCCCTTTCCCTCCTCCGTCTCTCACACACGCACATGCTCTCGCTCCCAGGTGCGCTTCTTCTTCAGGCTCGACCCTAGGTTTCCCGCAGCAGAGTCTCAGGCCTCAGATTTTGTAAAAATAAGTAATTTAATTGAAAGGTACAGCAGCAAGGTCAACCCCGGGCTGGGTGCCTCCAAAAAGGGAGGGACCTCAAACAAAGAAATCCCTGGGCAATCGTGACTGCGATTGTGTACAGATCCCTTGCGATCCATACACCCACCCCTCACGTGCTGTTCATGCGTCTTTTAGTCCAGTGGTGATTTTTGGTCTGGGGTCTTCTTATTCCGTGTTGGATTCTTTTTCTGTGTCCAGGCAGACTGCTCTTATCTTGATTTGCAGCCTCTGCTGGTGGTTGTAGCCTCCTTATCTTCTGGTTTACGCTTCCTGTGCACCTGTGCTCACTGGCAGAACATGGGGAAACGAAAAGTCCCAGACTTAGGGAAAACACTACCAAAACACCAGGGTGTTACCAACACCTCTCTTACACTAAAAGGCAAAACACAGCACTGTACCAGCTGCTAGAAAAATTACTAAGAAAATTAACTCTATTGCAGCCTAAAGGCTTCAGCAAATCTAGCTACTCATGCTAAGTAAAGCTAAGCAAACAGCATAAATCACGCTGTATTATAACCCTAAGTAATTTGTTCTAATCAAAACTTACTTGTTTAAGCTAAACAACTAACATCATTGAAGACATGAAGGGTCCCTGACGATGCCGTGGGACCTGGGGAGTCCATTTGTCCAAAGCAGACAGTGTATCAGGGAGGGAGAAAGGAGCTGGCAGATGTTGGAGCGTTGTCCTGTGAGTAGAGCCTGTCTAACCCTGGTGGCGTGGACGAGGAACCCTCTTACTTTCAGATACAAGAACAGCCCAGACTTAAAATGTCGGCGTGTTCCAGGCACCCTCCTGCAACGATGATGACAATTAAGCAGAGTTGTGTAGCACGTGGTCAATGATGACTGCATGCGAATATAAAGTGTATCTTGTCCGCCTGCAGGCTGACACAAACAATGACCTCATCATAATGCATCAGCAATATGCTAACTCTGCTAGGAGTGAACGGTCATATTTGACATCCAGTGGTACTTTCATAAAGACACTCTTTGTGCAGCCAGAATGCAACTGCATTACATTTTTGTGCCCTGCCTGTCAAACAGATTGCTTTTGTATGCAGCAGGTGATGGCTAAAGGAATGATTTCATTTCGCTTAAAGCCGTAGCTGAAATGAGCACCAGAAGTGAAATTTGGCATTTCCAGCCCTCTGTTCTGTGATTAACAGAGAAGCTGGTGCATTTCTGCCTGAGGCAGCCTGTTGCTGTTGCACAGTGGACCCATTATTTATCGACGTATAGAGTAATAAAACCAAGTCCGTAAATCAGGAGAGACTGCGCTGGTGCGTAGGGTCTGTCTCAAGGCTGGTTTTCGCCAAAGCCCAGCAGCAGAGTTACACCCCGAGGCCATGTGCCCATAGAGCTGTTTAAAGTAAAAGGGGAAATTGCCCTTCAAATGGCTGGTACGGGTGGCGATAGCTGTTTCGCAGGACCACAGAGGCCAGTTTGCCAGGCACAAAGTTATGCCGTTTTGCACTGCCTGGGTACGCCGTTTGCTGCTGTTGCTTTAAGTCTAAACACAGATCACATCCTAAAGGAAAGTATCTCACAGCCTAATGGAGGCCCTTTTCACTAAACCCCTTCCTCCACCTCCAGAACCCAGTAGCTTTACCCTCTAAAATAACGTTGTGGAATTCGTCAATTTACTACTCCCAACATCAGGTTGTTGTTTTTCCCCCCTCTTGGCTGTCAGTTGTTTTGAGCTTCTCACTCCCCAGGAAGTTGACAATGTCATCATAAATAGACTGGACGTATTTTTCCTCCTTTTTTTGAGGCTGCCAGAGGTTGCAAGTGCCTGAAGGGACTGAAGCTCTGCTGTTTCATCGGTCCACACCAGAACTTCCATGCTGCATGCCTTCACCTCGTTTGCACTGCAGCCACTTCTGGTGTCTGCTGCATTTGTGACAGCCGTTTGCTCCCGTTGCAACACTGCAATCGGTGGATTTATGTGTTTTACCAAAACAAAGGAAAATGACCACCTCCTCCCTGCTGTTAGCAATGGATGAAAACGTACCAAAGGGCACACTCCGGTCCTGCTTGGTGACTGTTATCTCCATGTACCACAGTGTGCAGACGGTGTAAGTCTGACACAGTGGGTGCTTGGCAGCATCTTGCTGGGAACTGGTTCCTGCCACGGTGGCAACAGAAAAACAAAAAAAAAAGGTAAGCCCTCACTTAGCATTCATCCAGAGATAAACAGGTTCTCTAGAGACTCTCACTGTAGTATTCCAGCGAAATACAGTCCTCGCTACCCACGACCTTAGCAAAGTTTCAGGTTCCTAGGCTTTTCCCCATACTTAGCTGAAACCTATTATTTTGGGGGGAGAAAAGCGCATCACTACCTACTTGAGTTTGATCGTGTTGGCTAAATCACAGCCATCCTTTTTCCTCTGTCCGCCCAATTGATAGATCCTTAAACTTTTTTTTTTCTGGATTGTCTGTTGAAGACCTTTTGTGACAGGCTCACTTTGCTTAGTTACTTTCTGTTATGTCCTTCAGGAGTACTCCACATATGTCCACAAGTCCATAGGGAATGAATCAGAAGAGACCAGACTAAGAAAACTTCGTGTGACAAAGAAGTTTCTACTCCATACCAGAGAGGGTCCGCGCTGCCTTAGAGATCCTCTCAGTAAAAATGAGAATCAGATTCTTCAGTGGAAGACAGACAATCACTGCTGCTGCAAACAGCAGCAAATAGCCCACCACGAGCATCCTTGTAGCACAGGTCTTGCTCCTCTGTCCATCCAAGAGTAGATGTATGTGCTGCTCTCAGGGAACTTCAGTGAAGTTCTCCCCACAAAGAAATAGGCATGAACCTTGGACTCACAGAGTAGCTGAGGCTGGAAGGGACCTCTGGAGACCTAGTCCAGCTCCCCTGCTCAAAGCAGGGTCAGCCAGATCAGGTTGCTCAGGACTGCGCTCAGTTGGGTCTTGAGCATCTCCAAGGATGGAGACTCCACAAACTCTCTGGGCAACCTATTTGGCCACTCTCATAGCAAAAGTGTTTCCTGATGTTCAGAGGCAACCTCCTGTGTTTCAGTTTGTGCCCATTGCCTCTGGTCTTGCCACCGGGCACCACTGAGAAAAGTCTGGCTCCATCTCCTTTACTCCACCCTCACCAGGTATCTATAGACATGGATAAGATCCCCTTGAGCTTTCTCTTTTCCAGGCTGAGCATTCCCAGCTCTCTCAGCTTCTCCTCATAATGTCAGATTCTCCAGTTCCTTCATCATCTTTGTGGCATGGACTTGTTTGTGGGGTGGCCTCACCAGTGCTGAGCAGTGGGGAAGGATAACCTCCCTCGACCCGCTGGCATCACTCCTCCCTGTGAAGTCCAGGACACCGTTAGCCTTCTTTGCAGCAAGGGCACACTGCTGTTTCATGTTCAGCTTGGTGTCCACCAGCACCTCCAGATCCTTTTCTGCCAAGCTGTTTTCCAGCCAGACAGCCCCCAGCATATATTGGTGCCTGTGGTTGTTCCTCCCCAGGTGCAGAACTTCGAACTTCTCCTTGCTGAACTTTGTGAAGTTCCTGCTGCTTATTTCTCCAGCCAGATCAGGTCCCTCTGAATGACAGCATGACCTCCTGGCTGTCCTGTGTGCATCAGCACCCTGTAAAAAGGGAACATGTATGACAGAGTAATGCATAACCTAATATATTTTTGATCTCTGAGAAAAACCCTTTGTAGAATGGGTATTTGTGTCCTCTTGATGGCAAGTCTTATTCATACAAATCAAGTTATTTTATTGGCTCCTTCTAAGTCCCCGCAATTTTCCTTTGTACAGACTAGGTGCATAACTGGTCTCTCAGCTGTGTTTCTTTAAACTTTGTGCCCTATGTCTGCCTAACTGTTGAGCTATCCCAAGTAGCTGAATATTTGGGCTCTTGCTTTTGCCATGTTAATTAATTAACTGTAGGTAAAGTTGGCTGCAGGAGAAGCTGAGAGTTTTCTGATACTTGCTACCAGCAGGAGTCAATGACTTTGCAACCTCTCATTTTTGCACCAGATTTAAAAAAAAACCCAAACAACAACAACAAACAAACACCAAAAAACAACAGAAGAACACCAACTCTGGATTTCACACACAGTTTCTGGCTACGGTGTACTGTTTGAGGGTCTGACTGAACTTGGGCTTTTGAAGGCTTTCAACTTCTGCCGATGAGAACTGGAACTGAAAGTACTCTAGGCATCACTAGGCTGCCCTAATAAGGCTCTCCTGCCTACACCCGACTTCAAGTAAAGAGTATGTTCACTTTGGGAGTGTAACGCAGGCAGTCAGGGCTGCCAGGTCTTCATGTCTGCATTATTTGTTAATGAACAAATAGGTGCATTCAGCCAGGGAGAAGCATTTGAGCCTCTCTGCAAGCATTCTGATTATGAATCTGAAATTATTTTACTTCAGTATAATAGGGAAAAAAACCCCATTCTATTACTCTGAACCAAAAGCAAATTATGTCCTTCTCGGTCTGAAATGGAAACAATACAAATGGATTGCTGATTGTAATCATTGGCTATGATTGCTGGCTCCACCACTCGTTCCTGAAATAACTGGGTGAAGGAAAAAAATAAATGGGTTTTGTATATCCCTGATGTATGCAGTTGGGCACAGATTCTGTGTGCACTCATTGCATTTTAAGAGTAATTTTTTCTGGGTGAGGGAATCAACAAACTGTCCTTCACACCAAGCATTTCTCTGCCCCAGTGCCCTCTGTCTCTCTGCCAGCCTTCCCCTTTCACCTGCCCAACCTTCCCACTGCCATCATCTTACCTCGAGGCTTGCTCTCTCCCTTCTTGCTTCCCATTTCTTCCCTCCCAGCCAAGTGCAGATGCAGGCTGCTGCTCCCTGGCTAACAGCATGTCTATGGGAATGAGTTGCCTGTCCTCTTCTGTGTGCCTGGTGCAGGGACCACATTGCTCTCTCCACCTTTGCTCTTCTCCTCCATTTCCAGGAGGTACCAGTTCACGCAGAAACCAATCATGCATAAGCTGCTGGCGTGCACCTGCCTGGAGTACCTGCCCGTGGGGAGAACCTGCTGCTTGCTGGAGTACAAATGCAGAGGCAGATGTGGTGGCTTGATGGCCACCATCATGCTGACCACCAGCCAGTCCTGCTGCTCCCATGCCTAGAGGGGCAGTGAGCGGTGGGAACAGGCACCACATGTGGTGGGTGTAGCATGGCTTTCTGCTGGGTTCAGGGTACATCCAGCCTCTGTGCCTGGGCCCTCTGCCTGAAACCTGGTAAGCGGAGCCAGGGGCTGCTGGAGTGGGGTGCTGGATGCTCTGGAGATGCTTCGGAACAGTGAGTTGGAGCAGGCTGGGGAATAAAACAGAGGGTTCAGCTGCTACCTGGCTGTCTTCTGCCCGGTGCTTTTTGCCTGGCTATCCTGGCATTCAGAAAGCTTGTGCAAAGAGTTGCTGTGTGTCCGGCACCTATCATGGGTCCCTGAGAAGTGCAACTCTCTTGGTTTAGACAAACATGCCTGCTGGTCCTCCAGCGGGCTGAGGCGTGCTCCACGTGGGCTCCTGATCTTGACAAGACCATGAAAGTTGTAGGTATGCCTTGAAAGAGACCCTTAGCAGCAGAAATCTGAGCACCTGCCAGCTTCAAGGCATGGGTGCAGTTGGGCAGAGGCCATGGAGGTCGGATGGCTTCTGAATGCCGCTCCTTTGTGCTGTCTGCTGATTGTTAAACTCTTTGCAAAGCTGTTTCAGCAAACTAAATCCAGCACAAAGCAGAGGAAGTAGTCGCAGTTGGGTTTGGGGGTGGGACTTAGGGGGCAGGATTTCTGTTCCTTTGTTTTTTGCTTTAGGGGTGGAAGATCTCAGTGAAGGGTCTGGTGGCTGGCAGGAGGAGGGGGACCGCAGCAGCCACCACCAACACTGGTACAAGCTGCAGTGGGATCACTCAGACAGAGATGCCTTTATAATGGCTTAGCCCAGGTTTCAGTGCACATACTGGTTTTTGGATGTTGGGCTAAGTGACTTAGGTTTTATGAATGGCCATTAAAGCATGCAGCTTAGTCATAAAATGATTTAAGCTGTGGGAATTTGACTTGTGTATTGGATTAGGTTTAGCTTTAAGCTAGCTAAGCAACATTAACCATGTGCATATTGTGTTTATATGCAACATGTTCACTTTCAAACTAAATATATTGACTTTCATATTAACTTCTGATTTTTTTTCTTTAGGATGATGTGTGTTATGTAATTTTAAACAAACACAGGCATGCTTATTTGTGCGTAAATTTGTGCATGTAAATAGCAAAACCAGAAAATATGCTGTTAATAAACTTTCTTCCCTATATTTTCTATTAAGTATATAACATTTCTATTTTAGTAAATGAAAAAAAGGTTCTGATTTGCATGCTTACCTGTCTGCTGTCTGGAGGTGTTTGCATTCCTACTTGCCAGAAAGACCTTTTGTTCAAACACAGTACTCTTTCAGCAGGGTATCAGATATTTCAGAAACACAAGCAAACTGAGATCTTAGCCTTGAATTTTTTCACAAGGTGGTACATCCTACTCCTGAGAAGCTTCATTACTTATCTAGCAGCCACAGGGCTGGATTCCTCACCATCTTCATTTGTTCCAGTGCAAAAGAGAGGAGAAAAGTATAAAATGTTGCCAGTTTGAAATTTAGTATCTTCCACCATCCTGATTCTGGTTTGACCGACATGATGGCATACAACGCAGTGGATGTGTCCTCCCTGTGTCTCGTTTGAATGGTTATGCTGGTATTTGCCAGCAGTGTTATTTGGAAATAGTCTTTTTTAGCTAAAATTGATGTTTTGCAACCAATGCCTTTATTGAGACTTGCATTTCTCAGGTCTCTCTGCTTGCAAGTGTCTCCTCCGGATTTAAGTCATTGTGCGTGTACCTTGGACTTGCTCTTTCAGGACATGTTGCCTGCTCAGGAAAGAGCACAAAGTTTTGTGGCAGTCCTCCTGCCAAAGCGATGCACAGATAGTGCCACATGCTGATGAAGTTGGAGGAAGACCCTGGGCACTGCCACAGGGGAAGACGAACATTCTTTTTGCCTTGGAAACACATGTGGCAAATGCCTGCGTGAGAAAACCGTGCTGTGGTATCTCTTGTGCGCCCACGGAGGTGGCTCCTCCGTGCGAGAGCAGGGACCAGGCTCAGGACCTTCAGGCTTCATCAACACGTAAGTAAGTGCCATGAAGACCCCAAGCTCCCACTGCGCATCTTTGCAACCCATGTGGTTCATCTTGCTCCTAACAATCTCAGAGCCATGACCTGAGCAGAGCCAGGCTGAAACTGAGTGCTTTTAACTAATGCTACATACCATGTTGTTTTTCTTCTAGTCTGCCTTCAGTATTATCTTTATTCTGGGTATTTACTGGTAATCCCCATAAAAGGATTTTGAATTAGCTTCTGGACTTTGATGAGCTTTGCAGATAGCACTGTTTCCTTCCCTGTTTCTTGCATTGTTTCTTTGGTAGCTGAACAGCTACTTAATACGGGAAGGTTTTCTGAAAGCTCACTCTAGTAACACTGCACAGCGTTATTTTTCTCATTACCAGCCCTTTTCCCACTCATCCGAGAGCACAGCCCCATCTTTGGGTCTGTGGTTTTGCTAAGAGCTGAGTTTGGGTGGGCAAAAGCTGACTCAGGGGAGCGGAGCCTGTGGGACACATGGTGCCATGGCCAGCGCGGTGCTGGGGACGTGGGCGCTGCTGACCGGGTGTCGGGGTGTGTGGCTTCGGCAGCCCAAGGCAAACAGCCATTCCTCCAGGTGTGCCGCTTCAACGTTTACCCACAATGTAAGCCCTGTGCAACCTGGAAAGTGAGATATCATGGGGACAGGTTGTGCGAACCTGTCAACTGTGCCAGTTAGACTGAGCCAGGGGTAAGTCTGAGGATGCCTTCTGCTGTTTGGGGTTATTCATCCTCCCCGTTTTTGGAGCAAAGGAGACTGCTGTCTGGGAGTGCGGCTCCCACCGCTGCCAACGGGCAGGCTTGTGTGGGTGCTGGGACTGAACCTCTGCTGGGGAAGTTACTCCTTCACTTAGAGGTGGTGCAACTATTTGGCCCACTTCTGAGTGAGCCAGGACCGATGGCACAACATTATACACATAGCAAGCTGCAAACATGCTATGGCGACAACCCGCTGGCATCTGCAGGGAGAAGCTGGCGGGGAACGGGCTTTACAGCAAATTCAGAGAAGGGTAGTGAGGGTGGACGGAGCCAGCAGGGCCATTTTCTCACCTGTAAAAACACGTGTGCCTCTTCTCCTTCCTGGGGATATTTGGAAGGATATCCTGATGAGTCCTCACTCAACCCTGCCTGAGATACCGCTGCCCGGGGAAACAGAGGTGAGAGGCTCCCCACATCACCCCTCTATGTCAGCGATGCCCCTGAAAGCAAGTAGCCAGCCCAGCCCATTTTCCCTCATGCGAAAAGAGGTGCTGCTGGCCCCGCTGTGCCCTTGGAAACCCCAGGGCAGGATTGTTTAATAAGGTTTTCTCCAAGAAGCTGCCACCACAGGAGCCTCTTCACCACCCGAGAGGTGCCAGTGCGGACCAGCTCCCCGCAGGCTGGGCAGGGCCGACCCTTCGAGACGCCTTAGGGCGCCCCGCATGTTCCCGTTGGGGCCAGGTATCACCTTCAGGAGGTGTGGACCAGCCTGTGGGAGGTGCGGGTAACACTTGTGAGATGAGCTACTCCCTAAAATTTTCGTTAAATCTGGGCTGTGGACAGAGGCACCTGGCTCGTACTGATGCAGGGGGCAGGATCCTGGGGCTAAATGTTGTGAGCAACCTGTACCCCTGTATCAGAGAGTGCCCTGTTCCTTATTCTGTGTCCACAGCTACCCTACCGCTAGCTCCGATCATCTGGGAACATGAAACGGGGACCTCTGCAGCCTTCGTAGCCACCAGCATTGCTGGACTGCCTGGGGGTCCATCTGTGGTGCAGCATGCTCCCCAAAACAGCTGCCCACTCTCCATGGGGCTCAGCAAACAGGCGACCTCCTAGCAAGGGGAGTAATTCCATTTGCTAAGCACCCTCATCAAAGCGCTTTGGACTTTTTCTTGCTCTTGCAGGTGTCTCCTATGCAGCCAGGCAGGGGAAACAAGCAACCTCTCCTCGCAGCAAATGATGCACAGCCTTTGCCACAAACCGGTTCATTTTCAGAGAAATCACAGCAGTGTTAGACACTCAGTTGGCACATGCCAAATACCACAAAGGTCTGTTTTGCTTTTTCTTGTTTTTCAAAAAGGAAGAAGGTGATGACGTTTCCAGAAAATGGGGCTTTCCAAAGCATACTGAAAATAGTGAGGTTTGTGGCAGTAATGCAAGACCTGGCAGTGCCGCTGTTTAGCGCTGCACATGAACAACACTCTCCATCCTCTGCCCAGCTGCTTTTGTGGTGTACACATTACTCATCTCCTCCTTGCAGTCTGGATAGAAAATAGCAATGCTCAGCAGAGTTCATCCAACCCACTGCTAGGTAGCACAGCTGTTTTATTCAAGCCCAGTTCCTTTAAAGCTCTGTGCGTCTCCAGAGAAGTGCCAAGAGCCTTTAATCCCCGCGGCTGGGGAGAAAGCTCACACCTCTGCGGAGCTGCTGATCAGCATGAAAACTGTTTGCAAATGCCAGAGGAAATAGGGTGTTACCGGCACCAGGAGAGACAGCAGCTGACCACAGCCTGCAGGTCAGGTGTAGCTGTGTGAAGAAAACACCTTCCACGTGTGGTTTCCCAGGATGTCCATGGGGCTGGCACCTGGAGGGCAACACCTCACAACCCAGGAACTTGCCAATTACTGGGAGAGAGTGAAAGCCCAGCAAACTCATGGGCATGTGAGCAGCGTCCCACAGCCAGCGGCACTCGCTGGCTGAGTACTGCCCCGGTAGAAATGTTGTGGTACGGCCCTTCTGTCGGTGGGCAAATGGGTTGCTGGCTCGTCCCTGAACACTGGCAAAGGGGGCTAGGAACATGGTAATCAGTTTTCTAACTCTAACGACAGTCAGCCGGGACAAATGGGCCAATATCCGCTCACCTGCTTTCTACCGGCTTTTTACTGTCACGGAGCTGCCCTCCTGTTTGAGCTGCACAGAAATGCAAAATGGCTAAGCTCAGATCCCCTCCATCGCCGACACCTGAGAAAGGAGGGGGAGCTCAGATCTGAGGCTCCAGTATAAAGTAAAACAGCTCTCTAAGCAGTGAGCCTGGCTGATGTAAACTGATGCAAGTCCATGGCTGGTCATCGCCATTGCCTGCTGGATTTCTGTCTCTCTGGCAGCACCGATTGCTTGCACCTTGCTGAATAGAGTGGAAAGGAAAAGAAAAGGCAAAGAGAGAAAAGCAACAACATAGTCTGCCTGAGAAAAGAAGCAGCCTGCATGTCTGTATCTTTAGTACCATTTGTCTGGAAGCACTCCTTGGCCTCGTCCTACTGCAGTTTTACAGTGTGGTGAGGCACAAATGACAGCATTGTGCAAGGGGTGAATGTAGGAGGTGTGTGGGATATACCGGCAGGGATACTACCTGCAGCATTATTCCTGAAGCTGAGATAATCTTACAAGGAAATTGTTTCAAAGAAATGTTTCTACTAATGTACCAAAAAAAGCACAAAAAGCTGCAGAATCCCAAAATTTCTGCATGAAATCAGATCTGTCAAAAACCTTTGGATTGCAGCCCAAAAGGAAACTCTTGCATACCAAGGCATGGCTATGACCGGGGACAATCCTATGGAACAATGCTTAACAATTCTGTGTGGCAGAGGGGTATTTTGTTAAAAACTTCCCGAGAAAAGCCATGGGCCGGCCCAAAATATCTCTGGCTGTGATTTCACTGTGGATTTTGCTCAGCATTTCCTACCAGGAAAACCTGGGTACATTGCAGGCAGATCCTGGGGCTTCTTCCTCCCATCTCTCCTGGACTGTAAATAGTCACACTGTTGGCAGTTTTAGCTGCCGTTATCGGCAACGTGGAAACTGGCACTTTATTTTGTGCTGCAAATGGTGACGGAGAGTCATTTTCTCTTGACACCCCGCCACAGACACGATCACGGCAGGCAGGCAGAAGCCAGGCTGCACCAAACAGCCTTGTTTTGGTTTGCAGGAAGGCCTCTGCAGCACCAGATGGGCTGCATGGGGACCGGCAGGCAGCCTGCCCTTTACTGCTTTGGCACATCTTTGCAAGCCACTCAGATACCTTCCTTCCACGTGTTGCAGTTCGCTTGTGCGCAATGGCTACAGAAAAATTTGTAGGCAGTGCAGTTTTCTAGTGGTGCAACTCTCGTAACATCGGTGCCTTGAGATGGCTTACTATAAAAATGGAGTATTAGTAATTTTATCTGTGTGTTGAAGCATAGTTGGGGTTTTGCTGGTTTGCAAGAGAGGAAATACCTTAGCCTCCTTGCGGTTTTTCTTCCCAGGATTTCTTCCTGTGAAGTAATGAGCACACCCAAAATTCACTGTGGTGAGTAATTTAACAAATGGTTTCACGTAAAAAGAAAAACAAAAGCATACTTATTTTGGAGAGGAGTTGGTAAAGTTGCCGTTTTCCAGAAGTCTTGAAATTCCCCCTTTCCCTCATCTCCCTCCAAGGGTCCCTGTAAAGGCAAAGCACTTAGGATAACTTTCTGGCCCTGAGGAGACAAAAAAAAAGCATAGCTGGGAAGATATAGTTAGATACAGTCATAATTTTGACTTAACAAAGTGTAGAAAATTGCAGCTCTAGAAACACAATGGAGAGCTGCTGGCTGGCGGCTGGGGATGACTGGCACGAGGGGTAGGAGTGATGTGCAGAGGGTGGATCTCGCAGGGTGGGCAAAGCCGGTGGCGGGGAGCACCAGCACGGGAAGCACTTCCCGCAGCGCAGCCCTGCACCCTGCTTTCCCTGGAGGAGGAGGGACAAGCTGGCTGCAACCTTCAAACCCAGGATGTAAAGACCTTTGGGCCCTTTTACTACCAACTTCCAGACCTTCTGCCTTGGTGTCACCATGCTTTCTGGTAAATGCTGAAAAAAAGACAGTTTTTTTTTTGGGGGGGGGGTGGGGGGATCAGGCTTTCTAAGGGTGCTCAGAGGACTCTGTGCCGTGGGGTTGGGTGGCCAGGATGGCTGGAATTCACTCTGCTGAGTGGGCACCAGGGTCCTCGATCTGCCCCAAGGGGCTGGGGGCATCATGCGCGGCAGCAGGTACTGACCCTCCTGCAGGAGAGGGAGGAAGGGCTGCCAGCTTTGGCAGCCTCGGCTCGTCACCCAGCTCGTACGGAGGTCCAGGGTGTGTGACACCGTATGTTGTCACACATCATCGTATGGAGGTGGCATGTGCTAGAGGAAGGCAACCAGGATGTGCATTTGTTTCCCCGAACTGCTTCTTCATATTCTGGGTCTGCTGGGAGCTTGTGCTGTGGTTTCGCAATTTTGGCTGAATAAAAGTACTGGGGTTCGGGCAAATTACAAATCATGTGGTGTTTGGTAATTACAAACGAACAGCCTGAGCTGGTTGCCTACTGGCGTGGCCTTCAGAGGTTGGTCCTCGCATGTGTTCAGCATGGTGTCAGAGTTACTGGCTCATCTGCAGGGAGGTGCTAGAAGCGCTCAGAAATGCAACAGGACTTCAGAGCACTCATCGCTGCCGTCTGTTACTGAGAGCTCAATCCTGGCTTGACAGTCTGAGAGAGACGTTCTGGTTTCTGCCAGGAGTTGCCCACTCTTGTGCTGGATTTACCACTTTTTTCTGACTTTTAAGTTTTCTTTTTATTTCTTCTTCCTGTGTTATAATGCTTATTCTGAATTTTAAAATTATTTCAGATCATCCAACAGTTTAATATCTTAAAATTCTGCACAGATTATACTTTCTAACTTTACATAAAGCCAAATTCATATGTATACCTATATTTAGATATTTAATTTTGGATATTTTAAGCACAGATAAAATACTATTCATGTAAAATATGTCTCTAAAAAGAGCTTAATCTCTTAGTGCTCCAAATGATCTGAGAAAGCGGTCCCAGTAATTACTGGCTGACATAAAAGGACAAACAGATTTTTGCCTACTTGTCACAACTTCTTCCCTTCAGAAGTTTAGCACCAAGTTCAAGTGGAGACTCAGTAGCTGTGTGTGGTGTTTACCACAGCAGGCATTATGAGGGTGTATATTTGCTCACGTCAATGTACATGTGTGTGCAGGAGCCCAAACGATTGCACAGGGAAATACCTGGTACAGATACAAACCAGGTGTGCTCGGTGTTACCTCACTCCCCTCATCTCCCTTATGCAAAGCACTGGTGAGGAGGCTGCTGTCCTCCAGTGCTCCCATAGTCTCAGCAGAGGAAAGGGTCAAAGTCTTGACGGGATTTTATTTTCCTCTTGCTTGCAGAGGCCCCATCCCTGGAGGTGTTCAAGGTCAGGCTGGACAAGGCTTTGGGCAACCTGGTCTAGTGGGAGGTGTCCCTGCCCATGGCAGGCGGGCCGGAGCTAGATAATCTTTAAGGTCCCTTCCAACCTAAACCATTCTGTGATTCTACGATTTGAGGAGCAGCGGTATCTGGGGGGACGGTGCCCTGTGGGTGACGATGCAGCCCCGCTGCCACACCACTCCCTACTCTCCCACCAGTGGGCAACCCACCCTGGGGAGATTGTTCAAAGGCAGGGTGCAGGACAGTGCTCAACCGTTATTCTCTCACCTACTTAAAAAAATAGTATTTTCCAATTCTATACTGGGGCTCGCAGGAGAGTCTCCCCTGTCCTGCAGCTCAGGCTGTAGTGCTGTCTGTAAAGAACAGCAGGGAGGGGGGAGGAAATAAAAGTTGAAAGCTGAGTCTGGTTTCCTTAGAGTAGATCACACAGCTCCTGTGCATTTATTTGAATACATCACAGAGCACTAATTTCTCTTCCCTCTCCTCTTCCTCTTTCTATTCTCTTTGATCTTTGCAGATGTGCTTCCTCTTCCATGGGCATGGGAGCAGTTCAGAGATGATTTATTCCCTGTAAAGCACTGCCTGACACCAGAGGAGAGTGGAACCTTTGTTTATTTTGCCCTTGGGCTACCCATGTTATGGAAATCCTGCAGTACCACCATGCCAGTTCAGGCAGGTGGGAGTTGTGGTGGCTGGCGAGCTCCCAGGTTCTCTTCACTGACATATCAGCTTCACATTCCCACTTCCTCTATGTATATTGGTTCTCATCACCACCTCTTTCAAGGCTTCCCATTGCCTTGTTTCACATCATCTCACGTGCCCTATGGTCTAAGTGAGGTGCTGAGATAAACCCTTGCACCACTGACTGCCCTGATTATTCCAGAAGGTCTGTCTTGAGGGCATGGGGTTAATGGACCAGTTAATTCTTGCACAGTGCCATTCTGGTATGGCTTGACACCGCCGGCCTGGTGGGCAGTGGGGTGGCAGGCCAGCAGAGCTACATTGCGTGTACATATAGCTCTCCACACACATAGCTCTCCAGCAGTGGTGCCCCTCTTAGGTTCATCTCTGCATTGGCAGCTCACATACCTGTGTTTCAACAAGGTGTAAGAAAGAGTTTGGAAAGGTGAAAATCAAACCCTTTTTCTCCCACTCTTTTTGTAAAACCAGTGGTCCATCCTCTCAACAATCAAGTTTGCTGTGTATGGACAATGTTGCATGACTGTCCAGTGACCTGAGCTTTGGCATCTTCCTCCTTAATGGGTATTCACACAAAATGGTTGAGATTGGAAGGGACCTCTGGGTGTCACCTGGTCCAACCTCCCCTGCCCAAGCAGGGCCATCTACAGCCAGTTGCCGAGGACCATGTTCAGATGGCTTTTGAATGTCTCCAAGGACGGAGACTCCATGACAATGCCAACCTGCACCAATGCTCAGTCACTCACAGTGAAAAGGTGTTTCCTGATGCTCAGGCTGAGCCTCCTGTGTTTCAGCCTGCGCTTATTGCCTCTGACCCTGTCACTGGGCACTGCTGGAAAGAACTGGGCTCCGTCATCTTTGCAACCCCTGCAGGTATTTGTACACATTGATAAGATCTCCCCTGAGCCTGCTCTTCCGCAGGATGAACAGTCCCAGCTCCCTCATCCCTTCTTTATAGATGAGGTACTCCAGGCTTTTCATCATCTTGCTGGACTCTCTCCAGTATGTCCATGTCTCTTTTATATCAGGAGCCCAGAAAGGAAAAGCAAACAAACCTGAGTGGGAAAGTACCAAAAGCATGAACCAACAAAGACAGCAGCTGCGACCTTTTCTGCTTTCAGTCCAATGACGGGGGTTCAGCAGTGTGAGGTTTTGGTTTTGATTTCAACCTGCCTCTCTGCTGAACTCAGTTAAACCTTGCATGCTTGGAAAGTTTCACTCTTAGTGAAACTTTCACTGTTCCATTTGCCAGTAAGTTTCAGCTTGTGTTCCACTAGTTAGTTTGTGTTCCACTCTACTGGTGTGTTCTGCTCTAGCTGGTGGTTTTCAGCCTGCTAGGCCAGCAGAAAATAAATCAGTGGAAGAAACCTATTGCTAAAGGGTTTCACTTGCTGGACATAGGTCTCTGCCTCTGTCAGAAAACCTGGAAGCTTTGGAAATGAGAAACAAATTGAAAACCACTACTGTAATGTAGCTACTATAATTCCAAATCAATCAAAAGCTGCCAGGTCCAAGCATCAGCACTCAAGTCTTGTGCTCAGAGACGCAATGGTGCTCCTTGTTGAATGTGCTCATGAAAACGTAAAACAAGAAGCCACCTGTGCTTAGCAAGGCAGTCCTGGTGTGAGGAACTTTGTCCTGGGCAGAGCACTATGGGGGCACAAGCAGTGTCCCACAGCTGGGACAGGTCTGTGCCTTGGTCTTTATCCCATCGCGATGGGAGTAAGACTGAAGAAGAGAGGTCAATGCATGATGGTTTTGTTGTCTGACATCCTGAAACACATCTGAAATGCAGAAATTTTTTGGGCTGGGGGAAGTCGTGGCCTATTATGTGAAAGGAATAGTTTGACTTATGGTTTGTTGTATTATCTCACACACAGTGGGGAGCCCTGTTAGTGTATCAGGCCTTTCGAGTGCTTGGCATAGAGCAAACCCAGACCGAAAGGGTGTCTGGAGGTGAAACACGGGCATTTTCTTTCATCTGCACACTCTGCAGGTGCTGCTCAAATGCAGCCCCCTCGCTTCTGAGGAGCTCCTGTAAAATGCACAGCTGAAACAAACATTATTTTTACAACTAGCTGATGCAGCTGCATTGACACAGCTACCAGCCTGGCTGCAGGTATAAGCAACTTGTGAAGGCTGGCATAGCTAACCTAACTTGGGACACACCTGCACAGGCGTAGCCAATTTTGTACTTAGAGGGATTGGTTTCAATTCACTTTATTGCAAACAGTCGTTCCCTTTGAAGTGTCACCTGTCCTCCAGAACACGGCTGCCAGGAGCAGCAAGGCTGGCTGTTGCTACAGCAGCTGACCTACCTTACTGAGATGCACAATAAATATCCTCCTGTCGACAGCTAAATCCCACGCTTTCAGGCTTGGACCTGGTCTGCTCAAACTAGCTCTAATGTACTTGAGAGTGGTTAAGAAGCTGAATGCTCTGAATTCAGTGTAAACCAAAGTTTCAGCTCATTTTTATTTTGTGGCTTTAAGGAAGCATTATGTCTATTTCAAAATGTCATGAATTAATTTTTTTTTTTTTAAAAAAATCACACCTTTTTTTAATCTGCAGTGACCTGGAATAAAAGAAGGGCTTAGATCTTCTGTGATGAGAAGCCAAAGGGCGAACTGAAAATACCACATCTGATATCTGGAAATGTGGAACACACAGGGCTGTAGACTGCACAATTTCCTTGGGGGAAAAAAAAAAAAAGCCTCAGGAAAATCTATCTTTTGCAGCTGATGTCTCAATTTGCAGTTCTGTGTCTGGGCACAGTATCTAACATGTGCCTCACAAAATTCACGGGGCGGTAGCTAATTTTCTAATTCTGTGACCACAGATGTCATTTGGTTCATTTCAGGAAAATGCTTGCCCTCAGTGCCTTGCATTTTGCCTTTAAACGGTCAGGAATGTATTTGCAGGCTGCCGTAACAATGGTTTACATGACTGTCCTTTGTCTGATTCAAGAATGACTGTTTTGTCTAAGCAGAATTTACACATATTCATTATGTTCCTTTAGAATACGTCACATTTGTGCTGGATTAGCTTTCACCCAAAAAAAAAAAAAAAAGAGAGAGTGGCTGACAATGAAGCCAGCTTGGGCTGCATGCTGAACTGCATTTTGCTTATCTAAATGCACTCGCTGGAAGCCGATGGTCAGCCTTCTCTGCCCTGGAGTGGCAATGCTCCAGTGCTATTTACACCAGGGTAATCCATGATGGCTGTTTTAAACTTCAGACTTAGAACAATCTAATTTCGCACTTGATGGATCACATTAAACACCTTGAAAAATAATCTTCAGGTCTTACAGCTGCACCAGCACCGAGAGGCATATTTGTATGTATGTGCATGCGCACATTTATGTGTATTTTAGTTCAGTGGGCATAGTAATTCCCTGTATTCCCCCTCTCAGCTAAAGGATCTGATCTGGAGGGTTTAGTTGAGTCTTGGCCAGAGAAAGGCAAGAACATTCCGCCTTCTCTTTTCTTCAGTTTGCATGGTGGGAGGGAGCACAAAGGATGGGAGAACGAGCACTTGCTCATAGGAGTGTAAAGGGAAGTCTGATTCTCCTTTTATTTACCCCAGTTCTCTGATGCTTTCATAGTGTTGGGTTTAGCTCTGCTGTACACAACAGCAGTGATGCTAGGATCCAGCCCACTGATATGACTGTGTTGTGTTCCTGTTGAGTTTATGGCTCAGTAGTGTTTTTTTCCTTTTTTTTTTTTCTCTCTATGTTAGAGTTTCAAGATGTTTTACCTTGTAGTTGCAAGAAAACGTGATAGCTGGGTCTGATAATACTCAGAGGGAATTAATACTGGAGACTAAGCTGAAGGGTGTTGCAAAGTGGATCTAAAAGGGGAAAGTGGAGGGAAGTTGGTATGTGTTGTGGTTTAGGCCAAATCTGCCACTGGGGATGTGGGGTACCCCAGATGGGACCAGCAGATGCTCCCCTCTACCTCTCTTCAAAGAGAGAGGCAAAGGAGGGAAAAAAAGACTTATGAGTTTAGAAGGAACTAAACTACTTAAATGAAATATTAATAATAAAATAAAAGGAAATAATGAGAACTATACAAAACCGTATCAAGCTCCCAGGATGTCAATCACGACACCGGCTGGCACTGGGGCAGTCCCAGGCTGGACTCAGTGACGGACGGGAACTGCATTCCGGATCTGGATTCAGGATCGGGTCCAAAGGCAGACAAACAGATGGAGTCCTCCTCAGCCGTCGGTCATTGAAGGAAGAGGGCTGACCCTTTGATCCCTCAGCTTTTATACTGAGCATGAGGCAGATGGGGTGGAATACACTGTTGGTCAGTTTTGGGTCACCTGTCCTGTCCGCTTCTCCCCGCAGGTGGGACCCCTCTACGCTTTTCCACTTCACACCCTCCAATGTGGCAAATAACAAAGTTGGTCGGCCTGGGGTGTTATAGCGATAAGTATAAGCAAGAGCCTCTCTGCATACCATGTCTGGACATCAGCTATAAACACAGGTCTTATCACTCTGAGAGAGCGAACATTGTCTGCACAATATGCTGTTAATTTCAGTAGTTAGAAGAGGCCCAGCTAAGAAGCGAAGTTACTGAACAAAATTAGTCCTGTTTTATCTCAAACCAGTACAGTATGTAAGGGGGGAAAAGGGAAAAAAGTTTCAAATAGATGGACTGGGATGGAAGGTTCAGTGGTAAAGGTGGAGCAACCAGAAGCTGTGACGTGACAGTTGATGTAGGCGAGCTTCATTGGCTGAGCAGCCAGGGAATTTCAGGGGGGCTGTGTTTTGGCACAAGAACTTACCCTAAAGATAACTTTGCTCGTGATGCGTTGGCCTGGTGACCTTAAGACTCAAACTGGGTGTTGTACTTATTATCTGCTTGGGACAGGAGAGATGATAGAAATGTCATATCAAGTTTGCACAGGCTGCAGCTTTCCTTATTACCATGGTTAGATTGCACAACTGTTTGGATTCATACACTTTACAGTTTAATTAAACCTTATCTTCACCTTTAAGATCATGTGCCCTGATGTGATTGTGCAATGACAGCAGTTGCCCTCAAGTAATTTTTATTCACAGAGCTGCCTCCTCTAACCTTTGACATGATCCAGACAGTGACTGTCGCCAGAGCCTTTTGCAGCATGGTGGATGCTCATATCACTCCAGGCTTTTCTTCTGTGGTGGCAGGGACTTTTTTCCCCCTGTGCTGTGGTCTCCCTGGTGTTCCAGTAGTCCCTCATTCTCTTCTATTTTTACTATGGAGCCCTCCAAAACACCACCTGCAGGTGCTTATGTTTGCCGGCCGCTCCTCTGAGGACTCAGCTCCAGGACAGGGAGGCATTGGATTGGCGACCTTAAGACTCAAACTGGGTGTTGAACTCATTAGGATAGAAATCTGGTGTCTTCTGTTGAAAGCCATTTTTATTTCAACGAGACACTTTCAGTATAAGTCAGTCAGTTCCCTTTTTCCCCCTAAGTGATGATAACGTTGTCGCATATTGCTGTCATGTGTGCAGCTCTTTTCCATACAGCTGGCAAAGGTTAATGTTGTTCATTGATGGAGTTGCAAGGTTTAGGCCTTATCTGCCCCATGTGCTGTTTAGGTATTGCCGCAGTTCAGAGGAGAATCACAGTTCTTTTTTTCAGCTGGCAATCAATGGCAAGTTTGTGTCATTTGCACCAAGTACTCTTGGTCTTTCCATAATGAGTCACTGCTTATGTCATGGACTTTCGAACCCTCATTACAGCCCTGTACTGATTTTTCTGCAATGACTGATGAGTTCACTGTCAGTTAATGGAAGTCTGGGTGTGCTGGCTGGGCTTACTGGGGGAATTAAGCCCCTGGTTTTCTGGGCAGGGGATCCTTCAGCACATCGTGGTGGGTGCAGGAGGCGAGCGTGTGCCGAAGCAGAAGCAGGAGGAGCTGAGACAGGCACAGAGTGAGCTTCAGGGTTATGTCCATATGTGCACAGGAGGTGTGGCCCCCAGGGATGAAGCCATGGGCTTTGGCTTTGCAAGTTACCTTACCCCCCCGCTCTGTCTTCCAGGAGCTTCTGCCCGTGGTGTGGTGCCGGCTTTGAAGGACTGCCTTTGCTGCATGTCACAATGCTGACCGCATCCTCTCCATTGGGATGCATATGAGCAGCCGGGAGAGCTACCCACACACAGGCAGCAGCGAGCACAGTCCTGCACGGGGACTGGTGATGGACACACAGCTGTCGGTGCATGCTTCAGGATCCCTCCTCACGTGGCTGTGGGCTTTGCTGTCATTACTGAAGCAATTAACCAACCCTGCTATCATATCCTTATAAACATCCCGTTCAGCACCTGTCCTGTGCTTTGGGGCTTGCCAGCTCCTCTGGTCATGACGGAAAACCAACACCTGATGTGTGGTGCTCTGCAGCCTTTTTTTCAGGTAAGGCAGTGTTAGCTACAGGTACATTTCCTCTCCTCCATTGACAGTGAGCTGGGATGGCCTTTATCCTCCCCACACCTTGCCAGCTGCCAGCATCCGCCTTCTGCAAGACCGCTTTCTGCTGCTCCCACCACCCACCTGCACAGAGGCTGCCAGGGGCACAGAAAAGCAAGGTGATGCTTCCATGAAGATGCTTCCACAAGAAGGACCCTCAGCCCCTGCAGAAATGGGCATCTGCATTTATTATTTACCTAACAAGGGTTTTGGAAGTGAAACAGTCCCAGCAGTTCTGGTGGCGTAGCGTTTCTCTGGGCGTTTCTCTCTCCCAGCAAGCAGGCAGGGGTTACGGTCTGCACACGGAGGGACCACAAGTGTCCAGTTACAGCTAACAGGCAAAACCGTTAGAGCACGCCAGAAGCAATGCAAGTGTGATGAATATTGCATGGACACGTTTGCTCTTTGCCCATGACCCGCTGCGGTCTCAGGAGAGAGGGCTTTTTAGCGAAGGGCAAAATGCAAAGCAAAAAAAATCCCTATGCATCTGAAGCAAATAAGGGTCATGAATCCAAACTCCAGAAAGTTGAAGAAATGTCTTCTCTGGTGAAGTGAGACTAGAACAACTAGTATTTCTAAAGCTCTCAAAAATGACTTATTGATTGAAATTATGAGAGACAATTATCAGCCTGAACAAGGCAGAATTTTACCTCACCTGTTGTGACATCAAACCAGCACAAAGTGAAATTATTGCCCTATCAGACCAACACCATCCTCTGGGCACCTCCCACACCTGGGGAAACATGCCCTCTCTTTTGGGCTAACGTTAATCTTGCTCCAAAACCACACGTGCTCAGATAGCATTTTTGCATAACTCTTCTTCCACTTTTCAACCTCCAACCAGACCTGACCTGAGGCAGTCTCTGAGATTAACTCGATCCACCCGCTGGCTGTTTTTACAAAATCTCAAATACTAGATGGGTGCCATTGTGAAAATGCAGCCAGGTCTGCAGTTGTGGTAGCTCTGGACAAGGGCACATGGACCAGACCTAGAACGGAGAGAGAGACTCGGGCGATTGCAGTGGCTGTCTATGATGTAAGACCATCTTGTCAGGCTACTCTGGACCTCTGCGATCACCTACGGATTTTGTTTGAGACTCTTCTTCCCTGTGCAGTAATCCCTGTTTTTTCTAGGACGCCCCATGACTTTAGAGAAACTCTCTCCAGATAGACCTCACTGTATTATTAGTGGGCATAACCTTGTGTTACTCTGGAGAAACAGTTCCTTTCTTTTCTGCCTCTCTACCCCCTGGTGCCTGTTGCTTTATTTCTCCCACTTTTGGACAAACAGAAGTATACTTCATTCTGCTGATCTTCTTTCCCACTATTGCATTTCCACGCTATCTTTTCAGTCTGATGTGTTTTGGAGGCAGGGTACATCTATTACTTCACGGCTGTATCACAAGTGGCATGCTTGGTTCTTAATTTAATGGTATTTTCCTTACCAAAGTGATAATGTGACCAATAAGAACAACCATCCCAGGAGCCTGGACTCTGCACAAGTCATCAACAACTGATCAAGCCCTCTTGCTGTTTCTGAGATTGAGCACTACAGTGACAGATGTTAATTGCCAACATTTGTGTGAAATCGCTGAGCATAAGCCACGCTGCTGCGTATGTCAGAGAACACACTCTGCCTGTGATAAGAACAACATTGTGTAATGTCCTTTTATTACAGGCCAAGCTAATAACAGATTATCTCACGTTTCCGTCAGCTAAATGCATGCACATAGATTTCTACCGCACTGCAGCGTGATCCCATCTGGTCTTCAGTCTAAACAACTGCTCTCTAGAGATAGAGAGCAGTTTTCACAGAGGCATTACCTGATTTTGCTTGGACTTAGAGTAGGAAGTATCAAACATATTGTGCTCTCCTGGCAATACCGGCATTACTTACGAAGAGCTTAATGGGCTTTGAAATTAGGAGTGTTCATAGTACAACATTAACATCGGTTCCAGATCAGCTTCTGTCTTATTCTGCCTAGCAGGAAAATCTGTAAACAGACTATTTTACAATATTAATTATCTGCTTTTTAATGTCTTAAGTTTGCTTCAGTGGCCTGACATCTCACCACGCCAGGGTGCGTGAAGGCCTGGGAGAAGGTCTCAGCCTGCGGAAATCTGGAGAAAAATGTCTTTCATTTTTGTTTCCAAGACCGCCCTCCTGCACAGCCAGAGATCTCCACAGATGGAGGAAGACCACTTACCCAAACCAGCTCTGAGCTAACCATCAAGGATCAGCCTTTTCCACTGGAAACAGGGTCACCTTGTTTAGGGTAAGAAGTTTATACCCACCGGTAAAACAAATATAAGCACTTGCCCAGGGAAGTAATGTGCAGGCTATTTATTTAATCTTTGGAACAATCTGACTCCCTTTTCTCTTTCCTCTCAGAGAAAACTCCAGAGATTAGTGAAGACAAACTAGATTATTCTTTTTATTATTGTTTTACTGCATTTGTCAGTCTACATTGCTTCTGACACAATGAAAGCTGTGAATGAATCTTGAATCCTATAAGCCTGATTTATGGGCCTATTTCCACCACTTTGACAGCATAAGGAGATGGCAAACTGGGCATGTATGTGATGAATATCCACAGAAAAAAATGTATGTGCCAACAAAATGGCTTCAAGTATCTTTAATGCAAATGAGAATTGGGCTCACAGCATCCAGAAGTTATTCACAGCTCATGACACCTGGCAGGAGCAGTGATGATAAATCTCAGCAATTCAGAAGCTCACCAGTTCTTCCCCTTCTCACATTGGGTACCTGTTTGCACAAGGAGTTCCTTGGAACTGAAGAAAAGGGACCACTGCATAAATAAATATGATTTTTTCCTACTGTTTTCTTTTTCAGCATACGGGAGAAATCTGAGGACTTCTGAAGTACAGGCTTTTCTTTCTTTTTTTCTTCCTTTCTTTCTTTCTTTCTTTCTTTCTTTCTTTCTTTCTTTTTCTTTTTCTTTCTTTCTTTCTTTCTTTCTTTCTTTCTTTCTTTCCTTCTTTCTTTCTTTCCTTCTTTCCTTCTTTCCTTCTTTCCTTCTTTCCTTCTTTCCTTCTTTCCTTCTTTCTTTCTTTTCTTTCTCTTTCTTTCTTTCTTTTTCTCTTTCTTTCTTTCTTTCTTTCTTTCTTTCTTTCTTTCTTTCTTTCTTTCTTTCTTTCTTTCTTTCTTTCTTTCTTTCTTTCTTTCTTTATTTTCTCTCTTTCTCTCTTCTCTCTTTCTCTTTCTCTTTTTCTTTTTTCTTTCTTTCTTTTTTCTTCCTTTCTTCCTTCCTTTGTTTCTTTCCTTCTTTCATTCTTTCCTTCTTTCTTTCCTTCTTTCCTCCTTTATTTCCTTCTTTCCTTCTTTCCTCCTTTCTTCCTTTCTTTCTTTCAACAAAAACTTACATTCTAAACAGTAAAGCAGTGGAAATAAACAGTAGAAACAGAACAGGAGGGAAAACAGACCCCTGGGTGTTTGTTGCCAAAGACCCACTTCAGCTTAGCTGCCAAAGCACTTGCCTGCAGCGCAGTGGAAGAGGAGCACCCCCAGGCTGGTGGCACTTGGAGAAGGGGTGCAGTGCCCCATGCCCAGGCATCTGTGGCAGAGTAGAAAGATGGGTGGCAGCAACAGGCTTGGGTGACCACATCCACAGAGGCGGAAAGGAGAGGCTTGTCCCCACCTCCACCCCAGCCTTGCTTCCTCTCTGCCACAGGACCCTCACCTTCCCTCTGCCAGTCTCCATACAAACCAGCACCCTGCTGTGGATCACCGCTCCCCCTGCTCTCTTCACACACCATACCTCTTTCCACCTTTCCTACCTCACACAGGATCCCCTCGTCCACCTCCTCCCCTTAATGAGAAGAACAGGGACCTTGAAACTCATGTGGATTGGCTTTGAGGGGGTGCTGTGGGACCGTGATGTTGCTGCTACACTTGCACGAGCACCTGGTCCTCCTTCTGCTACTTGTCTGACCTGTGCTCACCCACATCTGAGGGTCGTAGTGGAAAGTCTCGCACCGGGCATACACCTGAAAAGTCAAGTGCACCAACAAGCAAGGAAGGGTAAAACGTGCCCCTCCACCTCTGGTCAGGACCCCCTCCACCCCAGCCCTTGGGGCCATCCACGGCCATGGAGAGCAGGGCAGGGAGGGGAAAGGATGTGCAGGCAGTATGGGAAAACATGGTACCAAGACCTCGGCCCCCCACGGGCAGGCTGCTGTGGAAGAGCAAATCTGTCAGCTGGGAGGTTTCACACAGAGCCCCGGGTAAAATAATTACTGCAGGAGCCTGAGAATGACGATATCTGGAATGACCTTCCCTGTTCCCTGCCTTTCAGGGGAGGGATGCGGGATGTTTCTATCTCTGCCGTGCTGGCACAGCAGGGCTCCCCTGTGGCACTGCAGGACACTATTGAACCTGCCTGGCACCTTGTCGCTCACTGGCACGGGAGGCAAAGGCTGGCGTTCTGGCCACCTGCTCCTCCGTGGTTTCTCACTGGTGCTCTCAGGAGCGCCCGAGATCATCACCCATGCTCGCCATGATGTGAGGGCCTTTGCACAGCTGGCTCCTGGTGAGTCCCATTCCCACCCTTTCGTTGGTACACTGTGCCCCTGGGACCGGCACTTGGAGAGCACCATGCTCCCACCTCCTTGCAACTATTTGCTCTGCATGTGGTCACACGTCAGCTGCCATCCCTGGCTGCCTGGGAAGTGTGTTGTAGCAAATGGAAAGTAAGATGAAAAATAGGTGTTTGGGTGTTTTTTTTTTTTTTGGCTGGGCTGCCTCTCTGTAACTACCACTCTAACATGCCATGAAATAGAAAATCAGGCAAAACACTGCTTTGCTCTTTATCTTTCCCTCAACAACGGTTCTCAGCATCTCACTTGGCTGTGAGAAAAAAACCCTTTTCATTAATGCAGAAACAGGTGATGTCAAGTCCACATACAGGGACTTGTGACAGTCAGCACACACCAGAGTACTGGAAACAGGAAAGCCAGTATCACTTTAAGCTGGCAAAACATTTTAAAGCAGTCTGTAAAGATGTACAAAGCCCATATTTCTGCTCTCCGGACAACATTACTTAGCTTCCCACCTCGGACAAGGAGTTTGCCTCCAACTCCTGGTAATGATGTCTTTTTTTCCATTACTTTGGTAGCGTCTTTTGCGGACACCTGTGTCCCAGTTGCTTGAACTGATGCAACCCAGCAGATGCGCAATTACTTCTTGGCACACAGCAGGAAAGCCCCACCTGGAAAAAGGACTTACCTGACTCAGACTAGTTGACTTAATGGAAGCGGGAGTTGCTGCACTTTGACAATATCCCTCCCTCCTCACTTTACTTTTTTTCCCAGCATCAGCATTTTGCATGTGCCTCTGGACACCTCTCTCACAAGAAGAGATTATCGGTGGCACAACCTCTGTACTGGCTTAACACCTCCCCAGCATGGCTCAATGCTGTGGCTCAATACCACAGGGGTGGGATGATGCAGCCTTGGCAGAAGCCAGAAAGGTATTGCCACCCATTTTCAGTCCTTGGTGTGCCTGCAGCCCAAGAAATACCCTACTTTGCTCCAAGCACTGGGTTACCAACCAAAGACTGATAGCTTGAAGATCTCTCCAGGAACAGCAGGAAAAATGAATCCTTTGATTCTCAAACAGGACAGATGTCCTGAGATAGTCACTGTGTTGTGCACATTTCCAGGTGGGCCCTGGTGTATTGGATGGATGGGGGAGACTTGAGGTCAGCAGAATCTCTTTTGGCACCAAGAAGTCAGGAGTGTTACCGGTGACACAGCCCATGCAGCATCACCAATCTGCAACAGCCAATGGTAATGCTGAGGTTGCCTTCATTTCAACTCTTGTGGAAGACCTCTAGTGCTCAGACAATTTCCTTTGGTTATTGGACTGCAGGAGGTTAACCAGCAGGAAACATCTGCGCCGTGCTTTGAAGGTGTACAGCACTCAGCTTTATGATAACATCAGTGCTTTCCTCCTTGACCCCGGATGTCAGCAACCATTTTTACCGTATCTGGGTTTTGGGCTCTGTGCATGAACAACTTTGCCCAGCCGACATCCTTTCCACAGGTGGGAACCTCACGTCACTGCAGCGATGTGGAGGCAGAGAAGCAGGATGGTAAGGGAGAAAAGCAACAGGGTACAGGGAGTGTTTGGCTGTTTGCAGGGAGCAGCTGACCGTGGCAGAGATGGGTCTGTGATGGCTCTCCACAGCCTCTCGTGCCCACCCCTGCAGCCCCTCCACAGCAGGGACTGAAGCCACAGCGTGCCCGACCTGTGCTCCAGCATTGATGCTGGGGGGACAACACCCACGCATCCTCTCCCGCACATCCCTTCCCATCCTTACCAATACACCGACTGTTTGAAAAGCAGTAACAAGGGCGGGCTTTCCCGAGAAGACATGGTGCCTCGGTGCTTGTCCTTTGGCCCCAAACCTCCTGGGAGTCTCACCCGTCCCCTTGCTTCGGGTCTGCCCAACGCAGGGCTCCCTGCCTCAGGCAAACCGTAAGCTCTGCTTCGGTGCCCGTGCCAGCACAGAAACCTCTCGCTTGCACAAGCGCAGCATCCCAGGCTTGTGGCTTGCAGCCAGTTCTTACGAAAACGTGTGGCAGACGCAGCTCTGGAGGCCTGTGCGGGGATGTCAGTAAAATCCCTTAACTGAAAATGCCTCCTAAATCAACCCTGAAGGCCTCACCATGCTTTTGCTTAGTCCTTTTGTCAGGTAAATATTTCTTAATATCTGTTGGGAAACACTGAAGTTCACATAGTGGATTTTTTGCAGATTTTGGGGTTTTTTTTCTTGGTTAGACTTTCCCTTTTGTGGGTTTATGCACTGGAGGCTTAAGAGAAGCATGGTGCAGGAGGAAAGTGTCTGGAAGTGGTTTTAAGTAGCAAGGCAGGCATTTGCTGGTGTGGCAGCATTCTCAGTGGCTCCAGAGATATCTGCGGGTTGTCTGCCACTTCTCCCTGGCCATCCTGCTGCTTGTGTCCCGGGGCTGGGTAGGGTTGTGTGCTCCAGCAGCACGGTGGCTTTCCGGTGGGATGCCTTCACCAGTGCAAGTCAGAGTGACCACGGGGCTGCTCCAGCCTGTGCTTCGAGCTGGTGTGGCCTTTGTGCTCTGCAAAAGGATGAAGGATGCAGAATGGTTATGGCGGGCTACCATAAGGCCTGATGATTCAAATCAGTTCAGAGACAGCAGCTGAAATCACAGTAGCTCTGCTGAAGCAGGAGGATCATATGTTGGAGGGAGAGGGAGAAAAAAAAAGAGGTATGTTGTAGGAGAAAGGGATAATTTTGTAGATGGGATAAGAAAGAGTATTTGTACTGACAATCTCATCCAAGCACGGGAGTTTTCCCGGCTGTGTCTGTCACACTCTCTGCCCATCTTCCCTGTTGCACTGGCTGAACACACGTGGCTCTCTTGTCCCTTCCCTGAAGTGGGCTGAAGTGATTTTCCAGCAAAGCCACAAGCAGCAGTATGGTGTGCTTATCTCGTGGGCCCTTCATCCCAAGTCATCTGCCCTACTGGCAGGTGTTTTGGAGCAGGTTTCTACAGCACCAATGTACCCCAGCAAAGGTGTCTCTTTCCAAGTAATCCTGAAAAATCAGCACCCTGGCAGGCAGATAGCATCATGTTAGAGTTGTGCAATCACCACTATGCTGGAACAGCGTCAGGTGAGCACTGGCATTTCATCACCTACATGGATGTTTGTGTGCCAGTAAGAAAACCCCTGGCCTGCCCTCTCACTACTGTGAAGTCCAGCCTTCAAACACGTGCTCAGCTGGTGATGGGGTGGGGAAGAGTTGGGGCTACTTCAGTCTCTGTACATTACAGGACAGTGGTAAAACGGACCAGACTTTGGCGATCCAGGCAGAGTTTTGGTCCTGGCTCCCATTAGTCAGCTCCCAGATGTTTCCCAAGAGAGATACCGGGAGTTTTGGATGGATGGGCAGGGCTTACTCTGATACAGCAGAGGGAAGGTGACCACATCCACAGAGGCGGAAAGGAGAGGCTTGTCCCCACCTCCACCTCGGCCTTGCTTTCTCTCTGCCACAGGACCCTCACCTTCCCTCTGCCAGTCTCCATACAAACCAGCACCCTGCTGTGGATCACCGCTCCCCTGTTCCATGATCCATGTAGGATCACCATTCCTACATTCTAGGAAAGGAGGTGCACTGCTCCCTGCAGCCCTGTACCTCCTCTCACACCACTGCTTCCTTGCTAGCACCAGGACACCAATGGTTTACCTGGTGGCCTTCACTTGTCTTCCTTCAAAAACTTTCTGGAAACTTTTTTTTTAACCCCCAAAGTGTCTTTTGAATGCATGACAGAATCCTACTGCCTGGCTCCTTGCTCAGCGTTGTGATATTAATGAACTAAAACCACACTCGGAGACAGGGACCTTGGCCAACAGGAACCTCAGTGTTGACTTTATGCACAAAGCAATGCCAAGAACATAGTAAGTCTCAGCAGTTACCAGTTTGAAAAATACGTACTAGAACGTGCAATCTTGTTGTGGGAACACTTTGTGTTACTGTTGCTTCAAAACTAGGAGCTTGAAATAAAACAGAAAGTCAAATTTCTCCAGAGGAGTCAAGCCTGTCTTTGATTCAGCGTGCTGGGGGGGGGGGGGGGGGGGGGGGAAGAAAGAAGCAAAGAAAAAAGAAGGAAAGAAAAATAAAGAAAAAAAAAAGAAGAAAACCCAAGCAGGCCGCTCTCTTGTTTTGGTGAAGATTTATTGAGCTGGAGGGACCCAACCCAGCCTGGCTTCTGATCTTCCCGTTTGTGATTGCTTCTTCTGTCAATACTTTGATAGTCACTGAGGGCATTTTGCACCTGTTTGGTGCCTGCAGTGGCAGTGAGGGAGACCAGGAGAAGTTTCCCTGCCAGCAGTGTTTCAGATTTCGGTTGTTTTCACCTAGAAGGTTCCTGCAAGTTGAGAAAAATGGAAGGAGGGAGAGGCAAAGGAAGGAAAGAAGCTCAAAAATCTTTGTTGTTCCCCAAACTTATGACTATAGCATTGTACCCACCTCTCTGATGTCAGTGGTAATCTGAGGTTTGGATTCAGGGAGCAGGTGCTCACTGACAGCTCACCGCAAATACGGTTATTTAGAGAATCTTTATGGGGTGTGTTCAGAAAACAACTACTTGAAAATCTTTTTTTCCCTGTTGTTCAAGGAAATTTTTAAACTACATATGCTCCATGTACATAGGAGATGTCAAAAGGATAGCTAAAGTATAGGAGAACCACCAGGCCCTTTAATAAACAGCTTGGGGTCTGCCTCATTAATTTTTCCCTGGCATTTCACAGAAACTCCGACTTTTAGCTGCCTCTATGAAGCACCATGATTTTGCAGAGCTGCTCCCTGTACAAATGCAATAGACGGGAGGTTGTTTAAAACTTCTCTTAAAGGAGCAGATGAAGTAAAAACAACTGCCCAGATGATCTGAAATAGCAAGGCTTGCGGACATGCCATGACAGCATGCAGCACTTGCATGCCTGGCAACTTCACAGTGTAAGGTATGCTGAGATTGAGACCCACCACATTTGTCCTTACATGTTCACTGGTGCTGGCAAAGGGGGGCGCAGGGGCCCAGTTGGCCCTCTTCCCCCTCTGCTGCCTGTAGCATTTTTAGGACTGGGTTGAAATATAATCAATTCACATGTATGAAAAATTGAGCCTCTCCCTGCCCATGTTTGTCAGCAGTTTTATCAGTACAGATACCAAAATGGACATGAGCATCTTCCACTGACAAACGATGATTTCAGCCAGGATTCCAGTGAATGTGTATTCAGAATTGTGGAAAAGAAATGCAGCTGATGCAGACTAAGCAAGCACCTTCCCACCGGACCAGGATCAGCTCAGCTGTTGGCCGTCTGACTCAGGGTAGCATGGCTGGGGTGCAAGGGCAGATCTCCAGAGGGAAAGCTCGATCCCGCAGTAAGGCAGTAGTGACCCAGGGCAGTGTCCCAAGAGGATGAAACCTTTCAAGGGGAGGGAGGAAGAATAAGCTTCCCCAGCTGGGGCAAAGCTGCCTGACATGGACAGCACAGCTGGTCCAGGGGGAGACGGGAGGTGCCCCCGAGGAGCACAGCGAAACCATCTGCCTGACTTGATGGTGGCAGCAAGGGGTTGCGCGGGGTTATTTACACATACGTGTATGCCTGGCTCTGCAACACGGCCTGCTGCACCTGCTCCACCCCTGATGCTGCCAGAAACCTTGGGGACTTCATGCTCCACACCGAGGAGCACAGCCTTGGGACCCGGCACCCTGGATTTACAGTGTGTGCTGGGCACATCAGTGACATCCACCATCTCCAGGCACCGGTTTCCTAGGGTGCCTACGCTATCTGCATCAGCTTTCCAAAGTGAGGCATGGGCCTTATCTGCCAGATTGCTGCTGGAAAACCGTTTCTAGCACTGTCCATCAGCCAGCTAGGCTGTTGGGGGGGAGGGCGGCACCAAGTTGTCCGTGCCTTTGCCGAAAAGCAAACAAAGAGAGGGAGAAAAGAATAGGCATTAATAGTTGGTAATCAATTCTATTTATATAAAGTGACAAATGTTATGAAATGAAACTATTTGACTTTCAAACACAGGAGGAGGCTTGCTTAAATCATTCTGACATGGTATGTAAACACCGCCCTGGACAGCTTGAGGAAATTAGCTGTGTTCCCATGCATGGAGACCCCGAGAGGTCAAACCTCCACAGGCAGATTATCAGACAGCCTTTGCAAGCGCTGAACTGCACAACAGCAGTTTCACACCTGCGAAGGCGCAATGCCACCTCCCCATGAGGCTTTTGACACGACACATTTGAGCTGCGGAGGGACCGCGGCTGGAGTTCTGAAAGCCCGAGGAAAAGAAGACCCCAGAAGGATAACATTTTGGGGTTCGGAGCTGGCGATCAGCAAGTGCCAGATGAGCTGGGCAGGGTGCACCCGCTCTGCTCCACCGGTGTGAGTGCCCCCCTGCTGCCCACCCCATCTCCACACTGCCTCTGTGCACAGTGCTCGGCAGGCACGAGTGAGTGAGCAGGGATTTATCCTGGTGGAGTCAAACAGCTCTGGTATCTCTACCGGGATTTTAAAGCACCCTGCTGGCTTACCCTTAGGATAACAGACCATTTTCTGTGCTGATGCTGGTGGCCATGCTGCATCGGTAATTATTCTTCTTGGTTACTTATTTTTATTGCCGTGATTCACGAGCAGGTAGGTGATTCACGAGCAGGTAGATGCTTCGCCGTGAGTTGTGGGCATGACTCAGAGGAAATACAAATGCTGACAAAAAGAGGGAGAGGCTTACAAGCTTAGTGACAGTGCCATTTTCCATAGTTATTCGGTCAGGGGTTAGCGTGCACCAGGTTTCTGATCGCATCAGAAAACATTTGGGCTAGCGAATGTCCTCTCATTCTTTAAAACGCACAAGTTTTATTGCAAACAGTCTAGACAGTGCTAAATATTTAGAAGTCCATCCTGAGTTACTCCCTTGACTGGCAAGCAAACCCTTCTGCCTGTAATATTTCTGATTTTCCTACCTATATGGTTTTTCTCAGTGTCGTTACGTGCCGAATTTTAACTTCCTGTTTGTAAGTCATGCAGTACAAAACAGACTTTAAGGCCAAAAGGTTGAGAGTTTATTAGCCCAAGAAATGTGAATTATTGTGTTAACAGGAAAGACCTGAACTTTCTAAAACTGCTTATTGTTTTTTCCAAGGCCCCTTTTCTTGACTAAGACCCAATCCATTATTGTGATGAGATTTTTCAAATTACACGGGACAGAAAAAGAAAGGGGCTGTGAGGGGACTAAGAGGAAACAGTTTACAATACATTTCTCTGCCTTGCTCCTCCTTCTTTTGTACTTATTTGCTTTGCCTGCCTCCCACACACCTCCCTTCACAAACATGTGTCCTGGGATAAACGCATGAGATTTTTTTTCATTATGTTGTGTTTGAAAACTGGGCTGGGAGGGAAAGACGAAACTTTTTCTTCACAAATACAAACATAAAGCACCTGATTTACCCTGGTGAGGGAGGGACGTTCAAAGAACAAAAAGGGTTGGGAGAAACATGGAAATAAGTCTTCAGGATTTCAGGATTCACTTGAGCTATTTTGTGTATGTGTTTGCTTTTTGGAGCTCCCTGGGTCCCTTCCCTGTCAGCTGCGCCGGTGGAAGGGGTGGCCAGAGTGACGCTGGCTCCCCAGGGTCCCCTTGTGCCACCACCGGCAGACAGCAGCTCCCTGGCACCCCCACCCTGACCCTCAGCGATGCTCCTGGGGCCAAGGCGACCGAGAGGACCGTCTTGCAGGAGAAGGAGGTGGAAGTGGGGGATGCAGGGACTCGGCGCACGCTCGTCTCCCCATCTTCAGCGAGGTGGGATCTCCTCCCTGCCACAGATCCTGGGCAAGCCTGCAAATTTTTATTTTCCTTGTGAGGATACCAGCCCAGGCTCAGCTGTGTAAAACAGTGGTAGTAAGGCTGCAGAACCCAACACTGTTATCGCTGTCAAAGCATTTGGCGGCTGCTAGTACAGGACAGCCATACATGGTTAGCAAGCCTGACACAGGCGAAACTATGGCGGTCTGACCCCAGAGGGTCTTTGCAGCACACGGCCAGAGCCCGCGGGGCTGCCAGGGAAGGTAAGCCACAGCACAGCCACAAAGAGCTGCCTTTGGGGTGGAGGGCGGGTGTGGGTTTCTCCATCTCTCCAGCACTTGTTTGGCTCAGGCGTTTGTCCGGCACGGCTGCCTTCCCTCTCTCAGGCAGTGATGTGGTATGAATCCTCGTCACTCTTTCTTGACCGTGAGCAAGGTCCCGTCGGGACCCAAGAGCACAAACACAGCTGGAAACCCCCCTCCCATGGCTGGTCCCTCAAAGAGGTGCCTGGCAAGCATGGATACACACGGTGGGGTGACATGCATCCACTCAGCGCAGACCCTGGCCGCGTTTGCTCCCCAAAATGGCCCTTTCCCCTGCCTGGCACCCACCCTTAATGCCTATGCCTACTTGAAGTAAAGCAGCAGCCCTCCTCTGCCTTCTCTGCACCAGTCTTTTCCACTGAGCACACCCTTTCCCAATCCCCAGCAAGCTCCCGGGACATGCTCCTGCGATGCAGGGGTCAGTCCGGGACAAGGTCTGTCAAGGGCAATGACTTTACATTTGGTTAGACTCCCTGTCAACCTCAGGTGGATCCCACCTCTGTGAAGACTGCCCCATGGGCTTCCGCACAGCCCGCCTTTCGCCTGGGGTGGTAGGACATTTTGTCTGTGAAGTGTATCACTTTCTGAACAGCTTTAGCAACAGCTGAATAAACCCAGTCCCGGCAAACAGTAGAGATCTATTTCCATTATCAATGCCGAACAACAAAAAAAACGGTTATTCTTTGTCCCCTGGCTGAACCATTTTAATCAACGGGAATTCAGCAAGACTCACTTCTGCTTTCCTCTGCCACATGGAAATCCAGGGGAACTCCAGATCCTGCCCTTCCTTAACTTTCCCGTCTAGGCAGGTTACCGGGCTTTTGTTGAGCTGAGCTGAGCAAAGCAGAGCAGGGGCTGGGAGTATTTGTGGTCCTCACAGGCAGTCACATTGGTTTATTTTCAGTGCTCTTCTGTGCTTACAGAAGCTAATGTGTGTTACATCTGTGTGTTACTGCTCGTTGCAGCTGCAGGCGCTGCAGAGGGAAGTCCCCACTTTAGCCACAGAAATACTACACCACAGGAAGGGACCAGTCATCTCCAAACTACCTACTCTGCTGTGGCTGACAACTCGTTAGGAGAAACGACCACCTCTGTGCAGCGAGAGAGGTTAACACTGGTCTTAGTTCAGCAAAACACCTGACGACATGCTGAACGTTGAATCCATACCATGCCATTGCCATGAGCTGCCTTTTATTTAAATGTGCCAATAAAAAAGTTTTTCACTGTCTTGGGACTTCCACTCTCAGCTTCTTAGTTAGATCTGCCAATAGCATTGCTTTTTGGGGGGGGGCTGAAAGCCAAAATTTGCAGCAGACACACCCTGGCCTGGGATGCTGTGAACAGCAGCGCGTGCTTGCTGCAGTTTTCCGATCGCTGACTTGCTTCCCTGGTTTTCTCCTTAATGGCTTTGCTCACTTGACTGCTTCTTTTAATTGCTTTGTTACTACTTTCCTGTTTCTCTGAAGACTTTCGGCCCCGTGAGCACAACGGGGAGGAGTCCTGCCTGCTCTCTCCCCCGCCACCAATACCCAGGGACGAGGGCACATCTCACCCACGGGCTTGCAGGTGGAGCAGGGACCTGCCTCCAGCAGAGACAAGAGGCTCAGCCCCCAGGCGTTAGCTTGCAGTGTTTGTCTTTCCAATTCCCGTGAAAAGCTGCTGCTTTTAGTACCATAAGGAAAGCTCATCATTTTGAAACTTGGGATGAAGGGTAATGACAGTAACCTGCCAAACACAGCGAGTGTTTGTGGGAGTATCACGAATGCAACCAACGGGTTCAGTTCATCTTACTGACTGGCAAGCCTGAACAGTATAAACAAGCAGAGGACACTCCTGCCCTCAGACATTATGGCTGCACTTAATTTCCTTTTTCTTATAATACTTCAAGGTTTCAGGTTTTGAAGCCTACAAACAGAGTTTATAAGAGCTGCAATTGTGCGCTATTAAATTAGTGATCCTCTTGAATTTAAGCTGGTATTAAAAAAAACAGAAATAAACCCAAATGTGCTGGGAAAAAAAAGTAATTCTTTTTTCCCAGCATATCTGCAGCTGGCTGATAGCTGAAAAATAGTGATGGAGAAAGGCAAAAGCGAAGTGCTTCAAGAGCATACGCCTATTACTCCCACAGGACTGTGCTGCAAGGAGGAGGTTTGTAGCTGGGTGATTACGGGGTTGGAGGGGAATGAACAGCTCAGAGGACAGGGAATGGCCAGTGCTTCTCATCCAGCCCAAAGCAAGCCAGGGCTCTCCACTGAGGTCTTCTCTACTGGGCTGGGAAACCTGTTGCTGGATGTGGCTATGGCTGCAGGTAGCTGCAATGGGGCAGTGATTGCAGGTGACCCACGGAGGCAGCAGGCTGAGTTTTCCTGGGGAGAACAGACCCAGCACTCCCAGTATTGGAGTGGCACCCAAACTGGTCAGCTCTGTACAGCATCCTGCTGGTGAAATCCATGAAGCAAACAAGCGCAAAATGCTGGGCCACTCGGCAGGTGGGGCTCTGCAGGCTCATGTGAGCTGCCTTGGAGAGGCTCCTGCTCTTCTTTTGGGTGGTTTTGAGATGCACGTTGTACTTCCCGTGTTTCCAGTAGCACTTGCAAGAGCCTGAGGGTCAGAGCATGGAGAGGTCTGGAAGCCAGCCCAGATCGTCCATCTGCTCCTAAAATTTCCAGCACGGAGAAAGCAAGCAAACAGCAACAGCTAACCTCACTGTCCTGATGGCCAGTGACTGCTGCTCAGGGAGCACAGGCCTGGCACGGACCTGGTTCCTGCCACCCCTTTGCTGCATCACTATTGTAAGCATGGCATGAAACGCATCCAGTGACGTCTGAGGCTGGGCAGGGCTGTGGAAAACCCAGCTCCACTCAGACACCATGACCAGAACTGTTGTTTGGAGCATGAGTGCATCCGGCAGAGCAGGGAATACCCTGTGGTGAACAAAGGCTGTGTGCAATCCAGCTCTGTTTTAGCCCAGATGACACAAAAAATTGTTCGTGTGATGCTGGCTTATAGCCCTCCTGGGAACGAGAGCCTGCCAGGACCACACTGAAATTTGTTTATCCTCAGACAGCTAGGAGAGGAGGAACACTATAACTGTGTTATGAGGGTGTCCCAACCTGAATTGCCCTGTGATCCTGTGATCTGCGTCTTCCAAAGAAACCTGCACGCTGGAACATGCCATGTAAAGTCCATGCTGCATTCACTGCGTGCTCTGGTTCAGGCAGTGTACCGACCAGAGAGGTAGCGGTGCAAGGGCTGAAATATGAAAGGGGCCTTAAGGAAGCTGTGTTCAGGTTTGGCTTTCTCACCGATTTTCTGGGAGCTGGTCCAACACCACAGGGCAAACTTTTGATTTACAGGGAAAGCACAACGTCTTTGCCTCCCACCCTGACCATCTGCTGATCGAGGTCATTTATCTCCACTGAAGCGCTGGGGCAACACTGACTTGTCTCAGGTCATGGTTTGGCCAAATGTGACAGCTGGTGTCAGGCACCACGGGACAATGGCGAGGGCCAGAGGAGTCCAGCTGACCCTATCACCCTCATCAGAGATGTTACGAGCAAGCCCTAGTATGGTTTATTTTTTTCTGTGGTGGCATGAAAGCTGTTCCTGTTTTCCCTATTTAACTCCAGAGGGGCTCTGCTGCTATCAGGCATGACTTCCAGTTCTTTAACTGGAAGCTCAACCAAAGCTGCTATTTTTAACCACAATTTCTGTGTGGTTCTGTGATGGCTGCCGTCAGCCCTCTCTGGCCCTCTTCTGCCAGTTTCTCAGTGCTTGGGAATGGTTGTTCTACCTGGACGTGAAAAGTGGAGGCTGTCTGTGACAAGTGGATGGAGAGGGCTTCAACAGCTTCACAGAGACCTTTTTTTCCCTGTGCTCAGAAGCCTGCAGACTCTGTAACATCCTGCTCTGAATACGGACTGGCATCTCAAGTTTATTGCTCTCACACCATCTGGGCGCTCCAGCTGCATGGGTCACTCGACCTGCAGGACATTAACGGGGATTTGTTGTGACATCAAGAGATTGAAAATGCTTCCTGCACCCCAAGGCTTGCCTGGATTACCTGCTCACCACGGCCCACGCGTTGTGTCGAAACCACGATCAGCCACCCACTTGGACCAAGATAAGAGGTCATCTTGCCCTGTATGTGGGAAAGGAAAGCCAAAGCATGTGCACAGGGCTCACCTGGCATTCAGACAGCCTGAAAAAGCACTTCTGCAGCTCCATCCACCAGCAGGGATTACCAGTTTGCATTTGCATCATGTCTGCAGTGGCTCTGCAGACAGCAGCTGGAGGAGACCTGTACGGGTCTTACAGGGAAACGCAGCCGGGCTGTGCAGGGATTCCCTGCCCGGATGGGTGACTCCCAGCTCCGCCAGCCCACCCGTGGGAGAAACGCTGATCCCCGAGGGCAGGAAGAGCCACAGAGTTCAAGAAGCGGACAGGGACTCTTTTTCCATGCCCCTGCTGACCACAGTGAGGGTTTTTTTTGTGTGCTCTGTGACTTATCTCTACGTTATTTCTCAGATTTAAAACAGATAAATAAACCAACAAATTTTGTGTGAGGCACAAACATGGTCATGATGATGTCCAAGCAGTGTACTTCAGTGCTATCACCTCTCTGTGTTTTTTTTCAGGGGAAGGAAGGATTACGACAGCAGCTGTGTCGCAGTGTCCAGCAGCTTCATGTTACCACTTACAGATGCCGGATTTGATACGACCTGCCCAGAATAAGGGGCAGGTTAACAGCTTACTGCAGAGCTTACTGCTACCCTCGCCACCGGGTTCCCGCTGTGCCAAGGCAACGCCACCTCTGGCGTGCGTGGGCCACGATCAGAGAACACGCAGGAACGGGAGCACAAACCCACAGAGCAGCCATGCCACTTCTGGTGCCCGGGGATCATGGCAAGGTGATTTCTAAGACCCTCCGTCTGAATGATTTTTGATTTGGGTGGAGAGAAAGGAAGCAAATGAATAAACAAAGAAGGTAGTGACTACCTCTCTGGGAAAAGCATAGAATACCCTGTGTTTCCCCAGTTTAGTCAGTTAATCTTCCCTCAGAAATGGCTACCGTTAGCAGCCCCTTGAAATGGTGCTGTGCACAGACAGTAAACCCCAAGCAGTTCCCTACCTACTACGCTACAAAACACATTTCTTTTTGCAAAAGAAAAAGCATGATGGAACCTGAAAGTGTATGTGCATTTGTACCTTTCTTTTGCACAAAAACACTGACTTAATGTGTGCACACTGGCACAAAGATGAGTATTTATGTGCTTGTACATTAAGTTTTCTTTTCTGAGTATCCTGTTGTTCTCAAGAACATTTGCAATTCAGCACCCTTTGGTTGTGTAGTGGACAAGGCTTTTCCGAAAGGAAACCATTTTCTAAATTGCATTAAAGAAACACTTTGACAAAGTAAGGAATTAACTCCTTTCAGTTTCTGACGTAGGTGTTTTCCGTTCCTGATGTGTGTTAGAAAAACCTTCACAGCTGGAACAACGATTTAGCATAAAGAAATTTCCAAATAGTGATGCAGAGGTGCATGGAAGTAATGAACAATCAGAATGAAGCTGGACCGGTTTAGATCTCTTAGGCTGTATCAACAGCAAGTAAAGTCAGGATTGATTTGTGCACTGATTCTGTCCTTTCCTTTCTGGAAGCCAGAACATCTTGAAGACTTATATCTCAAGGCAAAACTGGGTATCTTTACCTGCTGAAGATCTGAAGTCTGGGTCCTGAGGCTAGGTAGCTCAGTAAGTATTTACCAATTTTCTTATGCAGACTAGGAAAAAGTCCAGCGCAGTGGGAAAGATCATCATCATATATAATGTTTAATTACAGTCAGAGGTTAAGCAAAACTGGATTTTGTTAAAATGTAAATGGATCTCAACCTGTACATACAATTTTTGAATATGAAACACATCGATCTGAATACATACAATTCCTTTCAGCTCTGCCCCCTGTGCTTAATTTTTAGTTTGGCTAGTGTTCACTTTATGCAGAGCCTGTTCTGCTCAGGTCCAGTGCCGTTTCAGTGCTGCTGTTCCCAGTGCCTGCATTTACAGCAACACTCAAATGAAAAGAGGGGGTTCACCAGCAGCCTGCAGCCTAAATATAAAGAAGTGTAGTTAGGCATGAGATGCGTGGGCACAGATGGGCGCTAGGCACTAAGACTGGGACATGCAGAGGTTTTCTGGAGCACAGCTGGAAGAAGCGGTCCAGCACCCTCCTCCAAGGTGCTCTCGTTTGCTTACCCACCCGCTCCCCACCAGAGGCAGTTTCTGCCCGATCTCCCAGGGACAGTCGCATCTTCCATCTCTGATTTCCTGCCCTGGTTTGGTTGTTGCTCCCTCTGAGACCTTCTGCGAAATGCATGGCAGAAATGTGTTTACCTACTGTCTTCAAAGAAGGAATGCCCCAAGCAAGGACACTGCATAATCTAGCATAGGAATGCATTAAAGCCAGCATAGCATCTTGTTTTAAGAGCATGCAATGCATGGTGACAATGTGTTGTCTACACTGGTCTGACCTCCGGAGCAGTTCTGCTGGCTTTGATGGGATTGCTCTTGAAGCATGCTAACATGCTGGCAACCAGGATTAAGCTGCAGCATGGCTTGAAGTTAGCCTGAATGAGGACCGCCTCTGAACTGATAAATAAAAAGGGCTTGAGAAATTCTCACTCTTCTTGGCCCTCTGTTCTAGGATGTGCTTTTTTCCCAAAGCTGCAGATGTTTTCTGCTGTGTACTGCAAGATGCCTGCAATTTGTTTGCACCATCCCTTCGGGAAAAGCAAGTCCTCACCCAGGGGGACAAGAGGGATCACTTTCAGCCTACTGTCAAAAAGAGCAGCAGATTTCTGTAGTGTTGATTAGAGCTTCCCAGGGTATCTGGCCTTAGAAAGCAGGGATTTGTTCAACTGAAGATGAGTTTCTGTTTTGGGAGGGAGGTGGTCCCCTGCAGGATTAAAGACTTGGGAAAACTTATTTCTGCTGTCTTCCCTGATAGCATTGTTGGCACAGTAACACAGTAGGTCAAAGCTGGGCTCCTCGGGCTGTGCTTACACCTACTTCAACACACATCTCCATCTTCCTTATTGCTTGGATTCATTGCAAGGGGGAGTTCAGCAGTCCCCCCTCATTTGGAGAGTGCAAATATTGAGACAACCCCCCCTCAAAAGGCAAATGCAGGTGTACCCTCTCAGGGCAGGCAGCCAGGGTTTACAAGGGCTGAGGACATCCTCCCTTTGTGTGGAGAAAGCTCTGCCACACAGGGGGCTGCTCAGCCATACACGTGCATGTAGAGACTGGGACCACCCCTCGCAGGCGCCGAAGGCAGAGCCTCGCTGCAGCACGCTGGGAAGGGAAGGGAAAAGCTCCCCAATCCCCTCCACACACACTGGGCAAGCCCCTTCTGCCTTTTGTTTTTGTCCAAGCAAAATGCATGTGATTAGAAAGCAGGCTTCATAGTGATACTTTCCTTTCTCACATTCCGCTAGGGCCCACACAATTGTAGGAGTATACAGCTGGAAAGGACTTTCAGTAAAAAAACCTGTCATCATTGAGCAGAAATGCAACATCGCTAGACCACGTCTGACAGAAGTTGGTCTAAACACACCCAAAAGCTGTCAGGGAAGGAGAGTCCTTGGTGGCCTGGGCAGCTCTATGCAATATTTTTCTGCCCTGCCCTTGCGGACAGCATTTCTGCACTTGGCATCACAAGTCACACGTGGAGCAAACGAGGCTGATTACTTGTCTGACTTCTAACAGGCCCTGGGAAGAATAGATTTGTGTCCTTATACATAACTGAAAACCAAGTGAAGATGATGCTTATCTTCTCTCTCCTTGGTAAATGAGGACTACTTCCAGCCTTTCCCCAGTTACCTGTATGTTCCTGAGTCTTCTGTATAGTGTTTTTTGCTTCCAGCTAGTTTTTTCTCCAAGCGCTCATCTCTCACATGTGTATGTGACTGCCGCTGAGACCTACCCAGTGCTAAAGTGAAAATTACCTTCCTTGGCTGGTGCCTGCCTTTTATCATCCACCCAACAACACTCTGCCTTTTTGCAGCAGCATCACCCTGCTAATACCTGTGGCCTCTGTTGCTTTCCTTCCAGCCACTGCTCCTATGCTGGTATTGGAATACTCTCTGCTCCATTCCCATAGGCGTGTTTGATTTCTCTTCCAGACACTGCATTTTTGCTTCTCTTGCTTTTCATCCTGCTGACTGTGGCTGAGGCCCAAGCATAACGGTTGGTGCAGACGGTTTGTCTGCTGAGATGAAGTCAAATTGGTGAATAAGACATTGACTGACTGATGGCATTGGCCTTTCACAGCCTGCGCCTTTTTTACCCAAGTCCCTGGAAGCCCCTCAATGCTTTTTTTCTCCTCAGCCCCCTTAGATTAATGGCTGGCATCTTCAATGGAGTTTAAATAGTTTGAGGGAAACAGCTTTCTCCTTGTCTCTCCTCATGAGTTTAGAGGTTAGGGAATAACTTACAGGGGTCAAGCAGGGGCAGCAAATAAATGCAGTGGCTCTACAACGTTATTGAACCGTGCTGTGGTGATAGCTGGAGCCTCTAGACAAGGAATAGAGTTGTATGGCATCAAGCAGCAGTCACTCCCCACCCAAGAGAGACCACCAGCTCCCACACGTGATGGGAGACAAGTGGAACTGGGGGAAGGTTGGGAAAAGCAGAAATAGCAACCATTTGTGTGACGTTCCCCTACAGCGTTGGGGAGCAGTGCTCACAGGGCAAAAAAAACCAGACATAGGCATTCCCACCACTCTCCCGGGCACGTTACCTCAAAAGATACATCCTAAAGAAGATGATGAAGAAACACAGCTGTAAACAGACTGAGCTCGGTGGCCTCCTGGGGAGGTCCAGGAGAGGGTGCTTAGCTCTCTGCCATGCCTAGGGAGAAGAGACAGCTTCCAGAAAACTGGTCCTCCATTCCCCGAACTCAGCTATTTATAGACCTGCGTTGTCACTCTGAATGAGTTTCTCTTTTTGCTTCTGTAGCTTCTGGGAAAAAAAAATAAATTATCTCGGCAGCCAAAGACTGTTTACCATGGCATGGAGCAAATGGTTTGTTTGGAGGAGCACTTTCCTTGTTAAGTAGTGCCAGTGAAACAGAGAGGAAAGTGCAGGAGACTCCTGTGTGTGTAATTGACAGGCAAAGAAGGTCAGTATCACCGAAGGAGCAGTTGGACCATCCATCCCCCACATTGCACTCCAGGGCCTGCCACAGTTTTGTGGTTTGCCAGGAGACGCCAGTGGGACCTACAGAAGCTCTGTAAAACCAGGGAGATGGCACAGAGCCCTGGGTGGGGATGGGGCTCAAGAAAGGGCCCTGGTGCAGACAGGTTTTTGGTACAAATTGGCTTTCAGCCCTCCCTATGTGGGAAACGCAACTGATTTGTTGAAGGTGCCAGGAGCAGGAGGGTCTGCAGAGCAACAGCTTTCAGATTATTGCCCCGAGGTCATCGTTTCTCCATGATTTAAGCCTGTTTACTTTGTTCTGAAGGAGCTTCTTTGTTTTCCCAGCAGGCTCTCCAACCCCAGAGCTTATTCCAGTCTGCCCTTTGGTTCACATGTATTTCAAAACCCAGGAAAACCCCCAAAAGGATGAAAGCGTGGCCTGCATCACAGGGTCTCTCCCACTGCAACACAGAGTTTTTCTAAGAAAGCCTCACAGCCAACAAAGTGCTAGGCAACCCACACCTTCTCCGATGTGGAAACCTACAAAGAAGCATTACCCAATCTACTGGTCATTGCAGAACAGTCTTTTGCAAGCGTATCATCCTGAAATCTTTGTTTCAGCAGCTCATTAGAGGAGATTCTGCCATTACTTTGCTCAGAAGAGCAAGAAGGGGGAGGGTATTGCTCAGCACCCACTCTCTCTGCAGTCACGGCACTCACAGAAGTACACGTAGCATGTGCTGCTGAACCTGCTCTACACAAACGTGACCTGGCCACAAATGTGAAGCACACCCACCTCCTGACCATCATTATTACCCTTCCTGTCTGGTACGGCCTTGGGAAAGGACTTCTGACGAGTCAGATGTGGTTAATGTTACAGATATGCTGCAGACAAAACATGCCAGAGAGACAGTCCCACTTCCCCTCTGCAAGTAAAGCAATGCAAACTTGTGCAGATAATCCCACCCGAATACCCCAGGGGGTTTGCTAATGGCTCCAGGCACAGCAAGGGGCTTACACCAGGGAGTAAACCTGCAAATAAGAGCAGAAAAGCAAAATAATTCCGTTGGCTTCCCATGTGCAGAAGGGGGAGGAAAAGGAGTATTTTAATTTTACTGTCTACCATCGGGTGAACTCAATAGCAACGATCCATTAATGCTTCTCCCTTCTCAAACACATTTTGTCAGTGTGGACTGCATTTGACCAAGGGGCTGAAGTCCCAGGCAGTGTCAGTTCTTACCCTTTTCATGAAAATAAGCATTTTAAAAGGGTCCTTCTTCCCCACACGGTCCCCACTCAACAGCGTGTTCAACCAGTATTAGCCATCACAGCATTCACAGAGTAGCTCAACCACTAGACAGATTAATGAGGGAAAAACAGGCTTCATTGATCCAGCTTGCCAATTATTGTGAACCCAGCGAGACATCTGTCCTGCTGCAGCCTGGGCTCTGTTACTTGGGCCTTTTAGAAATCAAGTACAGGAAGCGAGGCAAAATTACAACCTAGTTACAAATTTTCCCAGGCTGCTAATTAAGTTATAGCAGGGCTGCCCAAACCCCATGCATGCAGTTTTAGTGGGAAAGATGACGGGTTCAAGGACAATTACAGCAGAAGTCAGTGGCCATTGTTCATCATCCGTCATTGACACAAGAGGTTGACATTGAGATGCCCTGGAGAAGGAGGAAAGGTGAAAGATCCGAGAGGACACTGGCCATACATGTTGGCACCCTAGCTGGGTTACCATCACAGTGAGCATATTCTCAGGGGCTCTCCTTCAATCTGCATTTCTTTGCCCTTTCTTGTCCCAGAGAGAAGTGTGTGCACGCCCTTACTGTGCATGCATCCCTCTTGTGAGTGACCCACAAAAAATTTGTTCCCAAACCACACCATCACTGTCCTGTGGCTATTGGTTTTCCAAATGTCCAGTATGGGCCATCCCACCTTCCCTGAAAGCACCAGCTCTTGACCGCGTGTCATTCATAGGGTTGGGCAGCTCCCAAAATAATCAGAGACTGAAAGACCTTCCCATGAGTCAAAAAAAGCAAGGGAGTAGTTAAGATGACCAGAGTAAAAGTGAGAAGGCAGTTGTCTAAACATATAAAAGCACTCTCTTTTTTTTTTTTTCATTCAAAAAGAAAGCTTCTGCATGTTTCTAACAAGGTGTCCCTCCCCCAGAGCTGGCCTTGTCAAGGAAACTGCTTGATTTCTGCTTGCTGGGTACTCCTGAAGGACACTAATCCAGAAGTGGGTAGTTTTCTGCAGTGGTAGCAAGGTAAATGGGCTCTGGGCACCGGAGTTGGCACAGGGAGGTAGCAGGACACAGGGGCTGGAAGTGTGGCGGGGAGACGTCTCACCAAAGCCCCTGCTTTCAGCTGCAGGCTGGGATCAGCTGCAGGGTGTCGTGGAACTGAAGCCAGGCATTAGGGATAGCCGAGTTCCCCTTGAGTGGAAATTGCTTGCCCCGTTGTCCGACGGCCTTTGAGCCCTTGCACTGTTTAGATGGACCTGGGCAGCTGGATTGCTGTCCATTGGTCACAATGTTAGTTAGACATCCATTTTAACACCCTCCTCACCCCTGCCCCAAAATCCCTTTCCAGACACTGGGGTTGTTGCTCTCTGTTCTCTCGCTGCTGTGTCTTCCTTGCTGCCAGTCCTGTCACTGGTGTTTTTTCACACTCAGCCACGTCCCAGCTTCTCACGCGCAGAGAGAGCAAAGCAACACTTCGGCAGGGAAATCTCTTGGCCCTCTTTTAATCTTTCCATGTTGCAATATACCTGATCCAGGATCTATGTACAGACACGGCACATATGCTGGGTCTCCTACAGCTTAGCCCTGGGAAGTGGCTAACGCATAGGGTGAGCAAGGAGCAAACAGCCTGCCAGCACGTCCAGAGGTGGGCTGCAAGAGAAAGGAAGGTTGTGTGTAATAGCTTTCAAAATCAGAGCTTTTGTGGTTCCCAACAGCAAGGAATACCTTTCAGCTCAGCTGCAATTACTCAAGTGCAGAGGTTATTTGTGTGTGCCACAGGAGCTGGAGGAGCTGAGCAGCCTGCAACTGCCCTGCAGTGCTCACAGCCCTGGTGGGGACGGGGAGAAAGGACCATGGAGCAGGTGAGAACAGCTAGCAATCCCCCAGGAGGTCCTTCTTAAACTTTGTTGGGTAAACAAAGAAAACACCACCCCACCAGCCTCTAAAAAATAAGAAACCCTGCTTTCCTGTGTAGGGGTTGTAGTGCAGTTAACAAGCACAAATCTCAGTGAAGTGGGAGAATAATTATGCCATGGGACAAAGTTAAATGCCTCTCTCTTCACCACAACTTTTGCAGTGGTGGTTTGGGACCACAGCTGGGGACAGAAAGCAGGAGTGAGTTGCAATGCCATGAAGCAAACACTGCCATTGCCTTTCAGAAGCGTTGGTGTGACTTTAACCTGCCCTGCTCACAGCATCCTTTTGCTCAGAGATTTCTTTCCTGTTCACACCAGGGCATCGCCGCACCACTGAACCACAGTAATTGTGTCACCTCTGTAAGTCAGAGGTACAGTAAGATCCGGTACTCTGAGCAAGGAAAAATGAACCTCTGCGGGGCTGAGACTGATTAAGCTGGGGAAATTGAGTTACCTACAGTGTTTTGCTCTTTCAGAATAATTTTCTTGTGCAAAGGAAGAGAGAAAACAAACAAGTGACTGTGAAAAAGGATGGGAGAAAGGGGATAGCAACCAGCATTTGGGTAGTGGAATTGCATTAATACAGCAAACACAAGGCTGTTTGTTCTCTTACTTGCTGTCAAAAAAAAATAAGAAAAAAGGAGAGAGAGGAGATAAAAAGGTAAGGAGAGAATGAGTATGTTTGTGACCCACTTAACAAGAACAATATGGAAATTAGCGGAAAGCTTTTCTGTTTAAGAAGCGAGGCTTGGTTAGGTGGCAAGACTGGAAAATTCTCAGGGCATAACCATTTTCTTTTTGCCACAGAGTTCAAACAAGGGGTTTGGTCCTAACATGGCAATGAAAGCAGAATGAACAGCAGATGTGCTTTTGGTCCTCATCTGCCTGCTTTTAAGTGATCCTACTTACATCTGAATGAAAGGCAGAGTCTACCTTGGCTTCAAGAAGAGACTATTTTCATACTCGTTCTGATTGCCCACCATCATGTCTTTTATTATTGTTTCTATTACCTATTTATTAACACCCGGTCTTCCCACACCAAATGGTGCCTGCATGTTGTACCCCACTCTTTCTTATTCCCAGCTCCAAGGGTACATGCACTGTCCCCAGCTCAGTGTCACCTCACCACAGCCTGCCTGTGGGGACACGGAAAGCAGAGAGGTGCAGATTGGCACAACCAAATCTGGACCCCGCTTTAGATCTGCCTCAAAATGGGTCAGAAGTGAATACCTCTTAATGGGTGGTCTCCCTTACATTTTGGGCCAGCATTTTTGTTCTCCAGTACATTTCCTGCTGCTCATGCAGCAACTGGAAGTGGCTAGAAAAATGAGCTGGCTGCGACACGTGGGTTTGGGTGTCCCTGGGCATGCCACTTTGCTCCTTTTTCTCTACCAGCCCGGCTCTATCAAGCAGGGATCATATGTTCAGTAACTTGCCCAGAGTGGAGGCAGAGAAACGGGACATCTCCAGTTTGAACTGGAGCTTGACCACTGCACTGTAAAATACACCTGCAATGAGTTACAAACAAAACAGTTTACTGCAGTGCTGCTGATCAGCAAGGCCAAGCTGCGTTTTTGAAGGGAACATGCCTGAAGTAAAATCTCTTCAGAAGGCAAAGCACTCAAACAGTAAGAGACATTTCTTTTGCAGTTTTCCACATCTGGACCTCCCACTAGGAGGTAGTTCAATGTCTGAGAAGCTTTGAGTAACAAAAGCAAAGAAATAATATATATTATTTAACACCTTAAAAACAGAAACAAAGTAAGAGTTGAATATTGCTTTGCACACGTATTTTTTTAAAGTGGTTTAATTCTCCATAAAACAGCTCATATGGACCCTAAAAAATAACTTGTATGCCTAGCACAGATAGCATAGTGGGAAAATCGATCAAACTTGGTAAATGTATACACGGTTCACATCCAGTGATTGCCTGGTTAGTACTAAGGGTAATTTTGTGCACCAAGCATGAATGATGTCCATCTGCCGACAAGTACTATAACTTTCCTGGGGACTTATCATCAAACATAGAAGCCTTTTCTGTTAAAGATAAGCGCTGTCACCGATCTGTAAGCAGCAGACTTCTTTTTGTTATCTAGGTCCCAGCACCAAGGATTGGTATGACTGTGTGCAAAACACTGATTGATCTGTTTGAAAAAGAAGGTAGGCATAAAGCTGGGGTCATTTCATGAAATCTCAGGCAAAAAGCCTTCAGAGGGTTTGCCCAAACATCCTTAACGGTTACAAAAGAAAGCACTGCAGCTCAATTGACAGATGTTTGGCAAGAAAGAGTGATGAAGGAAAAGAAAAAGATGACGAGATGAGCGAAAAAAATAATATTCCTCTTTATTTTCCAAATAATGTAGCAAAGAAAGCGGTCGAACACAAAGGGCAGCACAGACAGATGGAGCTGACAGCTAACATGAACACAGAAGAGGATGTGTGGGACCTCCTGTGAATCCATGTTTGTGGGTGAAATGTCAATATATATAAAGGAAAACCACACTGGGCACTGCCATTTGAACAAAAAATCAGGGAGCAGAAACACACATATGCAGCCACTTTCCAGTGAGGGGTTTGGTACGTTGCCTTTAGGAATAATAGGCACCTACCTCAGGGGAAGCAAAATGTGCTGGGAGCTGATATTCGAGGTGTCTTTGCGTACATCTGATATGCCTTTATATGCACGCACTGATCCGTGGGGGCTCGTTCTGCATCAGCATATTTTAATTCTGCGTCAATTCTGGCGGTCCCTGAATGAGATCCCAGCAAAGCGATCAGGGCCAGGGCAGCGCAGAGGACCAAAATGCGCTGTCCCCTCTGGGCATGCACTCAAATGCCACCACCTCCAGCCATCGCAGTGTTAGGAGTTTGCGTTCGTCTAGCTGTGCCTCTGATAGGGTTTGCTTGGGGCGAAGCCTGGTTTTCATTATGAAATCCTAAGGAAATAGTACCCGGGGCCAAGTTCATCCCTGGTGATGTAAATTCCCCTAACTTAGAGGCGTTGCCCTAGTGCTGGCCCCAAATTCCTCCACAGCCACGTTTGCTTTTGTGTAAGTTAGTAGCCAAGTTATATGGTGCAATAATCAGAACCCCCTCCCCCCCCGAACCCAAACCTTCACGGAGTCATGTCTTTAAGAGAGGAAAAATATGAAAATAGCCTGTGGGAAGGGTAGGTTTATTTACAAGCATTAGTAAACACTTTCGGGAAAGATAGGATTTTTATAGCACAGGCTTTTTATTGTAAAGATAAAAATAGAGATTTTTTTGTGGTTTTTTTTTTTTAAGAGAATACCCTGCAGACCCAGTGTGTATTTGGGTCTCCCTCCAGAGATGTTCCCGGTCACACACATCCCATGCAGCTGAAACCAACCTCCAAAGCTTTGCACCAGCACCAGGCCAAATCTATGCTGCTGGAGACACAGTTTTCAGCCCCACATGTCTCATGGGTAAAGACATGCCTGTTTGCCCTCAGCTGGAAGCTCAGCTAGTTGCACCCCTGCACAGTGTGACCACTAGCCAACGGCTAATATCCATGGGGATTCAAATCCTTGCATGCAAACTGGGGCTAATGCCGACTCCTCATCTGTACGGTAATCTGGCAATTCACTTTGGCAGGTCAGCAGCAAGACAGAAGTATCGACTGAGGTAGGGACCACCGCTTTCCATGGCACCATGTCCTACTGTCCTTGAAATAGGACAATTTCACCCATAACACCATGACAGTGTGTAGCTCCTTTGCTAACACCCTTGAAAAACATTTGGAAAGCAGCTGTTTGTCACAAGTATGCACCTTTAGAAGATCTGCAAGTCTGTGCTGTTGGTACCAGAGGAGTAAATAGGATGGTGTACTGGCTGGGGTTTGTAAACTGCTGACTTCAGTTCTCTTCCCCAGTTATTCCAGTTGATCTGTGGCCTTGTTCAAACTACTCCCTTTCTGTATTTTCATTTTTCCTCCTTGCAAAAGAGGGTCTTTCCTCCTCTAGGAAGAAGTTGCCCCAGGCAACCCAATGAAGCTAGCCGCAGCCAGGTCCAAAGCCAAGCAGGGGAGATGGCATCAAGCAGGGGAGGTTGCTCCTCGCAGGGTGGGTGAATGCTTCCCCGCAAGCTGTCACGGACACAATCAGTGCAAGGGGAAACCATGACCGCTGTATGGCTTCTTCCCCTCTCTCGCCGATGCCTTCACCTGAGGACCGCCACCACATCAGTGCAAGAGCCCTCTGTGCCACGGGTAGCTGTAATGGCAACAGCTGCACAAGAAGGTGATGCCTACAGTGCCATGATTACCTTATAAATTGAAATCACAGCTGGCTAGGGACCAAAAATACACTAATAAGGTATGTAACAAGGTGAACCAAAGTACCTGGAAATGGAAGAAAAAAAGAACACCTTTATCAACCTAACACCACCTTCCTTGATAACATTGTGTGCTTGAAAGTAGACTACGTGCTGCAGAGCTCTGGCTAGTCTCAGGAAAGCATGTCAGCCTTATTTGTCATACATCTGACATGGAGCTGATGTAGCTGAGTTGCTGTAATATTTCCTCAAAAGACCCAACAAAAATCATACTACAATACTGGGAGACTGGTAAAGACTGGGAAATAAATTCTTTAGTGGTTACAAGAGACAGAAACCACATCCATTACAGGAAATGCTTCAAGCTAAGCAGTTTGAGGCTGGGAGAAAACTCAGGGGAAATGCGACGCAGTCTGTTGCAGTAAAGTTGCTGCTGGTGCCTGGACATCCATTTATGGCCCCAGCTGAAGACAGAATACTACGCTAGTGGACCTGTGGTCCACACTAATGCTTTTGGGTGGCTTTAAGCTGTAAATTGCCGAGTACCATCACAAGAGTGACTTTATTGTCTTTACATTGTCAACTTTAATGCAGAAGTTGGAGAGGGATGAACATACATGCACAAAGCCACCAGAGAACCTCTGCTTGTGCAAAGAACCGTGGGTGGGAATCCATCTGCATACGCTTGTCCAATTCCAGTTTGCACTGAGGTTGTTCAATGCTCCTCCTGTGACCTTAAGGAAAAAGGGAGTCTTCCTTTTGCTCGGCTGAACCAGCAATAGATAAACAGCAAAAATGGAAACATCAAAAGTTGCCATGAGCATTTATGCCCGTACCACGTGCGAGCTGCTCTTCAGAGTAGCTTTGCCAGGGAACAATATGCAGTGGTGTATTGCTGCATAAAAATAAAAGTCCTCAACAACCTGCTGAAAGCTGCCTAAGGAGTGCATAATTTCTGTGCCCAATTGTCAACAGCCAACTCTGTGACACAGGAGCACTACCCCACTGCAGGGCATCCTGCTTCCTCAGCTGGATGGCAACTGGCTTTCTCTGGAGGTGTGAGCACTCACAGCTGTGCTGATACCAACTGAGTATCATTTGTGTACTTAATATGGTTCTTCGGGCATGTGCAAGGGCACAGAGCCTCTCTGCCTATGTCATTGCCCATGTTTTCACAGTGCAAGCCAAGTGTCTCCAGTTGTTTTTGTCTCTGACTTTCTGTTTTGAGAGATGTTCAGGCATCTGCATGCTGCTGCTGCTGGACAGGACCAGAACGGCTGAGGCACTGAGCAGGGCCAAACCTTGCTGCCTCCAGCTCTGGCTCTGCATGTGGTGAAATCACACCTTTCAATAGGAGAGAGGAATATTTCAGCACCTGACTTCTAGCTTTGGCTGCAACTCTCACTTCTCCCCTCTCTGCTGTGGGGGTAGGGGTCTCCAATGAGCAGCACACCATCAGCGATGTCTTATTTTAATATGAGTCCGAGGGCTTCCCATGAACCAGGGATTTGGCATCATTGGAGCAGCATAGTATCAGAGGTTGGGGTACCTTGCCAGTACTGCAGCAGTCACCGTGCACAGGAAGATCTCCAGAGCACAGGAGGTTTGCTCTTGCAGGGATCTGGGGTCCCCAGGTGATACCAGAGCTGTGCTGCACACCAAGAAGAGCCAAACCAGGATATAGGTGGGAACAGGACTAGTGCACATGGGTCTGCCATGTTGGGTAGATGAACAAACATGAGGCTGTATCTTCACCTAACTTTGCTGGTGCAGGCTGATGTGCACATCCAGCAGCCTCGCCAAGCCAACTTTTCACTTACCTGCTAAACATCTGCTGAATGGAAAGAAGAGGTTGTCCCACCATGCCACCATCCCTTCAGACCTCAGCGGTCTCTTGGACAAACAGTTGGTTGCTCTTCCCACTACATACTGCAAAGAAGCAGCACGGAGACCAGCATCCTACCCAAATGCTTTCCAAAACTGCAAGACTTTCCAGAGCTGTGCTGCCTGAAACAGAAGCTCAGAGGAGTCACTGCTACCCATCTTTGGCCATGTGGAAGAGCTTGACCAGATGATAACCTAAGACCCAACTCTAAATTTTCCACCAGCTCGTCAGAGACATCACTTCAGAATCACATCAACCGCCTTCTCTTTTGTGGGTCCATCAAACCAACGTGAGCTCAGAAACCCTTCACAGGCTTGCAGCATGGTATATGTGCATGAAAACAGTCTGCTCCATTGCACCAAGAAAGGAGGTACTGAGGGCCAAGCCTTAAGTGCCTGCCAGGGGAGCAAAGCCTTTGAGCACACTTGGACTGGAGGGACTGGTCTTTATCTCAGTGCAAACAGCCTCCCCCGAGATGCCTGGCAGTCCCGGAGAACACCAAGGTCTAAAAGGAAACGCACTCCTTCCAGCCGCTCTCTCAGAATAGAAAATATTTCAGAGGGAAAAGAAGTGCAGAGAAGAAGAGGTGGATCTGGTAGAGACAAAGGGAGATAGACAGAAAGAACTGGTCTGGAAAGAATTTTCTTTTAATTATTTTTGTGAAATGGGAGTAATATCATAGAGTGGAGAAAAGTTAGCAGTTGTAGCAGGTGCAGAAATCCAAGCCAGCTAATGATTTGAATGTGCTTGAGCACCACATTCACTTCCAGCAACAGCCTCCAGCACTGCAGTGGAAAGGCTTGCCCCAGAGAAAGTAAACAAAAGAACCAACTGAAAGAAAATGGGAAAAAAGGGTAGGAAAACTTGGTGAGGAGCTATTTGAGAGAGAGCAGAAGCAGTCTGAGAGCCTCTTAAAACTTGAGAGGTTGTGTTTAGGTTACAGCACTACATATCTTCTGTTGAGTGCTCAGATAACAGAATCTGTTTGGTGGTTGGCAAGGTTTGCTTGTGCAGATATTGGGGTAGTGCAAAGGTTGGAGAGGAGCTGGGGGTGTGGCGTGCGGCAGGAGGGGTTGGTCAGAAAGGGCCAATAAGAGAAACAGGTTGTTCTGCTATATCCATCCAGCACCACCACACCTTGATAGCCAGCACGAGTTTTACAGCCTGAAAATCTGTAAATGTTAGCGTTGGAAGGGTGAAAGCAGTTTATATTGAAATAGTTTTATTTTCCCCACTAATTAGTTGGAGAAAAGAAGTTTTTCTTGTTTTATTCATGTTTGCGAGTGGGGAAAACTACATCTGCAAACACCACAAAGTTTAGATTAAACATCACAGATTTTGGGAGAGGTGTTCAAGCTCAGGCCTTTTGGAGTACACCAAGGCAGTCGCTGCACCCACATAGTCATCTCCACATCAGCAGGAAACAGAAGGAGATGGCAGGTGAGGACAGAGGGAAAGGAACCATGAATCCATTCCCAAAAGATATAGCAAATTTTTTTTTTCAGTTTCACCACTCTTTATAGAAGCCTTTCCCGTTTCAGTCATGTCAATTCATATTGCCATCCTGCTGCAGTCAAGCCAGGCAGTCAGATGTCTGATGCTCCTGTGCGAAATATCAACATGGTCTGAAACAGCAATAGCAAAGCTGAGTAAGTACACAGTTTTTGTATGGCGCACTGAAATCACTGAAATCTTTGAAAAACATTGAAACAAACACTTGCATAAGAAAAGTATCTTTGGGAGTGTCATTCCCTGACCTCCACTTTTACCCTGGCTGTAGTGGGAAGTTGTAAGTACTGTCACTCTTGGATCAGCATGAGACGTTCATTATATTTATTTTTCAATCACAAACCCACTCTATTTCTACATCACACCAATTTCCATATCACAAACACAGAAGGACAATGAATTATAAACATGCCCAGTGGCTTCATGTTCTTTCAGTGTAACCGAACACACTCAGAGGTCGGCCGCGCTCTGAAAAGAAAAACACAAGCTTGCTGTTTTCGTTGTTTCTTCCTTTAGATTTCTAGCTCCTTCCCCAAAGTTGTTGCTACCAAGTTGCTGCAAGGGATGCCAGGCTTGATTTCATACTGGCATAATATTGGCTACCTCAGAAGTGGAAGTGTCCCTTCCTGTGGGCACCAGTAATGAATGCATTCAAGCTTCTATGCAAAGTCGTCAGCTGAATATGAAGATCTCCTTAAGCTGTAGAGGCTTTCCTCAGGATTTACTGGGAGTGTGTGCTGAAGGGCATCTTAAAATGGAGACTGCCTTCCCTGTTGGTATCAGTCAGCCCAGTCATAGTAACTTTAAATACAGGTAACTCACTCACTATTAGCTGGGTTGTTGCAGGCAGTGTGGGGCTCCCCTTTTACCTAAACTTAACGGTCCTTGAATTACAGGGAGTGGAGAACTTAAGCTTAACTGGGACTGTACAATCTGCTTGCCTTAACCCTCTGTACGTAGCTATGTATATTGCAGCTTTAAATAACAGCAAAAAAAATACAGGCCAAGGGTGCGGCTTTGCAGGTAGGGAGGCAAAATGGCTTTGTTTTCCTTCTATATCTAGGGTGGTTTTGATAATGGTGACTGCAAACTGAAACTTAAGAACGACTGTTGCAAACTCCAACCAGTGTAAGTCACAGTTCTTCCTGTCTTGTTTCAAGTGAGTTAATCATTGTTTATTTTTCAGTCCCTCCATTTTTACAAGTTTACAAAGTTTATTCCTACAGGCAAGTCAGTATGGCAGCATAAGGCCAAGCTTGTTTTTTTCTATTTCCTGTAAAGCTTAAAGAAATTAGTGTCTGATCCGTAAAGCAAAATAAAGCCCCTTTTGGAACCTCTGACACAAACCAACATGTGATCAGCCCAGCAATAATCTTATCAGGCTGCCATTGTACTTTGCACAAGCTCCAGCAAAAAAGGGGCAGCTGGCATTTATTTTTAAACTTAAAAATGATCATGAGAGATGGAAGTGCTTTGGGAGGAATTAGTCATGGTTCACAATGATAATCTTTGTTAATGAAGCTCCAAGCAGGCTTCTATCCAGAAGCGACAAATAATGAGGTGCAGAAATGTTTACAAGCCCATAGAGAATTCATTAACGAAGATCCTCTAGTAAAAGAGCTGAAGGAGTCTGCAGGATGTGAAGAGTGATATTTATACCAGGGACAATGTTAAAATGCCAGGCTGGCAGTACATGCGCAGGCAGGAGCTCAGCTCATTAGTAGATTGCTGTCTTTGCTTGTAAAAGTCTTGCATTCCCCTGAGTGCTCTCCTTCTCTGTCTGTTGAGCGAGCAGCAAGAAGGAAAGCCAGCTTGTGGTTGAAGTTACCTGTGATTTGGAAATCTCTGCAATTTCCTCTGTAGCAATATCGCTTGGGGTCTCCATGGGTGCCTGCCAGTGCCAACACAAATGTGCGACTTTACGAGCAATTGTAAGCCTGCGGTGTGAGGTTTCTCCCCGAGAGCTGCCTCCTCCCACCCCCATTGCTCAGTGATCCAGAAACCAAGGCATCTGTGAGACTCCAACAGCCACCACACAAAAGTTATGGAGAAGTACCATCTGCAGGTGGATCAGCACCTGGGTCAACGGATCACAGACATACTTGAGTGGTCTTTTCTGAGTAGCAGAGGGGTATTCCCCATACACAGGCATCATAGAGGCCAAGTGGATGTTCACACATGGGAGATTAAACTATAAAAAAAGCTATTTGCTCTCATGGCCTGGGCTAACAATCACAGAATCACAGAATGGTCGGGGTTGGAAGGGACCTCCGGACATCATCTAGTCCAACCCCCCTGGCAAATGCAGGTTCACCTAGAGCAGGTTGCACCGGAATGCATCCAAGCAGGGTTTGAATATCTCCAGATATCAACAATGACAGATGGGAGATCTCCCATGTGGCTTATGGCTTGTGAAGGACAGCACATTGCAGAAGCTAGACATACCAGACCTTGGACACTCAGTTGCTGCTAAATCACAGCATATATCTACAGGCTCCCAAGCCTACCATAACTATGTAGGATCATGGAGACAGAGATCCCTTGATGTTGCCTGTTTGTGGCCTTGAGGAAAACTCAAAAGCTGTGTGAAATACAAGGGAATGCATGGATTCCTGTGCTCCTTGCTACTCAAAAATTGGAGGTACTGAGCCTGCTTTGGCTGGCACAGACATGTAGCACTAACAAATGCCCCGTGCTGTGTTCTTTCCCCAGGAACAAACCCTTCCTGAAGTCTAAAGGAGTTTTGTTCAAGGGTAAAATGTAGGAATGAAACGCAACTTCCAGTAATTGCAAAGTGCTGCGGCTGGTTCTCGAACCCTGTGTAGCAGGAGCGCAGTGATTTAAGATGCCAGGCACAGCTCTGCCCTGTGCAGGTGCTGTATCCTGGGCAGGGGAGCCAGGGGAGGGTTGGATCTTCTGCAGGTCCTGGCCAAGGAGGTGCCTTACAAGCAACATTCATCCTTCCTCCCTTGCTCTTGCAAAAGATCTGCCAGCACCTGAGTTGAGCTGAGACTTGCCAAGGATTTGCGTTTTCTTTCCCCCCTGTTGTCTGTGAAGCCTCTCGTGTTACCTGAGCAGGGGTGATTACTGTACACGGGTGACTGCTTGGTCTTGCAGCACAGGTACAGGGCCAGCAGTATTGTCCCCTGCTGTGCCCTGGCACCCACAGCTTTCCCTGCTCAGAGGGCTGCTCGCGCTCGTGTACAGTGTGGTGATCTCCAGACGCAGGAGATCAAGGAAGTGTGATCTGCCCTTGCTCGCAGCAAGGAACAGCATTGCTTTGATATATGGGCACTTTCCTTACCCCCGTGAAGGGATGGTACTAAGCAAGGGTGTAGACAGGTACTTCTAGCCAAGGTTCTATAACGTTGCTATCCGGACTTTCAGCTGAGTTTTCCCTTTAACATAACAGTTTTATGACTGCATGAGGGCTGTACAGGCAGAAGTACAGCCAGCAGGCTGAGGGCAGTGATTACTGCCTTCTCTGCCAAGCCTAGAGGAGGATCACCAAGAAGATGGAGCCATACTCTTTGCAGCAGTGCACAGCAAAGGCAGCTGTAAAACGTCGCAGTAAAGGAAATTCTGGCTAGACACAAAGGCAAAATAATTTGCCATGAGGATGGTGAAGCAGGGGAGAACAGTGCCGAGAGAAGCAGTCCAATTTTCCTCCCTGGGAGCTTTCAAAACCAGGCTGAATGAAGCCCCAATCAACCTGTCCTGGTCTTGAAGGTAACCCAGCCTTGTACAGGAGGCTGGATGAGAGGCTTCTAGTGACCCCTTTCCACCCAGGCTAGTCTATGTGTCTGCATTTTTTTCCTCCTGAAATTATGAGTCACCGCAATAATTCCTCTCACAAGATCTTTCAGACTGCGAGAGAGGCTTGTTAGGAATGTTGATTTTAAACTAGAAATACCAATTTGCAGCAGATTTTCTTGTTTAGGAGAAGGAAGAAAATTTCCAAAATTTCCAAAATTACATAAAGTTCTTGGGGCCATTTCCGTAGTATATACAAATTCAACATAACCCAGCTGTCTTAAGTTTATTGTGGGTAGAGGTCTGGTGCCACGGATCTTTTTGCAAGATTGCTTGCCTAGATTCTGTCTGAAACACACAAGCTTTCAGAAGCCCACCACCGCAGTTGTCAATAGGCAATTGGTCCTGAATGAGGCATTTAAGGGAGTGATTTGCTTATTTGCTTTGCCTTCTTTTTTTTTCCCCTTTATTTCTTATTTCTTTTTTCTTCTCTCATTTCAGATTTTTGAGGAAGTTCCTTATCTTTGATTGCATTTCAAGAAACACTTTGCAGGAAAAAAAGAAAACAACCAACCAAAAACAAAACACCAAACCCAAAACCAAAAACAAAAGAAGAAAAACCACTCCTTGCAAATGTTGGGTAATTGCAGGTGGCACCAAAAGGGAGTGGACCAGTCAATATGCACAAGGGCAGGGCTGCCGTGTGGAGGGGCTGGGGCCGGGCGAGGAAGGGGCCAAGGGGGCCCCATGCACTTGCGCCGGAGCAAAGGGCAGCCCTCCCCCCGGCAGCGGTGCCGGTGGGGCCCTGGCTTGAAGCAAGCATCACAGGGATAGCATAGCAAGTTAATGCCGCCTCTGCCCTCGGAGTTTTCCAAATCTCAGCTGGATAAAGTCCTGAGCAACCTCGTCTGATCTCACCTCTGACCCTGCTTGGAACAGGAGGTTGGTCTAGAGACATGCCAAGGTCCCTTCCCCTTCCTGCACCTTCTGTTTTATTTTGTTTATTCTCTTCTTTGCAAGTCTCTGGAGAGAATCATTACATAGATACGGAAGATATGGAAGCCTTATCTTCAAGCTGGGGTGGACACGTATCTTTTTCAAAGACCTTGTTCTTCCAGTGCTTTGTCAGATGCTCACAAAGAACAATAAATTGAGAAAAAAAAGCCTTCAAACTGTGGTATCCTTCCTGATTCAAGTGTGGTTTGCTTTTGAATATCATTGTATTCCAGTACTCCTAGTTCACTGGCTATGTGGAAGCTGCTAGAAGCAATGGGCTACACAGATTAAATTCTACCCTTTTTCCAGAAATATGCAAAAAGTTTCATATATAAGAAAAAAAAAATCCATTTGCTTCTTCCTACAGAAATCCTTTAAAAGCTGCATCTGGACCTCTGTAGCTCTTATGAATAGTTCTTTTCTCCAAGAGAATAATATTACCTTCACCTTTCTATTTAAAATTAAAATTTCCTTTGCCTTGTCTCCCTTAGGATTTTATGCAGAAAATCCAACTTGCTATAAATCCACTCCTGTACAGACAATTTTTTGCACAACCACTAAAGATGCAAATTGCTGGAGCTCTGCAAGTATTTTAAGATTGTTTCCAGGAGGTGATCACATTATTATCATGGTCTCTGTCAGATGGGTGTTTGGGGATTTTTCAGAGCTTTTTTCAAAGAGGGAGGGAGAATATCCCAACCTGCTATTATGCTGGCAGCTGCTCTTCCCATCTGAAAACTAATAAGTAGCTCTTTTTCTGTTGTGGTTGGTTCGGGGTTTTTTTGTTTGTTTGTGTGTTGTGTTTTGTTTTGTTTTGTTTTATTTCATTTTGCTTTGTCTTGTTTTGTTTTGTTTTTAAAGGGGTTTGTTTTGCATAGCTCAGAGGCTGAATTGGCAAACAGTAAAAGACTGGGGAGTGTTTCTGCCCAGCCACGGGGAGTATCTCCCGCACTACATCAGTTTCCCAAGGGTACTTCCCAGTTTCCCAAGGGTCCCACGCACTGCTTCTCTGCTCCCAGTACCACTGAACACATACCCCACACACCCCGGATGGCAGGGACAGAGCCATGGTACTCCTCCAGGAATGCAGATACTTTGCAGCTACAAAGACCCAGTGACTTTGCCCCCTGAGGAGGATGCTCAGAGCTGCCAGTTCCCTCTTGTGAAATATTCAGCAACATTACCATCAGTGCACTTCCCAGCTCGCTGCCCTGGTTCAGTCCTCCTTAGCACTTTCTACAAGTCACAGCGTTTACTCCTGAGATAATATGAGCCAGTGCCCAAGCAGCAAAACATGATCAAGCTAAAAGCGGATACGCAGTTTGTGTCAGGAGGAGGGAAAAATTGAAATGACAGGCCAAAGCTAGAAATCTGGAAAAATCAGCTGGGAACTAGCTGAGTTAGCCAACATCTGCTGTGCTGCCAGGCACTGGAAATAACACTGCTGAAATAAACCCAGGCCGGTGGGTCAGCTGGTGTAAGATGGAAGCAGACAACGACTACAATAACAGGATGCACCACTGGCAGGCAAGCTGTTGAGCCAACACTTTTCAAAGGTGCAGCCACCGCAATCTTGTCTTCATGTCCGGAAACAAAAAAGAAAAGGCCATTTAATGTGGAAGCATCAAAAATGCTGAGGCAACTCGTTCCCCCCGCTGCGGGAAGAAATAGCAGCAGCGCTGAGATGCTGGTGGGACACAGGAACGTAGGGAGTCATGGGAAAGCCAGAGAGGCAAAACCAAAATCATCTCTCCAAGCTTAGGCTCTTCCTAGGTTAACAGCTCTCATACCACGACTGCACACTGCTGCTGAACTGGCACTGAACAGTTATTGTATTAAATATACACTTTGGGACATCATCCCTCCAGGAATACGACAGCATCTTCATCCAATGAGCTGGGTGTTGAATGGCACACAGCTGTTACACAGAATCACAGAATGGTCAGGGTTGGAAGGGACCTCTGGGGATCATTTAGTCCATCTAAGTTGCTCCTAAGCCACTGCCAACATTGCTGCCTGGCCATGCTTAAAATTCTTACTTATTTTATTGTCACACAACATTATACTAAGAAGTGAAGGTTAAACAGCAGATCTGCTGACTCTCCCTTTCAGCCATTTCAATGAAATAGGAAACCACGGATGTTTTTCAGCTATTTACAGAGCTGAAAGCTCATAGCCTTCATGGATGCTTCACGAGGTAAATTAGATACTTGACATATTTTATGCTAATGCTTGGTCTGCTGACAGCTATCAGGTGATAATTTCACAAAATCACAGACTGGTCAGGGTTGGAAGGGTCTGGAGTGACATTGGCTTTCCTCCAGTCCTCAGGCACCTCCCCTGTTCTCCAGGACCTTTCAAAGATGATGGAGAGCGGCCCAGCAATGACTTCCGCCAGCTCCCTCAGCACTCGCGGGTGCATCCCATCAGGCCCCATGGACTTGTGGGTATCCAGTTTACCTAACTTGTTCTTCTTCGACCAGGGGAAAGTCATGCTTCCTCCAGACTTTCTCTGTTGCCTGCAAAGTCTGGCACTCCCAAGAGCTGGCCCAAGCAGTGAAGACAGAAGCAAAGAAGGCATTCAGCAACTCTGCCTTCTCTGCGTCATCTGTCACCGTGGCACCTGTCTTGTTCAAGAGTGGGCCCACATTTTCCCTGGTTTTCCTTTTGCTTCCTGTATACTTAAAGAAACCCTTCCTATTGGCCTTGACATCCCTCGCCAGGTTCAATTCCAAGGCTGCCTTGGCTTTCCTCATTTCATCCCTGCATACCCTGACAGCATTCCTATACTCGTCCCAAGCCATCAGCCCCTTCTTCCACATACTGTAAACTCCCTTCTTCCACCTGAGCTTTTTCAGAAGCTCCCTGCTCAGCCATGCAGGCCTCCTTCCCTTGCCTGATTTCTTGCTCTTAGGGATGCACTGATCCTGAGCTTGGAAAAAGTGGTGCTTAAATACCAGCCAGCTCTCTTGGGCCCCCTTAGCCTCTAGAGCCCTCTCCCAAGGGATTTGTCCCAGCAATTCCTTGAAGAGATCAAAGTTAGCCTCATAATATAAACAGCACTGAAAAGCCATCACAAGGCATATTACAACTGCCTCAGCAATTATTTATTCTTTAAATCTCCGTTATTTCTGCAGAGGGGGAGTTTTTTATTTTAACTTGATTACTTAGTGGGTGCCTTAAGATTTGCCTGATCTCCATATTAATCTCAGTTCTTATTAGAGAGGGGTTAGATTTTTGTTACTCTAATGTAGGGACAGCAGCTCTGAGGGTTGGAAGAGGTTCTTTGATTTTTGCTGGGAGTTTTGATTCTCTACATGAGACAACATGTGAGTTCAGCTGCTGACACTCTGGTTTAAAGCAAAATTTTGTTATGGGACTCTTAAGAGCTTGTTCTAGCATAAGCAGTTACTTTCCAGTTAGCACCCACAGACTTGAAGTTGTCCTGAACATGTGTCTTCCTCTTTTTCTCAGCGTATTTCTCTCTTTATCCTCACAAGACATGTGGTTGAATCACTTGACTGTCTGCAGACAGGAAAGGGTGTCCAAAATGCAGTATGATGCAAGGATGTTCCTCCTGGGACCAAACTGCTGATCCTTAGATCTTTCTATGCTGGATGTAGGTTGGAAACCTGCTAGCAAAGGCAGGCCAGTTTTGGAGCAGTGGCTGCTGCCTCTTACATGACTGCGGATTGTTGTCGTGGCTTAGACTGAATCGGCCACTGGGGATGTGGGGTACCCCAGATGGGACCAACAGATGCTCCCCTCTACCCCACTTCTAAGAGAGAGGCAGAGGAGGGAAAAAGAGACTTATGAGTTTACAAGGAACTAAACTACTTTAACGAAATAGTAATAATAAAATAAAAAGAAAATAATGAAATATATACAAAACTGTATGAAGCTCCCAGGATGGCAGTCATGTCACCAGCTGGCACTGGGAAAGTCCCAGGCTGGACTCAGTGATGGACAGGAACTGCATTCCAGATCTCGATTCAGGATCAGGATCAAAGGCAGACGAACAGACAGAGTCCTCCTCAGACGTTGGCCATTGAAGGAAGAGGGCTGACCCTTTCATCCCTCAGCTTTTATACTGAGCACGAGGCAGATGGGATGGAATACCCTGTTGGTCAGTTTTGGGTCACCTGTCCTGTCCGCTCCTCCCCGCAGGTGGGACCTCATTACACTTTTCCACTTCTGACCCTCCAACAGGGCAAGTAACAAAGTTGTTTGGCCTTGGGTGTTATAGCAATAAGTATAAGCAAGAGCCTCTCTGCATACCATGTCTGGGCATCAACTGTAAACATAGGGCTGATCACTCTGAGAGCAAACATTGTCTGCACAATACGCTGTTAATTTCAGTAGTTAGAAGAGGCCCAGCTAAGAAGCAAAGTTACTGAACAGAATTGGTCCTGTTTTACCTCAAACCAGGACAACTGTATAGCTCATAAATTTATAAGCACTGCAGTGCCCAGGATGATCCTGAGCTCAAGCTATACTGCGTGAGCCAGAGCTGCCCGCACATCTACTGGGTTTTGATTCAGGCTGCTCCCTAAAGTGACACTGAGCAAATGTTGCCCAGTGTTTTCTAGAATTTACCTCCACAGAGAGTGGAAATCAAGTCATTGATTTATTTTATGCTAGTTATCATTGAATTATTAATTTAGTAAATAGTTGGATATTAAATACAGAAATGCTTTTCTTGAGCTATTGTCTCTGTTCCTGAAGTTATGAGGTTTGCTGTTTTGTTAATATCTCCTGGTTGATAAGAAGCCTTATGCTTTTCAATTCTACATGATACAGACATTCTTGAGCTGCACCACCAGCAAGAGGTCCAGTTCTGCACAGGGTTTTTCCCAGTGTCCTCTTCACTTGCACTTCATTTCTGCATTTTCTGTCAAAAGAAAATATCTAAACAACCGTTGGACTGAATGAAACAAATCCACCTGGACATCCTTACAATAAGGAAAAATATCCTTGGTCTAGTGAATGTGAATTTAGAATCACAGAAAAAAAATAACATTCTTTATTAAAACTGCAGAAAAAATGAGTGAAAGTGAAATCTGGTTTGTTTGTCTTAAAATATTTATTTCTAGGCTTGGGTGGCATATGCCTTCATTTGGCAAATCTTGTATTTAACTCGAGGCCTAGATGCAGGCTTTTAGAAATGGAAATGGGATTTGGTGCAGGTTTCATGTCTCTGTGTACTTAGTAATCAAAAATAAAAAAAATTGCAAATAAATACTATCTAATGTATAAGAAGCATTTTTTTTCCTGACACAATTGTTTTAAGAAATTATTTGATTTGAATGTGCACTTTTTTCCTACGAGTTCTGTGTCTTCCCATTAACAGAGTAACAGAGGCAAGGTCTGGTCCTTTCTGATATAATATTTTAATAACTGATATTTAATTTCAGGAAGAAGCAATGCAAAATAATTTTTTCTATTATCATTCCAGGAACTAATCAAGTTTGTGTTTGGGGTGCATTTATTTCCTTATGATTTAGCCTTTTCACTCTAAGAAGGAATACATTTAACAAAAGATGTAGGAAAATTACAATACTGATCTTCGGAGAAACACTATATATCATTCATTGTTACCACTTGCCTGGAGAATAAAGTAAAATTCTTCCTCTTTTAAAATCTCTAGTAAATCTCCCTTATGAATCTCTCTGGAAAGAGTAGTTACCATAGCATTAGACCAGCTAGTAACCGATATCCCACCTGTAGACTTTTTACCCCTCTGCTTGAATTAGTCCATCACGAGGTTGATATACAGCTGGAATATTTATTCCTGCTTATGACAAATATTCTCAATATTTGTTGATACAAGTATTTCTGAATATAAAACGTCAATATTTTTGAAGTCTTCAAAGACGTGTAGAACACCTGACTAGTGAAATCATGTTTAGCGCAGGTTTGGATTGTATAAGCTGTCTCCTGTTGGATGAGAAATTCTGAAAGATCATTTCCAGAGCATCAAAGCTCCTTTAGATGTTCCTCCCCCTGGTACAGGGAGCAGCTACAGCATCCTGTTAAATAGAAGCAATTTTCTGGTATCACTATGGATGATTTGTGCAATAAACTTAATTGCTTTTTTTCAAATGGGCATATAAATTTTATTGACAGAATTACACAGTTTGTCTACAGTTTTACAGAAGAAGCTACCCCAGGTTGTGCAGTGGCTTTATCAGATCAACAGTTTTCCAAGTCCTGTTCCTTCCAATGCATTTCAGACAATAGTTTAGCTTTCCGAATGCCTCTCTTTGGTCTTTCAGCTGCTGGGCCTCTTAGAGATGGATAATTACCATAGAAAGGTATTGACCATTTCCAGCTCACCTGTAGTCAAAATAGTCCAGCCCTGAATGAACAGCATGACCCAGGATCAGCAGCTGAGATCCAGTAAGGACCTCAAAAGTAATTTACCCCAGGACTCAACCTGCAGACAGGAGGTCCCAGTTCTGACCACTGTTTTTTTTTAAACCTATTTAAGGATCCAGTTTATTCTTTTTACTGTACGAGACCTTTCAATTCAGTAAAACAAGTACAGCTTTTCTTCAGTAATTGTGTGAGCTGTACAGACCTCTCTGCCAAAGGATGATCTTTCACCAGAGCTGATTTTAAGGCCAAAGTGCCCCTTCACTATAGATGAATTCTAGCAATGACTTCTGCAGTAATATTTTTTATTATATATCCTGGACTTCTGGAGAGCAGACTTTGGCCTCTTCAGGGATCTGCCTGGCAGGGTACCATGGGATAAAGCCCTGGGGGGAAGAGGGGCCCAAGAAAGCTGGTTAATATTCAAGGATCACCTCCTCCAAGGTCAGGAGTGATAAATGCCAACAAAGAGGAAGTCAGGCAAAACCACCAGGAGGCCTGTGTGCATGAACAAGGAGCTCCTGGACAACCTCAAACAGAAAAAGAAGGCCTACAGAGGGTGGAAACAAGGACAGGTAGCCTGGGAGGTGTACAGAGAAATTGTCTGAGCAGCCAGGGATCAGGTTAGGAAAGCTAAAGCCCAGAGAGAGGTAAATCCGGCCAGGCGTGTTGGAGCAACAAGAAAAGCTTCTATGGCTGTATCAGTGACAAAAGGAAGACTAGGGAAACTGTGGGCCCTCTACAAAACAAACTGGGAGACCTGGTGATCTGGGATATGGCGAAGGTTGAGGTACTCAATGACTTTTTTGCCTCAGTCTCCACCAGCAAGGTCTCTAACCACACTGTCCAAGTCACAGAAGGCAAAGGCAGGGACTGGGAGAATGAGGTACCATCCACTGCAGGAGAAGACCAGGTTTGAGACCAGCTGAGGAAACTGAAGGTGCACAAGTCCATGGAACCTGATAAGATCCATCCACAGGTCTTGAGGGAACTGGCAGATGAAGTTGCCAAGCCACTATCCATTGTATTTGAGAAGTCATGACAATCCAGTGAAGTTGCCGTTGACTGGAAAAGGGGAAACATAACCCCCATTTTTAAAAAGGGAAAAAAAGAAGACTCGGGGAACTACAGGCCAGTCAGTCTCACCTCTGTGCCCAGCAAGATCATGGAGCAGATCCTCCTGGAAACTCTGCTAAGGCACACGGAAAATAAGGAGGTGATTGGTGACAGCCAACATGGCTTCACTAAGGGCAAACTGTGCTGCACAAATTTGATGGTATTCTCTGACAGCGTTGCAGCATTGGTGGATAAGGGAAGAGCAACTGACATCATCTACCTGGACTTGTGCAAAGCATTTGATACTGTCCCACACAACATCCTGGTCTCTAAATTAGAGAGACATGGATTTGACCGCTGGACCACTCAGTAGATAAGGAATTGGCTGGATGGCTGCACTCAAAGTGTTGCAGTCAACAGCTCAACATCCAAGTGGAGACCAGTGACGAGTGGTGTTCCTCAGGGGTCAGTACTGGGACCAGCACTGTTTAACATCTTTGTTGGCAGGGTGGATGTTGGGACTGAGTGCACCCTCAGCAAGTTTGCTGGCAACACCAAGCTGTGTGCTGCAGTCGACACGCTGGAGGGGAGGGATGCCACCGAGAGGGACCTGGACAGGCTTGAGAGGTGGGCCTGTGCAAACCTCATGAAGTTCAACAAGGCCAAGTGCAAGGTCCTGCACACAGGTCAGGGAAATCCCAAGCACAAATACAGGCTGGGAGGAGAATGGATTGACAGCAGCCCTGAGGAGAAGGACTTAGGGGTGTTGGTGGATGAGAAGCTTAACATGAGCCCGCAATGTTTGCTCGCAACCCAGAAAGCCAACCGCATCCTGGGCTGCATCAAAAGAAGTGTGGCCAGCAGGGTGAGGGAGGTGATTCTGCCCCTCTACTCTGCTCTTGTGAGACCCCATGTGGAGTACTGTGTCCAGCTCTGGAGCCCTCAGCACAAGAATGACATGGAGCTGTTGAAGCAAGTCCAGAGGAGGGACACGAAGATGATCAGAGGGTTGGAGCACCTCACCTGTGAAGACAGGCTGAGAGAGTTGGGGTTGTTCGGCTTGGAGAAGAGAAGGCTTCAGGGAGACCTTATAGCAGCCTCCAGTACTTAAAGGGGGCCTACAGGAAAGATGGGGAGGGATTCTTGATGAGGGGGTGTAGTTATAGGAGGAGGGGGAACGATTTTAAACTGAAAGAGGGTAGATTTATATTAGATATTAGGAAGAAATTCTTTACTGTGAGGGTGGTGAGGCACTGTCCCAGGTTGCCCAGAGCAGTTGTGGATGCCCCATCCCTGGAGGTGTTCAAGGCCAGGTTGGATGGGGCTTTGAGCAACCTGGTCTGGTGGGAAGTGTCCCTGCCCATGGCAGTGGGGTTAGAACTAGGTGATCTTTATGGTCGTTTCCAACCTAAACCATTCTATGATTCTGTAATTTTTTAAGTTTTTAAAAGTTTCAGTCTCTTTCTCAAGACTGTGAAGTACTGGTTCCTTTGGCTCATTTTGGAAGTGGCTCCAGACACTTGAGCTGAACTTCATCATGAAACTGGAAACACCTTGGGTTTCAAGGGTGCGTCACACTTGGTTACTGCAGCATTATTTTACAAAAAAATCACCAGTGACACTGTTTCACATTTAATTTTATAATAGGTAGCTATCCTGCTATTTTCAGTAGAATTTAAATTTGAGATTCATGCTGTTGGTATGTTCCTGCAGCTTATTGCTTATTAGAGGCTCTTCTATAATCTTTGTGCTTCTCTTTTTCTTGGAAGTTCTGCTTCAGTATCACTTTTTCCCCAGGCTTTTTCAACACTTTTGGTATAACAAGCTCTCTGTTCTGTAGTTTAATGAAGGTGACATGGACTGCGTTAGATTTTTATATGGTTTGATTACAATCTATATAAAAACTGTCTGGTTTCTCCAAACTCCATGAAAGACCATATTTTGCCCTGTGATTTGCCAGCTTGTCTGGGATTTAGTGGGTTTTTCTTCCCCACTTTGAATTCAAAATTATTCTCATTTACTGTTATCTTCTCCCATTTTTTAAAAACAGCCTAAGACAATTTTTAGCCAGTTTTATAGAATTTTATTTGCACATTTTATTGCTATACAACCAGAGGAGGTGAAGCTAATATATTACTGATCAGGCAGAAATGTAGTGAGTGCTTTACAAACCCAATTCAAATGTGAAAATGGTACTGCTGGGCTTGGACATTTGACTGCATTGTTACAACACCCATCAGTCAATTCAACATACAGAGGTGACTGCACCTTAAATGATTTAAAATAGCAGTGGGTACTCAGCTTTCTAACTATATTTAATGTGCATACCATGGCTCAAATATTTTATTCCAGCATTGTAATAACTTACACTAACAACAGAAAACATTTTAGCATGGATGAGGATCTGTGAGTGGTGAGTAGGACACAAATAGTTTTGTTATTTTGGTAGATTAGTACTACCAGCCCCACGCTGGAGAGGGATGCCACTGTATAAAAGTATCCTTGGTAACAAAGATGGTTTGTTTTAGCCTGGCTTCATTTGTCCGTGTGTTAAAGATGCCATCCAGGAACACAATCTGGTGCTGGACACCAATCCATTGCTCTAAAGTATGTATTTAATTGGGCAACATTGAGTGTAAGTGTTAAATTAAGTATTTAAAGACGTTAGACAAAACCAGCATGAAAGACCCATGAAAAAAACAACTGTAACACTGCTGTGTGTTAGTTATGTACCAAACCAGAGCTAGAGGATTAACAGACCTCTGAAGGATCTTTCCTATTTCCATAGCACAGCAGACAGGAGGCTAAACCCTGGAGACCAGGGACACTAAGTGAATTCATAACTAGATTTCTACTTCTGAAAGGATTTTATAGACCTAAGGCACTGCAGGTCTCAGCTTTGGGGTCTATGATCTGGAATGGATCTAGAAACTTGGAAATGAAGCTGCAGTCAGATCAAGGACAGCATCACAGGGACTGACAAATGACACCAACCCTTAGTCTCCCATTATCTCCCTTGAAACCCTTTTTGGTCCAGCAAAATGGTACTGGTAAGGGGCAACCTATACTTTTCCATACTTCCCTGCTGAAACAGTAATTCAGTTGTTTAGGTCTGAGTCCTTTGAGGACCAGTGTGTTATTTTGGATATTCTGGCTATCTCACCACAGTCTGTATGTGTATTTTACCACATCTATGTATGAGTAGCAATATCACATTCATATCCTAGTTCCTACATGCAATGATGTACTAAACATATCCCAAAGGAGTTGCTATCTCTGCTGCTCCCCTCTGCCCCTTTCTGGAATGGTGTAAAGCACCACAAAATCCTTCAGAGACATTTTTCAAACTGTTTTCTGGCAAACTCCGGACTTACTTCAGAGTGACTTCTGGTCACTCTGAACTTACAGAGTAATACCACTATCTCACACGCTTTGGTGTCCTGGTGAAAATCTTGTTAGCAGAAAAAGGCTGAGTATTTTGAAGAAAATTGCTAAAAGACTTTTAAGTCTTTGAATTTTAGTTGGATTTTTTTTAGCTTTCAGAAATATTCTAGTTTCTCTAAATATTAAAAGTCTGACTCCAGTGTCTATTAAGTCTTTTTATTTCAGAAGAGTTAAGGCTCTTTTAGAACTGTTTGAATAGGAAGTTAATTTGTTTAAAATAGCTTCTAAACTTTCCCCATAGCTCCTGTACACAGCTTCACTGGCAGCTAAAATTGCAATTCTTAGGTATTGCTTTTTTTGCAAGGACATGATGTCACAGATATCAAATTTAAAGCATGATTTCTTTTTCAAATGCATGAAGATGCTGGGATAACATTGCAGTGTTTACAAAAATCTAGTTTTTAGTATTAGCCACAAGGACCTGATAAAAAGTTTTTCTTCCGTCTGTGCTGAGCTATGTGCTGAGCTGTATGCTGGTGATTGCTGTTCGGATGAAAACTATGAGATCTTGCAAGTCTGCGGATGGTGGGACTGGTATACGTACCAAATAGGCCATCTTTCCCCTTTTGTTTTTTTTGGGTTTTTGGTTTGTTTTGTTGGGGGTTTTTTGTTTGTTTGTTTGTTTTTAATTTGAAATCTTGAGCATCTGTGGACTGGGAAAGTTTCCTCTCTGTGGTTAGAAGGCACAATGTCTACCGTAGCAATTAACTGTCAAGTATTACTAACCTCCTCTCTATAGGCAGACTGCTTTCTTTCAGAAATTGGGATGGGAAAGGGGGACGGCCAGGAATTTAATTTGCCTGGTTTAATTGCGACCGGTTAAGAGACCAAGGAAGAAGAAATGGTCCTTTTTTTCTATGGTATTTCTTCATCTGAGCTGAAAACGTGACCTGCACTTCTAATGAACCTCTGCCTCGTTGGATCTCCTGTGGTCCAGCCACCTGCCGCTGCTGCAGCAGAAACGAGACAAATCCTTGCAGAAACAGCCTGGCCGGTACCTCCTGCATGGTGGTCTCTGACCCGCGATCCTTCCCACCCCCCACGGCACCCAGCGTCCAGGGCAGTATGTTGGGTCAGAGCTACTTGCATTAACTCCCCTCTGTGCTGTCTGAGACCTGAGCGGGTCTCAGCTGAAAAGCAATTAATTGGGAACAGCCACTCACAGGGACCTGATCTAACTCTTCATGTACCAGAGGCAAAAAGGAGGATTTTTTTTTTCTGTTGATTTGAAATTGGATTTAAGAAAACTAAACTTATTTTTTTTTGTCCTTGGAAAACACATAATTGTTTTGCTGTTCTCTTTTCATTTAATGTTTTAATTGCTCCCAGACTCAAGAGCCTTGACACAGCTGGAGCCTGGTCTGCTCGCCCTATTTACCTGAATAGCTTCAGGACAAAGAAAGTCTGCCACTGATTGCAGCACACTCCTGACCTTGTGTCACTATGCTCTGGCATAAATGAGGACTGATCGTGGTCATAAGCCAAGCATAGTCGAGTGTACCCTCGGCAAGTTTGCAGATGACACCAGGCTGGGTGGAAGTGTTGATCTGCCTGAGGGTAGGGAGGCCCTGCAGAGGGATTTAGACAGACTGGATCGATGGGCCAAGGCAAACCGTGCGAGTTTCAATAAGGCCAAATTCCGGGTCTTACACTTTGGCCACAACAACCCCTGCCAGCGCTACAGGCTTGGGGAGGAGCGGCTGGAAAGCTGCCCGGCAGAGAGGGACCTGGGGGTGTTGGTTGACAGCCGGCTGAACGCGAGCCAGCAGTGTGCCCAGGTGGCAAAGAAGGCCAACAGCATCCTGGCCTGTATCAGGAATAGAGTGGCCAGCAGGACCAGGGAGGTGATTTTACCCCTGTACTCGGCACTGGTGAGGCCGCATGTCGAGTACTGTGTTCGGTTTTGGGCCCCTCACCACAAGAAGGACATTGAGGTGCTGGAGCGTGTCCAGAGAAGGGCAACAAAACTGGTGAGGGGTCTGGAGCACACATCTTGTGAGGAGCGGCTGAGGGAACTGGGGTTGTTTAGCCTGGAGAAAAGGAGGCTCAGGGGAGACCTTATTGCCCTCTACAACTATCTGAAAGGAGGTTGCAGAGAGGTGGGGGTCAACCTGTTCTGTCAAGTAACAGGGGACAGAACAAGAGGAAATGGCTTTAAGTTGCACCAAGGGAAGTTTAGGTTGGATATTAGGAAGAATTTCTTTACTGAAAGGGTCATCGGGCATTGGAATGTGTTACCCAGGGCAGTGGTGGAGTCCCCGTCCCTGGAGGTATTTAAGGGTCGTGTAGATATAGTGCTCAGGGACATGGTTTAGTGGTGGGTTGTCAGTGTTAGGTTAATGATTGGACTAGATGATCTTACGGGTCTTTTCCAATCTAGGAGATTCTGTGATTCTGTAACGCAATGTTGTGGGCTGAATTTGCTCAATCTCTCCATGGCATTTCAAAGTTATAATATTAACCTTTCTAATGCACTCATTGAGTTTCTACCTAGAAGTGTTAAGACATTTTAAAATGGGCCTATTTGTTTACATCATGTTTCAAAAGTTTACAGTTTTCTTTCTTTTCAGCATCTTTTCCCAAACCAATGCAAGATACAACTAACAAATCCATAAGACTCCCCAAGCTGACCATATTTTTACTCCTTCATCAAACTTAGAAACACTGACATTGACAAAACCTTTGGACTGTGACAATTTTTCTGCAAACATTACCTTTGCTTCCTGCTCAACATCATAGCTCTTTAAAACTCTGGGCTGTTTTGTCTCTTTTCTGTCATCTCCTGAACTTTTCCTATGTTGAGGATCTTCTGGAAGGGAGCACCCTCACGTGTTCTGCTCCAGTCAGACTTGTTGATTAAATTTTAAATTTGGCTGTGCGCCTTCGCAGCAGAGTTTCTCGCACAGAGCACCAATCCTCTTATAAGAACTGGCCTATAAGAACAAGCTCTTAACTTGCTGGCCACGCTTCTTCTGATGCAGCCCAGGATGTGGTTGGCTTTCTGGGCTGCGAGATCATGTTGCTGGCTCATATTGAGCTTCTCATCCACCAGAACCCCCAAGTCCTTCTCAGCAGAGCTGTTCTCAATCCCTTCATCCCCCAGCCCATATTGATAACAGGGGTTGCCCTGACCCATGTGCAGGACCCTGCACTTGGCTTTGTTGAACCTCATGAGATTCACACAGGCCTACTTCTCGAGCTCGTCCAGGTGCCTCTGGATGGCATCCCCTCCCTCAGGTGTGTTAACTGCACCACTCAGCTTGATGTCATCAAGGTGATGACTAATATCCCAGTAGTTTACTAAACCTAACTTTCTTACAGTTAGACCTTCTGTGTTGCTAAGCTGCTGAAGTGCTGTTTGGCACTGTTTTTAATGTCTCCTGTGTAATACAGCAAGGCTTATTACACATAATATATATGTGTATATATATATGTATATATATTATACGTATATATATATACACACATGTATAATAATACATCTAAAAATCATGCGCCCCCCTCTTTTGTGAGGAAGCAGGGAAACACTTTCTGTTTATACTCTGCCTTGCTCTAAAAGCTGGTATTCACTCAGGAAGCTCTGAAAATTGTTGTTTCTCAGCACAGAGGAGCAGAGACAGGATCGGAATCCTCAGCAGGGAAGGAGCAAACCAGCCGGGCGGTTGTTGCAGTTCCCACGTCGCTAGGTCTTACCAGCCTGCTTGCCTTTGTGTCCTGCCCACCCCATTGTAGAGCAGCGCACCGCGGGTTTTTTCCCTCCTGCAGCTTATTCCCAGGTGTGCGCCTCGCTCCTTGCCCCAGGGCTGCTGTGCTAGGAGCTCCAGGTCTTGCGGCTCTTGCTGTATGAAAACACCAGTGCCTGTGAATGTCTCTCTGTCAGCGTGAAAGCTGCAACCAGCAAACTCTTCCCTAACCTGCCACTACAAGGAATTAAATTGATTTCCATACTGTTTACTTTGGGTGGATGTTTCACAGAAGACAAAAAAAGAAAAAGAAAAAAAAAAAAAAAAAGTGGTGTATTTCTTCATACCTCTTAGTTGAAAAAGCACCTTGCTGAGGTTTCCCTGACCAAACCCCCCTCCTCTCCCATAGCCGGGTATTGTGTCAGTGCAGACGAACAGCTGCCAGTCCCCTGAGCCACATGTCCCCTCCGGCCAGCTCCAAGTCATGCAAAGGGTGCCCGCGCTCTGCCGAGGCGAGGGTGGGAGGCAGCGCGGTGAGCACGGGCAGGGGACGCGGTGAGCACGGGCAGGGGACGTAGGAAGCGGCTGCCATTGCCAGGCTGGGTGCTCACCCCACAGCCCCAGCACGGTGCTGCACCGCGCCGCCTACACAGGCGAGGTCTGGACATCGGCTTAGGCAGCAGGGCAGGAGCAGTGGTGGCTGTTTGCAGGATCCCAGCACAGACCTCTTTAGCCGATGTTAGGGTGCTGTCAACCAGGTCCACGCTTGCGGAAACACCAAGCACGCCCCTAACCCAATCCCCCTGAGCAAACAGCACCCAGCTCCCGTTCTGCTGGTGGACCATGAACACCTCTCCCTGAGCCCGCACAACAGCAGGAATAAAAACCCAAGTGCTTCATAGGTTGTATTTTATGTGCTAGACTTTTGTTCCTAGAGATCACAAGGGAAAGGTGCCACAGGAAGAACCAGAGGAGATGACAGCAGATGACAAACCATAAAAATGTTCAGGCAGAGATGAGCCAGGATATAGGGATCAAACTGGCTCACATAAACACATGGCAGCAAAATTAGATTTAAAAAGTCAGGTGCGGAGTGAACAGAAATGGGATGACAAACCAGCCACGTGTCTGCTTTCCAGTCCTGTCCTGGGACTCTCTGCCCCATTCCTCTCCGCCACTGACCCGTGGTTTCCTCCTGCTGGGCAGGGCACTCTGCATTTTCCTTTTTTTTTTTTTTTTTTTCCGTTTTGCAGCTGTATATCAAAAACATGAGCAGGACTTATCCCTGCCTGGCCATCCGTTAGTGTTTCTTATCGTCTGGGGGCAGTCGGCGGCCGGTGCAGTCTGGCTCCGATCTCGCTCTGCTTTTCCCAGCCTTGCTGCAAGCCCCCTCCTCCCCGGGTCAGCCCGTGGGCTCTGCCCTTGGGAACCTCAGAGCATCGCCCTGCCTGCTCCTCCGCCTCAGGGGCAACGTGCGACCACAAGGCCATCTAGAAATGGCCTGTACGAGAAAAAGCAAGATGTAGGAGGATTTACTTTTAAGGGAGGAGTATCTGGCAGCCTAAGCAATGCTAGCAGGCTCCAGAGAGCTGTTTAAATTTGTGACACGTCAGCAGTGGTACTGTGGCAGATAAACACTCTCTGACTCATCCTCCTTCATGTGCTAGGCACAAGCTTTCAGGGCTTGCTGCAAGACAGGCCCTCAGCCTCGGTGCAGGACTTGGGTCAAAGGTGGCACCCACACGCTCAGTGTGATCCCGTCCCCGACCCCGCACCCCGCCGAGCTGCCCCCTAAACGTACCCACCATTGGAAACCTTCCCGCAGCTCCCTGATCAGAGAACTGCTGGGAAGAAAATCCACGTGTGGCTGAGGGGAGGCTCTTCCCCTCGAGGGAGGCTCTTGTTTTCAGTTTCCCTCTTTGGCAGCCCCGAGTGACATCCTCGGGACCGGCCGCGGTCCGGGACCTTGCCGCTGCAAAGCCACAGCAGTGGCTGCGTGGTGTCAGCTCCCCTGGGGAAAGCCTGGGAAGGCTCAGCAAGTCACACCATTTTTAGAGAAACCGCTAAGTTCAAATGCCTTTGTATAATTATTGTGACATGAACAATTCAGCAGTTCATTTATCTTCTCTTTCTTTTAATTTTTTCTCGTAAGCTCACATATTCTCCCTTCCCAATACTGCCAACTGTTCCTTTCGCAAGAAAACTCATTAGCTCGCTGCCTGCTAGCAGATACCAAGTATGTGGCTAAGTACACAGAGATTTGGGGTTTAAAGGGCTCCCAGAAAATACACATTTAAAGGCTGCCAAGGCAGGCAGGGCCACCTTCTGTGTGCACCACGTACCCTGTGCAAGCCCTTTCCCTGAAACAGGCCAGCCCAACAGCGTGGCTATGCCTGATGCTCCTTTAGTCACTCCTCTGCCAAGCCGTAACGCCTGGGGGCTCTGCCTGCCCCGGGCAAACCCTGACCTCAGGTGGACAGCAGGTATTTATTTTGGTATCCTGGACGCATGAACATCTCTGTGAAGCTGTGGTCCCAGCTTCAGTTTTGTAGATGTAAATCAAAAGTTCTTGTGTTACAGGCAGAGGGGTTAGCTGTGAATTGGAAACAGGACCAGGTGTAGCTCTTCTTACCATAATTCAGACCAGTTTTCCCTTGGATGGTTAAATAAATGCTCGTTGCAGTTGCGTCACTGCCTGCAGGTGCTCCCGTTATTACGGCCTGGTGACTTAGGAGTTACACTAGGCTGAAGAAGAACATGATTTGATTGATAGAGCCCTGATGCTGCCCCGGGATTTCCCAGGACACAGAGTTTACTGCTAGCCATGGACCCAAGGAGGCTCCATTCCGCTTCGCCTTATGAGGGCCATGCTTGAACAGTTTGTCTTTCCACAGCTCAGGAAAACAGCACCTTTGGCAAACACTGCACTGTTTTACTGTGACAGGATTTCTGAGAAAGTCCTTTCAGAGCTGATCCATGTTGCTAAAGGGCAGAGAGAGAAAACAGAATCACTGAAGGGTGCTCAGTTGGAAAGCAGCCACATGAAACCGAGGGTCCAGCAGGATGCTTTTGCTTTGCCTTGTTTTTCTGCTTCACGAGGTTTCTCAGTCCTCACAATCTGAGCAAGGGAGACATTCCAGCCCTAAAATGAACTTCCTGTTTTGTCTTACCCATGACTTTACACAGGAATCTCCACCCCTTGTCAGCCTCACTGCAGCCCCTGGGGCTTTGCAGAGGAAGGAGCCCACAAAGCTGTGCTCAGAGCTCTTCCCTGTCCAGCATCCTCTCCTGTTTCTTGATGCCCAGATGTGGTCTGCAGCCTGACTCAAACCAACTTCAGAACCTTGCTCTGACAGAGAAAGCACATGATGGTGCACAAGCTGGCTTCAGGTCCGTTGTGTGGCTGTGATTTACACTAACTTATGGGCATGCTGGCAGGTCACTTGACGGTATGTTTAAGACTGAGAGGTCCCAGTCGAGATCCCCTAAACCACATCTCCCAGCTTTCATCTTTCCTTCCTTCCCTCGGACCATTTTACTTCAAAGACATCCTGCCCAGGGCAGTATTTTCCCTAAGAGAAAAGACATTTTGTAAAGCAGAGTTCAGTCTCACACAGCACAGGAGCCAAACCCACGGGAGGCAAAGCGCACCACTGCACGCGGAGCTGTGCCTGGCCGGTGGCACAGTGCCAAGCACCAGTTCCCTTTCCATTTTTACTGTCTGCTTCATTGAGTTCGTACCTTTCCTGTGATGAACGGGATGGTGTGACACTCAGCCGCAGATCAGGAGAACAAAGGCCACAGTCAGCAGAGGGAATCACATGAATGGGGTTTCCAGAGATGACCAGTTCTGTTGCCAGATACAAGTGGGCTGAGCTCTAAATAAATTAAACAAAAAGGCCCAGACAAACCAAACCCACACTGAGTTTTGTTTTCAGATTACTGAAAAGGAGTTAGCAACTTCTGTGTGGTGCTGGATGAACCGATGAAGATATGACAAGTGTGCTCTTCGCCTTGATGCCCTAGAAAGACTGGCTGCAGTTTGAAGAGGACCCAGCCTCCTCCTCTCCTGACGGCTTTAGCTAAAACCCCTTCTCACCAGTACTCAGGATTAAGCAGTCCGGCTGGCTGCAGATCTGTCGGATATGCTCACCCGGTGGTACTTCCTGAACAAAACTAAATCATATTTATCATAACAATTTAAAAAAAAAAAAAAAGGCAGAAGAGAAATCTCAAAGATAGGGATTTTTTAAGTTTAGGGAAAATTTGGTGATGCTGGGATAAAATTACAGGTACTCTACGGGAGAATGGGAATTCGGCTTCATATGGCTTCAAAAGAGCTCAGAACACGTGTGCACATTTGCTGGAAAATATTTCTGCCAGACCAAACCATAAAGATGTGCCTGGTCCCTGACAGTTCGGGGGGAGCAGCTGGAGGGGGCAGGCAGCCCAGGTAGAAGACATCGTGTGGAAGAATCAACCCTCTTCCAGTAGAGCTGCTTTGCAGCAAGGCTGACGGGAGCGATCAGGCTCTGCTGGCCTTCACCAGTATTTCCAGGCACTCTTACCATGCGAAGAAAAATCTAAGACTCTCCTGTGAGCCTGCTGGGATGCATTTTTTGGACCTGAGCTTTCACTGGAGCAGCACCTCTCAAGGGAAAAATACGATTCCTGGCCATGGGGCCTGGGCAAGGGTGTGTCTTAGAAGAAATGCCTCGGGAGTCCTAATATCTGCACAACATAGCTTGTGGCTACTAATAGGATTTTCCTAAAAAACGTTCCCTTTGCTGGACACAGAAAATTCAATGATCTCTCTGTGTTCCCAAATAGCAAAACACGTGCCTATGTGATAAGCCTGCGTATCCTAATCCGGAGGGTCTGCAGAGCTGCTTTTGACAGCGCTTTGCGTCACATACCCTACCTCAAGCCTGCTTCCTATTTTAGAGCTGGTGCGTTGCAGCCAGTGGGCTCATCAGCCTGCTTGTATTGTTGCCAGACCTGCAGCACTGAAACAATAAAGACGACGTTAATGTTCCCAAGCTAGTATTTACTCTGTGAAAAATCTACATATACGGGAATGCCTTAACCCTGCCAGGCTCTTAGTGGAAGAACAGTCATAATCGCCCGTATTGCAGAGGGGAAATGGAGACAGGGAGGGTATAACGCTTACCCTAAGGAGGTGAAAGCTGAAGACTTATGGAACAGCTGTATAGAGACTGCTCTGCTGGCAGAGTACTCACAAGTATCTCTTTCTACGATGTGCTTTAACAATACCTGTCCTCTTTAGTTCACCCTTTATAGAGGTTACTTGTAAGACAATGGCTAAAAATATCTCAGCAACTAAGCTCCCTGCATTCACTCTACCAGCCTCCCTCTAGTAAGAGAGCATTATTAAGTGCAGTTCTGCATCATACAGAGGTGTTGCCATGAAAAATAAACTACAGGTGCTGTGCAATCAAACACGTGGCAAAGGAAGCCATATAAATACATGTAAAGCTAGTGCAAGACACAGGTCTGCAACTGTATCCACCATTCATCCCTTCTCCATGCAGATGTATGTAAAGGGACACTGGAAGGCTAATAATCAATAAATGAATTTAAAAAATATTCACCCCTCAGCAAACATTTCTGTGGTTTGGGCATCATCCCAAGAGCTGAAGGGAATTGTTCTTTTTACGGATATGCTTTGGCTCATACGCTGTGGGCTGTTCTTTGTTTGCTTGACCCTTTCCCACTGGAGAGTAAGTAATAAGTCATTCTTCACTTGTAACGCCAGAACTTTCTAGGCCTTGAATTTTCCGGCTTGGGTGCAGTAGCTGTACCAGGTACTGTTGGTTTCAGTTCCTGTAAAACTTTCTGTTGTTTGTAGATGCCATTGAGGCTTTCACAACTTCATCGAGAAAAGCGAAGATGTCAAAACGGCCCAGAGGTGGTCAAAGAAAAGCTGTGCCGTGGTAAACCGCAGTGGAAAGATCTTGTGTTTCTCTGCAAGTGCTCTATCAAACAACAAACAGGCTCTGAATTTGCAGGGGGCATCTTCAGGGAGTTTCTGGCAAGACACAAAGTTTCCCCTTGACAACCCTAAGGAGCAGAACAAGACACGAAGTATCTCCCACCTCCCTGAGAAATCTGCACCAAAGGACATCAGATGAGTTCATTTGGCAATGACCTGGAGGCATACTGCAACCTGGAGCTCTCCCAGCCACAACTGCACCTCCACAGCTGCGCAGGTACGCATCCAGCCCTCAACAAGCTTTCAGTCGTGCAGCTATGTTCTCAGGGGTGTAGTGACGTGATGTGTCGGTAAAAACGCTGATGGAGGAGTTAGAAAGCCAAACTGCCCCTTCTTTTGCTACAATTTGGATGACTTCAGGGGTAGAAAGTAATTTTATGCAGTCAAAAGCCTGTTTATGTAATGTGAAAACCTTTTATCAGAGGCAAGAAAATGCAGCATCAATATATACACAAATGTGTATTTATGTATGCAACTCTCAGAGACTGGCAAACACCCGTTCTCTCTCAACGCCTGCGGCTGTAAAGGATTACTCTCCTGCCACCACAAACACCCATTAAACAAATATTCCTCAAGCATTTCGCTGCACCTCTCAGTTTGATGCGGGTGAAACCTGCGCTCTTGGTTGGCTTGGTCCAGCATTTCACCAGCTTCGCTTCCTAGGGAGAGCGTTACTGGAGTGTCGCTCCGGTCCAGAAGTGCCTCCCCAGTTACTGTTGTCTTCACCTGTACTGCTGGTGGGCCAGGGGACTTCACAGCGCTGTGGGACTCCAGCAGAGGCCCACTGATGCCACTGCGCTGTTTCTCATCAGAACCACCTTTACCTCATCCATAGCACACAGTAAGAGCAGCTGTTGCCCTTTCCCCTCCCACTCATCCAGAACAGCTTCAGACATCTCCATCCTCAGGAAACCCGATTTGTAAGGGCGTAGCTACCCAGTTAGATGTTTATGGGCATTTGCCTATCCCCCAGAAGAACTGCTAGCGCCTGAGCACCTCAGAGAACACCTCATGGATAAAAAGCCCAATAGAGCAGCTCAGGCTGAGGGCTTGCCTTTGGATGTGAAGAGTAAAGCTCAGGCGAGCACAGAGGTGGAAGGGGTACTGTGGCTTTCCAAAGGGATACTTTTCTCTCTCCAGCTGTTCCCTTACATTGGGGATGCTGTGAAAAAAAAGTGGTTTTAAATCACTGGACTTTCATAAAGTTTGTACCTGACAAGATGTCTGTTTATTTAATTATTTTATCAACCTTTCTGTAAAACTGTGTTACTCCGTACGAAAAAGATTATTTTTGTTACAAAATTATTATTGTGCTTGACAAAAAATTCTGAAGCCAGTAGAAGCCCTGGGGTATGTAACTACCAACAGCCATTTAAAAGCTGGGAAAAATAATATGAGGCTGTGAAACCTAGCTGTATCAGATTTTAGTCATCTACATTTCTCACTTACGTCAGCACTCGGGTAAACCAAAGTCACAGTCTCAGGGAGACCCTACGTGGCGGGAGCAAGGCCACTGCTGGTCAGTAGTGCCAAAGAAGGAGCTGTTTTTTCAGTTCATTGGCATCTCTCAACCAAACCAAACCAAAAAACAAACCACACAAACACACACACAAAAGAGATACTCTATTTCAACTTAGTATGTCTTAAAAGTCCTTTTTACTGAAAAATGTGAGTTGTGAAAGGGGATGGGGGCTACAGTGTCAGACACAAAATGGATGAGGGATGGTGGAGTTCCACATGCGCATACGAGAAGACATTGGTCCCACGAGCATCAGAGGCTGCGGCCAGTCATCGCATGCTACGTACCGCAAATTGAACCACACAGCTGGTGTGCAGTTCCTGCCCACGTTCTGGTCGTGGCTGTGTTACACCTGCAGATTGCTAGAGCACAAGCACTGGCTGCGTGCTTGGGAATAAAAACAGTGCAAACACACTACTTGTTAAAAAAAGAAAAAAAAGTGTAAACCAAAAGCAGCAGAAAGCCTCGTTTCCTTAAAGGGATCAGGAGCTTAGCATGGAAGGCATTGGAACATGATTTGCTGGGTGGATGGGGATACACCTTCTACAGTTACTATGAAAGTGTCTACTATTATGGTATTCGGGGCCTTCTGCAAGGGGAGAGATTCAAGTTGAAGCTCCTGCTCTCAACGGGGTAAAGAGAAGATCTGACTTTTGTTGGATGCCCAACCAACCAGGCTAGAAAGCTGTCTACTGGTACCCGCTTCCCCCTGAGCTTTGCAAAGTTTAGTCAGGGGCAGACTTCCTGTATTTCTGGAAGGGAAAAAAAAAAGTTTTCAGGGGAAAGTATGATCTGACCTCTAACCCAAAAGCTGATTCAGCTGTCCCCATTCCTTCCACTGCACCATTTTTTCTCTGTAGGAAAATGTTTTGCTGGGGAAATAAAATTTCTCCTGCTGCCCCTACTAGTACAACCAGAGTGACGATGATGTTGCAATTGCTATGTGCAAATGACCCCTCTGGCTACCCCTTCAAATTGACAACTAAACACGGGTGGCTATGATGGACCACAACAAAGATGGACATTGCAAAAAAAAACCAGCAGAAAAAGCAGAAGTGGTGCATTCATCTCTTCCCAGATTCTGTCTGCTTTCCTTTCCTTTATCTCTTGTGCAAGTCATTCCCCTCCTTACTCATGCTCTTGTGATAGAGTTTCTTTTCCTTGGCCTCTCTCCAAAGATTCCTTCAGTGATAACTGTCCTTTCCCCTAGAACATGTCTGTTAATTTCCACCAGTGACTTCGCTGTGGGCCAAAAAGATGACTGTCAGCCACAGCTTAGCACTGTTTTGCAGTTGTCAATGAGGTGTTTCTCAAAGCATGAGAGGGGAAAAGTTAAAGTTTCACTAAAGTTGGCTGCATTTATTGTCCTTACTCCTCCTCGGGCCCAAAGGAGTTTCAGACATTTGCCATGCCGTAGCCACAGTATTCAGATCACAACCGTACGCTAAGAGACTGAGGCCCTGCGAGGAGATGCTTCTGACACCTCCAGTCTCTGCATCTGTTAGGTTGTACCGCACAGTAGCAGACAAAAAGTATCAGAGAGAGCAGATCACTCCACTGAAGTCCCACAGCAAGTACTGTCTTGTTCTGCCTCCCGCTACCCTTTTGGAGTTGTGCAAACCAAAGTACTGTGGGTTTAGCTGGTATGCAATTCAGAGCAACAGAAACTGCAAAGACACATCGTGGCTGAGGCGAACCGCGCTGGTAACACTGCCGGCTGTTGACACCACATTTACAGAATGCAGACGGGTTCCTTTACTCATAGTTTCTTTATGTGAGTAAGCTAACAGATATAGTAGAGGCTTCTGACCTCCTCCTCTTGCCCAGAATCGATACCAGACATGTAGCTACAGGGTACACAATATTTTAATATTTTTTTTTTCATAGCTATAACACCTTTCGGTGTAACCTTCACACAGATCATTTTCACCAGTAAAAAATAAATAATGTATGAATTCCTACAGCATGGAATATTGTTATTTTCCACCTACTCTTAAAATGTGTCGCCCTTATCATGCACACAAAGGTGGCTAAAAATCCCTATGAAATACCCCTATATTAGCAAGCACCTTATGTAACCACCTCATTCACCAAAGTAACATAAAACCAATCATCTGTATCATGCTACTGAAAAATAGGTCTTGATCAAAGATAGGTGTGTGCAGCAGAACTACCGTCTAAGCCATAAAAGGTGGTTATCAGAATAGGAAGGGAGAGCATTGTCTAAATCAGTGCTCACGTTTGACTGACAGTCAAACTACAACAGTTTTATGTTTTCAACAATTCACTCTGCAGCAGACAGTGCAACCCCTAACTTCTCTGTTCCTTATGCTTTCTGATGGTGAAGTGTTTTGAGTTCTCCAGGAAAAAGATGTTGTGTGAAGAGCAGGTAATGAAGGCAGGGAATAGACTGACAGGCGTGGGAGTAAGAAAGATGATTATCAACATTCAGAACCAGAGACAAGGTTCTTCATCCCAGTGAGATGCGCTCCGAGATAATTAGCCCCAGCTAACCAGCGGAGGGAAAATTATAAAATTAGTTTTGTTGTACAAAGAGAAGAAAGACCATTTGGTACTGACAAGATTTTTCCCCAAGTACAAAGGAGAAGCAGCAGTTAAAAAAGAAAGACCTGAATATAGAAATGCCTAAAAATGCAGTTTGCCCATACCATCTAAGTTTCTTTTTTTAAAAAAAAAAAGCAAAATTGGGTGATTTAACAATGTTTTTTTAAACAAAGATCCATATTTGTTTTTAAAAACCTCTGTCAAGATATGTTTCTTCTAAATATTTTTCAAATGGATGAATCCACAAAGGATTCAAAGGGGTGCCAAAGCCTCAGTCACGCAGAGTAGCACAAGCACATGTGCAAACCCTGACCACAGACACATATCCAAGTCCCACGTCAAAAACACTAGGACTCTCCTTTTGCTAAAGGTACGTGCCCCAGACTTGCCTTCCCAGCAGGACTTACCAGCACTGCCTTGGTGCACACCCTAATTTGCTTCAGCAACATCTTAAGATCTTGTCTACCTTGTTCTTTTCCTTCTTAATCAATTTTTCTGATATTTTTCAAGGGAAGTGAGGAGGGAAAGGTACAGAATTTGAAACGAAATCTAAAGGAGTTAGGAGACAAAGTCTCTCCCTGAGCCAGTCAAGGCACCTTCAGAAACTGCAGCTTCAAAATAACAGCAAACCTTCAATCTTCTCTCAGAAGGAGACTATGTGGACAGAAACGCTCAGTCTTGACATAAACACTGTTTTTCTTTAAAAGCTTATCAATTACACAAAAGAACTCCTCTAATATGTGTCAGGCCACGGCCTTTTTATTTAGTTGGATCTCTAATTCTGTGGTAATGCTTCACTACTGACATATATGAAAGTTGCTGCCTGCAAGGCAGCCTTTGGCAGCCTGAAATTGGAGTGAACACAGTGGTTCTGTCATTTGCTCCACGTTTCATTTGCTGACCCCTTGATTAAAAAAAAAAATAAATCTATTGGTGAAGATTATCTCAAAAGCAAGTATCTGAGAACCCTTTCTGCCAAACATGCTAGAAAGATTAACAGCCACGAGCACTGGTCTTGAGTCATGGACAGTCTGTTAAGACTGCCATGGAGAAATGTGAAAGCGAGATAAGCAGTGGATCTTATGATTCCGAAAAAATAGATTCTTAAATGTGATGGCAAACATCCTGAGAGTCTGCAGGGAACCACGATAAAGGCAGATCCCATGACAGGCAGCAGCAGAAGCAATTCCTTTGCAAAATTCCAGCAGCAGAAGAGGCAATTCCTTTTAGGATGCTATTCCCATGCAGTTTGGGACAGTCTGCCTCTGTACTTTTTAAATATGAACTCTCCCTAGGATTTTTTCTTAGACCAATCATGAAGAATCAGGAAAGTTTTGTTTGTGTCAGATTGCAAGACAAGGACTGAAATGATATTAACAGGCACTTTTTTCTCTCTCTCTGGTTTTCTGGCTGCTGGACAGAAAGTTTGAAGTATATCCACGCACCTTTTCTGCCTTGATTTGAAATCTGAGAGGAACAGTGCAAAAGAGCAAATTCCATAGTAAGCACAACCGAAATCCCAACCTCTAACCTCAGATTGGAAGACTTTTTAAATATAATGTGTTTCCTAGGGATTTAACTGATGATTATTTTTTTCCAACAGAAAAAAGCCATCACTCCTCCCTCCCTACGAAGAGGAAAACAATGCAATCATATGCTCCCACAGGATGTGGACTCTACTGGGATAAAGACAAAGGGAAATAAATGTAACTTTTAACGTAGAAGAAAACGAATACACGATAAAAAGGTAACAAAGTGAAAGTCAAAGAACGGTACGTTTGCTTAAAAATGTCAAAAGCAGGAAGATAAAGATTTATATTGGTTTTGAAAGTTGCTTGTTTACTTGGAAAAACAAGGACTGATTATAGTGATTTGCACTCAGGAATGGCTGGAAAGAAACCTGCTGCTTCTGCAGTTTCAGGACTCGCATCTGCAGCCTGCGATTTCCCAGCAGCCAGTAGCCACATTTCTACAGCTGTCAGAAAGGCTAAGACTGCAGTGGAAACTTCTCCCAGATTACTCATTTCTCACTAAAAAGCAGCAAATTTTTGCTAGAGCCAGGCAACGGTGGAATTAGCACATAAACTATAAGCTGCAAAACCAGCAACAAACTGCAGCTAAGGCACACAAGGACCTGTAATCAGCATCCTCTAATACAAAGCCTTGGAGACATAGGTACCTGCAGACTCAGCACACTCCCTGGAAAGAACACAGATGTGTAAAAGCACGAAGAGAATGGTTTTAGAGGTCACCTTTAAAAGCCCACTGTAAAAGCCTGAGACTTTAAAGGCTTTTGTTAACTGAATGAATCTAACCATTATCTTGCCTCACATTTAAAATCTACACTGCTCAGTTCATTACAGCATAACTGCATAAACCTATCTGCTTCCTCTATTCATACAAACACCAAGATTTGTCTTGTAAACCTTGTTCTATGCGCTCTGTGTTCCCTGGATATTGTTTGTGCTGCATCCATCTTTCCGAGAACACCAGAGCAGTGGGAAAACATGTTCTCCTTCAGGAAGCCTGAGTCTACCCATGATCTTCTTCTGCTTACATGCCATCATTCTGGACCAGCAGTTATCAGATAAGACCTACTTGAGGAAAGCCTGCACTTGCATTGATTTTTTTTCTCTTCAATTCAGAGAGTTGAGTTCAGAGAATGTCACTGTTCTTTTCTAGTGAAAAAACACTTCCGTGATTCTTTATGACAGCCGCCTTCAGCTCCACTGATTCTTCCAATGCTCGTAACAGGTTTTAACAATTAACAGACTGCAAATGAGTATTGAAAAAAAAACATTGCTCTATAATTGTTTAAATATGTCTGCAGCGAACAGCCTGCAGGCATGCTGGAAGAGTTCAGATAACAAGCAGATCTGTGAACACTGGGCTCAACCAAGCCTGGTTTTCCTTGGATTTGTATCTTGTGATTGACCTGAATTTCTAACAGAACTTGAACATCGCTGTTAAATGAGCTCAGCCTTTAGCAGACACAGGAGACTGATCACATACTAAGCAGTAAAAGATTTTCATTGCTGTTTGCATGCAAGAGACATAGAGAACTGACTGTGCAGTGGATTTGTCTGTATTGCATGTTTCCTAAAGCACAGACAGAGCATTCGTAACATCGTTTTCTTGTGCAGTGGATTCTCTGTTGTCTGGCAAGAATGCACAGTGGATCCTAGTCCTTCTCAACTGCCCACTTTCCCCAAACTCACAACATGATGACTTTGTGATCCCTGTTGCTCTTGAAAGTGCCACAGGCAAAGATATTACTGGAAAATGGATAGAGTTTGTAACAGGCTCATTTCTTTAGAAATCAGTAAAACTGTGAAACAGTTACTTACAGTAAGTAACGCAGAGAGAACATTCAGCTAACACAAATGAACTTGGACAAACTGGTCCCAAGCACACAAAAGAGGGCAATGGGGGGCAGCGGAGGGGGAGCTGCTGATCTCTCTCTGGTGACCAGCAACAGGACACAATGAAATGGAACGGAGCTGCGTCAGGGGAAGTTCAGACCAGACATTTGGAAAAGGCTCTTCACCGAGACGGTGATCAGTCACTGGAACAGGCTCCCCAGGGAAATGTCATGGCACCAAGCCTGTCAGAGTTCAAGGAGCTTCTGGGTGACACCCTCAGCAGGTAGTCCTGCAAGGAGCAGGGAGTTGCACTCGATGACCCTTACACGTCCCTTCCTACTTGAGATATTCTAGGATTCTATGACTGCAAATCTTGATTCACATGCCACTCACAGTAGAGCATACCTTAACAATGCAAAGGGATATAAGAAGTGAAGTTCAGGGTAAGTGCTCCAGGGTCTTAGAGACTGCAGAGCTAAGATTTTCACAAAGGACTGGAAATCTTAAAAAAAAAAAAAAAAGCACCTGATATCCAGAGAGCAGAGGGCCTGTGTTGTGAAATAGTGTCTTTCTTAGGTATTGCAGTTTCCACACACTGTACCAAAGCACTTCACACAATTTTCACCAGGCCCCCATTCCTGTAGAGAAGCATATCCCGGCTTTACCCATAAAGAAAGAGCAATTTTGGATATGACTAAACACAGGAAGCAATTACTCAATACTCAAGGCAGACTAAGAGGAAAACATCCGAGAAGGGAAATTCCAGGTACCCGGTAAAAAGCCTGGAGGCAGAAATATTTCACTATCATACTGATTTACTATCATCTGCTGGGACATGTTTACGGATAAATGCAAAACAGAGTGACATCTAAATGGGATTAAATTGGATCACTTCTCATATTAATGTAGTATTCCTGCTTGCTGATACTCTACCAAGTATTCTGGGTTCATCACTCCTGTGATTACAAAATCACTGTCATTTAAGCCTTACTTTGTCACTCTAAATGCAAACTCTTTTCAATGCACAAACTCTGCCTTTTGTTTTGGAGGGTGAACCTGGGCAAAGCCAGAACTGGTGCTTGCATTAAGTTGTATTATCAGATAAGATACTTGTCAAAGACAGCATGGCTTTTCATTGCAAAACGCCCAAACCAGTACATGAAAATGTGTTCAGTCTGGTCTGTTTGAAAAACATTAATCAGTCCTGCTGTGGTAATTACCAGGAGTGATGTGGGATTAAAAAACAGACTCCCAGGACTCCAAGCAGAAAGCAGAACAGATCACCAGGATCCTAAACTAACTCAAACAATCCTACTTAACCTCAAATGCTGTCGGACTGACCAGCAGAAAAATCTTTTAAGAAGGAAAAAAAATAGGACGAGACTGCATCTTCCAACAAGAACGGGAATCACCGCAAAAGCAATGTGCAGCTGGAAATTCCCCAACTACCTCTCTTCACACTGACCTCCTGCGTGGAAAAACAATGGATAAATAATAGTACTGCTGGAGAGTCTTTGGGTACTGCTGTGGCCATACTAGGAAACATTTTTACAGCTACTGCTATCAATCTCTTTGCGAAAACGCACAATGTACTCGTCTCTCCGGTCTCCTCTTTCTGTCTTGAGTGAAAACATACGAGCAGATTCCGAACTAATGTAAATATGTATCAATGCACTAAATTTAGAAAGAACAATGTTAAGTGACACTGGGTGAGAACCTGGATAATTCATAATTTCAAGGGAATTTAATGAAAATCTTGGGCAGAAAGCTGAATTCCTCAGACTATCTGGATGTATGCCCAATTTTGAGCCTGTTTTGTTGTAATAAAAATGAACATCTGGCAGATTAAAGCCATGAAGAATAAAGGGAATAAGGTAGTATTGAACCAAACTGGAAGGAGCCAGATTTCATTTAGCCACAATACACTCAAATCACCATTCTGAAACATGCTGCATAATTACATAATAATAATAATTTTACTCATTTGCCAGTAAGAGACTGGTATAGTGCAAAAATGCAGAACTGCTGTCGAAGCACCATTTCCCTGCCTCTCAGCAGATATTTACAATTGCTGCTCATTTGGCATTCCACATTCACCTGGCTCTGTTTTTGCGTGCCTGAATGAATATTCCAGGTTATAGGAAAGGACCGGCCAATTGTACAGATGAAAATAAAATGGCTCAGAATTCACAGGCATGCAAAACAAAATGGATCTTCCGAACATCTTCATTAGCCAAGAGCCAGACCGAGTCGGTCACTTTACACAGCTAAAAGGGAAAGCTGAGAACTGGCTTATACCACCCCTATGTTCTTACTATGTTAGGCGTTACCCAATGTATTGGCACAGCTGATTTGTGCCCATCAGCTTGGAACATCTTCACCAGACCTCTCCAATCCATTTTGCTCTCTTTTCGCTTCTCCCAGGATGGCTGCAGGAGAGACTTTTATATGACCTGTCATTAAAGTCAAGCTAAAACGTTCCAGGCTAAAAGCTGCTCAGGAAAATCTGGGCTTTTGGAAATCACCTTGCATTAAGAACTGACTTTACTTCTATAATCCCTTCTCTGTTGCTCCCCAGCCTATTAATATTTTTTACACTCCTGGAGGCAGAAACTGAACTTCCCCACCCTTGCTGTGAAATTCTGACTGTACCTTCAGTTACTTAAGTAAAATGGAAGAAACAGAACAAACTACATATATATACACACACATATATTATACATATAAAACTTATACAGTTTTTCACAACGTGGTGATCCAATGAGGACACCAGGGAACATAAAACATGAACTGCAACTGAAACACATCAATTGTGCTGCCTTGAGTTGGGAAAACACCAATAAAACATCACTCTTCCTTATTCAGCTGTGAGACTGCAGGTACAAAAGCAGTATTTCTGGAAAAAATACACAGAAACATCTGGGGAAGGTGGGGGAGGAGGAAAACCAGAACTTCAGAGCAAGTCCCCCTTTTTCTGTGACCGTAAAGGTGCTGTTTTTGTGAACCTCAAAATGGAAATAGCTCTACAATAGCCACACCACAAATACCGTCATTGCCCTCTGCCTGCTCAGACCTCACCTCTGTCAGAGGCAAAAGGAACACGCGTCTGTGCTGCACACAGAGTCATTTCCCCTGCTACAGGAAACTGCAGTTGTGGAGGTGCTTTTGCAATGCTGATACTTGTTCCTTTCCACTACAGCTCAGCACCGAGATGACCAACTAATTTCAAAGCGTCTCCTCAGAATGTCATCAGAAGGCACCAGCTCTGTCCTTGAAAGCAAAGCAACAGTTACTTTTTTCAGACACTTTCGTAACTTCCTAGCAATGCTGTCTCTAGGAACAGAAATACTTCCATCTGAGCTAGGGATCATGGATCTGCCAGCGTACGCTGGACTCTGGCCGAATCCTGCTGAATACGAAATGGCTCTGCAAATTAGTGCAAGGCCTGGGAAACACAAACAGGGACTGAGAACTGTTCAATGTGAGACCACACATAGAAACAAGGAGCATACTGGCCCACGTATCTGGCCCTGTACGTACAATTGATTGAGACTATAAATACTGAAACAAACAAGCAAGCTTCGGATGGCTTCTGGCTGTCTCTATCATGCCCAGAACAAAGAAATCTCACCAAAAGATTTAAAGGACCTATCAGTGACATGTAGTAGAAACTGTATTTTAAAATGAAAGGTTTTTCATTTGAAACACCATCACAATTACATGCATAAATGCTGGATTTTTACAGCAACCTGCATGTTATCTCACTATTACAGAATAGCAGATAAAAAATAGTTTAACTTAAGCTTACACTGAATTGTTTATCCAGGGATAACAACTTCCTGTTTCCTCTACAGATGAAAACACTTGGGAGATAATGCAGACATTGGTATGTATCTAAACCAAACAGTTTCTCAATATAGCGCATCTCAGTATAGCACCATGAATGGGTATAGATCAGCAGTAAAAGCTGAGCAGCTTTGGTTGCCTTTACCTTACTTGGCCTGGGTGTGGAACACATATCCAAGGAAGCAGAGCAAAAAACATTGAAAGAAAAAGGAGAAATTCAGTGTTAACTGAAGGAACGGGAGCGAAGGATCATTAGAAATGTCTCTAGAATTTCTCGAACTATGAGGGTGTGATTATATCGATGTTGCAATTAGTTCAGCAGGATGCTACACATAAAATACAGAGCTGCTAGATCATTCCATAAACTTGAGTATAAGGATTATAAATCTGAGTAACAAAAGTATCCCTACAGACACACACTTCTTACTTCAACGTCCCATTCAAAGTGGTACCAGTTAGGACTACTTTCTCCTAAGAAGTAGCTTTATAAATCAGCTATATGATCAGAAGTCTAAAAGTTCATATTTGCAGTGAAACCCCTCCTAGCATAATGGCATATTTCCTTCTAACGAAATGTCAGAAAACCGGCCTTCATTAGCAGTACTCTTAAACAAGATTAATTTCACTGTACAAGCTGGTTTCTGTAACAGGCAAAAGTAAGTACAACCACTACAATTTTGTGCTGTTCCTTTTGTCCAGTCTTACAATAGTTACTCTGAGTAAAACTTTTAACAACCTTCTTAAAAGGTTCAAGCTACTTCTTAATTTCTTACTGTTTAAACTTTTTTACCTTCCCTAAAAAATAATTCAATAAATACAAGTGGAAAACTTGGGAGCAACAGAGCAATGTTTCTTAAAGAGAGAGGCTCTAACAAATGAACTGTTAACAACTGCACAACTATCTGAGGAGGGCAAGGTTAAATTATTTCTCTGTGCTTCCCACATTAAACTGGAACAGATGTAGATGGAAGAAAGATAAATACACGACAGATGAAGACAGGCACACAGTCAGAGCTAGGTCTGCCAAAAGTGACAAAGGAGGCAGAGGGAAAGAGGGGAAACTTGCAGGACTGTAGCTATTTTTGAGAACTTAAGATGGCAGGGAGTCCTGACTCATCTCTTCTCCCTTATCAGTCCATTCCTGGGTATTAATATGTTGCACTGCTCTGCTGTGCAAAGATGTCCAAATGAGTCGTTAAATACATTATGTAAGTCCCAGCAGAAGTGTGGATGTTTGGTAAGAAGAAACCTTGCTCTGAAAATCTTTACATTATGAAAAGACAAGCTAGGTAAAGAAGAGGCACACCAAACAGAATTTACTTGTTGAAGTTTAGACAAAGACTTCTAACTTTCCAACTATACCTACTGACAAGACAGACTTTATGTTCCTGGTCCTGCATCATGTACTGGAACACTGCTGGTCTCAGTAAAAGGTGAAAGAAGTCTTCTTTCACAGAGGATGGCATGTCTGTCTCTTTAAATCATTTCCTGAATCTCCAGCTCTCCTTACTCAGGAACAGCTGCTGATGAACTCTCACAGGAGGAGGGCAGTGGAAGAATGAACCAGAATGAAGTGGTGCAACTCCTACCCCTATGCCAAACCTTGGCAACCTATTCCATTGCAAAAGGGAAATACCAGCAGAATGTGTGAGAATGCAGGAGAAACTGAAAAATTAAGTAACAGTATCCCAATCTGAACAGTTACATTGTTCTTTCTCCGTCAGTGAAGGAAAACCTTACCAACCCTTAATCACTAATGCAGACAGAGGTGTTCTTACTCAGCTACTAACTACTGAAAACTTAACTAACCTGAAGGGCAGATTCAGTAACCAATGGAAATGCTGGGTAACAGAAATTATATCAAAGTACTGCTACTGCCCAGACCTTAAAAAAGCACCCCCAGTTAGCTGCAGCAGTTAGAAGCTCTTTCCTGTAACTCCGATTGTAATTCCTCGCTGCTATCAACTATGAGGTTCGCTCTTACACTTTAAAACAACCTTTTTAAACACCAAAAAATAGGAGTTACACAACCCAGAGAGACAGAACATCTAAAATCATAAATCAAGTAAGAATCAGAAACATTTAGAATTCCAAAAAGGGGTATCATATTTTCAAAGTGGTGAAACACAAAACATAACTTGGAAAAAATGACAAAACTTGAGTAAAACCCAAAACTCTTGTGTCTTTTATTTCACCAGTTAACAGAATTATTTTGCTAATATATCTCAAAGCAACTTCTGAACAGGAGTGGAATTAATCAGAGGCACTCGATTTTTTCTTACAGAGGGGAAAAATATTAATGCCATAGGAAATTGGTTAATTGTACTTTATTAAGTGACTCTAACCAGATGTTACACGCCAGCTCATTAACCAGACAATGATTCAATGGCTTTACTCAGCTGTAATTATAGAACACAGATTAACAAAACAGCACTTAACACAGGTAGCTCCTTATTTAAATTAGTTTCAGATGCCATTAAAGCTACTCAGCTTTTTGGCAAACTGCAGTTTTATAGGTTGGTATATTATTTGCAATTATTGCTAACTGCTATGAGCAATGATTGCAGTATCTCTGGAACACATCTGTTGCTGACACCAATTAAATGTGACAGTTTCATGTACTTGTTATTGAAGTACCATTACCCATAAATGACTGATGAAAGTCGTCTACCTTTATACTCAGAAATGCAGTAGGCACTTTATCTGATATAAGGGTTTATCTGTATTTTCTCTCATAACGGACCAGTTTATGTGTCCTCAGGTACGTAAAGTAGCAGTTGATCCTCAGTCTCAACTGGATCAGGGGATTGTTCATGTAATAAAGTACAATACAGACACTCATTATCAGGCATTCATGTGGCTGGAATAGCGGAAAGCCTGTGGCCAACACACGGGACACATGCTAATGTCTCTAACACAAATCTGTTTGTGAGGGAAGGTTTTCCTTTACATACCACACCATCTGGAAAAAAGGGGAGACAATAAACATCTCACTTCAAATAACAAACACGTTTCAACTGCCCATGCTGTAGTACATATGTGCCATGCAGATATGTCTATACCCAACAGATGCCGGCTTTGGTAAGAAGAGTGCATTTACTCTATGCTGACTTCAGGGGATAACACATCAGAGAAGAGAGACATTTTCAGTCTCCAGGAATGATGACGTAATCCCTGTTTGTGCCATGTCCATTGTAGCAGACAGATGTACAGCCTCGCAGACTAAAGCAGCAGACGGGGAGTGCACTGTCCTGTGGAGATAGGAGCTGGAGAAAGAGAAAAAATTCCATTTAAAAAAAAATAGTTAAAAACTATTCAAGACACAAGCATGAACCTGACAGAGAACTTGCATCACTCATATTGATGGGATAAATCACAGATTTTCTGAAGTGTTTTGAAGACCTAAGGTGCTAGTATAAATTCTGAAGCCAGTGTGAGATGGGTAGGAAGCATTCCCATAGGGCCTGATGACTACCTGATCTACGTTAACCTGGGCATCGACAACAGTCGTGCCCAATGCAGATATACAGCGGGCTGAAGTTTTGGCACTGTCCTTATGCATCTGCATGGGCATCATATGTAAAAGGAAGCAAAGGATTAGGAAGAATGAAGCGAGGTGAACGTGTGACAAGGCACCTTAATAATAACAACTGTGGGCCAGTGCGTTTTTTAAATTAAAAAAATTAATAATATCCAAGGACATCAGCAGTCAGGCTGTGCACTTTGTGAATCCAGTATCAGACTTTTACTCCTTGAGAAACACTTAAAACTGCTGTCAGTAACCATGCTAGCGGGAATTCACAATCTGTCCCACTGTGGTAATATAATCCCTGAGGCAGCAGACATGTGGCAAACTGGTGAGCACTTGAATACAGTGGTTCTTTGTGATGGAAGCTGCGCAACAGGAAAGCTTACAAGAACCCCAAGAAATAATCCAAGACCATTCACCTAACACCATGGCAAGATCAGCTGTAGCTGTGTCATTCCTAACAAACGTTTGTTTAACCTGCTCTTGCAGACCACCCAGAAGCCACGGTTTCACAGCATTCACAGCAATCTGTTTCCGTGCCTCCCTCTCCCACTGTTCAGAAGCAGATGGGTATACTGCCCATGGATGGTACATGTACCATGCCCAGTATGGAGGAGAGGAAATTGGTCTTTCTATAAATACTTTTTGTATATTTGTATATCATACTTCTTGGCAGTGTTCTCTGCTCAGGTAAGCAACCTACTAGTAGATTCTGGATCTACTACATGCAGGTGGATCAGATAGATGTCATGTCTCTTGTTGAGTTCCTCTGTCTCTTTCTCCTGATAGGCCACATCTTTCTTGGAGTACAGTGCCTAAAACAGGACCATGGCCTTACAATGGACAGGGCAGAAGGCTAACTTCACATGTTTTTTTCAAATTACATTTTTACTCAGAAATGCATTAAACTGATGCTTATTTAAAAATAAAAGAGTATTTGTTATTTATGAACATTACAGCTACATCTCGTGAGCACTGCGAAGGGTCTTATCACAAATGACATCTGGGTTTTCCCTTCTCTGCCTCTTAGTGGGATGGGGCAGCTTTAATTTCTGCCAGGGATTCTGTCTGATCTTCTCTAGAACAGGAGAATGGATTCAAGAATTTCTCTGTACATGGGATCAAGGGCCTGAAAGATATTTGTTGAATTATCAAGTCCTGGCTCCCAATATTACACCACATTACAGCATGACCCCTGTCAAATGTACTCAATGTGCTCAGCTCCCTAAGGATGTCACCTGTTGAGTTTTTTTGGTCTCACTCCTTTTAAAAGAAGACTGAAATGGAAGTTCGGCACCTAATCTCTACACTCATTCAGAAATGGTTCATTCTCACACGTGATTCATCCAGTACTGTCTATTACCTTAAATAGTTCTCCTATCATCGTGATGCTAATTGATTTGACATAGTTTTAAAAAAGTATTTATACTTTTCTGTCACATTGTTGACAGGGAAACTGAAATAACCGAGAAGTCTTTCACACCATGACAGCCAAGGGCCGCCCTTCCTCCTGCAATAAGCCCTCTGCCAAGAGTGCTAGTTTAGACACCATGACAGTTATAGCCCCTTCTGCCTCAAATGTCAAAGCTGACTCTGACAATGTTTTTCAAAAAACCAAACCCAATCAAGACTGCAAACTCAAGTTTACCACTGCATCCTATTACCAAGGGAATCCTGCATTCTCTTTCTGTAATTACTTAAAGAAAGACACCATGGAACCTTTATTTTGGAATTTAGATTGTAAGAACCGATTTGAAATTTAGACAACTACAAATAATCCAAATAATCCTACTTTCTCCAGTCCTGTGTAAGACTAGCTCCTTCTATTTCTGAATGCCAAATAAGCAGCTTAACTGATCAATGCTCTGTACTTCACAGCCCCCAAGCTGGAGGCTCCTGACCTTTCCAGGGACATAAATCACAAGACTATTCTTAGAGATAAACATATTAAAACAACAATAGAGACAAAATTTTTTGTCAGATTTTACACATACATAGACATTCACAATTACTTAAAGCCGTATGTTTGATTTACCCTTGAAAGGAGAAGAGTTATAAAGTTACTGCCCCTGTATAAATGATCACGAAACAGAAAGAAATTAATTTCTTAAAATTTTCTAACATTTTTTTATTGTGGCCTTTAGCTAAAGATCAACTGCTACTGAAAAAGAATCCTTTTAGGCCTTTTGAATAACGTTGGGAAGACTAGGAATTGGCATGAGATATAAGCAAATTACATCAACATTTCTGTTGGTGTGACTTCACTTCACTACAGTAGCACCCAAGAGGCCTAAACCAAGCAGGTTGGCAAGAAAAACTATCTGAAAAGAAAAACATGTAAGCCTTGTGCAGGACTACAAAATTGGAGTTAATAACAATACATACCGTGCTGCTGAGAATGACAGGAACAGTACAAGGCAGACAGCAGCAACTGACCCTAATCCAACAGCAGTCATGTATTGCAGAGTGGGTGATAAATCTGAAAGAAAATATCAAACCATTCAAACGAACAAATACCAAATAGCATAGCTTCAGTCTGGTGACTGACCAACTGAGTCTGCTCAAAGGTAAAGTACTGTAACAAAACTCAGATGTTGGACTTACTGCTCAGTCAAGTAATAGTGGAGCTGACTGCCTAGTAGTTACCGTTGAGGAAGTAAGATTCAATGGCGTATTTATCAAAAGCCATTATACTTCTCCATCACGCAGTTTCCTGCCACCGCCCTTCTTTTTTTTCAATTCCGATACTCAATGTCAACATTTTCCCCTCTCACCCCTGGCAATTTCAGTCTAAATCATATGCCAAGGTGGTCTCAGGTGACAGAAAATTTTTACAATCTAGGCATGATTTCTCTTTTTTTTTTTTTCTCTCTCCAAGTGACAGAATAGAAATAAAGCTGGCAATGACAGCCTTACTCAAGCCTGTAATACCAGAAGCCACCCAGGGACAGAACAGAAGGCTTACAGTGATTTGCTGTCAAAACCAGAATTATGAAGAACTATTGGTGAAGGTAAACTGAGAAAATAGAAACTCAGCCCCTTCCAGCCACCTCTATCCCATTTTCAGCATTAGTCAACAGTTACCTATTTCTTACTGGATTTCCCACAGACATATAGGATGCTGGATCTTATTCCTGCAAGATTCCACAACTCTACTTGGTGTTAAATTGTGCAAGCATGAGTAATGTTTCAGCAAAAATTTAAATTCTTGCAAAAATGGCACTTATTCAGTGAAACTACTGTATATGTCCACAATGAGACTCCAAGTGCCTGAACATCAGAAAAGCAACTTCTGTTACTTCCGTTACCCTTTTTTGGCTCATCTGAATGCACAGGCACAAAGCTGGCTGGGCATTTACCCAAAATACCCTCAACAATTGATCTGAAGCACAAAAAAAAATCATACAAAGCCATAAGGAGAACCTGACCAGTTTACCATCTTTGCCTAACACACTCAGTGAAGCAAGGCTTGTATCTGTGCAGCACCTCCCACCTGTAAACTCACTGTGAGTCTGGCAAATTTAAGAATTTCAGTCAGGGACCCTACAAGGAAAATCTGTTCAATCTACAAGCATGTTTAGTTTTGGTAAAAGTTACACCTGTCCTTATATCACTGCAACACCAGTTTCCACAAGAAAGTTATGCACCCGTAGAGCAGATGTTAGCCCTCCATAAAATGACAGAACTGTCTTCCCTACACATTGTAGAGCATGTATTTGGTGAAACACCCTCAAAATTCATTTCACTTATTTGTCACAGAAGGATGCGTGCTTTTAACAGCTTTCTACCACTTTTTATGACAATGATTTATCATACAATGTGTATTGTAGCAGGCTGATTTGGTTTACATTTAATTTACAGGTTTGCCTTCCACATAGGTTGAATTAAGAAACACTCCTCCATGGATTCAGTGAGCCAAAAATACTCTCAGCCTCTGCGGCTGCCGTATATCGGGCCAAGGACACCATTTGGTTAGAAGTGCATTCAATATAAAGGCAAACAAATTTACAACAGAAAGCCAAAGGCCTGACCTGTCCTACTCTCATCTTCCAATGCCCATTCTTTTCACCCCAAAACCAAAGTCCACCTATACATAGGACAGTCTCTGACAATGCTCTATAAGCTGACAAATGGCAAATTCAGAAGAGGACAGTTTTCTGTCTTTCCGGAGTTATTTTACAGCTCTTGCCTATACAGCTCTAGCAATAGCACCCTCAAACCTAGGGAATCCTCGATCTTAGTAGAGTCTCCACAACCACAAACTGCCTAAATTTGGTATTCTAAGTGTGGTGATAAATGAACTAGGTCACAAGAGTAAACAACAAAAGGCAAGCAATAAATAGACAGACGGTTGTCACCAAAAGGTCAGTAATAGCAGTAGTCAGATGTGGGTTTTATGAACAGCGGAGGAGATGCATCTCAAGCACTCCATGCACCACATAATTTATTATCATTTCAAAGTGCTACCTCACTCTCCAGTGTCACTGCACTTCCTAACTTCAATTCATTAGTCTTTCAACTCAAAAGCAGTATTTAGAGTTTGTAGGGGACTCCAATGGTGCCACTTTCTTTGTCAGGAGAGACGAACGTTTGCTTTTTACTGAAACATGATGAAATGGGTGAAGAAAGTACTTTCTACCATGGTGGGAAGGAGGGAAACTTGATCTCTGGTGGATTCCAAAATCCTCTGAGGTAAACTCATTCACTGGAAACATTTCACAGTCAAAGATAAAATGAGGATAAAAGTTTTAAAGTTGTCATTATACTTTTCAGAAACTGTACTTACAAGTACAAAAATTAGGCACATTTTTCATTTTTGCATGGTGTCTTTTATTTTCCTAAGTTCATAAAAGGACTTAATTCTCCAAGGACCACCCGAACATACCAAAATAAATAACGTGGCTTCTAAAAGCTAGAAAACATCTTTTAAAAAACAAAATAATCCTTAGGCCAATATAGAACTATCTTAAAACAGGTTTCTAAAATTTCACATCTTCTGTGCTTCAAATCCTTTGTGCACAAAAATTGCTGTAAAAATGCATGGATGTGATGCATAGAAAGAGTAGTATTGAAACCCAGGGAGAAATCAGACAATCCATTTTAGAATGGATTACTGAATCCATTAGAATGGAATACTGAAATGAAAGACAAATTTTCTGCCTCTAACCTTTCCAATCCTCAAAGTCAAACAACCATTAATGGCAAATGAAGAAACAGCCACAGCAATTATTAGTTTATGCTGCCAAAGCCATGACAACTTCTGTTTTCTCTTTGAAGGAAAAATTAACTTACTTTTAATTTGTGCCCAAACAGCACAGGACTGTGTTCTCACCTGAAAATGAAAACATAAAAATCACTGTTTCTCATGAGAGAAATTTATTATCACTAACACACTCTGCAAGAGCAGCCACCCACAACAACTGTATTTTATTACTATTGGGAATTGAGTTTGCTACTCTCCTGGTAGCAGCCTCTAGCTTGTCTAAAAAGATTATAAACTGTAAATATTAGATCAGAGATAGAGCTTTGATGAAAGGCTGGCTCTAGTCTTTTGGATCATCACTCTTCCTTTCTTTCTACAACCTAGGCATGCAAGTAACATGAAAGGATATTTGAAGCTTCTTGGATAAGAATTCAGAATTTGTGAAATGCTAAGACAAGGCTGAACACGCTGTATTAACTCTATCCCCATGTTGAATATGTACATTAAAATACGGTACTTAATGGACTGTTTTTCAAATGCTAGATGTAGGGTTTTTTTCAGTTATGACAACTTGCTTGGTAATTTTTAACAATTTTTGAGAATACTTACAAGTCTTTAATGTTCACAGTAGTTGAATAAATGTTTATCAGGGGTCTGCTTTTGCAATTGTTTAGCAAGTTTGATTGGGTTTTTGGTTGGATTTTGGGGTTTTTTTGTTTTTTTTTTGTTTTTTTTTTTTTTTACAGTAAGCTTTGGTCCCCATAGAGCTTTTTTCCCTCAGCACTTCACACTCATATATACACAAGAAGTTCTATTCTAAGTTCAGTTGTCTATTGTATAATTACTGTGAAGACTATTTTTGTAGTGCTTCTGTATGTACTTTCCTGCTAAATGACTTTCACAGACTTTCATAGAACACATACGCGTATATTTTTCATGCTTTGGCAAAATGTGTATTGTGTTGCTCTGGATAACTGTATGTATCCATGAAAATGAAGGCTACACTTTGAATCATTTGCACAAAAAGACAAAGGCGTATTTGTATGTTTAATCTTACTTTTGTGTGTCTGCATGCTTAATTGTGGTATCTCAGTGTTTCTTACACATTTTTTATAAGGAATTTTCTGGTTATTTCAGAAGACAAAACACTGACAAAGAAAATCCTCTTAGGAGAGGGAGAACAAACAACAAGGGCTGGATTTAACAACTCGAGCAGATGCCAGATTCTGGAGGCACTGGTGCGAGTGCCATCATCTTGAAATAGCTACCTCCGTGGCATACTCTAGTTTGCAGGAAATCAGTCATCTCCTGTCTATCAGAGAAGTCACAGAGCTCCCAGTAATCTCAGCAGCAAACTTCACTGATCTGTAGTTTATACTAAATCAAATTATAAATCCCTTCCTCTGATGAATTAGCACCTTTCCAGAAAGTTATCAGTGAAATTACTCCTCCAAGTACTTGAGTATTCATGGATCTCAAAGTCTGTATTTCAACCTGCATATTCACAGGTAGCTAAACTGGAGATAGAAACCCTTTCCACAGCTGCACACTTAAGAGAGGTCTGGAGAAGACAGAAAACATTTTGCCTTGCGTGTACACTTTTCTCAGATGATTTTTTTATTAGGCTAATTTACAGACTTTTCTCAAAGTAGGGGTCACTTTGATTCCAATTTTCCAAAAGCTCATAGCTTTTTTTTCCTGAAAAGACTGCATGTCATCTTCACCTTTCACAGGCCTGGTCATACTTCTGTTACACACAAACTGATCCAAAAAGGCTGATGCTGACACTGAGAGAAAGCTATGCTAAAGAAATTAAGTTTAAACTCCAAACACCTTTTTTGGTTCTTGCCCTTCACTGTGAGCCTTGGCTCTCTGCACAGCATGGAATTCATAAAGTAATCACTGGAGATTAAAATAGGTACCAGATGGGTTTGAGTTATTGAATTAGCAGTATCCTTCATGAAGGAGGACACTTCCAAAGGTGGACAAGTTGTTCCACTTCAGTAAGGTTTTTATGATAATGACAGTAAATTCTTGTTTGCTCCCAAATCCTCCCTTGGTCTCCATTATCTCTATATGCCAATTGCCAAATTCATTAATATTAAAAATGGTCATTTCTGTTGTCTCCAACTTCCGAACTTCTTTCCTTGTACATCCCCAATGATCTCCTCAAAGCATCTGATCAGGCTTTTAACACATCTGAATGTCCTGCACAAATGAAATGTGCATTTTAAATCCTCCACCTTGAAAAATAAACAGAAAGTAAAAACTGCACAGCGGATACCTTTCTCAGGATCTCCAAATCTCAGCAAGGGATAAATGAAAGTGGACTCAATAAAATGGAACAGCTTACTTGTCTTAACTGCGTCCACATAATTTTATCTGAACTGATTTTCCCACCCTTCCTACAAGGAAAATACATCTGGTATATTGAGGAACAATGGCAATAAAAAGAACCAAGGTACGATTTTGCAGCACGTATGATAGAAATTGTACCATTCTCAGCATGAAGGGGTGTGGAGCCAGAATGGACTCTGGAGGATGCCAGAACATAAAAGTACAATAACAAGAACATTAGCTAGGACTCTATGACATATATTTCTAGTGTGTCTGTATTCAAATGGAAATATGTTCACAAGTAAAATATGCTACAGAAATGCTGACTTCACATGTATTAATAATTGAGAGCCTATTAAAGAAGAGATTTTTTTAAAAAGCAGACTTTTCATTATTAATTCTTGAATCCAAATTCAGTTACTTAAGTAATCAGATTTTCAGAAATTCTCAAAACCCAACAGCCCTTGATTTATAATTCTGATTTTTTTTTTTAACTTCCTTAACTATCAACAATTGCACAAAATACAAGGGCATGAGAATTGAAGATAAACCAGTACTTTTGAGCCACATGTCTAAGTTCCTTTTCAGAGAAGCAGACTTGGGAACCAAAGCTGTTTGGTATTTGCAATTCTAATAATGATTTATAAATCTTGTGTGTAACTGTGTACTTCATCAAGTAACAAAAGCCATACAGGAAAGTGCGTATTAAGGAGCTGATGCATTCTAAATGGAAGAAAGCAGTGAGTGACTTCCACAGGTAACAGTAATAATATTCCATTAAATCAGTGGCCTAGAAAATACTTCTGGCAATGCTAGAGATAAAAGATCAGGAAATAATATATATGAAAGAGGAAGAATAATGTAACTTAGAAGCAGTTTAACAATCAGCTGGCAGAGACGCATAAGCAATCTGCACTGTTCTGTGAAAGAAAAGCCCAAACACAAGTAACAATAGGAAATGTTCCCCAGTATCAGAAAATATTGAAGGGAAAGAGCTAGGGAAAGCAATGCATAAAACCCAATGATACATAAACTGAGTTCAAGAATGTACTTAGGAGTGCTTAAAGAGGCTAAACTTGTATATATTTGACTCACTAACACTCCCGCTGCACAGAATAAATGTTTCTAAAAAATACAGTTCATTGTCCAAATTCCAGGGCACTTTGGGCTAACAACATTCTTTACAAACTGAATGCCTTAAAATATAATTTCCCTACTTATTCCGTAACACAATAAATTAAAAATCTATGACAAACAACAGACTTGTATCAGGATCAGAAACCACCTTATCTGTCCTATAAAAACCTCTTAGAGCATTGTTAAAGTAGATTCCACACAAAACATATGCTGCACACATTAGTAGATGCCAGTAACGGCTATTACATGTACTTGTTTTATTTCACTCGCTTTGGACTGAGGCAGAGCCACATTTCTTAACAGAAGCTGTTTTCACTTACTGAGATTTGGGTGTAGGCTTCCAAAACTGTAGAGAATTATTTACAAATGACTCGCAGATCAGTTTTTGCGTGCCTCCTTGCTTCGTGCCATATACACAAAGCCCCAAAACTCTATTTCATTTTTTTTGGGTGGCAAGGTAAGGCACTGTTTAGCTGGTTTTTTTCTTTAGTAGAGGTTGCTTTGTTCTGTTTTTATTTACATTTGACATTCAGGAACTGCCTGCACATGAAAAGTCTATCACCTGGTCCGTATGAGGAAAACTTCCTACTGCTCAGATTTATGTTACGAAAAAATTACAAGCTGTTGACCCCTGAGATAGACAATGACTGGAAAACTAGTGACATAATGATATTATGGGAGGCAAGACACTGCAGCACAAAACAGACAAGACATACATTTTAGAAACTTTTTGTTTCTAATTAAAATACGTATTTACTTTAAAATGACACAAAATTAATGCTAGTAATACACTTTTTTCCACAAGGCTTTCTCAAGGGAGCTGGAGTTGACATTCACTGCTACATGGAAGGTGACGCACATGACAAAAATGTATTTTTCCTTGTCATTTGGAGAACTGGAATATTTTGCTATGAAACACTCAATTAAAAATTAAAATGGGTGAACTTTTTATTGCTAAGGAGTAATTTTCAGATTCTCATACTAATCTCACTAAATTCTGGCCCAATAAACACAGCCTCAATTACTGAGGGTAGCAATGGCTGTTCACTTTTAGTTTTTTTCCATTGTTTGCCTTTTGGAATCCAGAGTTGCTCCAACATTACAAAGACATAAATATCTGTAAGGAATTACAAGAGCTATTTAAAGAACTTCACATTTAATCTAATTCTGTCAGCTAACAGATCATTGCAACATCATAAAAAATTTAATAGAAAGCTAACATTTTCCTCTCTTTTCCCCAGCAACATTTCATTCAACAGGTGTAAAGAAAAGGTTTTAAAACATCCATTACCTTATTCCACTCACTTATTATCCTCAAAAAAACACAATACTCTTCTCCCAGCTTTAAAGGAGCATTATAAAACTTCCCGTAGTAATGTCTGTCTCCAAGAGCAATTGACATGTTATCAGCAACATCCTTCGCCCGAAATTCAGCTGCCACATATCCTTTAACGTCAGTGGTGTTACTAAAGAAAGTTGCAGCAGCAAAGGAGTCACAAATAAAAGTGCTTTTCAAACCCAGAGGAAGTACAATCACTTGATAAAGACTAGAGTGAAACAAAAAAAGTAAACATTAGCCCTCACTTCAATGTACTAAGCATCAGACATTAATTAATTCACATTGCCTTTTCTATTTGTAGCCTCTTAACTGTTTTTCATTATCAATGTCCATTATGAATGCTCCTTATACTCAAATATTTCTCTGTGTGTGTTCTGTTGCATTTTGAACCATTTTGAGCGTGCACAGCTTAGAGCTGGTTCTCCTCATCACATGCCCATTAGCTTTACGTGTTCATTCATGTTAGGAAGAGCATCAAATTGAGTTATTGCAGGCTATCTCTTGCTCCTCTCATCTAACACATAAGTTCACCTATGAAACAATACATCATTGGCCTCTAAAAATAATTCATAATTTCCCAGAAACAATACTTTTTCTGTTTAAAGAAGGAGAGGACAGAAACCATTTGTAAAAAATTAATCAAATCCACCTTCAGACCTGTCAAAACAATGTTTAGTCTAGGATATCCAATCACAGGAAGACTAATTATTAGGGCTGTTACACTAGTCGTTTCCTGAAACATTACTAGCTTTCAAATATTTTCTGCTTTAGTGTAATGCTGACTTACAATTACCTTTTCCTTCTATCACAGACAGCACTTAGGAAGATGTAAAACCTTCTTCTCTCGAAATATATTTTGGTAGTAATACACTAATATCAAAACACTACTTCAAAATATGCATAAATACAGACATTGTTCACCATTTCCTCTGGCTCCTAGGAAAAAAAAAGTATTGTACCGGCTGCATGAGTTTGTTGGAAAAGAAAAATCACATGGGTAGAGCTACGCTTGGATCCATCAATGAAAATCTACTGTGACTTCACTGTGGGTAAAGGAAAAAGGACCAAAACCAACAGTGAAAACTCAGAATTATCAAAAACAGAATTTTGTTCCAGAAAGCAGGGAAGAGTCTGAAGCCAAATATTACTCTAAGGGAGAAGAAACTGTGAGTTACAGCTTAAGTTTTCTCTCATCGCTAACAAAAATAATCTAACCCCCACAAAAAGTTCCAATATGTAAGTAACATAAATCTGCAGAATGTTTTTTGAAAGGGTGAAGAGTGCACAGAGACAAACCTGATCGGTCCATTTCGATCTTCTGCTTTCCGGAGTCTGAGCAAGGGTGCAGAACCTCTTACTGCAACAAATTCTACATCTGGGAAAGGGGGATCTAAAAAGTAAACAAATACCAGTGCTTCAGAGAGGTTTTAGAAATGTTTCAGTCATGAGGGTTCCTAGCTATTTTTTCCCCCAAAACCTCCTCTATTTACTGAGCCTCAAATCCCCAATGGCTAAAGTCTGCAAGCAACATAAATAGTCTGGTCAAGAAAAACACAGAGCAAATACGAACAGGATGGCATGGCAACCCCTGTATTGAAGCATATCTGCTAGCTGGGAAAAAAAGAGATGCCCAAAAATGAAGGTAGACTACAGAGAAATGAGACAGGAAAGATTTGTTGGAAGAAGCAGTATTATTTATTAGACTAACTGAAATGGTCACGGAGAACAAAAAGATGAGACTCCAGGCACACGGCCCACTACAGGAAATAAAATGGTATGAATAAATGAGAATCTATTAGCACCAAAAGCACTTCCAACAAGGCAACTTACTTAGGTACTGCTCACAGTCAGCTAGCAACATCCAGCCCCTTAAATTGGATTTCAATATGGGTACAGAGCTCTAATTTGTTTTAGTGGGAATTGCATCAAGGCCAACACCAAACAAACACTTCTGCCTCTCATTTCAATGGCAATGATGACAGCTGCACACAGAGGCTGCTGTTATGACAATGGAAATTACCACTATCCGCCTGGAAGCAAAAATGAAAAGAGCTTCAGGGTACACACCAAGGGGGCAGAGTGTGAAGCATGGATACTATCTACCCCAGAAGTCAAAAAGAACTAGCACGGATATTTACAGGTATTGCTAGGCTGTTTGAAAACTGGTCTGTCAAGCTGCTGATGGGATATCTGACTAAAGAGTAACAAATGCAGTGCTTATATACAGAAAACCAAGGCTTCAGAGCACCGTTAGAAAGAATAATCGATGTCATGTAGAGAAACAAAAGAAAACCAATGCAGATTTGCCAAAGATAAGTCACATCAGGCAAAATCTTGCTGAGATGCGTGGATTTTTCAAACAGGTGGAATATGGATAGCTGCACATACATGTTGAAACACAGAAAACCATTAGTCCAGCAGGAGGAAATGAGGCTTGGTAGAAAAACTGTAAAGTGGGTAAGTAACTGGTAAATAGGGAGCTAGCAAAATACAGCATGTTGGAAGCAGAAGTACTGGGGTGCAGGAAGGTTATTAGAGGAGTTCCTCCAAGACTAAATAAAGTAAGTACTAAGTCTGGCATTTTGTTAACAATCATGGTGCAAAATCCAGGTGCGTACAGATGAATTCTGCTGCTCAAACAATGTTAGTGTAAACCAGAAGCAGTATGGAGACATTATGCAAGAAGAACTGAATCACCTTTACAGCTGTTGTTTTGCCAAAATGGGATGAAATTCACCAGTATAAAATACAAGGTGATAAACTTGGGGCTACTGACAAGATTTTTTTGCTATATATTTTAAGTTCTTTTGAGTAGTAGGAAGAGCGTATTAGTACATCTCAAAATGATAACAGGAAAGAAAATAAGGAAAAGGCTGCTCTAAAAAGCATTAGAAACAGATTTCTGTAACACCAGAATAGTACCGCCAGAGGCACAGAAGGCCCAGGTGCAATCATTTCAGCGTCTGCAGGTCCAATCATCGGTCCAACAGAGCTAAGGGAAACCAGTGCAGAGGATGACTACAAGATCCATGTAATGGAGAAATTGTCTTGTATGAGGGAAGCGAAACTCTACCTTTGTAGCCTATGAAAAAGAAATTTGAAACCCTACATGATCTCCGCTTTAAACAGATGAAACACAGGAAAGGAACAACTTAAGCACAGTACGCCCAAAATAAAGACAACAGGCTATACAAGCATCCCTAGTGGAAAAAAACCCAACAAACTCTGCCTTGCTCTTAGCAAAAATAATCCTTAAGAGAACCTCCTGAAAGCTTACCTAGCCAAATTAATTGCTCTGATAGTTCCCTTTACCAGGTCCTCTTCAAAACCAGGCTATGGCTGAACTAGCAGCGAAGAAATCAGCTATGAATGTTTAGGATTGAAAAGAGAGTAAGATTTATACCTAGCAAAGCCTTAAAGTTCTACCGTGGCCCTAAGAAAGACAGGGCAGAAAACCCTTTCACATAGTTTTCTGAGTTAATGAAGCATATTGCATGGCTACCCGCAAGAACAGAAAATGGTATTTACTTGGGAGGGTCTTTCCAATACTTCTGCAACTGCAGATACTGTAAACTGTACAGACAGGATTTCTATCTGAACAAAATAAATGAACAAAAAATATCTGACAACCAACCTTTATGTTTGAACTTAAGAACTGTAAACCTTCCCTTAACTTCAATCGTTCCTCAGCGCAGGCATTGCCAGTGGACAGAGTGACAGGAAAATTTATCTGCCAGGCTAGATTCATCCAGTGCATTTCTCCTATCTTCCTTTCCTTTGGCATTCAATACCACCAGGAGACACTATTATTAATTTCTCTTGAGAATTTTCCAATTTCCAAGAAAAACCTTGGAATTGATTCTTTATTGCCAGCCAGAACATGCATTGCACACAACAGTTTTGCATCTTTTTTCCAGATAAGCATTGCAAGGGCGAACAAGGGACAAAAAGACTGCTAACTAAGTTCGTAAGAATTGCAATTTTTAATTTTCTTTAATTTGACAGGAAAAACGCAAAACATGAAAATAAATAGTCATCCAGCAGTGACAGCCCTAGTAAGTGGACAAAAGAGAGAAACGTCTGAAAAAAACACACAGTGCTTTAAAGCTTCGAGTCTTTTGCCATTTTTAGTTGCTGGTAGAAAATACTAATTACTACAAACATCAAGCACAACAAAGACAATCTGCCTGTTTTAAGAAAAGTGAACAACCTGCAACAATGTGGAGTAGTAGTAATAATACTACTACTACTAAACGAAAGGAACGAATTTCATTTTTGCTTCAGTGACCAGAAAGGAAACTCTGAAGCAGCTATTCCATGTGCAGTATTTGGCCACTACGAACTTTTAATAAAAGAAGCACCCTTCCAGAAATGTAACGGGTTTTTTAAAAAAAAAAAAAAAAAAAAAAAAAGTCTGCTGTGAGCTCATCCATCATAATTTCCAGATTTAAAAATCCACATAGACAAAACACTAACTTAACACCATCTAGAACAGGTGAAGGGAAAGGGGGAGTGATACGGAGAGATGAGAACTTGCACTAGGTGGGCTGTGAGAAGAAAGCAAGGTCCTCCAGTCTGCTCTGGTGCTGTTAGGACCTCGCCTTTGTTAAAGGTTTTGGGGTTTTTTTAACTCTTCACCAGCAGAAGAGACTAACATATTTGCAGCAGCACCAGGGAAATGCAGAAGAACATATCAAGAAATGCAAGTATACTCAGAGATAGTCCCACTCTGAGCACTTCCTTGTCATAGCAGTGCGGTGTTACTAACACTTGGACGTTTTATACGCAGGCTTATTAAGAATCCATCTGCTGAGTCTCCCTCTGAACACGAAGGCAGTCTACAGGAAAGAAGCACAAGCCAGGAGGTGCCTACCACTGCACCGGCACAGGGAAACAGCTCATGCCTCAACGCTGGAGCAAAAGCCTGCTTGGTGTTATACTGTAATCATGCTCTTTAGAAAAAGCTAGCAGGCTGGAAGCAGTTCACTATTAGTTATCATGAGAGGGTTTCACAATGGAACAGCTAGTTTTTTTTCTTTAATCCTGGAAATGAGCTGTTTACTTTTTGTTTTAAAGCCCTGTTTTTTGCCAATACTGGTTACTGCTACAATCTAAGGACTTCAGAGGTAAACTGCTGCACTACACGGAACATGGGCACTTTCGTGACATTCTCCGGTAGCGATAACAGGAATATTTAATGCCTTTCCTGACATCTGACCTTTTCTACAGCTCTTAAGCTGTAACTCTGGACAACACTGTGCTACTTACCTTTGGATATGTAATGCAGACAAGAAAGGTTCTAAGTTTCCTATACACAGACACATCAAAAATGAATGCGCAAATCCATTTCTATCTCACCCTATATATGGATATGCACAAAACCTGTTAAATTGAATGTTTTCTACCTTATGAAAAAACCTTTGCTTGGTGCCAGCATAGCCCTCTTTATGGCTTTCTTTCATCATTTTGAGCTAACGATAAAGCTTGAAAAATAGTAATGGAATTGAACGACAAAGTCCAAAACCAGATGGGAACTCTTCCCAAGTTCAGAGAAGTCAAACCAAAGATTCTTCTTACAGCAAAGTTCTAACTGTAACAATCCTTTGCTGAAATAACACCATTTGCATGATCTTCATTCCTGCAAACAGGGATTTTTTAATGGTTATTTGAGGGCTTTATGTCCAAAAAGTTTTTTACTGAATTTTAAAACAAAGGAAGTCAAGAACACTGCTGTAAAATTTAAAAAATAAGTGAGGTAAAGATATTGATACAGTAGAAAACATTTTTTACCATTTCTATTACTGTCTGAAGAGTAACTAAGTTTACTGTACATACTACAGTATAATTGCTTTAACAAAGAGTGAAAAGTGATTTTTACCTTGGAGAAAGACATTTCTTAAAGAAGGGAGAGAAGGAAGGAGGTTGAATAAATCAAGACTACGTCTACAGAAAATGATCATTTAAATCTTGTTTGAAGATTGTATCTTAAAAATGGAAATACCAGCAGGGTGAACATGTGACCTTTTCATGTATAAATTCATAGTTGGAAAGACGTTAAGATCTATCTTCCTCCCCATTGTAGCCTATTCTTACACTGGTTTTTTCCATTACACGTTTCATTAATTTTACTTAATGCTAATCACGCTAACTAGTCAAGGAAAACATAAAGGCTGATTCAGACAGATCACTATAAATTTGTAAAGGACTACCCGAAGCAATACTAAAGAATCCCCAGTTCACACAGATGGAAAAGACTAAAAAAGCAGAGAATTTTGTTCAGCATGTAAGGCACTGGTTATAAAGCATAGACCATACCACCTATATCAAGTGCTTTGTAAACAGAATGACAGAGGTGGTCAGAACAATCATGACTTCACAAATATTTATGAAAAAATTCTTGCTATGAAGGATGTCAAAAAAATAGCAGAGAAGTAGAGTTCATATGAACTTAAACATCATGCATTTCAATAGTCTCTGCATAAAAATACAAAGTGCACGCATGAACATGTGTATGAAAGTGTTTAAAGGATTGGCAGCTAATTTCCTCCCTACATTTAAAAAAAATAATCAATCATGTTCAGATTTTAATCACTCCCCTTTCCCCATGACATAAATCAGAAAGTCCCTTCTTTGCAATACTCGTGGTTTGAAGCTGCACACTGAAATGGACTGTCTCTCTGGGGGTACATGATGTGCTGTCAGAGTAAGAGCTGTCAGATCACCACATCTCCAAGTCTTTCACTTCCTCACTGGAAAGTAGATTTGGGTTTTCCCTCGTTTTCCAGACCTTAAAGAAGTCCCTTTATGAAAGAAAGAGTGTAAATCTTTTCCATCATAGAACAAAGCAGAACAATAAAGTATCTTTTACATGTGTGGGTGTACATCCATGTGTAGGCAAACAAATTAGACATCACAACCTAATCTGTAACGCAGTGCCTTTTTCACAAACTGAGACGCAAGTGCAGGCCTCTAGAAGAGTATACTTAGTTATGTGATGGAATTAATTCTTCTAATTCAAATCACTTTCTAGATTCAGATTTTCTAGATTTTCAGTGGCAACAAGTCCCCACCCGACGTGGCAGGCATGCCTCCCAGGAAACCCCCACACTATCCCAGGTGCTGTTACAGAACAGATATGATGTTCTGGAAAGGGAAGTAGAGGATGGCAATAACAGTGCCTTGCCAAACTCTGAATTGCCACTGAAGCCAAGACAGGTTACACCTCATATAACAACATCATCATTTAGGAAAAAAAGACGGGTCCTTGTAGTAGGGGACTCGATTCTGAAGGGAGTGGAAGGTCCCATATGTAGACCGGACCCAATCTGTAGGGAGGTCTGCTGTCTCCCTGCAGCCAAGGTTAAGGATGTCCAGAGGAAACTCCCTACCCTAGTTAGGCCTACCGACTACTACCCTTTATTGGTTTTTCAGTTGGGTAATGATGAAACGCCAGTAAGGAGTCTGAGGGCGATAAAGAGAGACTTCAGGGCCCTGGGACGGCTGGTCAGGGGATCAGGAGCGCAAATAGTGTTTGCTTCTATCCCAACAACTGCAAAGATGGATGCGAAGATTAACAGGAAATGCCAGCTAATCAATGCCTGGCTCAGAGACTGGTGTCGTCGGCAAGATTTTGGGTTCTTTGACCATGGGCTGCTTTTCAGGACACCAGGCCTGCTGGCAACAGACAGCAAAAGCCTGTCTCAGAGGGGGAAAAGGGTTTTAGGGCAGCAGTTGGCGGGGCTCATTGACAGGGCTTTAAACTAGGTTCGAAGGGGGATGGGGATAGATCCAAGGTTGCTAGCAAGAATCCTGAAATTGGTGGGCTGGCACCAGACTTGGAAAAGACAGGGGGTGTAACCGGGCTCCTTAGGAAGATGTCTGGGGATAGCAGAACTTTAGCTCCCTCCAGTAAAAAGGAGAAAGGACCTATAGCCCACCTGAAGTGCTTATACACTAATGCACGTAGCATGGGCAACAAACAAGAGGAGCTGGAAGCCATCGTGCAGCAGGGTAATTATGATGTAGTTGCCATCACAGAAACATGGTGGGATGACTCTCATGACTATAATGTTGCCATGGATGGCTATAGACTCTTCAGGAAGGACAGGCGAGCAAGAAGAGGCGGGGGTGTGGCCCTATATATCAGGGAGTGTTATGAATGCTTTGAATTAGAAGATGGTGATAATGGGATTGAGTGTTTATGGGTAAAGATCAGGGGGAGGGCTAACAAGGCAGATATTGTAGTAGGAGTCTGTTATAGACCGCCCAACCAGGATGAGGAGGCAGATGAAATATTCTATAAACGGCTGGGAGAAGTCTCAAGGTCGCGAGCTCTAGTCCTCGTGGGTGACTTCAATTTGCCGGACATCTGCTGGGAATACAATACAGCAGGGAGGGAACAGTCTAGAAAGTTCCTGGAAGGTACTGGGGATAACTTCTTAACACAGTTAGTGAAAGAGCCAACTAGGGAAAGTGCCCTGCTGGATCTGTTGTTTGTCAACAGGGAAGGTCTTGTGGGGGATGTGATGGTCGGAGGCCGTCTTGGCAACAGTGACCATGAAATGATAGAGTTCTCAATTCTGGGAGAAGCAAGGAAGGGGGTCAGCAGAACTGCCACCTTGGACTTCCGGAGGGCGGACTTTTGGCTCTTCAGGAGCCTGGTTGAAAAAGTCCCCTGGGAGGCAGTCCTCCAGGGCAAAGGAGCCCAGGAAGCCTGGATGTTTTTCAAGAAGGAAGTCCTAAAGGCGCAGGAGCAGGCTGTCCCCAGGTGCCGGAAGACAAGCCGTCGGGGAAAAAGACCGGCCTGGCTAAGCAGGGAGCTAGTGTTGCAGCTTAGGGAAAAAAAGAGGATATATGGCCTTTGGAAAGAAGGGCAGGCCACTCAGGAGGACTACAAAGAGGTAGTGAGGCTATGTAGGGAAAAAATTAGGAAGGCCAAAGCCCAGCTAGAACTAAACCTGGCTTCTGTTGTCAAGGACAACAAAAAAAGTTTCTATAAATATATTGGCAATAAAAAGAGGACTAAGGATAATGTCTGTCCTCTAGTAGACCAGGCTGGTAACGTATTGACTAAGGACGAGGATAAGGCTGAGGTACTTAATGCCGTCTTTGCCTCAGTCTTCAGCAGTAGGACCAGTTGTTCCTTGAGTTCCCTAACCCCTGAGCTAGAATACAGGGATGGGGAGCAGAATGAAGCCCCTGTAATCCAAAGGGAAATGGTGAGGGACCTGCTTCAGCACCTGGAGGTGCACAAATCTATGGGGCCGGATGGGATCCACCCAAGGGTACTGAAGGAGCTGGCGGAAGTGCTCACCAGGCCACTCTGCATCATTTATGAACAGTCCTGGATAACCGGGGAGGTCCCAGCCGACTGGAGGTTGGCAAATGTGACACCCATCCATAAGAAGGGCCAGAAGGAGGATCCGGGGAACTACAGGCCAGTCAGTCTGACATCGGTGCCTGGGAAGGTCATGGAACAGATCATCCTCAGTGCCATCACACGGCACATGCAGGAGAACAGGGTGATCAGGCCCAGTCAGCATGGGTTTGTGAAAGGCAGGTCATGCCTGTCAAACCTGATCTCCTTCTATGATGAGGTGACCCGCTTAGTGGATGAAGGAAAAGCTGTGGATGTTGTCTACCTGGACTTTTGCAAGGCTTTTGACACCGTTTCCCATAGCATTCTACTGGAGAAACTGGCTGCTCGTGGCCTGGACAGGTGTACCCTTCGCTGGGTAAAAAACTGGTTGGATGGCCGTACCCAGAGAGTGGTGATAAATGGAGTTAAATCCAGTTGGTGTCCAGTGACAAGTGGTGTCCCCCAGGGATCGGTGCTGGGACCGGTTCTCTTTAATATCTTTATTAATGATCTGGATGAGGGGATTGAGTGCACCCTCAGTAAGTTCGCAGACGACACTAAACTGGGGGGGCGTGTTGATCTGCTCGAGGGTAGATTGGCTCTGCAGAGAGATCTGGACAGGCTGGACAGATGGGCTGAGGCCAATGGTATGAGGTTCAACAAGGCCAAGTGTCGGGTCCTGCACTTGGGTCACAACAACCCCATCCAGTGCTACAGACTGGGGGTGGAGTGGCTCGAAAGCTGCCTGGCAGAGAAGGATCTGGGGGTGTTGGTGGACAGCCGGCTGAGTATGAGCCAGCAGTGTGCCCAGGCAGCCAAGAAGGCCAACACCATCCTGGCCTGCATCAGGAATAGTGTAGTGAGCCGGAGTAGGGAAGTAATCATCCCCCTGTACTCGGCACTGGTGAGGCCTCACCTCGAGTACTGTGTTCAGTTTTGGGCCCCTCACTACAAGAAGGACATTGAGGTGCTGGAGCGTGTCCAGAGAAGGGCTACCAGGCTGGTGAGGGGTCTGGAGGACAAGCCTTATGAGGAACGACTGAGGGAGCTGGGGTTGTTTAGCCTGGAGAAGAGGAGGCTGAGGGGTGACCTTATCATCCTCTACAACTACCTGAAGGGAGGTTTTAGAGAGATGGGGGCTGACCTCTTCTCCCACGTGGCAAGTGATAGGACAAGAGGAAACGGGTTCAAGTTATGCCAGGGCAGGTTTAGATTGGATATTAGGAAGCATTTTTTCACTCAAAAGGTTATTAAACATTGGAATGGGCTGCCCAGAGAGGTGGTGGATTCACCATCCCTGGAGGTGTTTAAGAAAAGGGTAGATGAGATGCTTAGGGACATGGTTTAGAAGTGGGTGTTTTTAAATCAGGGTAGGTTAACGGTTGGACTTGATGATCTTAATGGTCCCTTCCAACCTCACTTATTCTATGATTCTATGATTCCCTGCCTGTGAGTCTACTTTCAGACTCACGTGTTCATACAAAGACAGAGAGGATACACACACAAGAGTATGTGGCTTGTAGGTATATCCTGGATTAAAACAAAAAGAACAGCAGCTGAGAAACATAGGAACTATTACAACTGTCTGAGGTATGCAGGCTTGAGGTCAAACCCACCCAAACCCACTGGAAAGCTTGCAAACAGATTCAAATATCAATAGTATTTTAATAGGACTCAACTGAAGAAGTTACTCTTATTTAGGATATTAAAAGCAAAAGCCAAAGCATTAGCTCTTTCTTTATTATTCTGTTTTTCAAACCTTAGAAGTGGTTACAAAATTCAGTCGTCTTAAATTCTTATGTGAAAACAGATAATGAATTCAGAACAACACCTTGTCTGAGCATGCCTTAATAAATGATCTTTGTAAAGGAAAAGAAACAGAGCCACGTGTAAGTAGTGTAATCCCAACAGAAATAATGAATGAGCAAGTACACCCACAAGACACTCCTTTCCTTGCTTGGAAACAGACACGAACTCCCTTCCTGCTTAAAAGACAATCTTGCTACCATCTTTTTACAACTACAATATAATCACTGCCTAATAATTTTTCATAATTGACTCCATTTCCTATCTGAAGTTGACAGGTGCGGAGAGCTTGTCTAAAATAAGCTAAGATGACATAAAAGACTGTGCAAAATGCCGGTTACTGGAAGTATGAAAGGAGCAGAATTTCAATGATCTGTGAAGCATTTGCTAGACTATATTTACCATCCACAAGATGATGGGCAAAATCAACTTTGTGCTCAGCACAGAACTATTTTTAAAGGATGCTACTTGCCAGGGAGAAAAGCAGGCTTTTAAGTCCCAAGTTCTTGCTTTTTTTCTTTAGAAATACTATGGATATAACATATCCTCATTCGGGAGATATATAGATATAAATACAGATATTCAGAATATAGAAGTAGCTTTTGTAACACGCACTTACAAATCTTCCTTTTTGAAAAAAAGACCCAAACTTATTGCTAGTATTATACATGATTATTGTATTCTGCAACAGTCTTTCAGAATTTACACAGATTACTATCCTTGTCAGGAAATTAAGCCTGTTAGGCAGCGTTCAGCCAACCATCTGGGACACGTCTCCTCACAGTAGTTGAAACTGCACAGTTACAATTTCCCGAAATCTCAAAATGTGGGAGGTGTGTGGAAGTGAAGGAGATACAACATCCGGATTTGCCCCAGTTGGGAAAAAGACCAACTGACTGTAGATTTACTAAAGGACGCCATATGAAACCTTAAGACAACAAATGAGGCCACCTCCAGTTCATTAACAGTAAAACACTTTTGTAAGTCAGCTTCCTTAGAGCTTCTGTGCTTAAAGCATATCTTGCATGTATATAGTACCATTCAGCCAGAAAACCACCAGAGCCAGAAAACACTTTTCAGGCTTAAGCTGGCAGATAAATTGAGATCGTTCCACCCACCATGGAAACAGAACCGTCTGGTTTAACAACGTACATGACTACAAAATAACTGGACAAATGAAGAAGCAAATCATACACCTACTCTAAAATTATAAATAGTTTTTCTATGAATTAAGTTGCTTGTACAGATAATGCAATTCCCAAAATATAAGGCACAGAAGTCAAAAGCAGACTGGCAGAAGAATTATTTCAACTGTATACTTTTAATTTTCACTAAGATGAAATAGCAATGAATTTAAGACTTTATTTAAATTATCGTTATTTGGTGAGCTTTGCAGCATGATCGCTGTTGGCTTTTTAATTTTCACTCAATTTCAACTGCAAAATGACCTACTTTTATTCTTTCACTTCCATTTAAAAAAAGGCACAATATGGACTGTTTGCATGGCAAGTTTTCAATGAAGATTTCTAATGACAGAGCAACACCTGCCTTTTATTGCTCACTGAAAAAAAGTAACTACCAGATTTAAAATGGCTTGCGTAGCAGGATCTTCTTTCAAAATGGAAATGACCTAACTTTTATGCGAAGACCTTTCTGGGGCTATGCATGTGCATTTGTTAAGCACTCAGTCAGCAGAGAGGGAAACATGCCAGCTGCTAAGGCACAAATACCACTTCACAAGCACCTGCTGCAAAGTGTTCTCTAGAGCTCTGCTGAATAACTGACCTGATGCAATCCTGCAGAGTTTAGGAAATATCACAAGATGACAGCATAAAGAGCTACGCCTTTACTCTGAGTATGTATTCAAAAATTACCTCAGTCAACCAAGCTCTGAGACAGCTTATTAGTTTTTACAAAGCTACATGTACTCATGAACTCATGGACGCTACTTTTGAGTGACAGCTAGGAAACTTCTGAAAATGAATTATCAAATCATTACTGTAATTGCATTTAAAACAAAAATAAATCCAGGTCATTGTATATCCCAAAGAGTAGCTTTAGAAAACAAGAGATGTTTTGCCTTTCATGAAGCTTAAAAACCTTAGATTTACTATTAAAAATAGTCTAACACTAGCAATTTCAAAACCACCACAAATCCCGTTCTTTGGTTCCATCTAGTGGCTGAACAGTTATACACACTCAGAGAGCTTTAATGTTTCTTACCTATTCCAGTTTGTGGCCCCAGGGGCAAGAATGATACCAGCACCAAACACTGCACTTCACAGTGTAACAGTAATAACTTAATACAGAAAGTCTGACAGTATAGGGATGGTGCAAACCTGTTCTAAACAAAAAATGAACTAAAAAATGACAGATGTTTTTTATTACAGCATTTTAGTGCCATACAAGTATCTTGCTAAATAGTGAAGCCGAGACCCTCCCTACAGAAGCTTATTCACTCAAATGCCTTTTATGTTTTGTACTTTACCAACTACAGATGAAGCTATCTGTCTGAGGTACTTGCAGGACTCTCTGTACTTTGAATCCTTGCAGACTTTAGTGACATCTGTTGTCACGAACACCCATATGAAGTGCAGCTGTGCTATTATCTTCACAGTAGAGAGAACTCACACTGAAAAAGGGACTTAACTTCTAATAGGGTAGGGAATTTAACGCAGCTCCCATAGATATTAATCTTGTGTCTAACCCACCAAACTATCTTTTCCCTGCTGTGTCAAAATGACACTTCAAAACACTGTACCCCCATTTCTTTCCCCCTTCTGCTGCTGGACTGCCAACGCTATGAAATCTGTGAAAACAAACAATGAACAGTTTTGAGTGTGGAAAGAGCACTTTGACAACCCACCATATAACACTGAGATCAACAATGCTGTTTCACTTGAGCTTCTTAAACCAAATAGATGCTTTTGTATATAAATAAAATAAATGGCAGGACCTACCTGTGATTTGTGTTGTCATGGAAACGAGCTGTGAAAAATTCAAAGCTACCATGGAAATATTAACGGAGTAATTGGTGCCTGGCTGCAAGTCAAAACAAACTTCTGGAGCCTGCTTGTGTGTGGTAAGGTCGAAGGTCATTTCATGAAAGAACTCCTTCTGATACCAGCGCTGGCCCTGCAGGTGAAACTGTAACCAAACAATCACAGCATGGAAATTGCAATGTTTTAATATATCTGCATTCAGTCACGTCACGTCTAAGTTAGAAGAAATAGCAGATAATTACGTCACTGCATAAAGAGTACAAAAAACATTGGCACTGACAGTTATTCAAATTCTAATGCTTCCAAAATTGACAAGAACTGCAGTCCCTCTTTACCAGCTCTGACACTGTCCTAGTTCTTTCACTTCTCCTCCTCCTAGTATATGGGGTTTTTTTATTAGTACTGTAGTTTCCCCCAATTCTTGATTTCCTGCTAACATATCTGCTTCCAGTAATAGTGCACTTTCACTGTAGTATTTCCTCATGGTGCAAAGTGACAAGTTATAAAAGTAAGCTCACATGAACACCCCTCTGGTTTGACCCTGAGGATCAAGTCAAAAACAAGTCATCATTTTGACCTATGTCAAAATGCCATGTACCCTCCAGGATCTGCCTACAGACAGCTGATTCCAGGCAAACTTACAGATCCATGGATTTTTTTTGTTTCAGATGGATTTTGTGTATGTTTGTTTTGCTGTTGATGTCCCAAATGATCACGAAGTTATTAACTTAAGGCCTGTCCCGATCGTTCCTCTGTTAATGAAAACTAAAATGCTTGCCGTATTTTAACCATGTGCTAATTTTCCTTTCAATACACACTACGCCTTCAGATAACCTCTGAGCACCTCTTAGCACAGAGATATTTGAGACAACAGGTGGTCAAGAGTCTGGCAGAGACAGTTCATGTAGAAATGCCCTCCTGGGACAAGGGGAGATTGAAGGCATATCACAAGACAGAGTGACAGGTTGCTATGCAAGGTTGCTCCCTGGGTTTTCATGAGAGACATTATTAGGGTAAGCAACACTGCCAGCAGTGAGTATTTGAAAAACTACAGGGTTTTTCACATAGGTAATTGATATAAATTGTTTTCTAGATTCAAAATACAGATTGTCACTTACTGAGTATGTGTCTTCCACATCACTTCCCCTGACACTTCTCCGCCATTTCAAGCAGGTATCATTAAAAATTAATACATTATTGAAAGCTTCCTTTACTGTAGAGACAATAAAAAAAGGGAACAACTTATTACAAAAACTTCACCTTCTTCAACTCAACTGAATATGAGTAGCTGAAAATAAAAAAAAAAAAACTTTTATTTTAATTCTCTTCTGAGAAGAAGGTAGAATCCCATTTCTTTTTGAATGAACAAACACAATAAATAAAGCATGAACGTGCTCCAGAGAAAATGTCTTTCAGAAAAACTCAAGCATGCTACTGAGGAAATCGAGATAGGATTTATTTGTCCAGACCTAGAGAGGTTACAATAACAGAAAGATCCAGGGATTCAGACCTTCTGATGGAAATAAAGTTATCATAGAATAATTTGGCACAGCTGATGCCCTTTAGGAAAAAGCACATGAGAAAAAACATTTTTGTGGATTCCAAAGGCAATTATTTCTCAAGGTCTGTCTCATCAGAATTAGTATGTCAGAAGGCAAGCTTAAAGTTTCCATGACCAAAATACTACAGAAACTTGCTGTTAGAAAATGCCTTTGCTACAATTAATGAAAAACTGCCAGAACACCGCTCATCACTGCTAAACATAGGAACATTATCTACAATGCCCACATTACTCAGATTATTATCACACAGCTCAGCAATAGGGAGTTCTCCCACAGGCAGGGAATCAGTTTTCAAGGCAAGGAATGGAAACCAGTAAGCACTGTACCATGGACTGAAATTCCGGCATATAGCCAGGAATGCCACTGCACCAATCCTGCCTCAGCCAGAAAACAAATCCTGAAGAAGCAAGTTTGCCAGAACTTTCTGAAGGGGACTTAACTGCCACTGCTCTGTTTGCTTACAGATTCAATGGCCACAGTGAGCAGAAAGACAAAAGTCTTGCAGAAAAAGAGGATGTTGATGGTGGCTACATGTGTGTAGTCAGCATAAAGAATGATACAGTCTAGGAGACAGCCTGTTACCCTGTCTGCTAGACTCAAAAGAGTAAACTCTGCAGCACAATAAGTTCTTCTATAAGCACAGAGAATCCAAACCACAACCTACCCTTTGTCTGAACCGCTACTGTAACTGAGACAGTGATGTTTGTGGAAGAGATGGTAGTAATATTCACCACGTAGTTACTGCCAGAGCTGAGATCTAAACACACCTTTGGATTATCTTCACTTGTAGTGATGTTAAATATCGCATCTTCTGAGAATGTCTTCTCATCCCATCTTTGGCCCAGTATGTGAAACTATTGAAGGATTAACAAAAACGATGTTGTAATTGGTTGTGGCTCTCCAAAATTCAGAATACTAGTTCCACTAAGCCTTGAGAATGTAGAATTACATCTGTTTTAGAATATGAGCTCAATCAAAAAAATAGGCTTGTGACTGACTGTTTTGGTGCACAAAGATGGTTTAATAAATTAGATATTTATTTTCTCCTGGCTGTTAAAATTATGAATATTTTTTCATATATTTCTACAATAAATACAGGAATCTATAACGTGGACCCTACAAACACCTCCAACACAAATATTAAGGTATAAATATTCTTTCTTATTTAGAGCACACAGATGGAAACTACATCTGCTTGCTAATGTCTTTTCTCTCTTCGAGTTTTTCCCCCTTGCCCTACAGAATCAGTAGTAAGACTGAACGCCAAACAACAGTAAAAGACAAGCTTCCCTAAGATCACCCCAGTGCAGTGAAAAAGAAACTTGCTGTTTGTATGAGATGAAGGGACAGACAAAACTTATCTAGTAAAGCTCAAAGCAGTCCAGATTGTGTTCTGAACTTTACTGCATGTACTCTATGCCCACATCATCCTCAGACTATTCTGAAGTGTCTTGCAGGTAGCTGAACTCACACAAAAGCACGTGCACAGAGCACATTACAACAGAGACCCACAGCTTGCCATTTACCACTGGGAACATGAAATGCACTGGTTTTGAACTGTTATGGTAATTGGGAACTTCTTTTTTCCATCTCAGCAGTGCTCAATAAAAGCACTCTAAGTAAAAATACATTGGTTTATAACACAGGAGGAGAAAGACAGGTTGTTTTCCAAAATTATCAGCCAACCTTGAAACATATTTTCCACGTTAACCTACCCCCTCACGAGATCCTAAATAATGCCCCCCCCTTTTTTTTCCCCTGTTTGTACATGCTCAAAAGAACAAACTTTCCTGCGATGTTGTCATTCTCAAAACATGGGAATTCTTATATTGTTTTGGCTTTCGATAACACTGACTGAACTATTTGTTTCTGAGAATTTGTACCTTAACTCTTATTTTTATGTTTATAGATGGAAAAAAAAAAAAGTTACCAACGTTGCTTTCAATTTCCATGGAACACAGTTCTAAAATGTTCAAATAAAAGATTGTTGAATCTCGTGAGCAAGGCACAGTATTTCAATATACCCTGTATTTCCAAAACAAGTTACATCCAGTATCTGCAAGTGATACAGTGTTTACTTGAAACGTCTGCATCACAGACAGGGACAGAGCTCAAGTTTTGCAATGTTTTCTATGTGAACATGACCTTGAGCTCTACAACGGAAATTCACTAAAACATAAGCTTGTGCTGAAAGGCTTCTTATAGTTTCAAGCAGATGTTTAGATGATTTACTGGAATGGGACCCCAACAACTTTTGAGTTTTTCACCTAACTTTAGGACAGGGATTTTTTTCTTGCCTAACCCAGCCACCTTTAGGTTTCTAGGCAGTTCACTGGGAAGAGCGAGACAAATTACCATACAAACAAAACCCACAAACCAAATCTCCACAGCTGATTCACTGGAATTAACTAGCATAAAGCTACTCCCAATCTCAAATATTGTTCCACTTACTGTGTACGTTTCTTGCATTCCCAGTCTTCCAGTTTTCCTTTGCCACTTCACACACGTTTCATTGAATACAGACAAATTACTGAATAATTCCTCCTCTGTGAGCAAAAACATGAACACAGAATGAAAAGTTATTATTTCTCATGCAAATCTAAATATGTTTGGAGCAATTGTTTATTTCTTCTTTTTTTCTGTTGGTTTTTTTTTTTTTTAAATCAGGAAAAATGAAACAAGGTAGGCAAAGTTTTCCCTTAACTGCGTAGGCTCCTAAAATTAAAATACAAGGCTAACCAAAGAAGCGTGTTCTGAGCTAATGACTGTGAAGACCTTAAACACACAGCCAGCATTACATAAAATACCGTGACTAATGAAAACAAAATACTTTGGTAGGCTTGTATTTTAATGCAGAACAATTTAATTCTAATAACTTTACACATCTTAAAGAGGACATTAAAACTACATTACTGTTTCCTGACAGCAAAGGAACAAGCTCATTAACTCCATCAGACTGCTGATATGTTTCTATATATAAAAGCATACATATACCATAGCATTGTTTCTTAAACAAGGATCTTCAGTATATCCTGTACTAACGACTACAATCTTTCATACTGGGTGATCAATCCAGGCAAAAGTGCCAAAACATTTTGCTCTCCTTCAGACATTCCTCCTAGTCATAATACATTAAATTTATACCATGCATAGGTATTCCTGGTCAAAGTCTTTCATTAAAGTGCATTTATGACATTACACCTCCAAAAATGAAAAGCAATAAACAATGCTCCAATTCCCCTACTTCTGGCAATGATTCTATGTTCTCCTTTAACTTGGGTGTCAGCATCTAGATCTCATGACATGCAATGGTCTGTCTTCTAAAGAATGAGACACTCACAAATCAATTTGGAGACTCTGTAGACCATAAAAAAAAACAGATTTAAAAAAGCTGTCTGTAAGAAAAAGAGGCTACCAATAAGCCAACAAACTTAGAAACAAAGGCTCTCCTGAATACAACAACCTGCATTAAAGCATTTTAAGACAGCTTCTGTTTTTGTGTTAGACTGGAAAAGAGCTTTTTTTGTAGCTGAATGAGTGTTTTGGTTCATTATTTGTTTGGGTTGCTTTTTAAAAGATGTCAACATTTTTCCTTGTTTTATAATAAACTAAGTAACACAGCCACAGTAAAACATTTTCAGAACAAACACCAGATTAAAATAATGAAGCCCACAGAACGAAGCATGTAGGGAGTACAGGTGTAGCAACCAGAGATACATCCCTCAACATACCCGTGCTAATTTACACACTTAAGAGTTGGCTTATGCCTCAGAGAAAAAGCACCGCCAAGAAGATCAACTCATCTGTTCTTTTTTTAGGCAGTTGTCTCACTGCTGCCATCAGACACAGAGCAGTTGCCTTCACATGACAAGATAATCAAGTGTCCTCCCAGAGGCAAGAACAAAGCTCCTTCTGGTCACAACTCAGATTGACAGCGAATGTATTTGCTCCTCTTGTTTTCTCCACCAGCCTTCAAATAGTTATTCCTTTGTCCTACTACCATATTTTCTTACTACATTCACTACATGACCAAGGTCATATAGATTCTAAGCAGAAAAGCTCTTACTAGCTGCTGAAACTATGAAGGTGTTTTATAGGACAGCCTTGGGAGATACTTCAGAATTATTCACAAAATAGTGGTGTAATGCTCTGGTGTAAAAGCAAGCATAGCTCAGGGCACTCTTACTCCATATGTAAACTTCATCACAGTTTCACAGGGACCCCATTGTATGGGACATGGACACGAAGCTGTCACTGAAATGAATTAGTACATTGATAGTCTCTCAAATTCCTACACGTAGGCAGCTGAAGTGTAACTTTACGTATTTTGCAGCACTTCATTTTCTTTCTCCTTTCCTTTTCTTTTATTAAAAACTGTGATAAAACTATCTTTAATGATATCTCCCCCTCCACATATTCAACAAATAAATGCCTCACTTACTAGACCAGTTTATCTCCCAACTAATTTTAATTCCTGTATTCCAAACTGCCATTAAATATGGAAATGCTGTTGAGATCTTTCTCTTCTACAGAACAGAAGAAGAAACGGATTAATCTGCAGGTACTCTAAAACAAACTTCCTTACAAATGGCCATGTGATTAATTGTATTTAAGTGCTGCTTATTATTATTATCTGTTTCATAGTAATGTCTACGAACTCCACAGTATTAGGGCTTCTGTACCAACACAGAGCAAAAGAGTATGTTCAGTTGTTTTATTCTTTAAATCAGATACATTTTTATTAAAAGCGCAGATGGCAAAAATGACTCATTAGATCACAGCCAGAAGGACAATATTTGCATATCCATGGCATCTGAATTCAAACACATAAAAGACAGAAAGACAGAAAGACAGAAAGAAAGAAAGAAAGAAAGAAAGAAAGAAAGAAAGAAAGAAAGAAAGAAAGAAAAAAAAAAAAAAGAAAGCAATCTCCAAGAGTGCTCAGCAAGAAAATCAGGCACTTGATTAATGAGTTTATAAAATACTCGGTAAAACACCAAAGCAAAATAAAGCAGCAAACAACAAAAAGGTGATTATGCCAGGTATTCAGGCAAGGAAAGAAATTTTATACCATGGCCTTCTTGGAAGAAAGAAGGCAGAACTAGTAGCATTTTTTCTGTAATTACATCAATTTTTCTGCTGTGCTTTCTGACCTTTCAGAAGGCCAAGGCCACCATGCAATTACTGTACATCCACAGAGCAGCTGACAGACTTTTTCTCCAAGTTTCCACTCTAAATGGGTAAGAGTGAAAGAGGACAAAAAGCTGCAACACACATAGAGCGAACACCACAACGAAGTCCTGAGCTTTCTGAGGAGACTGCTTTACCTCCCTTACTCTTACTGGTCACATATTCTTTGGATAACCAAATGTACAGTAAGTGCGTGGCTTAACATGAATCCCAGTAGCATAAACACAGTATCGAATAACAGCACAACTGTATCTCTGTAAAACCTATCCTCACACCTAGAGGGAAACAGGTTCCCTGACAGATTAGTTTTCCTGTGAAATCTAACGGTGCCAGTGACTTCCAGAGCTTGGGAACTCCCAGTGTGAAACGCACTACACATGCCTGGCCTCAGTCCGACGTCTTAGCTGACAGCAGCATCTAGGTCTTCAACATACCTGATTTTGATCAACAGCTTTCACTCAGACTCACAAATGAGATGGGAGAAGTGAAAACCGTCAATTTCCCCACACTTCAGCACTAGAAATTTCAACTTGTGATTAACCGCTAAGGCCACTGGATGCCACTGCTGCTCCACTGACCTTCAGGTTACCCTCACAGTCTCCTTCCCATCCCAAGGGAAAGGATCCCAGAAATGACATGCAAATGCCAGGAGACCAGAGCAGAAGGGTGGAAAAATATCCTGGAGAAGCCAAATACTGAAAGGCAAATCTGGGAGAGGGTAGAGATTGCTAACAGCCAGGGACTATTTGCATGCCAGGAAAGGCAGGTGCTGGTAAACAGAAAAAAGTGATTCAACAGCACTCATGAGCATCAGAGGAGAAGAAATCACGTCAGGAAAGCCAAAGAAATTAATTCTAAGAAGCAAAACAAGGAGTGAAGGTCTCAATCTTCTTTACTCCGCTTTTAAAAGCTCTGCTAGGAAGGAGAGCCTCTCTCTGTGCTTGAGTGTGTGGGGAAAAAAATCTTCACAGTAATTACGTCCAGTGCCTAAATGCCTGTACTGTCATGCTTTTCTGCCTAACCCTGTGCTGTGAGGATCAACCTTAATCCTTTGCTTATCAGCCCATGCGAGTTCAGGTCCCAGTACTCAGTGTTATTATTTGCTGATTCAGAAAAAAAACCCACGTTAACACACAGACAACTCTATGTCTGCACAGTCATTAAAACCACATGACTTCTTCCACACATACAATCCTCTGGTCCTCAGCTGAAAGAGCACTTGACTACCACTGACCTCTGCTCAAGGTACGTCTTATCAGTTAAGTATTTTTGAACTTGTATGGAAAAAATGTATTTACCACCAATCTGACATTTCACCTTCTGCAAGTAGCTAAAGGAGCATCCACATGTGCAAATTCACTTACAGAGCTCTTCCCACCAATCCCCACACATACATACAATTTAGGGGAAAGAAAAAAATCCAAATATCAGCTATTTTTCTATGTTTTGCCTGTTCAACTCTGTGAAAACTGTGAATGATGCTGCAAATTCCATCTGCTGCTAACAGGCACCACACACATGTTCAGACACAGAAATTAAATGAGAGCGAACACTTCAAAGACAACTTCTGCTCAAACTGTTTCAAGGCACCTGTTCCATACCAGACAGGCAAACTCCTCTTACACAGTAGCTTTCACAAGTACACATGAAATTTATTTTCCAAAGACATACCTTCACTATTTGTACCTTTTAGGGTAGCATGGTAAGCTTTTATGAGTTTTTTCACATTTTGAGTAACATACTTGCTTCCAGTTTAACTAGCATTGCAAGATTTCAGCAAGTTTTCACCTTCAGTCCTAAACTTTACACAGAGGAAATCCAAAAAGAAACAGCAAAGATGTAGGCAGAGACAGTATACAGGAAGGAGCAGACAGATAGCCAGTGATTTACTACTTCCTTTAGTCTAAAAACGTTACCAGGAGACAATCGGGAACAGAGTAATTCATGTATTGAACCAGGCTGACAAAAACTGAGATGCACTTGTGAGCATACTTACAAAGAAAAAATGGATCAATCAAGGGTGTCAGACTAGACGGGATTAGATGGGCTGGGACTACAAATTCACATGATCCCCAGCTGAAAGAGGCTCCTGGGACTGGTATTTGCCATAACAAACTGGGTAATTATTAACTTAGCTTCAAACAAACAAAAGACTAAATATCTCTGCAAAAAGCTACTTTTTTTTTTTTGTATTTCAACTGTCACTTTGATCCAAGAAGTACCACCTGCCATAACACAGACTCCACCTGTGTTTTTCCAGGCAATTAAAGAAATTAGCAGATTACCAGATATGTGGATTTAATGTGTCAAATTAGGCCTTTTTAAGAACTAAGGCCAATCAGATCCTTTTCATTGATGACTATAATTATCCTATTTGTTTGATGGGGTTCTTATCCCTACAAACGCATAGGTTTGGAATCAACGGCCACAGATGTGAGTGACACCTTTTCTATTAAGCTCGTAACTGTCGACATGAATTATTTACTCATGGCTGGGAATAAAAATTAGGACAGTAACGGTTAACTCGTTCACTGTTATGTGGAAATTACTGATGCTGCCACCACAGAAACATTCCAGCTGCCTTTCTGTATCATGTCTTATTGCACATGTAAGGCTGTAAAAACTGACATCCCAGAGAATTCTAGCTAGAAGGGAAACGTGTCACTGGGAATAGGGATAAACCATAGGAGACTAAGGGAACGGAAAAGCAAAGGGAAAACTCTGGTTTAAAAAGAGAGTAACTAGACCCTCTCAGTTGCATGAAAATTATCTTTGCCATAGGTCTACAGTTAAATTACACCTGAAGGATGATCCTGCTCCATTTATTCCAGACTTGATTCAGATTTTGGTTTGTTTGTTTTGGTTTTTTTCATTATGAAAGTATTCTTTTCCTCTTCTGCCATGTTTTAAAGTGCACAGTGTGGACAGTCTGCTATGTCTTCTCTGGACTGATTCATCAAATCGCTCTTCCTTCTAAACCTTCAAATCTCTGAAGCATGTACTTAGCAAGTATCCTTCACCCTCTTCATCTGTTAGGATTTTCAGTGCTGGCACACACCTATTTTCTGGGAAATGGCTCAAAACCAACCAACACCTTATTGTCTTGATGCTTTGAAGATACTCCTCAGTACTGTAATACCCAAGGTCCACGTGATTATCTCAGCAAAATCTCCAGAGGTCAAGACATGCAGCTAAATTCTACTTGTTGATGGGGAGCAACAACACAAAAAAATGAATCATTCTGAACCAGAAAACTAACCTTTAGTGAAAGATGGATAGTTCACATTGCACTTAGTAAGAGGTAACGTAAAAAAAGCGTGCACAGCAAAGTTTATGACAGAGAAGCTCCACGCTTAGGATCAGAAAGAATGTGCTTTGGTGTGAAGAACAACTTTCCCCCTATCTGAGTTCAGGCTTCACAATACGTTGGGACTGGATCACCTTTTCCTCTGTACACCGTGCACGCAAAGCCTACAATCTGCTGACAGCCCTTACTGCCTAACACTACTTTGGAAGGCTCTCTTAACTGACCAGTAAGATTGCTGTGCTTTCAGACTCAGCATTAAAGGGACACAGAGGTCAATTTTACGTTTTGTCTACAACAGCTATTTTCCACTGCCTGAGTTTTGGAATGCTTTATCAATAATGTGCATTACCTTTCCACACAGGTCAGATTCACTCCCTCCTCCAGCCTTTTTACATATCCATGGATTTTTCCCACCCATGTGCAGTGGTTGCTTCTTTTGCAAGGACAGTATCTCACTTAATACATCAAAAAACACTTTAATAAACACATTTCTAATAATATAGTGAATACTGGTACTGGAGACATATTTAAATACTGAGAATGTATTCTTTAATGCTAACTCATATTTTCTTTTCCTCAAATAAAAATAAGGAAACTGGATAAACTGTTTGCTCTTCTTAGACACCATATTGTTGCTACCGACATCAATAGATGTTGAACACACTGAATACTACAAACCTCCAAAGAAAACAGACATAGAGAAGTTTTCTAGAGAAGGAGTTTTCTAGGATCAGAATAATAAGCAGCAGCCAACCTAGCCTATGTGCTCATAGCTGGGACTAGGGCAAATTGTTACAGAAAGGACAGATCAGATAGTGTGAAAAAGCTCTCCATGACAAGGAATCTCTAGGACTTGGGACTGGGAAATCGGTAAAAGCTTCATGAAGAGTAGAAGGGAGGACTCTGCAAACAGGATAAAGAGAGCTGCAGTAGGTAAAGGGATTATTTCCCTCCAAGTATCCCTAACAATTGTCCAATTAACATAGAAAACTGCATCAGACACTGCCCCCTTTATGCATGAACTGACCCCTTCGTAACTGTGAAGACTGGAAAAAGTACCAGTTTTAGAGCTGCACATGGTATTAAGAGCAAGGCAACCTAAGCACCCTATACCCCATAATTCATCTTAACTTTCTGTGGATGCCCAAGAAATAAGTTCTCAAAAGTCAAGCTCTGTGTGTGCGTATGTGTGTACATGCATGCACTTACACAATCTACACATATTACAAGGGGAAAACATTTTACTTCAGCATCTATGTTACCCCTCCTGACCTTTTACTATCAAATGTTTGAATGCAAGTTCGATGTAAGACAAAAACATGTCATTTATACATTTTCATTTCAGACATCCTCCAGTTCCTCTCCCTGCCCTTCGCAAAATTTACACTTCATAGACTTGGTAGTGGCTTACAATATACATTGCCCACTGTGTCATTTGCAAGTACAGATTTAGGAACAACCATCTCAGATAGATAGCCAAGGCACAAATCACCTTTTTTTCTGGCCTTCTTACAGCCACGACAAATAAAAAAAAATCCTTACCTGCAGAATCCACTCAAAAAGAAAAACATGAACGGGAAGGCTACCTTTTATACTTTTCTCTTTTATAAAAAATGCAACTGTAAGTCTTACGTTACCTTATGTCCGATTTTGAGCCCATATTCAGAACAACCTCCCTCGTTAAGATTACTACCAAAAAAGCTCATGGTGACAATTTCTCCTCTGAAGTTCACAACAGGAAAACCAAGCTCCTTGTGTCAGACTACCTCATATTCCACCACTGCATGCTATAGTGCTTTATAGCCAAAGCCCTTCCCTGAAGCAAACTGAAGTACTGTTCCCACAAGGCAATCTTGTTTTCATTCTGAGAAAAACTTCCCAGGTTTACCATGAAATCCCATCAGAGCTCAACACAATGCGTGCCTGGAATAACAGCACACCATTTCTGCAATGAAAACAAACGAAACCACACATTCCTATCCACAGGGGAAAAACAAGTTCTCCAGGACAAGCTGTACAGGATGTCCAGACTCGCACATTGAGCATACTGGACAGCAGATATTTAACTGCTGGTATGTTCTCTGCACTTTAGTCTCTTGAGTTTACGTATACAAATCAAGGGTTTGTGAAAGGAAGACTGTAATCCAGCTAATTACTGCCAGACTTCACTGCTGATGGCTTAATCCCATCAGCAACTCTCAGTAAAATTAATTTTGTTAAGCAATTTTTTAATATTTAAATCAGTTACTATTAAATGTACTTACATATACACACCCCAATGTACTATATGCCTCGACAAACAATGCAACAGACAATGGCATTCCATAGCAATCACTGCCTAAGAAATGAAGAAGTGATTATTTGCCAAAGGGAACATACTCAGGGGATTTTCTTACCTTCCTTACTTCTAAGGAGGTTTTTCAGGCAGTAGGAAAAGACAAATGGTTTTCCAACTTCTATCATAAGTTATTTTGGAATTGTACATGATTTTCTCTCCCTTTAATGGGAAATACTCATTAATTACGCACACCCTTAAGATAACACACTTCTGAAAGGCATCATTACCAAAACAGAAATTTCATTTCGTTTGAAAGTCATTTGTTACCTCTAGTAAGTGTGAAAAATGTAGAAGTTAAGAAGCTGAAGACCTTTGTACTAATTTCCTATTCATGATTCTTTTTTTTCAAAGGAGCCTGGACTTGTTAGGCTGTTTTTTAAAAGGTTTTTTTCATTCTACTTGACCACAACTCTGACTCTCTTCTGGCCCTCTGATCCAACAGCTAGAGCCATAGTCTACATTTTTGACTCTGGCAAAGCTCTTGCTGAAATCCACAGTAATCCTGCGAGTGCAGTCCGCAGGTTCAGGCCCTTCAAAGCGTCAGAGTGCTCAAAACAGAACTCTTGGCATTGCAAAGACTGACATACCTGATTAACTTAGCCACTCTACACAATGCTGGCTTCAAAACCAATTCAGAAAGTACAGCTATGCAAATTGCCTAAATGACGTATGAATTATGACTTCTAACAAGAGCAGTTCCATTTTTATTAGGGCACTATAAGAAGTGAGAGAACTGCTTTTCCGCATGCTCATTTTATTTGATGTCACGTTTTATATTCGCAGCAAATGCTCAAGACATCAAGAGAGGCATGAGAGGCATCAAACGGCAACTCTCTGTGTAAAGGCTTGGTCTGTGAAGTGGCAGCAGCCAAAGACACACTTACAGTCCTTCTGAAAAACACGTGGATGTTACAAAGCTACAGGAACATTACCATCTGCAAAAGACAGCACCACTCCTTAAAAACAAGAGATGGACAGCCGTAGAGCTATCTTATGACACATCTAAGGACACAGAAGAACACTAAGGAGCACAACAGCCATAGTCCAAAACACCCACTATTTTTTTGCTATTATTAAAATGTCAGTACATCCTGTCTGCAAGCCCACAGTATGACACTACCTTCACTACAGATCTCCCTTCTCAGAACTCGTTCTTTTATAAGAGAATCCTTCCAAACTGAAATTCATGCAACTAGATCCAGCCTGGAAAGGCAACCATGAACAGATTTTACTTTGGGCATCCTGAGAAAAGAAAAAAAAAAAAAAAGAAAGAAAAAGGAGTTTTGAATTCCATTGTTTCTACTTTCATTGCAGTGCACTTCACAGTATTAGGCCCAAAACAAAATATCATTAAATGTCTTCTGCTTATCTCATGACGTTCCCATGGTTTTTAAATGTGTAGGTTCTCAGTGCAGCAATGAAAGTCCAGTTGCATTAGTCCCTTTCTGTTTGAAATAAGAAGCAAGACAGCTACAGAAATATCTGTGGCATCCAATAGAAATTGTTTCATGGCTAACATTCTCTTCCATGACCTTTCCGTCCAAAAGTACAACGTTCCCTGCATTGAAAGGGATTTACTGCCTTCATCCTTCCTCCTGTTCCTACCTTCAGAACAGGAATGAGAAGCTATTTAAATCGCACAGCCCATAGCAACCTCCTACAGTAATATTTACCTTTGCATACGTATGTAATATTCTCCCACGACTGATCTACTGTGCATTCTGAAAAATTCCTGGCTCCATTAAAATAATATCCTTCTTTACATTGATAGTACACTCTGCTCCATAGAGTGCTAGAGTTGTCCCAGATCATTTTTGCATGTGGAATCAGCAAAGGTTTGCCACAGTCTATTTCTGGAACAGAAAAAACAGGGTAACAGAACCTAAAAATGAAAACAGGCAAGGAATATCAAAAGTGTTTAAGGAAGAGAGACAAACTGTCCCAGTAACTAACACTTCACTTTTTTTCACTTCCCAGTGATTTCCAAAAGTCGAGTCAGCCCTTTAGAACCCAGAATTTTGTGACTGGAGACTTTCTAGCAGGGTGAGGCATTTATCCTTCAAGACGAACCATAAAATAAAAGTGTCCTGTTTAGAAATGGAGAACAAGGATCTTTAAGCAAATTTTTACACATGGATCTGTCTTCCCACAACACTCTCTTAGCCACCTCATGCTATTCATTCCTTTATTTTACCTATCGTTAGTAACAATAGATCTGAAAAATGACACATGGTCCAAGGAGTGACATGGCAGAACAGCATCAAGAAGGTTATGTTCCTTTGCCAGTGGATTTAATTCATGCTTTGAAAAAAAGGAGAAGCTGCTACAGACAAGCAGAAAGAGCACTTCTGCGGGAAAATTTAATGGATTATTCAGACCACTTCAGAGATAATTAGAAAGCTGGGACAATGCACTTATAAATGAATTCATTTGCTGCTGTTTTCAGGGGCTTCATAATAAAATTAGGGAACAGAAAAGACTAAAGAGTGAAAATCAAACCAATGGAAGAATACTATTTAGGGTTAAAATTCCCTGTCAAATCCACAAAGAATGTTACACCCCAATAAAAGATTCTGCATCACTTCACTTATAAGAAGTAAATAATGCAAGAATTAAAACCTTACTTTCACTAAAACTTATATGCAGAAAACAAGTGCTTTTAAAACTGTTTAATAAATAATCTTAAGCGATTCTGAAATTCTACTCAAAAAAAGGAAAACAAAAGAAGGAAAAAGCAAAGTTTAAAGAATCATGATCCATACAACCTTTAAAGGAAAAATTAAACGTATTAATTTCAACGGGCAATACATCCACCATCATGACTACCTTCCTTTTCATATCCCAATGTGTATGAATGTTATGTATCTATTCTAAACCATCAAAACAAGCTTTAAAAGAACTAATGCACACGCAAAGAATACACTTAACTTATAGAATGACAGTATGCAATGAGATACAAAAATTACTGCTGCTTAACTCCAGCCATCTGCCTACAGCCATCCTGTAATCAGATTGAAAAGCAGAAATGCAGAAGTATGTTTCCGTGTAACACAGTGAACCTTCTATTTAGACTGGTGACCCAGAACAAGAATATTAAAGAAGATTCTAAAAGCAGAGAATGGTTGTAACATACACATTGCACATTCAAAGAAATTACTATATTCGATTGCTATGAACAGAAGACTCAACCCAGCTGGATTAAGCTGAAAAGATATTCATCATCCAGTGAATGGAGAAGTGAAGTTCTGCCAATGTAAAAACTGACTAAAGACTGTAATTATCCTGAGGTCACATTAATTAGTAATATGAGCTCAGAGTTAAAATACACTAGAAATTTTGTTAGGAAAAATACTTTTTTTTAAATGTATGTTTATGTATCTTCTTATCAAGGAACTAGTTAGGCTACATTCTTCCAAATCATAGTAACAAAAGGCATTTATGACTCATGTCAAGCAACAATAGCATGCTTGAGCAATCATAGTTTGCAATTGGAAACTGTCCGAATATGGGAATTTTAAGGGGATGCTAACTGCTAATACTGGTTCAATTTCTGAGTAGTTGCTTCAACCACACAGTAGACACTGAGCTAGAAAAATAGCAGCAGTTTAGGCTGAATTTTCGTCTCATGGTAATCCCAATGCCTGACACACATTGGGATTTTGTCCTTAGCACATTAACTGTTAACAATTTATTGCAACTTCATTAGCAACACAGATTAAAAAAACCCGTTTAATATATGGCTTTTGTTTTGTGACTGAACTTCGTATGCCAGAAGACTGTATAAACTAAATGCCCAAAGAAGATGCCTCTAACTGATGACTGCTATTTATTACGGGGGCTGAAACAGTATCTACGCTAAATAAATCTGAAGGCAGATTTGATTTACCTTTGCACACCAAATCAATACCATCCCACTGTCCTTTGGCATTGCAGATTGCAGTCCGATTGCCACTTGCAATAAAGTAACCATGATCACAATTGTAAGTAACTTCACCTCCATACGTGGTCCCACTTACAGATGCTGGATGTGCATTTAAAACAGATGGTGGAACCCCACAATCCACACCTAGGGAGAGGAAGAAAGAGGAAGATAAACTTGTTAGTCAAGCAGCAGAAGTAATGATGCCTGCGCTCGCATGAGTATTTCTCTCATCGTTATAAACTAACCCTCTTCTCCTGTGGTAATCCAACACTCCTCACGTCCTCTGCGACGTCACCCCCACTGTGACTGCCACTTCCAAATGAAAATTACTTCTCACTGCCTTCCCCTCAGAATGGCATGCTAAATCTGTGACTCCTTCCCCAGCCCAGCTGCTAGCATACACAAAAAGTCCTGGGTTTGTTTTTTTTTAATCTTTAAGATTCTCCTGCTTTTACAAACCCGGTTACAGGTGGCAAGTTGGTTCTATACCATTTGCAGTGAGCAACGGTCAGAGGGAGGCAGATGAGCAGACACTGCCTTTAGGAAGCAGAATTTTTAAAAGCACACAGGGACCAGAGAAATGCAAAACCACAGAACAGGTTACAACACACCATACAAAAGCTTCCTGTTAAAGCAAGGGTCTACACGGTGTTCAAAATGCATTGTAATAGTTGCTCTATTCACAACTATGCTGAGTTGTCACTTACAAATGCATAAAACAAAGAAGCCGAGTAGCACAAAAAAGCAATTTGTCTGATGTGATGTCCATTCTCTAAGGTAAGCAACCACCTAAAAGGCTTTCATGTCAGCATGACACAATGCTCACATTCAACAGTTTAACTACACCTCTTCACATACATCACGTCTTCCCACTGAACTATCTGACTTTTCATCTCAAGACAATTATTGTATTAATATTCAAGGGAAGCTATACTCCCCAAAGACACACTACATCCATATACTCATAGTTAAGTAAAAAAAGGGGGATCTGCTCCACTCACAGTACCCTGATGTTAGGTCACACATTTTACCAAATCTGACCTACCTTCAATGCCCAGTTCATCATGCCTATGTAAAATAAACTCCTAAATTACCATAGGAAAGAAGACAAAAGACAAACTTACTGGTTTTCCTGAAAAAGAAGACATTAAACCTGGCCAGGCGAAATTCTTAAATTAGCGATAAAGACTTATCAGGAAAACTCTCAGAGTTTAAAGAATTATTTAAATGTGCCTTTACTAATATTTGGAAAAAAAAAAATCAGACTTGATGGTTTTACAAAAAGAGAAGTCCCAACTGAAATCCAGGAAAAGAGCTGGAAAAAAGGGGAAATAAGTTTGTCACTTCAGACTCATGGGCTGTTTCTTGGTATCTGATTTCTTCTATTTCAATCAACCATGTAAGATGTGCTCAGAAACTCTGACCTGACGACCGATTGTAGAAATTAAAAAATCTCATGAAAGAGCAATCACTGAAAAATATTAATAAAAACCAAATGTACCAACAACTCACAAGGACTGCATTCCACAAGCTTTCTTTAGGGACCTCTTGAGACTTTGGGCACTTCCTTTTTGTTTTCAAATAGACTGTCCTTTATTTATTTTTGGGGAAAAATGTTATTTCAATTGTTTTATTTTTGATGCCAGTAATCTAGTATTAAATTGTTTTATCTTTACCCTCGTAGGAATTTTCTACTGCTACTTAATATTTCACCTTTCCCAGTCACACAGATTTAGCATCCTTATTCTAATTTGTTCTCTTCCCAGAGACACACATACAAACATTACATTTCTATCCACTCTCAAAGGGGGAAAAAAAAAAGCAAGCAGGAAAGAATTAGAGACCAAGAGGACATTTGTATTTTGAGAGAAGGAACTCTCCTCACTTAGTGGTAATTTTCAGGACGACAATTCTTGCCTGTAGAATCATTATACATAGTGTAGCTTCTGTTAGCTAGCACTTCAAGTGACATTTAACTAATATACAGACTTTCTAACTACTCACAGCAACACAAAATCCTGCACTTATAAGCATTAATATTTCAACAAGAATGGGCGATTGGAACACCAAAGCCAAGTGGAAGTTTTAAAGATGCTCATGGGAAACTTAACACTTCAGAGATGTGAAAGCATTTTCTCATGCACAAATGCTCTTAAGATCATGAAAGTTATCCAGAGATGATGGGTGGTATGATGCCTCTCTTCTGCATCTACAGTCAACCTTTGGAAAAAGTTTCACAAGCGGTCAGAAAAATTGTTCTTTTCATAAGAGGTCGCTGATGCCTTCCATCTCAGTGACCTTTCCCATGAAATGCTACAGAAATCTAGTTGTTTTCAAAGCCTGATTCACCGGCAAAAGGACGCATTGCAGCATCTACAAAAATGCAAGGACCAGCACCGAAAGTGTCATTACATTAACAAGAAGAGGAGGCACAATTTTATAACCTGTCCTTCTCTTTTCTTCTTATTTTTTTGCAAATAGTCAGATCTTGAAAAATTATCCTTCGGATTGCGGAAACAGTCTACTGTCTTTCATAAACACACTTTCCCATGCACAAACCCCCTTAATGAAGAATTTAAGAAAGATTTAAGACCCTTTTCACCTTTACAGCTTAAAGTGGCAGGTTCCCAAGTTTCATTTGCAGTGCAATACGAGAACTTTCCCTCGTTGCTGTAAAACCCTTCTTCACATTCATAATGAACCGCACTTCCTGGTAGCAAGCTGTAGTTCCCCACAATGTAGCCATGCATCATTTCAGGAGGGGAGCCACATCCAATTTCTGCAAAGAGATTGGGTTAAAAGATCTCACAGTACAAAAATCACAACACACGACCACTTTAAGACGAGCTGAACTGAATGGTCACATCACAAAATACACCCAGCTGGTAAATCTGAAGGGTCACCAAAGGGGTAAAAGATTATAGTTGAAGAGTAGTACTGGCCACAGGTGGAAGAGCACAGTGATCCAGGTATCGAACTCCATCTTTACTAACATACAGCTGGAGCCATTCACAACACCAAAGACGAGATACTGCAAGGTGATAGTGCTTTATATGTGCCAGTCTCGTTACAGCAATGGCTGAATGACCCTTCAAAACGAGAGGAACATTTCAGGCCCCAACGCACAGCTTTATTTCCCTGTGCATGGGAAAGAGAAGCATGCAGATAGGCTGAAATTAAATGGTCTGCCCCTCAATTCCTCCACCTCACTGAACCAGCCTGCATACAAAAGCTACATTCCTTCAGCACAGCTGCTTGACAGGGCTCCCTTGTCCGACTCTGCAAGCAACTTTCTCAGTAACAACACACTACTTTACCACAGCTTGTGTACGGGTAAGTTGGTGAGACAAGCTGGGTTATCAGCAATTCTGGCAAAACAAAGTGGAGTACACCAGTTGGAAAAAACAGGCCAACTACAAGCACTGAGCTTTACTGACAGTTCTTGCAATAATTCAGAAACGAGAGCCAGATATAATCGAGGCGGTTCCTTCCACCTGGGATGCCTGGATTCATTACATACTCTGAGAGCTACAGCTTACATTGCTAGCACTTTGCATCTGTGAAAACCTACGCTGGAGAGCAAAGGAGAACCAATTTCAAATTATTTTTTTTTTTATGGCAAGATAAACAGAACAGTTTATTTATGCAGGTGGCACAGTATGTAATAAATAGCTAAACTATTATTTTATTATTCCTCTCCCCCAGGCTTGTTTCATTCATCTGACCTCTCTTACCAGCTATTTCTCGTCTCTTCCCTTCCCCATCACGCAGTTTGATTATACAAGTGGATTATACCACACTTCCTTCCTGTTCGGAAACTATCTACTTCACCTTCATGGCATTACTAAGCTTCTCTGACCCTGCACCTGAACCACTGCTGAGAGCCTGCAGAAATCATTCCTGGTGTCAACCCTACCACCCAGACATCACAGGAACAAAACGAACCCAAGAAAAAAAAACAACTGAAAATCACACAGCAGGCAAGGTCCACAGAGAGGGCTTCTGCCCTGCAGCCTTAAAAACACAGGTCACAGCAGGTACTACTATATCATGTAAGATCTGATTTTATCTGCTACCAAAACCAGCATCCAAAGACTCTCACCTTTGCAGGAAACTATGTTCCCATTTGGATGAAAAGAACGCTCTCCATTTTCTAATTTATAACCATCATTGCAGTAACACCCATAGCTTCCTTCAGTATTCACGCATCTTGCATTGCGACCACAGAGCCCAGACTCCTCACATTCATCTATATCTAAAAATCCAGAGAAAAATATATGCGCTTCATAATAGGGTTAGGGTTTTTTTTTTACTTAATTAACGTAGGACCCAAGCTTAAAACAAATACAGTATTCCACAAAGGGTTCTATGTAGCTTCTGATGCCTCTTCTGGGAAACTAAGGAGCTTATTATTGCCTAGTATTCAAGCTTCTGGAAAGAGGACACTCTCAATTTTGTAGGCAGCTATCTTTTAAATTGTTTCTGTTTTACCTGGCAAATAGTTTCCAATGTTATCCCCTGCTACAACAATCCCAGAGAAATCCTCTACCTGCAAATATCGTAATCAGTTACAACAGTTCATTACTGTAAGAAGAAACTGGCTAATGTTTTACAGTAAACACAAATATGATAGTCTGGGGGAAAGGTAAGTATCATCTTATTTTCTTTAATCCAGCTTCTTCTTCTGTACAGATTATTGCTTGAATTTGACTGTGAACCAACGACTTGTAACACAGCAAAGCATGCAAAATGGAACTAATTCATAGCTGTGAGAATCTAGATGTCATGTGAGTGTTTGCATCCAAAGCGGAAAGTGCTCTGAGGTAGTTTTAGAAGCCAAGTTCTAAAGTGGTGGAAAAAAAAAGATTTGTGCAGTAGAAAATTAAGCTCTGGACTCCTGGTGCTCAAGATTCTTTGTGATGTCTACCTGTACAGTTTGTGCCATCATTGGGAATAAATGTCTTGTTGTTGTTGGAGGCTCGGTATCCATCAAGGCAAACACAGTAAAAACTTCCATGTGTATTATGACACAGTGTATGATTTCCACAGATCTTGCTGGCTCCAATCTGGCATTCATCTTTATCTGTCAGCACATTGAAAACACATCAGAGAGAGATTAAGAAAAGTAGCATATCCTTCCCTCCTCACTGTTTCTGGTGTAACCGGAATTCCCCTTACTGTTTTTCTTTCTAAGCTATTTGGGATGTAAACACTGCTAGTAAGCTGGAGTATTTAGACCAACAGAGGCTGTTGTCCCTGGACGAAACTGTGAATAAAGTTTCGTGACACAGCTTGAGCTGAACTAAGAGGTGTTGAAACCAGAGGGCCCTGCTCTCCGCTTCTGCTCTTCCTTACAGCATTCACTGGCTGCAGCGCTTGATGGAGCTTGTGCTGGTCTTACTCAACTCACTCAACGGGCAGAGAATTAACATGGCAAAATATGCAGCTTGTCTTGTCCCACAATAATGAGATAACTGAACTCTGTGCAGGGCCCAGCGGGTGCCAGCACTTGTGAAAGAAGGGGAAAAGATGGAAGTGCAAGAGATCAGAGGTGGAGGACTTTTCCCCTTTAAACGGTAGTAAACCATTACACACACTCAGACACAGCATTTGACATCATCCTTTGATTCACATATTGATTTGTATGAGATAGTACTAAAAAGACACTATCAGCTACAGTAATAAAACAAAGCTGAACAACACTTTTCATGTAATAAACATTTGCACATGAGAAATCTGTATATATGCACAGTTATTAAGAACAGACCTTCAACTTATGAAATTAATTTTTAGTTATTTAGTAATCATAGATAACTGGAAAAATCAGTAAAAAAAATGCTAATTTTAATTGTCAGTTTTATTGTCTAGTTTTCAGTTCAACAACACATAAGTTGAAAAGAATAATAAAGTGGAGCCCACCATGTTTAATGTTCTTCTTTTTGATGAAGCTAGGATAAAAAATAAGCCACTCCAATACATTATATTTTAACAGTAAATGTTTCATAAACCCCTACAATTTCTAAGACAAAATTAATTCAAATCCTTCATTATATAGCAGAAACTGAATAAAATAGTTAAGCAACTAAGTACGAAACAATACTTACGTCAAGTGCAAGTAAAGTCCAGCTCATGGCCAGCCGTTAAAAAAAAAAAACAACCCCCCCAAAAAAACAACGGAAAAATAATCCACTCATACTCTAGGTTTTAGAAATTCTGCCAGGAAATGATAAAGCTTTTACCGTGTTTTGAAGAATTCAGTAATATTAGTCCAGAAAGAACATTTTAGGAATGTACACAGTTTCTTGCCATTTTACAAACAGGCAGCCTACCTTGACAATGGGTTCTTCCATTGCCTACAAATCCATAGTTACAAATGCAGACGCTTTTTCCTTCAATTTGATGACATGTAGCATGGATGTGGCAAGTTGCACAGACATCTGAAACTGATCTGTTTACAACTGCTTAAAGAACAAAAAGACACAATTACTTTTTTTTAAAAAAAAAGAAAAAAGGATCATAAGGGTGGTCTGGTATGGGTAATTAGCACAAAATCGAAAGTGGAGATAAAGTCCAGATTAAAACACACAGAGTTAAATCCCAACTCCTCCCACCTCATTTTCAAATTTGCAGGAAAACCACAGCCATAGTATTCTGAGACCAAAGATAAAAAAAATAAACAGAAAGGATTAAACAAAATAACCATACTGAACAGTTTTCTCCATCCATCTATTCTTCAACAATAAAACAGCTTTCCAGCAGTTAGCAAGGCTTGAGAGACATATAATAAAAAGCTCTATCCAATATTATTAATCTTTTCTCCCTATTCATTTTCTTTGCTTGTTGTCTTGATTTGTTTCCTCATTTAGTCTATTATTTTGTTTCTATTATTTACTCATAGGCATTTGGGCTATTTATCAACCTATTTGTATCTTATATCAGCAAAATGTATATGGTATAAATGCTACTCATAAAAACCATGCTGAGAATGTTGCCAGCAGGAAAATGACTTATTGTGAAGTCATTTTAGAAACGAATTTATATTAGAAGTAGTTTAGCAGGGTATGACACACAACCTAGTTTACTATAATTTGACAGGGCTATAAATATACATGAAACTAGAATAAAATTGGAACTTATACCCTTAATTGTATTCATACTTCTAGTGCATTATGTGCATTTCTCTCCATTTTTTGTAAGCTCCTTTTGTTATCTTCACACACGCACTGGCTTTCGAAATGATGAACCTCAGAATGGATGGGTTGAATGCAGAGAAAGCATGTACATGCTTATTTCCCTTTTAGATTTTTAAGGAATTAATTAATACTGCAGAAGACAATGTTGCGTCATGATACTGGACACAGCAGTTTGTAATTTTTTGAGTCTTCTAAGACAGCTAAGATTGATAAGGATAGTGCATTTCTTACAGAATACAAACCTTAACATGTATTAGCAGCTCTGACAAAATTTTGCATGCCTTTACATGTCTAAGTACGTAACTGTACCTGGAAGAAGGCGGCAGCTGAACAATCTAGACACCTTTTCACCTTTTTCTAGACACCGAATTCATCAGCGTGATAAAACCGCCCTTCCACACACAGTGTGTTTCAGTTTTACTCACAGCGCATTTCTGAGCACATTAAGACTCACGAGAAGCATCATAGATTCCTACTCCTAGTCCTCAATGCTTTTATAAGCTTTTTTGTGCATGTTCCTAATAAGAACACAAAACGAAAACCGTAAGCATGTAATGGTGGCCAATGCAGATCAGAAAATTAAATTTAAAAACAGCCACGGCTGTAACTTTCTCATGATACCTCAATCTTCTGATAAGGCATGGGAGTGTCCCCCTCAGATTGCTGCTCCGGGAGATAAAAAACGGTTTTCTTCCTCCCCCTTTCCTACTACAGATGAAACTTTGCGACTTATTTCTCCCGAGTAACATACCATTTTTCACTCCGGCACTTAAAGTCACCTCATGGTTTCAGTCCTTCCCAGGCGCTCCCTCAGGCGCGGCTCCCACCCAGGCCAGGCCCTCTCGCCCGCCGCCACCACCGCCCTGGGCCGGGGCGGCGAGGAGAAACATGGCGCCCCATGAGCTGCCGCCGCCACCGCCCCCGGGCCCTCGACGTCCCGTCGGGGCAGGCACCCACCGTCCGGCCGCAACCCTCCCGCCGCCGCTCCCCTCGTCCCCTTCGCGCCTTCCCCGCCTCGTCCGAAAGGCGCCGCCCTGACAGCCCGAGGCCCCGCCGCAGGCCCAGGCAGCGGGGCCGGGCCGGGTTGCCCGGGGAGTGGCCGCACTTACCCCGCCGCCGCCCCGCGCACTGCAGCAGCGCCAGCAGCAGCGGCCCCAGGGCCCCGCCGACCCCCGGCCTCATGTCCCCGCCGCCGCCTCCGCGCCCCCGGGTGCTGCGAGGGGCCGGTGCCTCCGCATCCTCCCCGCGGGGTGGAAGGTGGGAGGGGAGCCCGAGGGGAGGGCGAAAGGCCGCGGCCCCCCGGGCCCTTATCGCCGCCGCGCCCTCGGGGCCCCCCCGGCCTTGCCCTCGGCGAGGCCCCTTTCCTCCCTCGGCCGAAGAGCCCTTGCCCGCAAAACCCTCTCTTTTCTTCTTTTTTTTTTTTTTAATGTGGGTTTGTTGTTGTTTTTTTTTTTTTTCTCTCTTCCCTGGCACAACCCCTTTCCTTCCCCAGGACGCCGCCTCTGCCCCGGCCGGGCGGGTGGCAGAGCTGATAAGGGCCGTTGCTGTCAGCGCCTGCCGGCCTTCTCTCCGAGGGCGGGGGGGGGAGAAATGGAGGGAAGGGTTATTTATTCCTGGGATAGACTGTAAAGGTACAGCCACTTGTCGGTGGCAGCTGTGGCGGTCCCTGCCTGGCCGCGTCCCCTGCGCCGGGCGGCTCTGCTGGACGCGCCTGCGGGCCTGCCTGAAGTTGGCACATGGGTTCCACAAAGGTGTGAAAATTTGTGTAGCTGCACACCCACCAGCCCTTGGTACTCGAAATTAAGTAACGCTTTCGTGTTGCGGGCCTTCGCCACCCTACGGGTGAATTGCAAAACGCAAATATTTGGTTTTAATCGGTGCCAGCAACGCTGCCTGAAGAGTTTTCTGCTGTAGAACGGTAATCCTCCAACATACAGCTCAGGGTCCTCGTTCGGGTCTGCGAGCCTGAATTTTTGGAAAGCTGCATAAACTTGTGCTTATCTACAAATGCAGTTGCCCAGTTATCACAACTACAATAGAGGAGCGCCAAGGAGATGGAACGGGGGAAGCCTAACACAAACGTAGATTTAGGCATCTTTGACGTGCTCTAATGAGCTTCCTGAAGAAGTTTTGCTCATGTTCTGCATTGGCTTTACATTAATACCCTTTAACGCTAACACAATTCAGTCCTCCATCACCACTGCATTTAAGTGACGTAACCTGATCTTTTACTGCCGTCTGCTGTGTTATAACGAAAAAGACCAAACAATCTGTGTCTGATTTCAATGGAGGCAACACCCATTCTCATAACACTATTAGCTTTATTGATTTACTTTTATTTATGTAAGTTGGTCTATTCCAGTGTTTTTTTAATTACCATTCTGCCTATTTAAGCATATATACATTTTAAACCATCTTCTGCTACCCTTATTCATCTTGACCAGGATGCAAAATGACCTGATTCTTCAGCAGTGGCAAGTGACACCACAAGGAACCCCGCTTTGGGAATAACACACTACAGATGTCAGTACTGCATATTTCTTATTCCTAAATTACTGAAATTGGAGGCATGGTGGTAAGGAGTTTATCACTATAGGGAATGATTCAGAGAGGAATTGTTCTGCACAACATATTAAAAATGATTTGGAAATTACTTTTTTTCTCTCCTTTAGCAGCCCACCAAGTTGCAGACGCACTAATCGCTGCAATTTCTACTGTTCCTTTCACAAAAAGTAGTGGGAGCAACTGTTTATAATTATAAATACCTTGCACAGCGAACAGGAAAATATTTTTGGTAGCAAGCCTGAAGAAATATATCATTATATTTATAAAGAGAACAAGTTAAAAAATGTAATATAAACATTCTTTAAAGAAAGTAAAAAGGAAGTGTATCAGTAGAAGAAAATACAGGACCTAGACTGGAACAAACCTCCTCGTTTTGTTCCAGTCTAGCATGTTTTAAACAGCTGTTTAAGACGTACTTCAGTACCAGATAATTAAACTACACACAAAGGCTACTTTAAATTACACATTATGCATATCTAAATTCAAAGCACAATCATACAAAGTAAGTGTCAAAAGGATGTTGAGAGGTCATCTATTCTGTTTTTCTGCTTTACGACATGATAGACTCTACATAAATGATTCCTGACGTACTTGTCTAACCTGCTCTTTATAGTGAGGGTGATACAGAACTCACGGCATTCCCAAGCAATCTGTTCCAGTACTTCACTCTCTTTGTAATCTGAAAATGGCAATCTGAGGTTCAATTTAACTTTTAGTTAAATTCTTAAGTCTTTTTTTCAGTTCCCAACAGCCTTCATGATCTGGAGCCAGGTTTGAATCAGCCACTGAAATGAGAGTCACAGATTAGTTCTGCTCTGAGGTCACCTGCCCAAGTCCGGAGCTAATTTATTTAGAAAGACAATTAAAGATTCAGGAGGGTAAGACAGATCAGTGCCCCAACATGCTGATCCTTACAGCTTAGGCAAATTTAACTTATTTCATACAAAAATCTGTGTAATGAAAATACAGGGTACTATCCACATAGATTTTCTGTTCTGGATAGGATAAGGTTTTTGATCTTTACACTGTCAAACTTAAAGGATGTAGTTTGCAATTACAATGTTTCATTTGTCCTTAACAGCATTAAATCTCACTACCCGGAAGGCATCTGCACCGGTACTTTCTTCCAGTTCTCTTCTTTGTGATGAAAACACAGTTGTGATGGTCAAAGTAACTGAATTCATCCAGAGACACTTGGGAAGTTTCCTGTGCAGTTTTTCCTTGCAGCTGTCTAAATGGAGATAATTGAAAATCAGAAAGGCAAGCACGATTAAACATCTCCTCAGCCGTCTGTATTTGTTCTGCCTCCTTTGCAGACAGTGAATGTCACTATGTCATCTGAATCACATTCTTTTTGTAAGGATGTTTGGCATAGATTACACTACTTATTCTGACATATAAAGACAAAATATTTGATACTAATGGCTGCTCCAGCAAAAAGATTTTAAAAAACACAGCAAACATCTTCAGCCAGAGTGAATAAGTATAATTCATCCTTGTTAGATCACTCAGCTATTCATAATGCAGTTGCATTCTTGAGCAGCTTGCACTTCTTTCCAGCTGGCTTTCCACTTCTTTTCATAAAGAAAACCTGCAACTTGATGGAACGTTCTTTCCGTCTGAATTCTGCCTCTCTTGCCTATTTAAAATGAATCAGGTTAATAACTGGTTTCTGGTTATCCACTTAATTTCCAGAATAAGCAACAGCAATTGTTGGAGCAGAAATAACTGAAAATTGGCTGACCCTCTCCAGCTTCTAATGAAAATGCTTCCGTAAATATTGTGCAGAAGAAAAGCATTCTCTTGTAATGAGTTGTGCTAGAAAGGAAATATTACCACTCGGGTTGTTTGCAGCATTTTTGTCTGTGATCTCAGGTGCCCCTGTGCCACTGTCTCAATTCCTGGTGAATGAAGTCAAGATGAAAAAAAGAAATGGAGTTTCTGCAAAAGAATTAGAGTGAGAGATACCTGAATTTGAACCTTAAATATTGAATGCTTCTATACAATTTCCCTGCAGGACAGGCCTTGGATGAAACAGACATCAGAGTATGCCATATACATCTCATAGCAAGAGCATGGTAGGTGATAATGCCTGCTGACAGTTGCTGCTAATCAGAAAAGCAGCTCTACAGAGGAAAAGGGCTGCTATCTGCGGGTTTTAGCATAGGAGTAGGAGCCCAAACTGAGCTTTGCCACATGCTCTCTGTGACCTTTGATAAGGTAACCCCTTTCTGCCTCTCTTTGCTTCTCCCTCCCACTTAGTTGTGAAACTGGGATAATATTCCTACATAGGTGTATTGAGGCTCAATAGCATAAAAGCAGGTCTGAGATGATGCAATGTAAACTTCTCTGATAGAAGCTTTGATGTCACTACACTCTGCCCCAACTCTTAAACCACAAGGATTTAGTGTCAATTGGTTTATGGGGCAGCGTCCTAACGTCGATGGATCTTGGAATATCATGCAAGAAGCCTGCTGACTAGTCATCGCTTCTCATTGTTCCATGCTGTTACATACAAGCTGTGTCATTATTTTGAGCCCTGAGCTGACTGAAGGCAACAGTTAAGAGGAGAGAGGCAGAGAGTCACAAAGGTAAAATAAGAAGGGGGCAAAAAAAAGAGTAACAGCACCCCCTTCCTGCATTATTAAAAAAAAAAAAAGTGTGATTTTCTTAAGTCCAGGTAAATGAACAGACATCTTTTCCTTTCTGATCCTAGAATGCCTGCTAAAATCAGAAGAGAAATAACTGGGGAACAAGCTTAATCCTTCCTTCTCTGCCAGGATTACTGAGCTCAACCAGAAGGGTGCTGGCCTTACTATCACAGCTGCACAAAACTTAGTAACAACTTATAGCTAAGGCAACAATTAATGATAATTTCTTTGATAGGTTCAGGAAGAAACCCAAATCCCACTGGAAGTATTATCCTTCTCTCATTATTAGCTTTGCTACATTTTGAGGCAAGATCAGTCTAGAAGTGCCATCATTAGATGGTAAATATGGCAACGTGTCAAACTATATCTATGAAAATAAAAAAAATCCATACACACGTCTTATGAGAATGGAAAATGAAATATTGGCTAAAGACTATAAAGCAAACAGTTGTCCTGAAGCGGTTGAGGCATCTGGGGATTCTTTTTCCATGGCTTCTTTCCCTAGGGACCAACTGTATTTTGTCACCTGGCAATCTCTTATTTGCATCAACACTTTGTAGTGAGAAAGAAGAGAGGAAGAATCTAATAACCAAACCTTTCATAGTAAATACCGTGGCCTTCACTCCCCGAGTTATTTTGTAAGCAATTCAGCTTTCACATGCTGTTTATCCAGTCTAAAAAAACTGTTGTTATCTCAATGAGAAAGCGCCTCAAGTTACTGTATTTTTAGACTCTGGGAACACAAAGCCAGCAGGATGAGTTGAATTTCAGATTTATAACATTATGCATTAATTTTTGGCATACAAAGAGAGAGTGCTTTTGTTTGGTTACAAAATCAGCATGAGCTCTTCTCTTTGGTCTTTCAAAATTCAATTAGGTATAACTATCATTTCTATGTTTCCTGGCAATCAGAAGAGACCCTGGGTGATGACATTCGTATGTTGTCGTAAATTGTAGTAAAGACATAAGATTGACATTTCTAGGGTAATAAAAGGTCACCTAGTCTTTTTTTTTATATATATATATTAATTGCAAAGCTGACAGCCCTGTTTATCTTCAAATTGTTTACAATACTCCTACAAGACTCCTCAAGACTATCAGTAATGCTGCTATCCAGAAATTGATTGGCAATTAGAGACCACTTGCCACAGTAATTAAAGGTTGAATTCTGTCTAGTACTGAACATTTGTTAGTGCACCACAAAAACACAGTAGCTAAATGACAAAATCATTGACCTTTACAGGGATTTTATCTACTACCTCCTCCTTCCCACCAGGAACAGAGTGTGCGTTAGTCAGCAGAACCTAAATAAAAATTAAGGATCAGAGATATGCTTAAAGATGATGGAAACTTCTTTACAAAAGCAAAAGAAAGTAGTTTGGGGATGGGTGTTCACATTCTAAAGGGTCCTAAAAATTAGGAGGAAAAGACTCACACAACTAGACTAGGCAATTGTTCCATTTTATATAGACCCAAAATTAGGGAGAATACTGTACATCTCTGATAAAGGTTCTGTGTGTGAAAATGCATTTTTGTATGTACTGGCTTAGGAACGCTGCTTATCAAACCATAAAACCACAAGTATTTGATACAAGTACTTTTTGGCTTTCAGAGACTTTTTTTTTTTTAAGCACTGTCTAGGATTAAAATATTTCCAAATATTAAAAAATTTCCAAATTAAGATATTTCCAAAATGAAACTGTTCCTTAAATGTAATCATCCATGCTTTAATCTGAAAATTTAGGCAGAGAAGCGTCACTGTAGATGGCACAATAGCTACAAAACAGGAAAAATGTATTTGAACCTAACCTGTTGCTTAATTGTCATCAGTGTTATGGTGAAATGTTTGAAAAAACAAAGCATTGCTGGCAGAAAAACAGAGACGTTTGTGTATTGCACGTGTAGAAACCTCTATAGGCGTTAATAACTTATCTTGTGCCTAAGGAAAAATAGCTACCTCTTGGAAATCATGACATTTAGAAATAACCTGCTCTGCCTTTTTTTTCCTCTTTGTATTGAAAAACCACCCCTTAACGACAACCTGAGTGTTTCACTGCAGGTTATCACAAAATGAAAATATAGTGCATATTAACTGTGTTTTTCTAATGGTCTCTGAATGGCAGGTTTGTCCAGCACAGCCTCTCTCAAACAGCAGCTTTTCCAAATCTTGTGAATCCAGATTTCTGAGCATATTTTTTACTCAAAACAACAACAAAAAAAATTTTTACTCACAACAGTTCAACTTTCACTTTGAGATCCTTCTACACTTACAATTCTACAGACAATTATGCATAGAGTGAACACTTGGACCTGTAGTAAATATTTAAGACCCAGAATCAAAATTTTGGGCATATTTTAAACTTGTTGTAGCTTATCTTCCTGAGGAATGCACAACCAGCTTGTATTCTAGAATATTTTCCCAAAATTAACCTGGACAGGGCAGTCAATAAGCATACAATGCATCAGTAACTGGTTTTCCTAGACTACTTTTCTGACCTTGTAATTAAAATACACTTTAGAGTTGCAGAAGCAGCATTGCAATTGTTTTTGCTCATGTACAATATTCTTCTCAGAACTCCTGTGATAGTATTACAAGGAGTGAAGAAGAGACAAATGAAATTTGTCTAAATCCACAAAATACCCATAGATTAATCTGAGCAAGAAATCGAAGTTTGTCTTACAATGCACTGTCAGCTGTAACCTTTAAATCTGTTGGAAAAAAAAAAAAAGTACATACAAAAATATAACCTTTACCTAGAAAAATGTACAGAAAAATCAACAAACCAATAACAAATAACACCCCCTCCCCCTCCCCACAACAAACTTTGACATGGGTAACATATGGCTACTATGCATCTCTAATGAATAGTTAATGAGCTACTCCCACACTTAATCCTCTTTTTGCTGTTTTGGAGAAATTTCTATACACCAGAAGAACTTGAGATTCGAGTAATGTAAGTCCGTGGGAACTAAGTGATGACTGCCTATTGAGTCCTGTACTAGGCCGAGTATTTTTTTTTTCTAATTACAATTACATGATTTTTTTATTTCTTACCCATTTAAATACAAATATTATTTCATCTCTGATGTTATACAGCTACATAAATCAAATATCCCAATTTATAACTGTCTTAATAATATAACACTCTGCATTAACATAGCATTAAGATCCAGGTAAGTGATTTTAAGCTTCCCTGCAGTCTCTAAAACACAAGTCCATGGGGCCTGATGGGATGCACCCGCGAGTGCTGAGGGAGTGCCAGAAGTCATTGCTGGGCCTCTCTCCATCATCTTTGAAAGGTCCTGGGGAACAGGGGAGGTGCCTGAGGACTGGAGGAAAGCCAGTGTCACTCCAGTCTTCAAAAAGGGCAAGAAGGATGACCCGGGAAACTTCAGGCCGGTCAGCCTCACCGCCATCCCGGAAAGATGATGGAACAGCTCATTCTGGGCATCATCTCCAACTATCTGGAGGAAAAGAAGGTTCTCAGAGTAGTCAACATGGATTCACCAAGGGGAAGTCATGTCTGACTAATCTGATAGCCTTCTACGATGGCATGACTGGATGGGTGGATGAAGGGAGGGCAGTGGATGTTGTCTACCTTGACTTCAGCAAGGCCTTCGACACTGTCTCCCACACCATCCTCACAGGCAAGCTTAGGAAGCGTGGGTTGGATGAATGGACAGTGGGGTGGATTGAACAGTGGCTGACAGATAGAGCTCAGAGGGTTGTGGTTAGCGGTGCAGAGTCCAGTTGGAGGCCAGTAACGAGTGGTGTCCCTCAGGGGTCAGTACTGGGTCCAGTCCTGTTCAATATATTCACCAATGACCTGGATGAAGGGATAGAGCGTACCGTCAGCAAGTTTGCTGATGACACAAAACTGGGAGGGGTGGCTGACACGCCGGAAGGCTGTGCCGCCATACAGCATGACCTGGACAGGCTGGAGAGTTGGGCAGAGAAAAACCTGATGAAATTCAACAAGGGCAAGTGTAGGGTACTGCATCTGGGGAGGAATAACCCCATGCATCAGTACAGGTTGGGGGCTGACCTCCTGGAGAGCAGCTCTGTGGAAAGGGACCTGGGAGTGCTGGTGGACAACAGGATGACCATGAGGCAGCAATGTGCCCTGGTGGCCAAGAAGGCCAATGGCATCCCGGGGTGCATCAAGAAGAGTGTGGCCAGCAGGTCGAGGGAGGTCATCCTCCCCCTCTACTCTGCCCTGGGGAGGCCGCATCTGGAATACCGTGTCCCGTTCTGGGCTCCCCGGGTCAAGAAGGACAGGGAACTGCTGGAGAGGGTCCAGCAAAGGGCTACAAAGATGATGAGGGGATTGGAGCATCTTTCTTATGAGGAAAGGCTCAGGGACTTGGGAGTTTTTAGTCTAGAAAAAAGACGGCTGAGGGGGGATCTTATCAGTACTTATAAATCCTTAAGGGGAGGGTGCCAGTTAGATGAGAAGAGTCTCTTTTCAGTGGTGCCCAGTGACAGGACAAGAGGTAATGGGCAGAAATGTGAACATAGGAAGTTCCATCTTAACCTGAGGAGGAACTTCTTTCCTTTGAGGGTGGCAGAGCACTGGCACAGGCTGCCCAGGGAGGTTGTGGAGTCTCCCACACTGGAGACATTCAAAATCCGCCTGGACGCCGTCCTGTGCAACTGCTGTAGGTGTCCCTGCTGTGGCAGGGGGGTTGGACTAGATGATCTCCACAGGTCCTTTCCAACCCTGACCATTATGTGATTCTATGGGAGTGTTTTAAAGTTAGACTGAAGGTACAGTCCCATCATTGGGAGAGTAAGTGAGAACCTATATATATTTAAGTTTAGCAGTATAGTTGTTTAGATTGGATCCTAAACTTTGAAAGGAAAAAATTCAAGATTAGTCAGCAGGATTTCTCAAGTTACATTCAGCATCTTAATCAAATCCATTTTTTCTATGCAATTGATCTGCAGAGTTATCAGCGATTTTCCCCTTAGATTACACGAGACAGTGACCGAGATATCCCAGGCAAGACAGGATGTTGTTGCTAACATCTTATGATTGTGTCAGACCCTTCAGAAGTAATTTCTTCCTTATCTATTTTCCTGCTGATGAGTGGCAATAATGACTGCGAAAATATTTTTCAGGGGCCTTGATTAAAGTCTGATGCATTAAAAAAAAAGCTAATTGAAAAGTGTAATCTTCCCGTAATATAAAACTGGGAGAATCTAAGCCCTGCAGAATAAGCATCTTATATAACAACTAGAGATAAAGATACACAATAATTGAACATCTTCCATAAAGAAAAACAATTTAGCCAAGCAGCAGTCATAGTCCTGCACTGAGTGCTGAATAAAGGGCTCCATAAAGAGCTCCAGGGAGTTCTTCGGGAATCTTACAAGCACGTAGAGCATGCCCTGAAGATGAAATTAGCTCAGGCAATCTTGCAACAGACAGGCTGCAACCAACAGTGCCAAGCCAGAGCAGAAAGAGAGAAAAAGACACTTATGCCATGAGAAGTGTTAACATCAAGAAACATGGTGTTGTGTACTAACTTTTATATCCCTGTGGTTGAATTAACATTAAAAGATCTTATCCTTGGAGATGCTTAAACCCAAGAACTCAAATAGGATAATGCATTGTCATTTACTGTTGAAACAGAAGGCATTTAACAATTAGGATAAGTCTTCTTTCACAATTTTCAACATTCAAGTTCCATATCTGACAGACCAATGAGGGCTCTGAGAAAGAGGGTAATCTTGAAGCACACAGAGGAACAGTGTGAACCCCTTATGCTTTTGACAAGATAATTAAAGCCTTGGCAAGAGAGAATTTGAAGCTCTCCAGTCACACTAAGAACATACACACAAAAAGGAAAAGAGTAGGTAACATGACCAAACATCATATATGAAGGAAGGTGTAAAAACAACTTTCAGTTAATAGATGTGATAGAAGAGATTACTTAGGTAGCAAGCCCTTTTCAGAAGCTTACTGGGCTCTTAAACAGAAAAACCACTTTCACAGCTGTGTTAAATGAGGAACCTTAGTTACACAATTCACAAGCTATTTCCAAATCTGTTGAGCAGATGAGTCAAATTCTGCATATACACAAATGACATTTTGCTGAACGCACGGTATTGTTGCTATTAAATCTCATACTGCTCGGGAGAAATTTAGCCATGGGAGAGAACTGGAAATAAGAGGGGAGGGAAGGAAAGAACAGGTTAGAAGTCCTGAAAAATCAGCCAGTGATATTGCCACGTTGTTTGGTAAGAACTAAACCTGACAATTTCAATTTTTTGTCAATTCTTAAGTGAAAGTTTTTACTTAGAAAAGAACCCACAACCCTCCCTTCAAATACCCACCCACATTGCAGTAACTAAAATAGTTTATGGAGCTACATAATGGGATGTTCTTCCCAGATCATCAACAGAATTCATAGTACTGAACAGAATGGTTATCCTAATTTCTTTAGCTTTTGAGATAGCCTTAAGTGTCATTTTTTGTGTTAAGATCATATTTTTTAAAGTAGCTTTATTTTTATTTTTACAGGCAGTGATGCTTATTCAGCAAAGTGTTTGCAAGTACATTCTCTGTGTGTGCTAGGTTCCAACATAGCAAAGTGGAAACAGAAACGGTACCCAATCACAGAACTGCAAGCCTGCAGCATTATGCATATCCTTCAGTCAGTCCTCTTTTAAAAAAGGTTCCAAGCATGGAATAATGGCTTTTCAGACCCAGATGGGTGCTGGAGGGGGACCCCCCCCAAACCCTCAATAAAACTATTCTGGATCTTTCATCATATAAGTAATATGCACACACATGAGAACAGTTAAACCATAGCTGGAAAAAACACTTTACACAGTACATTTAATACAGGTACTACAGAAGATGCACCCTTGCTTTTCAACCAAGTAATTTTTAATACTTACATTAAAAGCTAAGACTCTTTCAGGTGGACACTGACTACCTGTACTTGAAGCAGACTGGAAATAAAAAACAGGACCTAAAATTATTACCCTGAGAAACTGACTTAGAGTAAGCAGCAAGTACTAAGGTGTGGCTAACTTGAGACTAAAGTAATACTCTCCTTCTAAGAGCCCTTTTGGAGTCAGGCAACTCATGATGCTACCCTACACCACCCCGAAGAGGCTTGTCCTCATTGTCAATGGACAATTTCTCTTGGTTTGTTTGCAGCATCTGAGCTGAGTTTATGGTTGACAGCAAAAGCATTGGTCTGGAAACGGTCTCTGGGAGGATTCACTGCTCTGAGGTCTCTTTTCCCCTCTGCCTCTACCTTCCATGCTTCCTCTCACCTGTGTATTCTACCACATGACTTCCACTTTCATATCTTTTGTTTTGACATCCTTGTACTCACCTGCTACACTCTGAAGAACTCAAAGCCAAATATCCAAGTGCACTCAAGAAAATGCAAGAGAGGATTTTTATTTTCTTTTTAAAACATACATTATCTTGTTTCCAGCTCTGTAAATAGGTGAGCACTAGGACTGTAGAGTAATCTTTTGGGACTGATCCAAACCATATGAGATCTTACCTACTGGCAAATTCACTGGTTACTGCCCTTTCTGTTTCAGCTTGTAAGTAACAGAAAAAATTCTGGTATCAAAAAATTCATATCCATGCTATTTAAAAGTGATTTTTCATTTTCCAAGATGGACACTTACATTAACTACTTAGGGAAAAATAATTACTTGTGATTATATTACAGGGGTACAACAATAGCAGACAAGAATTTGAGATGGGATTTATTTTTTGGTTAAGGAGGAAGGGGAGAATACGACAGAGTAGGAATTCCACTCTCCTACCACAGTTCCTCAGGCAGATTTGGCCAAAAAACCAAGAAGCCAGATTTTGGCCACCAAAAGCTAGCATTTTCTCAAGAACGCTCATCAAATATTTACTTGTCAAGGGCACAATCAATAGACTACTGCCTGTTTACCATCAAACCTGAAATCTGGATGCAAGAATAAAAGGGTCTAAATTAGTGTTGTGTAACACACAGAAGGACAAGCAGAAGAGTATGAAAGAAAAGCAATCACCAAGGAAGTTGAGAAACAGGAAGCTGAAAGCAGACCATCTTTTTCAGCTACTATTCACATTTTTAAAAATCCTTGTGCAAATTATACACACTTGAATCATAAGGCTGGAAAAGAGTACAGCATGGTAAAAGAGAAAACAAAAGAATTCTCACTGATGAGGCCCCAAGGTGTGAAGTCTCACATCCCTGTCTCAAAGACTGAAGCAAACTTCAGCTGCTGTATTGGCTCAGGGTCATAGAATAGATTTCCATCCTACTGAAAATGAGAATTTTCACCCTGGTCAGGGGAAAGTTTAAGTGCTGCTGAACTTCAACTGTTGTTGAAGATGTGCATTAATCCTCTTAAAATACTTTTGATATAAAAAGCTTTAGCATACATGGCCATTTAAGCAAAAGAAAAAAAAAACAAACCCAGAAAATAAGGCATTAGCTGCACAATTATTAGAAAAAAACCCAAATCAATAGACAAGAATACTGGAAAATTTAAGACAGTAGAGCTGTAATGACATTTATTGATGTCATTGCTGTAATGACAGGCATGCTACAACAACTAGAGTTAGGAAAACAGTTAGATATAGATACCAAGTAAGCAAATACACTAACCTAAGAGAAACAGAATATATTGCAGCATAAACAAAATCAAATTTACTATGCACTACACAGTCAGAAAATAGGTTTCTTCAATATTGTATCTTTTCGGTTTTAAGTTATCTCAACAGACACGGAATGCTTTTTATGCAATGCCACAAGATGCTTTACAAATGAAAGCTGTTGATTATTGAAATATATAACAATTGTTTTTTTATATAGAAATATTTCACACTCCCATTTGTTCCCCAAAACACTTTTTGCCAGGTTTAAAAAACAAAAACAAACAAACAAAAAAACCCAACCATGAAACACAATGTTACGAATGCTTACAGCATTTTCTTCTGTTAGATGAACATATTTATAAACTGAAAGGGAACTTTTATGAACAGTCCATGTAAAATGAGGGAATGTCAGGAATTCTTAGCCATGCTTTGCGTGTCTTGAATAAAGGTCCTTTCCATCAGAAAGGAGTGTGAGAGAAAACACAAGTTTTCCACAAAATGTCTCAGTAAAACCAGAACAGTCAGTCTTTGGTCAGAGAGCGAGTTGATGTTCTGATGCAAGAATCTGCTTGGTTAGCTACATTTTCAGTGTCGCAGAAAGGTCAGGGCTGGAAAGGACCTGTGGAGATCATCTAGTCCAACCCCCCTGCCACAGCAGGGACACCTACAGCAGTTGCACAGGACGGCGTCCAGGCGGGTTTTGAATGTCTCCAGTGTGGGAGACTCCACAACCTCCCTGGGCAGCCTGTTCCAGTGCTCCACCACCCTCAAAGCAAAGAAGTTCCTCCTCATGTTAAGATGGAACTTCCTATGCTCCAGTTTGTGCCCGTTACCTCTTGTCCTGTCACTGGGCACCACTGAAAAAAGACTCTTCTCATCTACCTGGCACCCTCCCCTGAAGTATTTATTAGTATTGATAAGATCCCCCCTGAGTCTTCTTTTCTCTAGACTAAAAAGCCCCAAGTCCCTGAGCCTTTCCTCATAAGAAAGATGCTCCAGTCCCCTCATCCTCTTTGTAGCCCTTTGCTGGACCCTCTCCAGCAGTTCCCTGTCCTTCTTGACCCGGGGAGCCCAGAACTGCACACAGTACTCCAGATGCAGCTTCACCAGGGCAGAGTAGAGGGGGAGGATGACCTCCCTCGACCTGCTGGCCACACTCTGCTGGATGCACCCCAGGATGCCATTGGCCTTCTTGGCCACCAGGGCACATTGCTGGCTCATGGTCATCCTGTTGTCCACCAGCACTCCCAGGTCCCTTTCCACAGAGCTGCTCTCCAGGAGGTCAGCCCCCAACCTGTACTGATGCATGGGGTTATTCCTCCCCAGGTGCAGTACCCTACACTTGCCCTTGTTGAATTTCATCAGGTTTTTCTCTGCCCAACTCTCCAGCCTGTCCAGGTCACGCTGTATGGTGGCACAGCCTTCCAGCGTGTCAGCCACCCCTCCCAGTTTTGTGTCATCAGCAAACGTGCTGACGGTACACTCTATCCCTTCATCCAGGTCATTGGTGAATATATTGAACAGGACTGGACCCAGTACTGACCCCTGAGGGACACCACTCGTTACTGGCCTCCAACTGGACTCTGCACCACTGACCACAACCCTCTGAGCTCTATCTGTCAGCCACTGTTCAATCCACCCCACTGTCCATTCATCCAACCCACACTTCCTAAGCTTGCCTGTGAGGATGATGTGGGAGACAGTGTCGAAAGCCTTGCTGAAGTCAAGGTAGACAACATCCACTGCCCTCCCCTCATCCACCCATCCAGTCACGCCATCATAGAAGGCTATCAGATTAGTCAGACATGACTTCCCCTTGGTGAATCCATGTTGACTACTTCTGAGAACCTTCTTTTCCTCCAGATGTTTGGAGATGACGCCCAGAACAGCTGTTGCATCATCTTTCCAGGGATGGAGGTGAGGCTGACCGGCCTGGAGTTTCCCGGGTCATCCTTCTTGCCCTTTTTAAAGACTGGAGCGACATTGGCTTTCCTCCAGTCCTCAGGCACCTCCCCTGTTCTCCAGGACCTTTCAAAGATGATGGAGAGTGGCCCAGCAATGACTTCTGGCATTCCCTCAACACTTGCGGGTGCATCCCATCAGGCCCCATGGACTTGTGAATATCCAGTTTGCCTAATTGATCCCTAACTTGTTCTTCTTTGACCAAGGGAAAGTTTTCCTTCCTCCAGACTTTCTCTGTTACTTGCAAAGTCTGGGACTCCCGATGGCTGGCCCGAGCAGTGAAGACAGAAGCAAAGAAGGCATTCAGCAACTCCGCCTTCTCTGCATCATCCGTCACCACAGCACCCATCTCGTTCAACAGTGGGCCCACATTTTCCCTGGTTTTCCTTTTGTCTCCTATATACTTAAAGAACCCCTTCCTATTGGCCTTGACATCCCTCGCTGGGTTCAATTCCAAGGCTGCCTTGGCTTTCCTCATTTTATCTCTGCGTACCCTGACAGCATTCTTGTACTCATCCCAAGCCGTCAGCCCCTTCTTCCACATACTGTAAACTCCCTTTTTCCAGCTGAGTTTTTTCAGAAGCTCCCTGCTCAGCCATGAGAGGTCTCCTTCCCTTGCCCGATTTCTTGCTCTTTGGGATGCACCGATCCTGAGCTTGCAGGAAGTGGTGCTTAAACATCATCCAGCTCTTTTGAGCCCCCCTACTCTCTAGAGCTCTCACCCATGGGATTTCTCCAAGCAGTTCCTTGAAGAGCTCAAAATTGGCCCTCCTGAAGTCTAAGGTTTCAACCCTACTTGTCATTTTGTGCATACTGCACTTAATCCCGAACTCTGTCTTCTCATGATCACTGCAGCCATGTTTGCCCCCAACCTTAACCCCCTCCACCAGTCCCTCTTTGTTTGTCAGTACTAGGTCCAGCAGGACACCTCTCCTTGTCGGCTCCTCCACCACCTGAGTCAAACAGTTATCATCAATGCACTGGAGGAACCTCCTGGACTGTGCATGCCTAGCTGTGTGGCCTTCCCAGCAGATATCAGGGTAGTTGAAGTTCCCCGTGAGAATGAAGGCCTGTGATTGTGAGGCGGTTCTCACCCGTCTGTAGAAGGCCTTTTGTCTTGTGCTGCTGCAGTGCTAGGATAAACTTTTGTAGAAAGTGGATAACATACTCAAAAAGAATTGGAAAGTGCTTAAAATGAACTAAGTACATAAGTGGTAGCTTCCCACTTATAAATAATGTACAGTTTCCAAGCACTGAAAAACTGCGTCCAGCGATGACATTAGTCTGCTAAGGTAAAAGCTTTCTTCATCTATCAAGGACCTTCAACTACGTAAGCATTTAATTTCTTTGCAACTGCTCCAGGCACAACTTGTTATTACTATTCAAAGTTGGAAATATGTGGATTATACTTGGATTCCTGCATATTGCAGTACAAGAGAAAAAAACCTGCAATGGTAAAGGCAAAAGGCAGAGGGATAATTAAATCTGTGTTGAAACAGCTGTAATTCACTTCTTGTATAATTAGTGGACAACATTACTTTTGAACAATATAAACATACAATTTCCAGGGGGAAAAGAGTATTTGTCATACTTAAGCAGCAATAGGTATGAAAATAACCCTACATGTAAAACTACTGAAGGCACATAAACTTTGGTCGAATTTTGTTCCCATCCCTCCTGCAATAAAACCCTGAAGTTAAGTACCTCAGAAATTTTCCATTCTTTCATGAAATAATTCACAATTCCAAACTGTTAAGATTTGGTTTGAACAGGGCAGGCAGGCAGTCTTGTATATAGCAAAGAAATCTTCAGAAGACAGTTAGAAAATAAAGTTAATTTAAAGAAAAAATTCTGTGCAATCTGACTAGTATCATTTCAGCACAACAGTAACAACACCAAGTCTGGCAGTTCTGCTCTAGTTAACGTACCAGGTAAAGGCAGAACAATGCTTTTCGTAAGCAATTGACCTCTCATCTGAAAAACAGCAGTGTGAGCTAACAGTATACAATGACAAGTAGTAGGTCCACATCCCTTATAAAAAAAGAACTCATCACTCTTCTACTGATATGGATCGAAGGACCACGAGATATTTGGTCACACAAACCACACAGGCAGTATTATCAACAAAGGCAAATAGTTTTCTCGGGATACAAACACAGGTTTGCCATCTGTAATCAGAAAATGTCACATGTAAGCAAATCTCCTCAGATACGTGAAATACCTTAGCAATGAAAAGGACTTCAATCTATCAGTGCACAAAAAAGGTGCAACTGAAAGAACCAGCAGACAAGGCAACCAAGTCAAATTGTGAATCAACTTTCAGAAATTTGTTCTGATGTTCAAAGACATTCGAAGAAATTTAAAGAAGCAAAAGTTTTACCGTTACGCAACAAGTCACGGGTCATTTGAAAAGGCACCAAGCTGCTCCCGGGTTGTTAAAAAGGCCTTACTACACTTTGAACCAAGTGTGCATCCACCAAAACCAAACCAGAGCTAGAGGCACTGCAGAGCTGATTTGTGGACTTGACGTATACATAGGCAACACACATAGGATACAGTATCTTTAAAGCCTAAGTACATATTAGGGAAAAATTTCACAACGAGGGCAGTCAAATATTGGAACAGTGAGAAGAGCAGAGAATTTGTGTAATTTCCATTCTTGGAAATACCGAAAACTTAACTGGGCAATTCTCTGAGCAACTGCTCAAAGCTGGCCCTATTTTGAGTGAGAGGTACGATTAAGGCCTCCAGAGGCTCCTCTCCAATCTATATCATTGTAAGAATCTGTAGAATAATCCCACTCTTTCCCAAGTCCTGTTCTTTTCACAGATATCAAGGGGTCGACTCATATATGCTTTAGAGAATCAAGAACCGAGATGCGACTGCGCTTTTGCAGCCAAGCACTAATGAGTGAAGCACAAAGTATAAGAATTATTCCTTTCATCCTGATCCTTCACTAACAATGCATTATGATAAACAAAGGGTTATGGTTTCGCTTTTAATTATTTAAAGCAGAATACTGAATGAGATAAACTAGCCTTAACTAGTGCCTTCATTCTCCTAAGCAAACCTTAAGATGTACTGTTAGTTTTGAAGCTTGTCTGCACTCCTTAAGCAGATCTCCTTAAGAAGCAGCATCTTGAAGATATACACAAATCTAGAATAAGTTGAAAAGAATAATTCAACTGCAGAAACAGAACAATAACAAAGGATTTTAAAAAATATACATGACAAATGTATACTTTTTTATTTTTGTGATGTATTGTAAGTATCCACCAACCAGATTTTTCTTAAATTAAAAAATAGTAAATCTCTGCTAACTTAAACTGTAGGCTTCTACATTTCAAGCTGCAAACAGTCCAGAGCTGACATTAGTTATACTTTAATTTAAAACTGAGAAATTACTCCTTTCTCTTTGTCCTGGTTTGCAGACCACGACACTCTTTTCGAGAGAATGTCAGAGACCCTCATGCATTTATGTTTCATTAAGCTTTCCCATCTTCTGCTATCAGAGTCAATAAATTAAAATGCATGCGATTCACATGTCTGTATACATGTATAACATATTACACAGACAGTATACACATACTGCTCCTGATACTATACATGCCAGTATTAGCTCTCAAATTTAAGGTTCCTTTTTTCTCCCACTTTAGAGTTACATTCAAATCTAATATGATTCCTCTCCTCTGTACCTGTAATCCTTAAGAAAAGTGACAAAGCATATTTTATGGATAATGGCCTGGTATTATCAAACCAATTTATGTGCAGTAAACATGAAACATTCCTAGCCCAGCAAGATTCTCTTTAACTGATATCAATGTGACTGCTAACAAGGTAAAACGTAGACAGGAATTAGAATTAAGTATCTTGGTGAAAAGGGGCCTAGGCAAATGAATGAATCTGCTTACAGCTGCATTTTGGTATAATCATAAATGTGTAACTTCTTAATATGGTGCTCTGGCACCACACAATTACTTCTTTTCCTGAAATTAAAAAAAAAAATTGTTTTCAAAATTTGCCAAACTGAATTAGTTATCTCAGAAAGGGGAAAATGGAAAGACTATCTCAAATCCCAAAGATAATATTGTCTATTATTCCTAAGCCAATTTAACTTTCCAGTAAATACTACATGCTGGATGTTGTTACCTAAATTACATATACTATATCTGAATATAAATCCTGAATGTGGGTTGGGCCAGTCCCAAGCACCAATACAGGCTGGGTGGAGAATGGATTGAGAGCAGCCCTGAGAACAAGGACTTGAGGGTGTTGGTGGATGAGAAGCTCAACATGAGCTGGCAATATGTGCTCACAGCCCAGAAGGCCAACCGCATCCTGGGCTGCATCAGAAGAAGTGTGGCCAGCAGGGCGAGGGAGGGGATTCTCCCCCTCCACTCCACTCTCGTGAGACCCCACCTGGAGTACCGCCTCGAGCTCCGGAGCCCCCAACATAAGAAGGACCTGGACACGCTCCAACAGGTCCAGAGGAGAGCCACGAGGATGATCCGAGGGCTGGAGCACCTCTCCTATGAGGAGAGGCTGAGAGAGTTGGGGTTGTTCAGCCTGGAGAAGAGAAGGCTTCAGGGAGATCTTATAGCAGCCTTCCAGTACCTAAAGGGGGCCTACAGGAAAGATGGGGAGGGACTCTTGATGAGGGGATGTAGTGACAGGACAAGGGATAACAGTTTTAAACTGAGAGAGGGTGGATTTAGATTAGACATTAGGAAGAAATTCTTTACTGTGAGGGTGGTGAGACCCTGGCACAGGTTGCCCAGAGCAGCTGTGGCTGCCCCATCCCTGGAGGTGTTCAAGGCCAGGTTGGATGGGGCTTTGAGCAACCTGGGCTGGTGGGAGATGTCCCTGCACATGGCAGGGGTGTTGGAACTAGGTGATCTTTAAGGTCACTTCCAACCTAAACTATTCTATGATTCTGTGATTTATTTATTTGTGTCGTATAGCACTTATTATAGCTACATACAGATGTAGTCAGCATTTTATCTATTGTCAAATAGCACACTTCTGTTGCTGTATAGAGGTCTGGCACCTTCTTTACTATGATTGACTGCTGCATCTCTAATTAATTTACATACACTAAAAGAAGGCAAGCTAGTATCTTGCTGATTTTGCCAAAATAATTCAGAGAGAAAATTTGAAAAAATATAACTGTAGAATACTCAGATAATGGCAGAAACTTGCAGTTTCTTCTAGAAAGATAGACAAAAGTCATACAATTCATATAAATTAATGAAAAACCAAAATGAATCAGTAGTAAAGCATTACAGCAGAAACAAATTCTGCAGTAGTGAGAAGTAAATAAATGCTGTGTTTGCGAGCAATGCGTCTTTAAAAGGTGCTTGAGTAAACATCAGGAAGAAAAATCTCTTGAAACGAAATCTAAATTTTTAAAATACCATCAGAAGTCACTAATGTTCATATGTACTTTCAACACCAAAACTAACTGCATCTCAGCTCATTCTCCAAGGTGAAACGGACATTCAGAATCAAACAAGTTTTCATACTTACAAAGGAAAGAATGATAACTCTTTATTACTTGAAGTCTAATACTGAGAGAAAAATGCAGGAACCCAAAAGCAAATATTCTGATACAGCCCAAAAAGTATGTATTCTGATACATCTCAAAAAGTTGGATGAAGTCCAGGAACTGGAGTGAATTTGCTGTTTGATATTTCTATATAGGGTTTTTTAGTGCATTTTTCTGGGTATGACTTTTTTTTCAGCCAAGTACCAGTATCAGAAAACTGCAACCAGGTAAGTTCAAAGAATCCGTACACGATTACACAATGAGTTAAACCTTATTCCCACCTCTATCCAATCTCTATACCAAACCACAAGAGACTAGAATCCAAGCCTTTATTTAATGAGAAAAATATTTTGAAGTATCAATAAAACATTTCCAAAAAGACAATGGAGATGATTTTCACAAAGCCCACTATATATTGCTTGAGGTACTTCAGAAAAAACTCTAAGCTATTGTTTCATAAGCACCTAGTAAGGCACATAATTAGAAATTAAAGACACAGTAATTTAAGTATTAGATATAGTGGTACAAAAAACTCTTGACTTTAAATTTTCTGCCCCCAAACACGACCTTAACAAAAATAACTTCTTAAAAACTTGTCAAACCATCATAGACCTGAATATTTTCCATAAGATTATAAACGTTTTTTCCTTGTAAGAAATGTAAAAAATTCTTTGTAATCAATCAGGACTATTTTCTTGTCTTATTTTCTTTGAAGTACTATTATACAACATCACTTCATAGTAAAAATAAGACATCAAGCTTTAATTCCATGGGTGAGTTAAACTAAGTCTGATACCACATCAAATATCTCTTACTCCACAGAGAGAAGGCACTGCCTTTTCTCTAATAATTTAACCCATACAAACAGCACAGACTTTTTGGTTGTTTTTTTTTTTTTTTAAAAAGTTATTTTTAAATATTTGCCAAAGTATGAACACACACCCTGGTAACATAAATACTATTTAGAGGACACTCAAAGTCAGTACTTGCTTTTCTTCAGGAAACTCAAGCACTATTTCACATTCAAATTAGTGTTTACTCTGTCTAGAGTAGATTCACCATTTTGTGATAAATACTCTGTTTGGTATATTGTAAAAGCACTCCAAAATGTTTTGTAAGGCTGATTTAGAACAAAAGTTAAAATTATATTTTGAGAGCATCCTTTTAAGTAGGAAATTTTATGATAAGTATTACTGCTAAAGCAATTTCACAGAATAATCTTTCTATGGATGAATAATAAACTTTGATCACACACTGGCAGCTAAAAATCAGAAAAAAATAATCACTTAATTCTTTGTGTATGAGTGAGCTTTTTCTCTTGAGAAACAGATCTGGTCATAGCTGATTCAGTCTCCATTTGAAGATTTTACTTAAGACTGTGATGCAGTCTGAAAAGGAAAATTCACAGAAAAGTCAGATTGTACATTTTGAGAAGGAAACTCGGAGGTGATGGTTTTCTCCAAGGTCATGATTGTGAAGCTCAATGAGAGCATGAAGTGCTTCTTCCACGCAGCCCAGCTGGATAAGAGCCATTTTGCAATCTTTCCTGAAGTACAATAAAAACCATTATTAATCATAACTAAATTTTCATTGTACTAGCCAACACAGAAAATGATGCAAGTATTTTTTCAGCCACATCACACATGCTGAACACTTGTACAGTGAAAGAATCAGAACTAGTTATGCGCCTGCTAAAATGAGCAGATAACAAAACTATACAATTTTTATATGTATTTTATATTTATATATTTTTAAATATTTATATATTTTATATAATTTTTATAAAATTTTGCAGATCAATGGCCTACAGCCATGCCATTCTTCCACTACACTGCACTTCAAAAAACAGGGTCAAAAGAAGGCTTGAAGACCTCTAAGAAACACTTGCATTGTCCATATGTATGGGATTATTCTAGCAGTTAAGATCATGCTAAAATAATGGTGCGAAGCAACCTTAATGAATGTTCGAGCATATTCACTGTCATCTTTTACCTGACATTTTACATATACACAGCTTGTGTTTCTTTTTAAAGACGCACATATGAACACATGTGGAATTTGTCAAAAGGCTGAATACTTTTCATACAATTCTGCTAACATAGTATTTCATTTAAAATTGAAAGATTAGAATTATCATAAAAATTGTCATAGCTGTACAGCTTTTGCCTATAGATATACACACATGGAATTTTGCCTACAGTTATACACACATGGAAATTCCCAAAAAAGCAATTAGCCATCTTCCAGGATGAAAGCTTGCTCAGCATTTTTACAAGAGAACTTACTGGAAGAATCGGAATGCTTTCACAGTAGATCCCGCTTTTGCAAAAAGGCTCATCAGATCACGATCAGTAACAGAAGGCCTATTGGAAAAAAAACCAAACAACCCAAACCAAAACAAAACCCTCTCAACTTGTAAAACAGCACAGAGTTCAGTAGTAGTGTCAAAATCTCAATTCTGGCTTCTAAATTAAATTTGAACAGCAAAAACTATCTCCACCAATCCAAGCCATGTCAACATTTTAGCCCAAACATCTTGGCTCTGACACTAAGATTTAGGACCACAGTGTGCTACAAAAATATTTCAGATACACTCTACCGCTTTTCATCCTCCCCCATTCACCCCTTAGTTAAATTTAGATTGCATAAAAATCACTTAAGATCTTAATCGGTACCTTCAGAAATACCTTTCATCTTGTAATTACTGTGAGTGTGCTTCACATATTTTCAATTTTGAAAGTTTTCTATTTTACTCAAAAAGCCATTTTCTAAGTGTCTCCCCCCCCTTATTTGGACAAAATTCCATTGTTTTCCCTTTTCCCTCCCTGCACAGCTGTCAAACAAAAGCAACCTGTGAAGACTTATGTTTGGCTGTCACTCTGCACATTGTTGACAACATTCTAGATAGGAAAAAAGGCTGTTTCAGTTTTAAAGAACACACTTAATACTTTTTTTCAAAAACAACTTCCCCTCTATGTAAGAGGACTGAATTCTGTAGAAACTATTATTTTAAAAGTGTTAGAATTATTAAAAACTGCACCAACATTAAATAACGATGCCAATGATGAATTTGATGTAATGTAACTCCAGTACATTATGTCAAAAACATGTCTTTGATCTTTGTAAAAATTTATAACACAGGACATATGTGAAAAACAAAAGGGTATTCCCAAGAAAATGTAAACTGTATTAAAACTTGTAAAACTTGAAGAGCATTCAATCAGTTATCCTCTTCGCTAACAATAAAAAAGTGACAGTTAAAGGCTTCACTTATTGTTAATTATGCAGCAGAATGAACCAGATTCTCAGGAAACTCTAAAAGGCCAAGGAAATCTAAAGCTTATGTCAGACTTTGTAATTTAAGAACATAACCTAAAAAAAATCTTTACCAGGAGATCACACATGTAGATACTCACGGGATGTTGGAGAGATGCAGAGTGGCAGATGGAGGAAAGATATTGTGGAAGTTCTTAGAGCCAGGCTTCTTAAAGCGATGTAAAGGGCTATTGCTATAGTCCTTCGTCAGATCATGGCTCTCTTGTCCCGCACGAGGAAGTTGAATTGTCTGATATTTTGAAAAAGTAGCAGAGATGACCTTTCCATAAAGCCTCTGTCCATTCAAGTGGGTGATAGCTAACCAGTGGAAACACAATTTGAACAGGAATGAAGGGAGGGGAAGAAAAAAAGGATTCTTTGAGTAGTAATATTGCCTTCTATTTAGTGTCAGATTCCACATTCTAAATTTAAACTGCAACTTCCATGTGTACCAGGTGAGCTATGTCATTACATTATATATAAAACAAGTATGAGGATGTAATATAACCTCCAGTCTAAATGCAACAAAAATGCAAAACAGCACTGCAATAAAGAGCAGTTGATTATTCTTAAATAGCTAGATATAGGATAAACTACAGGAAAATTGCATGATGTTATCTAACATTTACTAGATTGAGATTTACATGCTTATTTTTTTCAGCCACTACAGGAAAATAATTTTCTACATGAAAGCAAACAGATCATTATTAACATATACAAGAAAAAGGTTGTATATAGTAAAGCATCACAATGATGGATTTAATTTGTTTATGCTAGTCACTGACAGATGGCAAATTCCTCATCTATATCACACTCACACTAGTTTGAAGCATAACTGTGCCTTAAAAATCAGTACCTATTTGAGCCTGGACTGCATCTGCCATCTGAACCAGAGCATTTCCTTTTTTCTTAAACATGATCTTCACACGATGCACATCACCATACACACCTGTGAAAATCCAGAAAAGAAATTCGTCCAGAGCCTTACTACAAACAGCACAAGGGCAAGTCTGTTTCTTTTGACTAACATTGGTGTAACAAAGAATAATCACTGCATTAAACAGTTTGGTTAGAATATTAGTATGAAGAAGAGCTTTAAAGTTTGTGTATCATTTTCTGAGGCTCAGAAATAGGGGAAAAAAACCAGGACCTTAGTCATAAAACTGAATCTTTATGTTCAGCTTTTAAATAGTCCAACAGTGTCAAAGTCCTCTTAACAGAGGCATATTAAAATACTAGTATGCCAACAAGCATTTTCCTCTGCAACTAGCGTATGTGCCAATTCTGTACCGCATTTCCTCTGATGCAATCTTTGTTTTTTCATCTTACTTCGCTTTCCCATTCTTTGAAGTAAACAAATTGGACCACACATTGAAATTCTTCTGACACTGTAACTATTTTGCCTTTTTGGTACCTGTGGCCTACAACTACTGACTCAAATTATTGTCATTTTAAAACCACCACGTTCTCTTGTGTGTTTTCTGGACAAGGACAGAACAACAGAGCTTGCATTAACCAGCATGTGTGAGATAAATAAAAAGAATACTATACCTTCAGTTTTTCAAGGTATATTTGACATATCTTACCAAATAGGATGAAAAGTCCATCTGGTGTGATGACCTGTTTAAATGATAAAACGAGTATATTATTTTTAAAGCCATGCAAATAAAGAAATCTATTCCATAAGTACATGGAAAACAAAAAGAATGGAGGAGATACGGCACACTAATACATAAACATGTCTCTCCAAAAGCCATTCCCTGTTCTTGCTAGTGTGTATTTGCTATGTGCATATAAAATATTCAAACAAGCTAACACTTCAGCTCATGCATTTTCATCACTCAAGACTCAGTCTGTCATGCCGCAGAAATTAATATTTTAAGTGGCTTAATTATTTGAACTTATTCTTTCCAAGCTAGCAGTTCATTCCCTGAAAAATATAAGATGTTTGCTAAACTAGAAACAGAAAAGAGCATTCAAGAACCCCTTTGTATTTTCTAAACAGCAGACAACACCTACAAAACTAAAACCAGTTGATTCAAAATGTGTCTGGTTTGTCTTCAATTTTGTCCTCATCTCTGTATGTGATCATGACACCCTAAGTGACACACATACCATTTAACTGTTTATATATGACGTGTACAGAAAGTGGTATTTAAATTGTGTTCAATTAGAATCTGTGAACAGAAAGCTAAATATTGAAAGAAATAATTTTTCTTCAGTGATTTTTAATTAAATTCTTGTGTACCAAGCTCCTCAAGCACCAAAGAAGATAATTTACACCCTAATGCAGCCAAATTTTATTCAGCTGAGGCAAAGGTTTTGCCAGTAATGTACTCATTACTAAAAATACCTGGGTATCAGAAGCACTGCTCGCACTCTCCGGCCCTATTCCTTCTCAACTCACAACATTTTACATAATTTAGGTATGTTTGGTAGACATTTCAAAACAGAACATGCTGCAGCCTGAGTGTAAGTCTGTACCCTTTTATTGTCAGCATTTAGTTATAAGGAAAAATTACTATCAGTGTAAAATTTAAATGCTTCTAGAGTTTACCCTTCTGGCCCAAATTTTTTAATTCAGCATGGAGTTTATTTAAATAAATTTCTTAACCAAATGGAGACTGCAATACTTCTACTAAAAAAGTTTTTTTGGAGACAAAACCAGCTAACTTAAAAAGTCATGAAAGAATGTTCAAATGCACACTAAAACCCTGTAAGAGGGGAGAAATATAAATTGAAATAAGGTCAATCAGATTTTCTATGCACAGAAAAAGAAATGACAGGGCTCAGACAACCACTACTGAAGAACAAGTGTAAACACATTTCTTGGCATCTGCGTGACAACAATTTATATTTGCAACAGTTAATGTTGTTGTACATTCTTATTTTTTACCTTTTAAGAAGTTGAACATTATTTAATGCATTTACGTTGCATCATGCATTGCAACACAAAGTCCTACGTGACAGCTTCTTAGATATTAGTATTAAGTTAAGCAGCAGTGTCCTAAAAATAGCTTTGACCTATGCTTCACATATGCTTATTGTTAAAAACCACACTCTCTTAAGACTCAGAGAATCATCAGCTGCAGAAAGCACACCCACAGCAATAATCAGAAATTAACTGATAAGTTATATTAACAAATCAAAGAAAAATCGACTTGTCTTACAGTCCTAATTTGCAGCTGTTTCTTTTGATGCTTACTGTGGAATTCAGCTATTAGTACAAAAAAGGAAACAGCAATTACTTAAAGATTAAAGGAACTGATCAACAGATTTTTAAGCCTCAATAATACGAAGATCACTTCCATTTTGCCAATAATTCCTAATTTTATCAGTTTTATGCTTAAGTGACTCTAACGAGTGTGTAATACAAACAAGAATTTTACATTGCTGTAACAGAACTGCTTATCAACTGTCAAGTAGAATTGTGTTTTTAGTCTTGGTAAAGCTTGATTTTTATTTTTTTTAAGATCGGTGCTTAATTAAAAGCAATGTACATATCAATGGCTTTTAATTAAGCATAGATCAATGTGTAATATTTGAGTAACAGGAGTAAGCTTATAGAACAGCCTACATCATTTCCATTATAAAAATAACTATCCAAGTTGTCCTTGGCAATTTTACTGCCAACATACGAAAAAAAAAGTGTGTGGTACTATGTAAAGTGAACATGTGTATTTATTAACTTTTTTAAATGGATCTACAGTGATGTCAATAGCAAAGTGCATCTGTGTTCTTCTCCAACCTGGGAAAAGTTGCAAAACTAGAAAGATCCTATCAATGTTTTGAAAGGTACTTGATTTGGCTTTTGTCTTCCTTCCTGTTTCTCTAACTCCTCATGTTTTGTAACAAATGAAAAATTATTTGGCTTCTCTAATGACAAGCTAGCACACAGAGGAGTCATTAACAGAGATACCAGTAAGTTTAGTCATGATATATGCTGTTTACCTCTTCAAACATTTCTTATGTCTGACCATAGATTTTTCTCTAATTACAAGCTACACTGCTAACATAGGTTTCCTAAAGTAAATTGTGTGTTAGGAAGCTTTTCACTGCTGACTGGAGTTTTTAAACCTCATCGATATTGCAAGCTATCTCAAACAAGAATAGAGCTGTCCTGTTTTTTTTATATTATTAGCATAGAGATTTCCTCTCTTACTCCTTCAGCTAATATCAATTTGCAAGAATAATTCTGGCAGTTGGTACAAGTTGATACCAGCATCAGTTCCCCCAGTCAAACATACTTCAGAGTTGAGGTTGCTGACTAATAAAACAGAATTTGCTGGACTACCAGTAGCACCAGGAACAGGTGTGTGTCCAGACATTGCAGGTGGAGTGACTGCAACTGCTCCAGGAACAGCTGGAACTGAAAGATGTGGAAAGGTATTAATAGCATCACTTGATATCTCAAAGTGGAAAAGTAATTTTAGAAAACAAAAGCAGGTTATGTTTGGCAAAAATATTAAATTAGTATTGGTATATATTAATATATATTAATAAGTAATTAATATATTTGTAAATATTAATAAATAATTGTTAAAAAATGCTTTTAAGGAATTTAGTTATTCCTAGTACCTGAACAATAAAGCAGGAAGCACCTCCCCTTCCAGAGATGAAGAAATACTCAGCTACACCAACAGACCCAAACAAAAGGGGACATAAATTGCAGCTCAAAAAAGAATAAAAATAATTTAGCACAAGTTTATCCTGTGCTAGAAAGGAAAAGATCACTGAGTCTAAAAGACTATTTATTTCTAATTTTATAGCTAGAAAAGGGGAGACTTCCTGCGTTAGCTTTGAATGTCACTGAAGTCTTATGATTCTTAGAAAAACAGATACTTAGTTTCTTCTCTTGCAGGTAATCTTTATCATGGCATTTAATTTCTTTACTTATTAAATTATAAACTACATCAGCATATGTTTTTTGTCACAGAAGATCACTGAATAATACGAGAAAGAGAATCAGAACGACTCAAATGAACATTGTGTTCTGGCTGCTGTATTTGAAAACAATTTGCTCTGAATGCACGTGTATACAGATAGACCACTAGTCCCATATGCAAACACCACATCTTTGGAAAATAGAAACTTACCAGTGCCTTGAGAAAAGCTCATGGCTGAGCCAAACGCATCAGTCCCTACATATGATGGGTAGACAACACTGTGGGTGCCTAGAGAGAGCAGACACATCTAATTAAAACAGATTTTAAAGTTTTTAGAAAACAGAAGAGACTTCAGCATTGAGAATCAGCTTCCAGTGTTGCTATTCTGACTTCAGTCTGTGATTACATCTTTTATAAAACGTTTGGGTTAAAAATCCTCATTGAAATCCAAGATTCTATGTTTTCAAAGACAGTTTTCAGCCACTCTTAAAGGCAAATATTCCCATCAGCCTCGATGTCCCTCTCTAAAATGAAGTCAGGGCAAAATGTACTTTAGACAAGTTTGAATAGGAAAGCACAGCATAGATTAGTATGCATTAAAGTTAAGACACCTGTGGTGCAATGTTCAACAGTTTTTATTCACATAACGGAAATGTATTCTAGAAATTTTCTGAAGTCAAAGACATTTTGCAATGATGAGATACAACTATTTCCTAGATATTTCTAAAGCCAGTATGGGGTAAATAATACAAATAACTACAATGAATCTGAAGTTCTGAATTGTACTAGCTATTGAGATGCATAAAGTATATGTATTTTGCGTTTTAAGGAGATGTACTTTCTCAGTGCTTATTCTTTCATAAACAACCAGTGCTTTTTATGGTTCTCCTGGCAATCACAAGGATTAAACAGATTTGGAATATCAACATATGGAGAGTCCCAGACTCGAAGATACCTCAGTGATTTTCACATTAGGATGTGGAGTTATGCACTACCTGAGACACCACACAAACTTGTGTTCTAAGAGGAAGTTAGACACAAGCTTGAGTTGTGGATTCTTCCATATGTTAGCACACTAGATTTTTTTAAACGGGGCATGTATAATCAGCAAACACATCCTGCGAGCCTGGCAGTATGTCTGTTTTACTACTCAGACCTCCACCATTGACTAAAATAGCTACATTCACTAACAGATGGTTATTGACAGGGATGATACAACACCACAAGAAGTATCTGTTATGAATTACAACAACAACAAATGAATCAGACACCACAGATCAAGTATTCATGAATACCGCATCACATTACACCTCCTCTTATCTGCAGCAACAAAGTGTCTTTCATACAAACAACTGAACACATTTATCACACCAAAGCAAGTCATTGTGTTCTTGAAAAGCATGCGCTGGTGCATTATACTGGCAAGTTCTGGCAATACAGGTATTAATCACTTATTCACAATACAAGAATGGTAATGGAAACATTAATGAAGAAATAGATAAAGCACTTTTATTCTGCAAAATAAGGCCTGCATGTTGCACACTGATACCAAAATCAGGCATGTAAAAATTGTCAAGCAGAGCTAATGCAGAAAGATCTGAAATTCTTTGTTGCATTTTTTTATGTGTAAAATCATTTGCTTCATGGCTAGCAGCTACCTTTCAAAGTAAGCTAATTCACGTATCTCTGCTTATGCTGGGTGTGGGAACTCTGTAAACGCAAAACATTCACAAAATCTGGTTCTTTGTAGTGTAGTATCTTTTCCAACAAAAATAAAAGCAAAAAAAGAGAAAAAAAGGCCAAGTTTCAAAAGCAGTTCAGTTTTGCTATTAAAATAACTATCAGAAAAAAAGATTTTTTTCTGATAGTTACCTGCTTTATTGTATAATTGTCCATTGAAACTACGTCCACTAGTAATAACACAGGAAGTGTAAGTACTGACATGACTCCCAACATGTTTTCCTCATGTCATGTAACTAAGGACTATCAGAACATGCCTATGGCAACATATGCATGTTATTACCACTGACAGAAAGGCTAGAAGCATGCTTCTCCCAGTCTACAGCTATTTTTTTAAAAAAGGAAAATATGCATGCAGCTGCTTCACTGTGACTGCACTACAGACTTTGATACAGACATCAGACTCTTTACACCAGCACCTCTGCTGTTCTTACTATTACAGTAAACATTCAGACTGAAAACGAGATTGCTAGCAATAACAAGCTTAGAGTGAGGGGGAAGGAAATGGAGAAGCATTCATGTGTTATCCTCCAAAAGCCTGTATAAAATGTTATCTCTGCCCTACAAGCAAGTTTGTCCTTGATCTACTCTAATGCTACTTTCGCCTTTCATTGAGATTTCAGATTGTGTAAGTACAATTAATCAGAACATATCAGATTTATAACAGCACATTTCCATTTAGAGGCAAATCCTCCAAAAAGTTATAAAGGTGGTTGTACTATATGTAAATGTACTGCCTGCCTTTAAAGGGATCAGCATAATCAATCAAGAAAGTAGTGAGTGCAACTCACTTTCTTACGCTAACCTAAGCTACCAAAGCCAACTGTCCAAAAAACGAAACAAAAACCAGTATCAGCCCTAGCTATCACAGAAAACTAAAGGGGAAAAAGGGAATTCTTCCCCAGCCCTTGCTACCGTTCTAACCAACTGGACCGCACTTAGATATATATTCAACAGCTGAGGGAGTTCTTAGCTGTGTATTATTGCTAATAGTTGTCGTAAGAGAGAAAGAAAAATAGCCAAAATTGCTCAAATTGCATTGTGAGCACTTCTGCCAGGTCTTCAGATTAATCTGCTTGCTGATTCGCGTTATTACCAAAGTTGATTAAATGAGCATGCCTGAGCTATTTATGCCAAAAAGGCTTCTCCAGTGTGGCTTCAAGCAGACACTGTCTCCTCTATGCCATGGAATTGACTTCTAAAATCCAAGAAAACTTCTAAACCTTTTAGAAGGTGACTACAGAACATACATAATTAAGTGTAGCATTTTTAAGTTTCTTACAGTTTTGTTCGTTACAGCAGACAGTTATCCTAAAATCCTAACAAATAAGAGCTAACACCCTTAAAACACTTATTTGCAAGCAGCTTTAGGCAGCCAGCGTCATGGATGACCGTTCTGATATGCAACATTTTATAGAATCATAGAATGGTTTAGGTTGGAAGGGACCTTGAAGATCATGTAAGTCCCAACCCCCCTGCCATAGGCAGGGACATCTCCACTAGAGCAGGTTGCTCAAAGCCCCATCCAGCCTGGCCTTGAACACCTGCAGGGACGGGGTATCCACAACCTCTCTGGGCAACCTGTGCCAGTGCCTCACCACCCTCAGAGTGAAAAATTTCTTCCTAACATCTATTCTAAATCTTCTCTCTTCCAGTTTGAAGCCATTACCCCATATCCTATCACTACATGCCCTTGTAAAAAGTCCCTCTCCAGCCTTCTTGTAGGCCCCCTTCAGATACTGGAAGGATGCTATAAGGCCTCCCCAGAGTCTTCTCCAGGCTAAACCAACGATATAATATCACAGCATTTTACAAATGTAGCTTTTTGACAACACTTTGAATTTGCCCAAGAGCATTACTCATGTTATGGTTTCAGATATTCATTTAGCTTGAGTATGACTTTCTGCTTTCCATACAAACTTTACTTGACCTAATAAACAGAAATGTACGCAAACTTCTATGAACTTGATACAAAGCCACAGCAATAAATGCAACCTAAAAAGCGTAATGATGCTTTTATGCATTTACCATGAAAAGTCAAGGTTTCTTACCATAGGCAGGATGTACAGATGGTTCCAAAGGTTGGTGTTGATTACCAGAAGGAAGGTCATAGCGAGTAAAATCTCTACTTTTGTCATTGTTGTACCGTATCTTAAGGCTATTTAACTTGGAGAAATCAACACGCAGAGTACAGCAGCCAGTGTAGATACTTTGACCATCCAGAGCCTGAAGAAAAATAATTACATTTTCCAAAACAAAACACATAGTGGCAGCCACCTCTAAGTTTATTTTATTTTCACCTCGCAATTGTATCCAAACAGAAATTCATCTTCTGTTTTAAGGTGCTGCTTTTAAACACCAAGTAGAGAATTATACTGCCATTATCCTTACTTAAGCATCCTGTGGAAAGTACTAGTGTAGTCCACTAATTAGTAAGTATTATGTCGCCTTCTGCCAATGGACAAAACATAGCTTTAAGCATGACCTGTCTTTCTAGCTGTGCTTCTAATCTTACTTGTCTCGCACTCAACACACAGTATCAGATGCTAGCAGTGACACTAATTTTGAGATTTTCATTGTACAGAGCTGCCCCTTATAAGCTGGTGAGCTGTCTGGAGCACAAGTCTTAGCACAAGAGCAGCTGAGGGAACTGGGGTTGTTTAGCCTGGAGAAAAGGAGGCTCAGGGGAGACCTTATCACTCTCTACAACTATTTGAAAGGAAGTTGTAGCAAGGTGAGCATCAGTCTTTTCCCAGGTAACAGGTGATGGAACAAGAGGAAATGGCCTCAAGTTGTGCCAGGGGAGGTTTAGAAGGGTATTAAGAAAAATTTCTTCAAAGGCTGCCCAGAGAAGTGGCTGTCACCACCCCTGGAGGTGTTTAAAAGATGTGTAGATGTAGCATTTGGAAACGTGGTCTAGTGGTGGACTTGGCAGTGCTAGGTTTACAGTTGGACTCAATGATCAAAACCGTCTTTTCCAACCTAAATGATTCTATGAAATCCATCTTTTTAAGAGGAGCTATGCTCAGAAAGACCCCGGAACTAGTATTTTCTGCCTATAATAGTCATAGAAGAATCATGATGGATGAAGGGGGGAAAAACCCACTCAAAAGCTACTGGTTTGCTATAATTATTTAATATAATCCAGACTGAAATTATAATTTCTGTGAAATCTTTAATAGTGTATAATTTATTATTAATATTGTTCTTCAAGAAAAGATGCTATTGCTAACAAACAGGCTGTAATCCCAACTACCTTTACTAATTTCCAATATATACTTAATCTCTTAAGCACACATTGAATTTACTTACTGGACTAAAGTGCAAGTAGCAATAGATAAATATTCTGTGCCTTTAATTTTGAGGCTGAGAATAAAGTCAACTTCAGTAACAAAAGTAGGGCAGAAGTTCCATTCACTCTAGTCTTTTGGTAATTTTTTTTAAAAAAACTGAATGCTAAATACCACTTAATACTTAGCAGAATCTCTTTTTCTAGATACCTTCTATGGGAACATTCAAATTGATTTTATTTATTTACTAATATTGAGGTGACCACATAGGTTAAAGAGAAATACAAAGTGTCTCAGGTATGTGAAGTATTTTGTTTTCCGTCTTCATTTTTTACTTCACAGTTCAAGCATGTATGTGAGGATTTTTAACGCTGCTGTCCCTTCTGCAAAAATCTTTAAGGTCTCAGCTATCAATTTCATTATCAAACTACTCCCTACTGAGGAAATTATCAATATTTTCTAGAAATTAAAATATTTAGCTATTATAAGGAAACTAATTCTAAAAGTTGTTTTGAAAAAAAAAGTACTGGGTTTACGTGGGAAGGTTTTGGTAGTGAGAAGGCTGCTACCCCTGTGTGGTACGAGACATGAGGCTGCCTCCTGCTGGATGGAGTGAGTTCCAGCCGGCTCCAAAACAGATCTGCCACTGCCCAAAGTGGAGCCAGTCAGAACACTGGTGGCACCTCTGTGATAACATGTTTAAAAGAAAGAGTAAAAAAAAAACCTGTGCAACAGCTGGGAGATAGAGTGAGAAAAATGTGAGAGAAACAACCCTGCAGATACCAAGGTCAGAGAAGGAAGGGGAGGAGGAGGAGGTGGTCCAGGTGCCAGAGCAGAGATTGCCCTGGAGAAGATCATGGTGATGCAGGTTGTCCCCCCGCAACCCATGGAGCTCCACGGTGGAGCATAAATCCACACTGTAGCTCATGGGAAGGACGCATGCTGGCGTAGTTTGAGAAGGACTGTATCCCATAGGGACAATCCATGCTGGAGCAGGGGAACAGTGTGAGGAGGAAGGAGTGGCAGAGAAAGTGTTATGGACTGACCACAACCCCCATTCCCCATCCCCCTGAGCCACTCAGGGGGAGGAGGTAGAAGGGTTGGGAGTGAAGCTGAGCCCAGGAAGAAGGAATAAGGGCGCAGGGAAAATGTTTTTACTTTTGTTTTTTTTCCTTCCTATTCTATTTTCTTTTTAATTGGCAACAAATTAAATCAATCTTCTCTAAGTCAAGTCCGTTATGCCTGTGACGGTAATTGGTAAGCAATCTCCCTGTCCTTATCTTGACCCATGCGCTTTTTCATCTTACTTTCTTCCCTTATACTGCTGAGGAAGGGGAGTGAGAGCAGCTTAGCGAGTGTCTGGCAGCCAGCCAAGGTTAACCCACCACAGAAAAAACACCTAAATTAAGTGAGCTTTTCTTCATTACTGAGACTGTGCATTTTAAAAAACAGCTCATTTGAAATTAAGAAATTTAAGGTGAAAACATTGATTACCATAAATTTCTCACTGAAATTCAAACAAGTAAAACACGTAACATTCCTCTAATCTCTGGGCATTTAACTACAGTACTCTAAGTACAGAACCTCACTGAAAATATTCCACTTAGTCTGAAAGGCAAAAGACTTTTTGGTCAACTATAGTTACCATCACTCGTCGCGACTGACAGGTCTGATTTTTGTTTTGGTAGACTCATGCAGGTCTTGGGGTGTGTGCATTTGCAGTTGATGATAGAGTGTTATCTTCTTAACTAATGAGGGATGTCAAAGTTATTCATGTACAACAAAAGCGTTAGAATGCTCAGAAATTAATGATCAAGCTATCCCTAATGTTCCCTATCTGTCTGGGAGGGATGGGAGAGGGAACCACCACCACCACCAAAAATAAATCAAGCTGAATACACTACACTTACAAATTTGGCATAACGTGCATCCATTGGATCAGCATACTGGAGCAGAGCTTGGAACTGGTTATTCCTAGTGAAGATGATAATCTTCAAGACAGATCCAAATTTAGAGAAAATCTGAGAAGGAAAAACATTGACTTTCAGAAACAATAATTCATGCACACTAAACCAACCATTTAATACTTATGCATTTCTGAAAATTATTTCTTTTGTGGGAGCTGAACAGAAATTGAGGGAACTCAGAATTTTGTTTCAGGTTAAAAAAAAGAATTAAAAGAGAGGCTACAAAAGGTGGGGAAGAAGGATAAAATTTCCTTAAAGATTCAGCAATGACTGTTCAACTAAGTGCAGGGAAGGTCAGCCTAAACAGGCATTTGTGTCCAGTGCCTGCAGGGAAATTGCAGATAATCAAAGTGAGGTTTGAGAAACGGACTTCAGTTGAGATGGGAACTGCAAATTGTCTTTCAAGGTATCCACCTTTACATTCTGTACTTCAAACAAATTCTACAAATTTGGTGACCAAAAATACATCTTAAATAGTTGATGTGCATATAAATTCATTATGCAGACCCACTATCCAAACTAGAAGACAAAGAAGGAAAAGAATCAAGATAGAGACCTAGTTTGGCACCTAACACTAATTTACAATTGAATGGTATTTGATTTATTGGAAATGCAAGTATAGCAGAAAAAAATTAGAAGGTTGGAATTAAATATATATACACTCAAAATGAGACTGTGCACTACATGAAGTTGTCTATACAAAAGTAAAGCTACAAAGAATTAGGACAAAAGTATAGCTATGACATATCGTGCAAGTGCAGAAAAACTATGTCCAAATTAACAGTGGAAGAGGAAAGGTGATTTTGGGGAAGTACTAACAGTTTTAGGACAAACTGTTAGAATTGATGCAAAGTCAGGAAAGCAGAAGCCCTCCAACAAGTATTAAGCCTGGAACGGAAGGAAAGGACAGCGATAAGGACAAGCATCTTTGGAAAGACTATTAGGCCTAGAATCATGGATACAAGACACACTGACCTAACCTTTTGTGCCCAATTTTTCAATCTCTGAGAAACAACATTTTCATGCTGCAGTAATCGTTTTGTGGTAGAAGACAGAACAGAAACCTTTTTCACAGCAATTTAAAATTAGCTATTGAGTTCCTTTTCATAAAGGACTTCCCCTTAAGAAAGGCCTAAGTACAGCTTCTGAACATATGCTTTTCCATGTTTACCCACAAGACTAAATAGACCTTTTTAAGATAATGAAATTAAATGTGTTCCTGTTTGGTTTTAAACCTAAAACCCACTGTATATATCAATTTTGTTTCTGCCAAGACACCACTGAATATTCTGTCTCTTATAATAAGTATTTTAAGGTGAATTGTGCTAAAAAAAGTGTTAGTTTCTTGATAAGCAGTTATAACTTACAAAATGCAATTGAAGTTTTGGATGACAGCTTGCCTACTAGTGTTCCATATGATGCTGTACTTACCAGCGAAAATTCTCATTTCCATTAACCGTACCAGACTTACAAAGTAATGTTACACTGTAGCTACCAGGTACAAAGTGCTGCTTTAATTAGAGGAGATCGCCCCCTGTTAAGAACTCCAAATAAGATCCCTTTTCAAATATTGCTTAATTTTACAGACCTATTGCAAAAGTAGCTGAGTGAGGATCATTGGGCAATTCAAAGACTGAAAATATAGTTCTGTTGCACTGAAGCGTACATTAATCAAATTAACATGTATCCTGTTCCACTGCCTGCTTAGTGTAAAATAAAATATATATATATATATAAATAAATAAAAAACCCCAAAAAATCCACACAAGCTTAGATCCAGGAATTGCTGTTGTACTATTAAATTAGTACAGCTCCCATAACCACAGATGCTTGTTCTCAGGTTATTCTGAGTGCACTAATCCTAAACAGTTGACATAGTATTTGCACAAGCTCAATAACAAGTCAACAATGGTCAGACACTAACAAAAGTTTAGATCAGGCAAATTGCTACATCAAAGTGACAACTAGTATACTAATCAGTATCATGGTGGGGAGATACAGAGAAATAGGAAACATTAAAAGCTAAGAGGGGAAATAAAGTGTTGGTAACAATCAACTATTGTTTGAGATGCTAGTAGAGCAGCAAAAATCTTCTTCAAGGACTGCAGGTTCTTGTGAAAACATCCCAATTATTTTAAATCACACTAATTTAAGAAACTCATATGTGGAGCATGTCATTTACTGCACAAATTTACTAGTAATTACAAAAGCTTCAAGTATGAAACCCTTTGCAGTATCTGAAAAAAGTATCGACAAATCTTTCAGGGACAAAGAAATAGTCTTGTAAAGTTATTGGGTTTTAATTTATAATTCTCAGCAGCATAGCACAACTACCTAGCAGGATATATGGTAATGTCTTTCGTAGCAATAGCCTACCACTATTCCAGGCTTTCAGAGGTAGTTAAAGTAAATGGCATTCTAACAGTTGATGAACAATCAAAAACATTTGTCCAAGCAACTGTACTTGTATATTACATCACTTGCATCGAATCATAAAAGTGAATATAAACCCCTAAAATATAATGCAAACTACAAAAGTTACTCAGTACACAGAGTGGTAAAATATTGGTCCACAAGTTCATAACAATCAGTGTTTCATTAGTTCATCATGTGGACATAAATTACACCTCAAGTTTGTTGCTGCTTCCACAGAAACCAAGGAACTAAAAAAATATGAAAGACAACATGAAAAGTTGAGTACAGAAGTCCTGTTTACTTTTACTTTTTTTTGGGTAAAACTGGTTCAAGCCTAGATCCCTAAATTGCAACAAATCACTTTCAAGTGACAGTCCTTGTTCAAAATGATTAAGGATCCACAAGTACTTTAAAAAAAAAAAAAGATTAATGGATTTACAATGGCAACACTGGAACAGATTTCAACCATGGTTTTTTTGCAATCCTCATTACCTGATACAGCACTTCTAAAGTGACAGGGTAGAACAGATTTTCAACGATGATTCGAAGCACAGAACTTCGACCCAGAAGGAGTTGACCTCCAGGAGCAAGAACATTGTTTCCTGACTGCATAGTATTCACAGCTCGCAATGCAGCTCGGGTTCTCTGAAATCATGACACAGCAGAGACCACAATTAACTTGCATACAAACAAATTATTCATATCTAAACAAAGTTCTCTTACAAAAAGCGAGTTAAATGTATTTCAAATGTAACTTTTATAAAACATATTCCTTTTATCTGATTATCGATTGAAATCCCATGCTTATAGGTAAATCACAACCTCTTCCTTCCCTTCCCCCTCCCCTAAACAGTGAGATCATATTCTCACAGAATAACTTTCTTTTTTAGTTAAACTGTTACTACTTTTTAATGTCATATAGACAAAATTTTTCTTTGGTTCAGTAAGCTTTTGTCATTCTAGAGATTTCCTAGCAAATCAATATGATGACAATATTGTAATAAACTAACAACCATTGTACCAAAACCTATTTGCTCTGCTTTATTAGGATTTCATCCTCTTCAGGAACTCAGTTCTGCTAGAGATAAGCTTAAAGGTGCACACCCTGCTCTTTTTTCTGTGCCAAGCTATCTACCACAAAACACACCTTTAAATCTCACTCCTCAAACTGCTTCATGGGGACTCTGGAAGTAGCTATGCTTGTTTTTGACAGGCTTTCCTGAAAAAGATCTTCAGACTATCTCTGAGAGCACTATGGAGAGATGTTCCTTTCCAAATGTAGTGTTGTGACTTGAAGTCATGTCTCAGTAACACTATTTCCTTGGAAGACGGACTAAACATGGCACACAGTACAGATGCTACCTAGTTTTAGAAACACGTAACCCTGCAAAATAATCTGTACTTCATGCCTGAGCCTAGACACTAGATCAGTAACGTAGGGTTCAGCTGCTGTGATAGCATCTCTAAAGTTTAAATAAAACTCAAATGTAAGAATCATAAGTGCAAAAAAAAATTATTTAAAAGTAGACAATGTTGCTTTTATAGAAGGAGAAAGCAAGTGTCATGCACTGAGTTAAAAATACTCTGAGAAATGGATACAAGGAGTCTTATTTGCAAATACAAGTATAGTTTTCCTGAGGCTGTTATGTACACCACAACCTTAAAAAAACCCTTGTTATTTATTTGTTTTTCCAGATGGCAAACCAATCCAGCAATCTTGGATGAGGAAAGAGACAAATAATATTTATCAGATTGACAAACTTGCAAGATTTCAGTGACTTTTGTGTCAGCACAATTTAAAAATGAGCACTGATTTTTGCCCCAATCACTACTTGCAACATTCTCAGAGAAAACAAAATTGTGATACACACATCACAGTATATAATTTATGTATCCAAATGGAGGTCAATTGCAATTCATCCAGGAATCCAAAAATCCAAACGAATTTCAACTGCAATACGGTGGTTTGTATACTTTGATTTTGCTATGCAAAGAGTATTTCATTGTTTAGAGATTAGGATTTAAATCACTCATCTGCAACGTTCAAATCATATTCTTAAGAAGTTGACTTTTAGTACTTAAAAATACAAGGAAGAAATTAATTTTGTGTTTGGCATGAAGTTACACATAAAACTGATGTTTTATCAGTGAAAATATCCATTTTATTTGATCTAGGGTTCTTCTTAGAATAACCAGTCAACATTAAAAAAGATAACACCAGTAAGAATCAACTTGAACAACCTAAAGATGACAATTTGGTATGCCTGGGTTTAGCAAGGCCTTGGAACAGTGCCAACAATACAAACCTTACAAAAGCAGGTTACATGACCCCTCACAACAACATCCATATCTGATAAAGTATAAAAGCTTCGAAAGAGCTACTATTTGGGCAGAAAGTGGTTCATCATGTGTCAGCTGGGTTTGCTCTTCCATGTGTTCTTCAGATAGCATCTACAGACCTATGATTAGCAATTAACTTTAAAAAAACAGACATATAAAACCGAAGTGGTGTCTTTTTGTAGTATTCTTGCTACTATATTACGGACACAGTAACAGGGGGAAAAACATCAGGACTAATTATTCAGAGAAAAGATTTACTGGAGAAGACATGATATTTTCTTCATATTCTGAAGCTATTGAGAGCTGTTACCTAATGTTAAAACTTAGGAATAGCAAAAGTTCTTTCAAAACATATTGTAAACAAGTATGCAGTACTTCAGCCTTTTCCATGTCCTTTGTCACCAGGGCCCCTGCTCCATTCAGCAGAAGGCCCACACGTTCCCTAAATCTTCCTCCTGCTGCTGATAAACTTTGAGGAGTGATTCTTGTCGCTGTTCACATCTCTCGCCAGAGCCAACTCCATGCAGGCTTTGAATTTCTTAACATCCTTGCATGTTCAAGATAATGCTCTATATTCTTCCTGTTTGTGATTCTACCTTTTCTATGCCTCTTTTTTTTTTACATTTGAGTTCAGTCAGGTGCTCCTTGTTCATCCAAGCAGTCCTCCTGCCACCTTCACTTGATTTCCTGCTCATCAGAATGAGCCATTCTTAAGCTTGAGCTCCTCCACAATTATTTTACAGATACTAAGAAGTCCCTGTCTGAAAGAAGTTACTGCTTAGATAACAACTAACAGAAATAATATCTATCAGAATTTGACTATTGGTGTTGTGGAAAGTAGTCTGTTTATTTATCAGTGTTGTGGTTTAACCTTGGTAGGCAGCTAACACACCTGCTCTGTCACTTGCCCCCAGCAGGATGGGGGAGAGAATTGGAAGGGTAAAAGTGAGAAAACTCAGGGGGTGAGATACAGACAGTTTAATAGGTAAAGCAAAAGCTGCACCTGCAAGAAAGGCAAAATAAGGAATTCCTTTACTACTTGCCATTGGCAGGCAGATGTTTAGCTATTTCCAGGAAAGCAAGGGCTTTATCATGCACAGCAGTTACTTGGGAAGAAAAATGCCATAACTCCGAACATCCCACCTTCCTCCTCCTTCCCCCAGCTTTCATTGCTGAGCACAACATCATATGGTGGGGGATATCCCTTTGCTCAGTTGGGGTCAGCTGTCCCAGCTGTGCCCTCTCCCAACTTCTTGTGCACTCACACTGGCAGGACAGTGCGAGAAGCAGAAAAGCAGCACTATGTAAGTATCACAAGCTACTATGAAGAAAGTTAAATTTATCCTATCCAAAACTAGTACACAACTCATATGCAATTCCATCCTGTTAAATGGAAATATTATACTTACAGCCTGATTAGGTATATTGTCAGTCTTAAGTTCTCTGTGATTGGAATACTGAATACAAACAGGCTGACGGCGGAGGTAAGGTGTAATAGAACTGTAGTAGTTCATCATACTAACAGCAGCTTCTTCAGAAGCCATTTCCAAAAATGCCTGCAACCAATACAGAGCAGTTTTTAGTGTTGTTTTGTTTACAGGAGACAACAAAGCAAGAAAGCACCATTTATTCCCAATTCCACTTTCATTAGAAAAAGATCATGTGAAAGCACAGTAATGATTTGCTCAGCATTAAAATGCATTTGTGTGTGCCTGTTTATGGGGACATTTTATTTGATTTGTAGGTTTTCTTAAACGGTTTTACATTGTAAGTACAGTAAGTTATTAAACAAGAGGTGGAATAAGTACCACATATGGGAAGCAATGGTGCTAAAAACACCACACTGCTAACTAATTTATTAGATTCCTGAATCCAAGCACTACTACCTAGGTAGCAGATACACATACCGATTGAAAAAGTAGAAACAAGACACTAAACATCTATCAGTTTGTGCATTATATTAACCCAGCTCAGTGCTCTAGACAATTTTTGAATGAATGCCAATTATTTTTATGATTTCAGTGTTTATTTATGATGTGAACTACCCCATCACATCTAAAAGGATAAAAAAAAACACTTAGCATTTTATTTTACATTAAAAACTTAATCAGGCAGGTTATTTCAAGACATAAATCGACATCAGTGACGATGTAGTTCTTTATCATCTACATATTCTTACATAAGGTGGACATAATGTTTAGCAGTATTATTAACAAGTTAGTAGATCATTATTTAATCCAAAAGTATATTAAAAACTTCAAATAAATATCAAGACATCCTTTCACATTTGAAAATACTAAAATCTTGAGCCATCAATGAAATATTTAGACATTGTTGCAATCATTTCAGCCAAATGCAATACTAAAAGGGTCATAACATGAACCACATCGTGAGCCTTACTCTTATAATTGAAACATTGAAAATTACATACCTGCCTTTTTCCTTTTAGCATCAAGAAGTTGGTTACTTTGCCAAAAGGGAGGCCTAATGAAATGACTTCTGCTTCAGTAACGTCATTTGGAATACGACGAAGATGAAGGACACGTGAAGGGGAGATTGGCCATCTGCCTCCTTTCAAATTCTTCTTTTCATTCTCCTGATCTAAAATATTTTAAGGAGGGGGATGTACAAGCAAACAAGACAAACATTGCACAGTATAGATACCAAAGTCTAAAAGAGATAAATTGCTGACTCAGCACTGACATTGACTTATCTATAGCTCTTTGAATCCTAAGAAAGGACAGTTGATATATAACCAAAGGACAGTTTAAGACGGTCCCTTCAGCTGTTCCAATTCTTCACTGCAAGATGAGTGTGCAGTGTGTTTGCTTTGCTTTGGTTGGTGTTTATTTTCCTGCGTTTTGCCTTTTTTTTTTTGTCCTATACACAGAGAGGCCAATAACTTCTTCCCAAATGCTCATGTAACGTATTTACAAGATGTTAATTACACAGAAGAGGGGCAATTAGTAATTGGGAGGTAATATATTCTTTTTTTCATTACTAGCTTAACATCCTGCATGGTATGTTTCTTAATTAGATTAAGTTGCTACCTCATTTTTTTTTTTTTTAATTTAAGAAAGCCTGCTGTCCTACATGATTGTAAGTTTTAAAAAGTCCTTGAAAAGGACAGACAGCAGTGAGGCATGAAATCCGTACAGGTCCTGAAGTCTTCCACTTTGGCAAACCGCCTTTTTTTTCTTTCTTTTTTTTTTTTTAACATGCCTATTTGGATCCTGTAACAGGTAAGTGACCAGTCGTTACATTTCAAGGAGAAGACTCGGAGTCCGTGAGAGCACTTTCAAGCAGAACACATCTGGAACAGGCATATTGTTCCAGAAGCTATCACAATGGAGTAATAACTTAAAAGTAGCAAAACCGAAATTGATTAGCCAAACTACAGATGCCATTAAGAGATCCTCCTAAAGCAAGCTACAGAGGCTCATGAGACTTGAGGAAAAAAATATTCTAAACTGAGAGAAATGACTGCATATTTGATGGAAATTGTATTGAAGTCTAACTGCACACTATTTAAGGAAAAAAAGAATGCTGTTTTGTCCTTTAACTTATGTGCCACAAACAGCTTCACTTCAGCAAGTGAGATAGCATTAACACCTCATGTGTTGCATTTAGCCTTCCAAGAAAAATCACAAAAGATTAGTAAAAAAATATTTCTATGAGCTTAGCAAGTAATTTCAGATTTTGCTGTAGGTTTTGCGTACAGTCTAACACTGAGAAGCAGTTCACACAAGTCATCCTGTATAAGAATCTTCACAGAGGTGTTTTTTACTAGTGGAAGTATGTAAAACTCCAAGTTAGAAGATCTAAGCCCCAATCATGGCACACTCATAAGCCAAGTTAACTAGTTCCCTCACCTGCAAAACAAAAAAGTCTATTATGCATTGATTTTTCCATCAAGAAATTTTCAATGGCATCCTGTGCTCTGTGTGCATACTGAAAAATTTGAATATGCGTCACACTTGTTGGGGATGAGACTTTAAGACAAACGGAAACATTAAATGCACATCAGTACCAAGCCACAACAGGATATAGTACAACTAAAGCCTAACAACACATCCTATTTTGTTAAATATACTTTTCAGGTTCAAAACGGACAAGATGTCCTGACTTTAAGTCAAGGACTGCTTGACTAAAGAAAGCAAGAAATGAAACCTAAAAGGTTTTGCCTTTAGTTCAGGATGAGAATCTCTCACAGAAGCAATACGTTCTGGGTTCTGACTCATTATCAGAGGTGATGAGATGGAGCTAAGTGGCAAGCACAGTATTTTCTCTCTGCGTCTTCACTGAGTTTTACAGGAGTTTGCAGGTCATGCATTCAGCCAAAAAGGATGGTACTTACCAGAACAGTTTCAGCCTGTGCACATAGAGCGTGCATCCCCTATTTCCCTACCTACCCATTAGCATGCATATGTTAGCTTTAATTGATCAGACTTCTGAACAGTGACCAACACCTGACCTAAAAATATTATTAAAGTGCTTTTTTTTCCTGTCACAATTATATTAAGTTTTGTGGAACTTTAGCTAAGTCACTAAATCAGCAATAAAAGCTAGCACTCATTCCATCCCAAATATAAAGATCTCAGCATTTTTTAAATCCTGCTTCTTTCTCTCTACTGTTTGATATTAATTTTGATGCAGAGTGATAATCATGTGTTTTTTCTGGCAGTTAAATTTCAAAATTGATTTAACAATTCTTTAGCGCATGCCCAAGGCAACCACCTCTTCCAAATTTTACACTCAATTGTGTGAAAGCAAAAAATGCTTTCAGGCAGACAAACATAAGAGAAGTCTTATGAAAAAAGTGAAATTTGGGACCTGGTGGTACAAAATAAATTTCATTACAATCATGATTCATGACTGGTACAAATATATTTTTCAAGTGAGTAGCCTCAGATGAAGAAACCCAAAATGTGTTTTAGATATGTGACCCACCAGATGAAAAAACTGCTGCAGGTGAAGCAGTTGTATTAGGTAAAGAGCTGCATCTCAATAGAGATTGTATAAACCCAAAATGAAGCACAGAGTCATCCATGAGAATTAGGGGTTTTTTTTGATTTATTAGGAGACAAACACATCTAACTTAAAGTTTAATATCATTTAGACAACCTGGACATCACTATGAAGGACCAGCTATTGCACTGGTAATTAATAAAAGCCATTTAAACTCAATACAAATTTAGATTCCTTCCCAGATGGTTTCTTTTCACAAAAGTACCATCTACACAGGCCTGAAATATATTTCAGCTATTAAATTACTGAGTTACAAGCTAATGCTGTTTCAAGCCAAGCAGAAGCCTCTGGATGTCACCCTGAATCGATTAGCAGATGTATGAACAATTTGACATGTGCAAGTCAAAGAAACCAAAGAGAAAAATCTTCAAGTTAGCTCCTCAGACTCTTCCTTCCCCTTATTCCCTATCGGAAACATAGCAAGTAAGTCTTAGATGTTTATCAAGAGCTCATCTGCTCTGTCCCTTGCCCCATTACAAAATCAACTGTTTGGAAACAACTGCTGACAGGCAACTGTCTATGTAATGAGTTACTTAACTTATGCAGCCATGGTCCATTAATACTTCAAGCCCACCTAAGCTGAAAGTACCCCTAAAGGAAGCCTTCCCAGCTTTCTCTCACTTTCAACTTTTTGTCTGATCCAAAACTACAGGTAACCAAACACACTTACTGCATCTTTCTCAACACATGGAGTAGGGCAGAGCATAAGTTTCTTTGGATGGTAGTACTAGTTTAACATCTTAGAAGAAAGACGTGGCTGTGGCTTCACACTGAGCCATCACATTGCTTAAGCAGACCCAGTTTCCTTACCCTGCATCTATCTATCCAATTTCCCACCATCTCCCAAAAAATCCACTCTGCTGAAGAACAATCTGTGCAGATATGTAGTGAACCAGATCAAGAAAACATCTGACCAAGAAAAAAAACAGTATCATTATTCTTACTGCTTCCCTTGCAAAAGCACTACCATTCCTCTCAACCCACGGAGAGGCGGTTTGGGGACAAGAACAAGCAGGAAAACATCTGAAAACAAATCACAGGACTGTCTGTGCTGCTGCTCAAGAAGTTCTGGAAGTAGGGTAGAAAGCAGGAATAAGAACACCCAAGGGAATTAGCTTAACTCTTTATCATGATTCTGCATAATGTGCCCTATGTTCCACAAAACTGAGATTGATATAGGATATTCATCTTCTGTCTGTGTAATCCTGAAAGCCTTGAAATACCTCAAAACAAATTCCTTTCAAATGCACAACTACAGGAAAATTGAGTAGGCACTTGAGATTCTGTACAGAAGGCTACTTGCTTGGTCATGATTATAGAAAATAGATATTTTTTGCCCAGTTCAACTACTCAGTTTTGGAGCTCCTCAATACTGTCATTGAATTGGGTAGACTCCAGTGGCTCTACTTTTTGAGTCAGATTACAGTTCAGGCTTGGTTAGACTGCTAATGGTGACAATAAAGAATAATAATAGAAAATACATTTAAAGAGAAAAGACACACTGTTGAAGAAGAACTGTGCTAAAAATCTTTTTTTTTTTATGTATACCTGTAGCTGGAGTAGAGCTGTCCATGGTAAAAGGCCTTTTACTGACACCAGACAAAAGAAGCTCGTCAGGTCCACACTACAAAATAAAAGACAAGATTACTAGTAAAAGCTGTTACAGAGAAAAAGCTTGATATAAAAGCACAAGAGCTCCTGTTATTCTTCCCAATAACCCCTCCTTTCTATACACAGTATCCACTACTGATGTGAGCTTATTTTTCAGGAGAAAAAAAATGCCAACCACACAACTTTTCATTCTGTTGCAAGATGTAAGCTGGTCCAGCTGTGTTATACTTCTTATTCCTTTTATTATTTATCCTACTACACTTTGTTTTAAAATATCAAGAATAACAAATGTTTATGGAAAGAAATGAGCTGGTTGCAGGCTCTGGGTCTGCAATACAACATTGTTTCCAGATATGAGTAAGCACACAGGTAAGATCAGCATTTGTGACTGGGCACAGCGGACCTTGAGCAAAACTAACTCATGGCATATTTAAATATACTTATGGCACCTTTTTTTAAGCCTAATTCTTGTCCTAAGAATTTGACAGCAGATCATGTGTATTTAGAAAAAATACTGAAAATCAAAGCGTTGCTTTAAGAATACTGACAATTTGAGGCTCTAATTACTAACAGAGAAGAGTTTGAGCACAACAGGTTTTTTAAAAAAAAAAAAAAAAATCAGTCCCTAGCTGCCAGTTAAGTCTGTTTACTCTTTGAGATTGCTCCAGTATGCCAGCCAAGCATCAGCTTCAAAAAGCCAACAAGAAACAAGGCACCACAATGCCTCCGCAGTTAAGGTTCCTGAAACTTGCACCCCACTGTTCCATAACAGTCTCAACTTTTTCATGAAAATGCAAAGGGAGTGGTTCTGCAAGATGGAATAAGCTGATCCAAACGGCTCCTCACCACTTTCATTGCCCTTGCCCCAGTATTCCCACATGCTCATGGTCATCAGCTGTTCATCTTTCAGCAGCTCTGGTGCCCAAGAGATTTTTCATGAGATGACTCAATACCCCAACCTGCCAGCGCTCCATGCTGAGTTAGGTTAGTTAATCAGCTGAAAGAGGGGCTGAAGAGTGCCAGGATCCAGTGCAAAGAAAGGGGTAGGAATACTCGAAAAGGAGATGGGACTAAGCAAGAATCCTCTTGGCAGCAGCACGCCATCATGTTGGCTTATACTGGCTGCGGAAGTACTGCTCATGAAGGACTGGTTTATAAGCTGTCTGTGTTTAAAGGAGTGGTTTGGTTCTTTTCATCCTTGCAATTAACCATGGGTTCCTGCTGCTTCCCTAGCGTTGGGACAGTCCTTCACAACAGAAGGCTTTGACTAGGTTAGGATGCTGAAAAACCTTTTCAGCAAAATTTAGCTGCTTGTGAAACAGCACACGTGTTAGTGTGGGATGGAGGATGATTGTGTTCATTCCTCTCTGGCAGTAGTACAGACTTACCGTTAACCATGAAACTGCATCTTAACAGCATATTTAAATGCAACATCTAATTGTGGCAAACACTCTGAGAAATCATTTTTACATTAAAAGAAGTAAAAACCATAGACAACAGATTTTAAAGAAATTCCAATTACAATTGTTTTCAGTTGCCACCAATTAAATCCATTTGCAATAAAAATATAGGCTAATGTAAAAAGCAGCCTATTAAGCTGAGCAACAGGGTACACCATACATCATACAGCCCAAGTTATGCTTCTTTGGATGGTCACATTTTAAACTAATCTCATTACAGTTTGTCAACGAAATGGTCAGTAGATGTCTGAAACATATCACAATCTATTTGTATGGCTACTGCAATGTAATTAACTTCCAAAACCAGTATTAATTTTTAGTTATTAGAAGCACCTTGAGTATGCCAGCATCCAGGTATCAAACATCTAAAGTGCGTATTTTGATTGTAAAATGTATATCTTGCTAATTGAAAAAAAGCAGCAATATGTGCAGCTAGTAACTGGTAGTAAGTATAAAGGATGGTCTTTTATTAAGCCAACCCTTCCTTTTATTTACAGGAGGGCAGAAAAAAAACCCCACTACTGCTGTAACTCCCAGTTGTGGGGGCTTTTAGCTTGTTTTTAACTTAGCATTTATTCAACAGAAGAAATCTGCATTTTTCAAGAAGGCTGTAAAAAAAACCTTGTGTTTTAGCACATCAGACTCTGGCAGCAGGTGCATTTTTTGAGAAAGTTGTAGCTATTTTGTGGTTTTATTATAAAATAAATATATTTTATATATAATATAAAATTATTTGGCCCCAAATACATCTGTTATTATTTTGACATATAAGTTAATTTCAAGGACTTAACATGTATTCTCACATTTTCATATTTAATTTTCTATGCACCAATATAAAAAAAACCACAACAGACTTTTTCAGAAAAAAATAATTCTTTGTCCTCTTCCATCTTTAAAAGTTGTCTTAGTTGATTCAACTCAGGATTCAAATAAGCATCTTAGTGCAGAAACTAATCTACTATTTTGACAAGCACAGTTTATGCAGAAGTTAGGAAAATGTGTAATGGCAAGATTTTTACAAATTAGTATAAGCTGTCTAGGTATTAGTCTAAAAATGAGAAAAATCTGTAAACTATGCACTATTAAACATAAATATTACATGGAATTTATATTTTACAACAAAAATGATTTGTTTTCAACTTAAATTTTACTGCCTGCATCAATAACTTACAGCTTTAGATAGCTTGTATGTTTGGCACATGAAAATGCAACTGATAAATTTGATACTGATTTCTGGGCAAAGTTCTTAGAGGATACCACAGAAAATACTAAGTGTGAGGATTTACAACAGAACATCATGATTAGCAGATAGATCTTAAAAACAAATTGCAAAGATCAGAACCTAGTATCACAGATAATACAGAAAGTCTATAAATCAACCATAACCTGAAAGGCCATCTTTCTCAGAACAAATTCTAGCATATTCCAAAAGAAAATGTATGTAACCTTCTCAAGAAGTATTCATCCTTCCTAACCCACCCCATCACTACAGTTTCATCCAGTAATAATATTGCTTGTGGGATTGTGCCGTAAACCAATGAAGCAATTCCACCTTAAAAGACACTAGCACACACAGAGAAACGCAATTCAGATGACTGCAATGATCTGTATTACAACTCTTTATAGAATTGCCCTGCATCCATACAACTGAAGCTGTAGCTCACTGCAGCACAAAATTATCTGCACCGGGATGGGGGACTAAACCCGCTTCAACAGGGGAAAAAATGATACCCCAAAATTACAACCAAATTACAATTCAGTCATGACACGTGCTTGTACCTACACTGACATATCATTCAACCACCATTGCCTAGGACAGCTCCCTAGATTTTGCCTTTCTGCTGACAACCATTAACCTGGTAATACGGCATCCAAAACACAATGAAAGCTTTTTTAAACCCCAACCTCTTCACCCAGTCAACTGTTTTACTTGGTCTAAGAAAAGACTAGCAAGGCTTTGAGCCTCATACAACACAGGGAACCATCATCATTACAAACATATAACTGTCTTCATATCTTTAATTTGATACAAGAAGGATTTTTAAATGAACATACTTTTAACTGTGTTCATGTTGAAAAAACAAACAATAAAAACATTACATCGAGACATCATAGAATAATTGGCCTGCCATAGCCATGCTAAGTCTAGAGCTGTTACTACAAAACTTAGTTTCTTACAACCACAAGATTTTGATTACACTTTTGTTATTATTTGAATGCTCCATGGAAATGTTATTCCAATTTATAACTTTTGATACCAATACTAAGTAACATACCGACTCATACAATTACAGCATATTTTTTTATAGTAACATGCACCCCTGGAAGGATGTGGCATAAGAGAACTGCTAGGAAATCCACTGTTTTCGCAGGGGGACAACTAAGCTATTTCTGAAGTACAAGAACAATAAAAAGATGCTTTTCAACATCTTATAATTTATCCAGCAGTAAAAATGAAAAGCCTTCTCTGTCATTGATTGAAAGCAAAAACGTCCTAGGAGAACGTCATTTTTTGTCTACGTCATCAATGACCTGGATGAAGGGATAGAGTGTACCGTCAGCAAGTTTGCTGATGATACAAAACTGGGAGGGGTGGCTGACACGCTGGAAGGCTGTGCTGCCATACAGCGTGACCTGGACAGGCTGGAGAGTTGGGCAGAGAAAAACCTGATGAAATTCAACAAGGGCAAGTGTAGGGTACTGCATCTGGGGAGGAATAACCCCATGCATCAGTACAGGTTGGGGGCTGACCTCCTGGAGAGCAGCTCTGTGGAAAGGGACCTGGGAGTCCTGGTGGACAACAGGATGACCATGAGCCAGCAATGTGCCCTGGTGGCCAAGAAGGCCAATGGCATCCCGGGGTGCATCAAGAAGAGTGTGGCCAGGAGGTCGAGGGAGGTCATCCTCCCCCTCTACTCTGCCCTGGGGAGGCCGCATCTGGAGCACTGTGTCCAGTTCTGGGCTCCCCGGGTCAAGAAGGACAGGGAACTGCTGGAGAGGGCCCAGCAAAGGGCTACAAAGAAGATGAGGGGATTGGAGCATCTTTCTTATGAGGAAAGGCTCAGGGACTTGGGGCTTTTTAGTCTGGAGAAAAGAAGACTCAGGGGGGATCTTATCAATACTAATAAATACTTAAGGGGAAGGTGCCAGGTAGATGAGAAGAGTCTTTTTTCAGTGGTGCCCAGTGATAGGACAAGAGGTCACGGGCACAAACTGGAGCACAGGAAGTTCCATCTTAACATGAGGAGGAACTTCTTTACTCTGAGGGTGGCAGAGCACTGGCACAGGCTGCCCAGAGAGGCTGTGGAGTCTCCCACACTGGAGACATTCAAAACCCACCTGGACGCCGTCCTGTGCAACTGCTGTAGGTGTCCCTGCTGTGGCAGGGGGGTTGGACTTAGATGATCTCCAGAGGTCCCTTCCAACCCTGACAATTCTGTGATTCTGTGAATGCAAAGATAAATTGACATTATCACAGTTCTCCTGCAAGTTGAAGTACAATGTGCATATGTTGGGGATATTCTGGACTAGCAAAGGAGATGACATTTACTTCATCAGCATCCTCCCACCCCTATTCATACAGCATCCACAAAGAAATGACAGAAGTTGAGTTCATGAAGCCCATTTGTTTAATGGTCTTCTTTCCCAGGTAGAGCCGAAAGAGATATTTTTGAAATACTTTTGTAACATGAAGCATTTAATGTGGTGACAAAGATCTACTACAGATTGCTCTGGAAAAGGTGTTGGCAAGGCCTTGAGTGCTGAAAAAGCCTATACAACAACTTAGTGTGGCCTAGGTAGTGTGTTACAAAATTCTTACTGAATCTTTCTACAGAGGCTAGAGAGTCCTACCATACCCCTAGTTTCTCTCTGTATACAAGTTTTTGGTTGGCTACTTCTGGGTTATTCACTGTTTAAGTCCAGCTCAGAAACACTCAGAGCAGCCAAATCCTGCCTACAAAGCCACCTTGGCATCCTTCCTCACCTACAGTTTATAGACACTTGACAAGCACTTCTTTCAGCAGGGATGCCAGCTTACACTGCCCTTACACCATCACTACTGCTTCAGTTTTCACAGCACAACTGTCCGAGATGAGGCAGTTACTAAACCCAAGTGAGCTGCCTGCGCCCGTTCTCGGGGAGACCTCACCGGCAAAGGTGAAGAGGCAGGCAGGACCAGTAAGCACGGCTGCCTAACCTGTCACTGATAAGCACAAAGCTACACGCACAGAAAGCAGCACCATAGTCCTGTTTGAGTGTCAGAAGGACTGTACCAATTACACAGTGAATATTCCTTCTTTCAGACCTGTGGGAAATGTAGGTAAGTTCAACACAAGGAGGTCCTCCATGGTCAGGCCTCCCTAAACACACCTGTTTACGCTTGAATGAGGATATGGTATAGAACTGCATTACAATCTACTGTATCACAGGAGTTCACAGTGAAAGTTGGCATGAGCCAAATGCAGGTATCTGTCTAACTGTTTGCTTTTCACTTAAACTGAAAAATAATGGGACACTTCACAGACTTTTATGACTACATTTCTTTTATTATTAAGGATAAAAAATTTTCAGTAATACTAAGTCTACATCCAGATGTATAGACATGTTTATACTTCCAGCTGTCACACTAAGACTGACTACTTCAGTATTTAAAATAAGGTACACCATTACCCAATGTATCAAATCTGCAGTTTGATGCAGAAAGTCCAAAACAGACATCATGACCAGAACTCCACATATCAGAACCCTGTAACGTTATATACTTTGCATTTATGATAGATACAGGGCAACAACCTAAAGTAACAACATTTCCTCTTGAAATTATGTGTGTCCTATCAATATGCAATTTGAAGATGCCAGGAAGTAAAATAATTAGCTTATGAAAGAAATTACAGACTTCTATCAATCATGCCTTCCTAAAGATTCACTATCACAGAGGCTTTCTCTTCTAGATTCTTCCCTCTAATATATGATTTCAGGACTACTCAACTAAATTGGGTCACTGGGACAGGCTGCAGTGGAGCAAGGACAGCAAAGTAGTAAAATAAACTACCATCAACAAAAGCAACCTTGAGCATGTGATTATCAAGACCCGTAAAATTAGTGTGACAAGTTCTGTTTTTAAATGAACATAAAATATGCATTTTTGTTCTTGAAGTATGAAATACCTCTACTTAGTATGAAGGCTTTAAACCCATACTAAAGGACAAGAATGCATATACAACTTTGAATGCTCCAGAGACCAAGCAGGCGTCATGACACAGAAGCAGAGCTTCCTTTGCGCGTCAAAAAGACGGCAGCTTTTCTTTGTAGCATCATCACCAATTGAAGATTTTCCAATAATGTCATTTTCTGATAGTTTAAATACAAACTTTAATAGCAATAAAGATTAATGTCCATGCTTCCTAGTTATTTTAACCCCTAAATACATGAAGATCAAAATGTAAGTTTTCCTCATGAGTTAAAAGTTTTTTGTTTCAAGAGAAAGTTACTTCAATATATTCCTTTCAAATACATTCCTTTTTCAAACAATCAATAGGACACTCAACACAATCCTTACTAAAAAAAAAATCTTCATCCCAATTCTTAATAAGCAATTGAATGCATGCGCATGTCTGTAAGTAAACACTATACAGAATGAAGTCCTGTAAGTGAGAAGATACTTTGTCTTAAACTTCAGTTTTTTTGCTTGAAGTCACAGATGTATCTGTACAATGTCATACTGTGGATAGTTTTGTGACATTTTATGCTTTACTATGCACAAATCAGGAGATGTTTACATGATGTAAACATCCAGTACACTAATTAAACCACCAGTAAGCTGTCTCTTTTGAATTTGGTCAGAAAATTTACATAGCCTTATAAAGTATAAGAGTGCCATAACTGGACAATCTGGCTTATAATTTGTAATTATTAAAGGTTAAAATTGAGAAAGAAATACAGCTGAGAGAAACAGAACAAAAACCATAAAGCTTATGACTTGGTATCAACAAAAGACAGGAAGGGTTATAATAAAGACATAACAAGTGTATGTGAATGGCTATAAAGAGATTCCTACCTTTAAATCAATTGCTAAGAGACCTGTAACAACACTGTATGAAAAAACTAAGAGAGAAAATGGAAGATGTTAGCAAATTATTGCAAAGGTAATGGTAAATAGGTTAAAGGAAGAAAGAAGAACATTGTTATAAAAGTAAAAATGTGATAACAGTGGATTTTTTTTCTCTTGCAAAGAAAATAGTTTAACAATCCACAGCATAGAGAAAAAAAATGACCGGCAGGATCACAATAGCAATCAACAAGTTTTCTGCAAAATTTTTTTATGAAACGCACCCCTTTTACCATTCATTTTTAACCCTAATTCCTTCTGAAAATAGCAAAATGCATAAACAGGATTCCAGGATACAGTGTTTATCAGCATCTTGACTTTGTAGCATGAGAGACATCTACTTTTGTTACTTTGATTTCTGTTGTTTTGCAGAACTAAATATACATAACTTAGTTTAAGAAAATAGTATTTGGGGAAACAAAAAATCTTGCTTGCCACGCATCCAAAAACCACCATGGATTCATAGGAAGCTACCAAAAAGATTTGAGACTCGACTAATCAATCAATTTAAAAGCATGAAACTACTTTTTATAACTTACAAATTTTCAGAGCCTTACAAATTGTTAAAAAAAAAAAAAACACTCTCAACCATGACACTCTAAAGAGACCTGTTTTGATTGTTTGCCTTTTGAGTATCCAATTTTCAGCTTCACATTTAAAGCTTTTCTCCACAGAAATTTTTTATTTCTTAAAAGGGAGACTCATGTTCTCAAACAACAACATAACTCTAGGACTAAAGGCTCTAAGAATTGCATACTTGAAGTCAAGTGGTTGGAAAGTAATAAAAGTCTGCATGATGCGCATCAGATAAATTAAGTATTACTTGAATAAGCTCTTGTCCTAATAGATGAAAGATTTGCATCAAGATCAACATTCTGTTGACAAGCTGAATTTTCAATTACTACTTAGTATTTTCTAGGAGAGTCATGTTGTGTGCAAGAAAAACATGGTCACACCTAACCTATAATACCCACGGTTCTTGTCCTTTTTGTCTCATCTGTGTTTTGTTTCCTCCCCACTTCCTTAGCGATGTTTCTTATCAGTTTCTCACTGCATGACACTTTCTCATGCAACGGTCTCTGTTCCTCAGCCCAGCTCTGCTTCATCTGTTGGAACAATCAGTAATAAACTAGCCACTGTAAAAATCATCCTCTAGATTAAAGCTTCAGTATTAATACACTGATTATATAAATGAGGGCAAAGTCATAATCTCAGACTGTCTGGAGACTCAGGAGACAGCACAGCATTAATATACCCCTATTCTTGTTTATATTCTACCCTGTATCCAGAAAGCCTACATCTTTTGTTTAAATGAATGCTCCATATTTTCAGTATATACGGACAAACTCTTCTCTCTTATTCCCTCTTCTAATACCACCAGTCACATAAAATGACTTTTTCCCTTCAGTTTTACTTCACAATATGTCCTCTAACAGTCTTCATTTCTTCCAACTTGCAACAGAGCGCACAAGTTAGTTGGTGAAATAATCATTTACCCTGATCAAATTATACTGTGAAGTGATTTAACAGTAACACTAAAATCATTTTACTGTTAAGCATGACTTCTTTAGTTTTAATCCTACCCTTTTTCTTACAAACATACAACCAACTATGGGAGAAACAGGATTCTGAGAAGAAAATCTATGAAGCAAAGACAACTGCCGAATTTTATTGAGTTTTAAATCCATGCATCCTGTTAATACTGTCTGTGTTTTATAAAACTAAATGACTTACCACCTTTGGGCAGTCTACAGTTTTAAATTAGACTGCTTTGTGTAAACATCAAGCAGTTAACACTCGTTAGACTAAAACACAGTTTTAATCTAGCCTTAGGATTACATGTTTTGAGAACTCCGGATCCTGTTGAGACCTGGCATTTTTCTTGCGGTGTGTTATGAGTCCTTGTCCCTATCTTTTAAGATAGACACCGAAACAGCAACTAGTACCATGATAAAGAGCTCATCCAAGAGAACATTTCCCACAACACACAAGGCTACGCTTAGTCACAAGCATGCACTAAAAATGTTGATTTTGTACAAAAAAAAGAGTTGAACCCTATAGCTCAAAAATAAAATTCACAAAAATAAAGTTTCCAATTAATCATAATCTTGTTCCTTGATGATTCTACATCAAGGACAGTATGTATGTTATTAATGTCCAGTCCTCAGCCCTACAGAGGGCAACCACTACACTGCAAAGACAAGCAACAAAGAGCAGAGGCAATAGGGGAATGCAGCATAGGCTGAATGATCTTAGCATTTACATATTAGTCCCATTAGTGTATATTCACATAAATATGCACAGATACACTTGAGACTTCTTTCACGTGACGGTAAGACCAAAATTGCCATTAGCAAACCTACAGGAAATATGGTATGGGATCCTGCAGACAAAAATAACTCTTCATTGTTAAGCCTTAAGTTACTTTTACATTTTTAAATCACTTAATTTTACTTCCATACTTTTTTTTTATTTCAGAAAACAAAGCTGTTGTACATACACAAGCTCTGTTTCAATAAATTGAAAATTTTGTATCAGTGGTTGTACAGAATAAAAGGAAATTATATATAAACAGTCTTCTTCAGTGACAGACTTCCGTAATGCTTCCAAACTCATGACAATTAGACAACTCAATTTCTGACTCAATAGATTTTTTTTTCCCCAGATTAAAAGCAGCTATCTAAAACTGCATAGAATTATAGACACTAATTGATTTTATTTATCGGGAAGTGATGCCTATGCTCATTGACCTTTCCTTTAAACACTACTTTAGCTCATGCACTATGTTCACCTGTAAGACTGGACAATATATGTAGTTTTGCCTTCACTCACACTTTTGTACACCATCCCTATAAATACTTGGTTGTCTGGAGGAGAAAGACCAAGGGAAAAAAGAAAAAAAATATTTCTAAATTAAAAAAAAACCAAACAGCTCACATGGATGTCTGCAGTTTGTACTCATCTTCTGAAACTGACAAGTTTTATATGGAGAGCAAGCTTTTCTATACCTCTACCAAGTTTTATTACACAGAAACAAGTTTGCTAGCACTGACAGAAACCAAATGAAAAATGAACAGAACACCTACTTTTGAGTTCAAGAAGTTTCCTCCACAGAAACTAAGTTTTGCACTACAGCTTCCACCACATCCAAGGACTTATACTGTGCACTGAATAACTTTACAAAAAATCATTACAGATTTCAAACTGACTGTGTTTTAGGAAAGGACAGGTAGCCAAAACAGAGGGGAAGGAACAGAGGTGAAGCTAGAGTAATTTTCCTGGTAACACAAGATCACAGCAAGTAGCTTGTCTGCATACACAGAGCAAGAAAGATAAATTAGAGACTAGAAAATAGAAACAGATGAACTAACAAAGAAAAAAAAGAGTAAGAAAATGAATGCACTATATAGTCAGTAGTACAATGAGAAAATGAACAACCAAAAAACCCACAGAAACTGAACAGAAAAGCAAATCCTAATCACACTGAGCAAAGCTAGGCAGGAAAAGAAGACCTAACAAAACCAAGAGGGATTACATGTAATTTACGAATTAGACTAAGTCACCTGGCAATATTACAAGTTAGTAAAATACTCAGATGCTATATTCATTTAATTTGCAGTGGTCTTTGGGGTCACTGTGGCAACATGCACTTCATGCTGACTGCCAAACAGTACTGCAAGTGTGTCTAGCCTAGAAAATGCTACTGTTAAAAGGCTAGAGGCATATAGAATCATAGAATCATTTAGGTTGGAAAAGAACCTCAAGATCTGGGAGTCTGTATCTCATGAAGGGTTGAAGCACAGTTTTTACGCTCAAACGCAGCCCTTGAAGTACATTTTCACTCTAGAAAAGTGCAAAAATGTGATTTGAATCCTCCCTCTAAAAACGCCTGTGGCCTTTTCCAAAGTATTGCAGTCTAGGAATTATCTAGTAAGCAAGAATCAAAGTTGGAGCGACACTCTTAAACAAATCACTGCAAGGTGTAGCAGAACAGCTGTGCAGTGGCCTGCTCTTCATTACAAATGGAAGTTATTTCACATCCTTCTCATATGCCACTGCACATGTAGCTACCATGCCACCTAAAGACAAGAAAAAGGGCTACCAGTCCCTGATTTCTCCACAAAGTCTGATCCCAAGCCAGAAAACACAGTAAGATTTGATTTCTGTCTATACCCAAACAGTTTTTGGACCATCCTTACTCCCACAATTAATGCAAACCACCTCCCAAGAGAGAGTAATGTTTTGTTTAAATGGTAATATCCTACTAGGGAGCACTGACCCCACTATACACTTGTGTGAAGTATGCACATTGCACAATGTAAGTATGCAAACATTACTTTGATTCCTTTGCTTCTGGTACTCACTATTGAGAAAGAATGATTTGTCTGCTGCTTGACTTTAAATGCCACTGTAAGACACCATGTCTTTTAACAAATAAGAACGGCAGCAAATTACTTGTAGTACAGTTTGATTAAGAAAGTTAATTGCAAAGATAATGGTTAGATTATTGAATCATATAAGCATTAATCCCATCGGCTTTCACAGGAAATTTAGGGTGCTGTTTCCTGGTCAGTTTAACTGATCCAAGGCTGCAGTGAGCAGAGGGTGTCACTCCCCACCCTTTTGTTTTCACCGCTCCCCTGCGGTGACTAACAACTGCAAGACAGCACGGTACCAGAATAATTTACTACGCAGTTCACACACGGCAATTGCTATGCCACGAGGGAGGTGCAGAAATGTGCTGCCGAGGATCACGCTGCACTTACGGCAACAGTCGTGAGTTTGGACAACTTCAGCTAACAGGGAAACAGCAACAGCAGGGAAGAGTGGTATCAACATGAACAGTCAAAATACTTTTTCCTTTTCACTTACCCAGTCTGCAACACAGTGTCAAAAATGCGTCCTCTTACTCCAGTGCAAAAGTCACGTCCACAGACCTGAAAAGATAGGCTCTATTATCACATGCTGAAATGAGACAAAAAAAAGTGTCTCAAATGTAGTCTACCATAAATGTTATGCAGCACAAAATGAAATTAAAAGTACAAACGATATACAATGGTCAACAGAAGAAAAACTGAAAGCAAGAGTGCAATTCTGTGCAACAGTTAATAAGTGCAGAAGAAAGAATTAAGAACTGTACCTTGAAACAGCAGCTGTAGCCATACTTTTATTACATAACTAACTCTCATCCTTACGCTTTGACACAATATTATGTTTAATCGGAATATCCTTTAAAATAAAATTGACCTAAACACACTTGTGCTATCACTTAATACCTCCAGAGGTGCTTCAGCTAGCTCAAGATGAGTTCAGCAGAAAACTTGATAAATACTACCTGGTAGGACCCAGCATACTTAAACGCTTATCTCCCCCTACAGGGTACCTAAGCAGATTAATTTTGTTGACTATAGACTAAATCAAATAAATAGTAATTTGACAACTGCTAAGGAAACTGAGAGATTGATTTCTATTTTGCTATTTTCATGTTTCTGATTGTGATGGATGATTCCCATTTCTGATTATATCAGATATTAAGAGTGAATAAGTTTGTTCAGTGAACAGCAAGCTCATAAGGAGGGATAACTTCATTCATAGTAGGCCCACATTAGATATTTTTCACAAGTACATAATTTAAAGTGGGTTAGAAACAGGTATTGATGAAGGAACTACAGGAAAAAGTAAGCTATGTAATGCTAATCTATGTAGAATATAAATCCAAAACCGGCTTGTGAGCCAGAAACCTAAGGATAATAATGTGCAAGCGGTCAGTGTCTCTTTAAGAGCTTGAACATCATCTTCCAGAATTCAGAAGCCTTGTTAAACCTGAAGACTTAATCTGGTACTGGAGTAGCTGAATTTAACTTGCAAATACAAATTCAGCTGCTGTGTTTACTGTTGTTTCTGATTTTTTCCTCTCACTAACCCACAAGGAAGCCACTAAACTCAGTTAAAGAAAAATATACAACTATATACATACCTGGGCTGCTTTTGATGGTCAACAAAAAAAATATAGTTGATACCATTACTAATTTATTTGAATTTAATCAGTTTAATTTGAATCACATTTTCTGCCAAATGCAAAAATCTTAAGCAGAGCGCCAATTTCTTTGCTACAAAACAGTGAACTTTTTACAGCTTTCTTGAGAATCTTCCTGCTCTAAATACTTACCCTCATTAAATATAAGTTTTGGATCTAAATTAGCCTCGGTATTCCATAGAAATAAATTAATCCCTGTATTTAATTTCCATTTTAGTCCCAATGAAGTGTAGTTTTACTTCTTTTCCTCTTCCTATTTTGAAGAGCATTTAACAAAACCAAAAAAAAGTTACAAGCCAGTTTATGAAAAGTTTTAACTTATTTTACTTTAAATTCTTCATGCTAGGGCAGTTTAAACCAATCACAGTCTTAACATCTCGCATTTTCAACTAACAGTCTGGAGATCCGCCAATCAAGTCCAGTTCTCAGAAAGTACTTAGCATCTTCTAACAAAAAAAGAACACCCCCAAAACACCCCAAAACCCCAGGCCTTCCTGAAGAGTCACAGGCAGCATCAAATGACTCAGAGCATACTCAAACTTGCCATTATTATCAACCACCTGTATCATTACTGAAACACCTAAAAAGCTCTACTTAAGAAAGCTTATTTAAAAACTTTATTTAAAAATTTATTCACCTTTAACGTGCCCTTAGTCTTTGCCTTACCCTCTGAACAAGCAAGTTTATTAGGTAGGTTCTACTCTGTGATGTTAGATTTTTACAGTTTGCTTATACTATTTCTACTCAAAATGAACGTCAACGTTAGGTTGTCTTTAATGTTAGCATTTCAGGGCAGTACACCAGCCGATGCATGCCCCGTTTTCACTTCTCTTGATGATTTTACAGGACGCTAAGGTACCAGATGCACTTTAAGTTAATAATATCTACATCTTTGCATGAATTTAGAAGCACTGTCTTTAGTGATCATTTCCATGTACGTGTACTGTTATGATGAGGAAAATAAAAGAAACTGTAAAGTACTTTACTGACATTAGGCATAGCTAGTTTCCTGGGGCAGTTGAATTTCCCACCATGGTCCACTTCCTGGGCTTTGGATTTCAAAATACCAACAGGCAAAGGAAAAAATACCAACAATCGCGTTTGCGCTTAAAAAGTAGCGAGGGAAGTTGGCAGTACACTTCATGAACTTGGTTTTATTACTTCCAAGTTAAGAAACTTTTATCAAGCCGTATATGACAGAAGTCAGCGTACCTCACGCTACCCCAGCAATGGGAGCACAATACTTTAAACTCGCTAGAAATAATTTTGTTTTCCGAGGACCACATACAGTATAAACTGACTACATACCGTGCAAAACTTTATCACTGTAACAACTTGCTGTGTACTTAAAGCCTTCAGTGCACTGTGCAAAAAAACCCATCTAGGACTATATGAATAATGACTCTGATTATTGATTAACCTTGCAGAATATATGTCAATCAGTTCACGTCCACTTACGCACTTCTACCAGGCACCAGCAGCACCCCGACGGGTTTTTTTTTTTCCTGCCGCAGACCACCAGCCGCCGGACTTGAGGTGGAAAACACGTTACCACGCGAAGCTGCAGCCTCCGAAAACTCGTCGCGGCGCTCACTCACTCTTAAGACAGCGGCGCGCCAGCGGGCTTTGAAACACACTTAAAAGCGGTAACTCTATAACAAGACTGAAGACCGGCCGAGAGGCAGCACCCGAGAGGCGGACGCCGGCTCCCGCCGGAGCCCCGCGGCGCTCCGGGAGGGCAGCCCCGGCCCCGCCGCACCCCCGCCCGCAGCCCGAGCGCCCGCGCCCACCTCAGCGCTGCACGGCCGCGCTCGCTGCCGCAGGGAGGTCAGCCGCCAGCACCGGCCCGGGAATGAAAAGCCACCCCAACCCCGCTGGGAGAAAAAGAGAGAAGAAGAAGAAAAAGAAAAGAAAAGGGAGAAGAAAGCGAAGAGATGAGAGACCCGCGCGCCCCGGATACCACAAAGTTCCCCGCGACAGCGCTCAGTCCCGCAGCTCCCGGCCGGCAGCAGCTCCCGGTTTCCTCCTTCCACAAGTACCTGGCGGAGCAGCCGGCGGCAATATCCCCACGCCGGGCCCGGCCCCTCACGAAACCCGGCCCCTCTCTGGCACCCACCTTTCCCCTCGCTCCGCTCCCTTCGCCGGGAGCGGGAGGGGGTACCTCCCCCCGGCAGCCCATTGCTCCCAGCAGGAAGGAGCCGGGACGGGCCGCCCCCGCCCCCCCTCGCCTCAGGCCGCGCCCCGTCCCGCCCCCGGCGGCACCAGGTGAAGCCCTCAGGGGAACGCCGGTGCCCCCCCCCCTCCGCCCCTCCGTACGGCCCCGGTACCGGCGGCAGGTACTAACCCATCCATGGCCCAGGCAGGGCAGCGGCGGGCCGGCCGGGGCAGGGGCCGGGGGCGCGGATGCCGGCACGGAGCGCCCGTAACGGGGAGCGGCCGCGGGCGGGGCCGGGGCCGCGCCGCCCCCCCCCCCCGCCCCCCACCGCCCGCCCCCCCGACCCCCCCCCTCTCCCAGCGCGAGCCCTGGCGCAGGCGCACTGAGGCGCGGCGCGCCGGGGCGCTCGTGTCCCCTCGCCACCGCCTAGCCCCGCGGCGCATGCGCGGTGCGGCGGCCGGTCCGCGGCGTTGCCCGCCTGCCCTGAGGTGGAGGGGGGGGGGGGGGCAGACCTGGGTGATGGCTACCGCCGTCCCTCAGGTGGCCCAGTCCCCTCCTGGCCCCGGGGGAGGTCGGGGAGAGGGGCAGAGCAGGCCGTTGGCTGGCGGGGAAGAGGGGTTTCGGATGGGCGGGCTGCGAGCGGGGTGCGGGTAGCTCGTGGCCTGCGGTGGGGCTGAGTTGGTTCTGCATCTTTTTACCTGAAGGTAGGATCCCAAGGGGTGGGGGGCACTGTGGAGACACCAGGCAGCTACCAGATGAGGCATCTGCATGTCATGAGACTGGAAGGAAATGTGTTCCTCTAGTCCGTGTCCTGTGTGGCGCAGGCTTTAAGGACTTCCCTGACTTAACTCCTTTTCTGGGCTGTGGCGTTAAAAGAAATGTGTAGCCTCAATCAAGTGGATGAGAGTCACAAGACAATTCTTGGCGTTATCTGAGTCCTGTGACTCTGGTAGACTTCAGTGGGAAATAGAGACCTGCCACAGTGTTTGGGATAAAGCTCTTTTTGTATTGTGTCGCTGTAGAAACATGAGGTATCTGAGGTTTCTCATATCACTCTTGACACGTCATCTAAGAACATGGGAGAAGAGGCAGCTTCAGTGCAAATGGGTTGAGAATTCTGTGTGCTTCACATGATGTGGAAGTTAAAAGTGTGATAACGATGGGAAGTGTGTATGCGTGAGAGTTAGAGGGGGACAGTAGGCAGAGGCAGGCCCCACTGGTCTCTCCACTAAACTCCTGCCTGGCACAGAAAGGATTAATGCGTACAAGAGCTGTCTTCGTTTTAAGCATGGCAGATTGTGACAGTTGCTTATTTGACTGATGCACAAAATCACCTGAAACTAAAAGCTTTTAAAAGGTAGTGAAGACAAGATAATACTACAAGAGGGGCAGATCTATATGCTTTCAGAAGCCATTTGCAGGTTGGGGCCCTTATAATGTGAATCCTTTGACACAAAATGAGAAAAGGCTTGCATTTGTAGTTACTCAGTGCCTAACACAATCACAGTACACGACAGCATCCGTTACAGGAAACAATGGGTCTTGTTATATTTTCATATCTCCTGGAGTTCACTCGGTGCAAGACTCAGCCTGGTACACAGGCTTTTGATGATTACAATTCCCAATCCTCTCTCCCTTCGGGTAATGAGAATATATTTGGCTAGTGAACTGCAAGCACTTCCTGACATATTGTACCTATTGTCTGTGCCCATCACGGGCTGGAGGGTATTAGCGTTGAATGTGACAGGACATCTTTTGAGTCCTGCTGTAGGGAGAGCAAGTGGAATGACTGTAGAAGAAGGTGGTAGGCAGCAAGTTCACCAAATACTGGGCCCAATCCCCACCTGCATCAAAGAGGACCTAAGAAAAATGAATGCTTTCGAGTTCATGGCACATACACACCAAAATGGGGGACTGGATTTGATCAAAGACTGTAGGTTGAGAGTCCTGTTATCTAAAAATAGAATGAAGCTTTTTCAGCTGAAGGTTATGAAGCCTATAGTGGCACGAGAGCACTGCCTTTCACCCTTTTCTCCACGCCCTGCACCCCCACCCCCAGCCGTGGTAGCATGCCAGTCCGTCTTTGCTATGACAGTGCCAGTGTGGCCAGCCCATATCCTGTATTGGGGAATTAACCTGACCTTAAAAAAATACTTTTGTTTAGGTAATTTATCAACCAGGTTGGTCCCCTAATCTAAGTCAAAAAGTGTGTCTGTGTGCTGTGTTTCTAGTTTGGGACTGTTAAGGCAGGAGGCAAGAAAAGCATCTTGTAGAAAAAGGGAAATTTCATTTCCCATGTGTACCCCCAAGTTTTTGTGGTTTGAAAGCACAACCTTGTATGTCCTTTAAATTCAGCTCGAATTCTATAATCTGGGAAAAGTTGCAGTCTCAAGTGGAAATTGTGAGAAAGTTGTAGTTTCATGTGGTTTCCACCTTAGACCAAGCTTTGGTTTAAAGGTTATCATTACTCGCAAAAGAAATGATGTTATGAGTGTGTTGTTTGATTTAATTGGTTGATTTCCAAGTGTAAGTTACTGAAAACAGTAGATTTTGTTAAGAATATAAGAGTGTTTAAATGTTTGCTTTTCTTTTTCCCCATGAAGCACAGGAGCAAGACAAATCACCCTGATCAAAAAAACCCACCCAGCGTATTGACAGCTGAGGTCAGATTAGAAGTACTTTGGTAAGTATCCATTTTAAAAAATGAATTTTAGTCATAACAGCAAACTCAAAATCAGTGATATTTGTATCAGTTATGGTGAGAAATGGAGGGGAAAAGATATATATAGGAATATATATTATATATTATAATATGTAGGCTAATACATATATTCTAGTATTAGAATATACATTCACACATAACAAAATATACTAAACTATTCAGTATTTTCAATATGTTAGAATATATTATATGTTAGTAATTGTATAGATATTTTATATAAAGAGAAAATTAAGACTTTTTGAATCCTTTGAAAGATCTTTTCTTTAGAGGTCAGATTGTGAAAAATTTCTTACAGTTTCATCCCTTGGCACACATGTTTCTTGTTACAAGCCAAATACGCAACACAATTTAAAAATACTGTGAGGGTTCTCCTGTAATTGGTTTGTATACATTAAAAATAGAAAAAAGTGTGTTTCGACAGTCATCATGCTGCTGTTGAAGAATGCTTTTAAATTAATTTCCAATTGCAATTCACAAAGCGAATAGAAATTTTGATAGATTGTTTTGGTAGAAAAAGAAAATATATCCTTTGTGATAGGGCCTGAGAGCTGGTTGTTAACACCTGCAGGGAACAACAGAAAGGAAGAAAAATATAAATATTCCCTTACTGGAGGGAAGGAATGTAGGGGAGAGAGAGAGAAAGATAATGTGAGGGAAAACACTTCTGGGAGGCAAACTTGGGCTTTGAGGTTATATTCCTACTTTCCCTGTGATGCTTTTAGTGTTGGGTTCGTTTTGTTTTTTTTTTTTTAATTGATCACTTACTTTACTCATTCTTTTCTTTTCTCCTTGCTTCCCTGGTTGGTTGTGTCTGTTCCTTTTTCTACTTTTCCAGTTTCTTTAAGTTGCATTCTTCCTGATACCTGTCAAATTCATGTTTCTTGCAATTTTAGGGAAGTTGGTGGAGTTGTTTTAGGGAAGTTGGTGGAGTTGTGCACCTAGTCTATAAACTAGGTGCAAATGGTTGTGTTGAATGGATGTGCTGTGTTTGAGCTGCCTCTTTTATAAGGACATATAAACTGAACGATGGTCTTGTTTACTTTAAAGAGGTATATGGTGTAATTAAATTAAAAAGAACTTCAAGGAAGACCAGAGCTCTGTATGCACATATCCAATTATAGCATCAGGGTGCACAATAATTAGCCTACTTAGCATACAAATATGATTAGACAGGCACAATCAGTCAACGTGATCTATTCTAAACAAACTATGTTTATCTGTTTTCAGCAGCACAACGTTTTATTGAAAATAACTTGTCTTTGAGGTTATTCAAATCAGGTTTAGAGACTAACACCTACAGTATTTTTCTCATTTACATCTTATTGATATTCCTATTGTCCATATTACTAATACTTTCTTACACTATGAAAAAAAGACCTGGCCTTTTTTTCTGTTTTGTAATTTTGTTCTGTCAAACATTGCACAAATCCATTTGGGAATTTAGCTAATCTGTTTATCACAGCAGAAAACCTTTTACAGGTTCTCAACACTGAAAACACTATCTCTCTCCTGATTCAGTCAGTTTTTAATGCTTGCCACAAAATCAATATGTAATCATGAAGTGGTATTTTTCCCGTGTGCCATAACCAGGAGTGCAACATTCCGTGTACAAGGATTCAGTACTGAAAGGAGATGTATAACCCTTGGTTCCTGACCTCTCCTTTTTTTCACTGGGTCTGATCTGGCATGACTACCTGCTGTTCTGTGTTTTAGTTTACACCTCCCTAAGACAGAATTTGTACTTATTATGAAACTGAGGGGAATTAATTTGTCTGAGAAATAATACGTTCAATCTTTTCAGTGAGCAGTTTAGCACTGCCTTTGCTCTTTTTTTTCCATGTTACCAGGTAAAAAAATGTGAGTTTCCATCTTTTCCCAATATCTACTGTTAAGACATTTTAAACAATACACATAATTACTGCGAATTGTCAGCTTTCATGATTATCTTCCAAATTGTATGGTCATCATACTAAGTCAGTAGTTTAGACATCTTTGTTACATTTGCTTTGTATTTTTGCCATCCAGATATATCAAGTAATTGCTGTATGAGTGCTAACTCATTGGAACAAACTCATTACGATATGTTTTTAATTTTTTTTTACATTAATTACTAGTTGGCAACTAGAAGGTCTTCTAAACTGCTTTTAATTTAATGGGAAAATATCCTTTTCTCCATTTTAATTAGCACCTATTTACTCAGAATAATTTGATACATTGTTGTCTCTCATGTAGTTTTCTTATTAAAACTTCTCAGTGCTTTGTAAAATGTTATGTACACATAGTCAGATGTGCTGTGTTTCTGGGAATAGGACACAATACAACTTCTAGTAGGAGCTTGCTTGTTTTGTTTCCTGGAAAAAAATCTAAGAGGTTTCTTACCAGGGTAGTCATTGACTAGGACATTCAGCTTTGCTCGTACTTGACAACACAAGGCCTTCACTTGCAATTGTAGCTCAAGAAATATCAGTCCTAATTAAACTTGACAATTCGCAGCAACTTGCCAGCTCCTCGTCTGTTCTGACCCAACTACTTGTAAGGTCATTCTGCAAACTGAGTTAAAAAGAGTAAACTCCTCCTCCACCTTTTTGTTGGGGTCAGTCCAGTTCACCAAAGTGGGGATAGTGATTTCCAGTAGGGTGGGGCAAAGCAGGCATCTGGAAAGAGCAGCCAGGGACTTCCACGGGCCATCCCTCATCTGACTTAACATGTGCTGGTTCAGCTGGCAGATCCTGGTCAGGCAGGGTCTCTCCACTAGACTGCCCACTGCACCGTGGCTCAGCTGTACCAGTTACATCTTTGACCCTACTGATCACTTCCAGAGACATGCTGAAGATGCTTCCTTTGAGCAAACCAGTTCCTTTGAGTGAACCACTCAAAGAGAGAGATACTGTGATTTACCATTCTGTGTCTTTCACAAAGGGGCCTGATGCATTGCAGAAATCTTAGAATGATTCTGCATTGCAGAATCTTAGCAGAATTTTACTGACAGCAAAGAAAAGGGAGAGATTGTTTCGCTAGGCTACTGAAAGCTGTGTTGATCAAAATGCGAAGTTTAACTCAGATTGAAATCACTGTGTGGCCACAGCTCAAGGGCAGCTATTTATTTATTTTTTTCCTGAGAGATAAACTTGAGAAGTTTCTGTTCAGCTGGTATGTGTGAGAATGCATGAAAATCATAGAATCATAGAATGGTTTGGGTTGGAAGGGACCTTGAAGATCATCGAGTTCCAACCACCCTGCCATAGGCAGGAACACCTCCCACCAGCCCAGGTTGCCCAAGGCCCCATCCAGCCTGGCCTTGAACACCTCCAGGGATGGGACCTCAACAACTGCTCTGGGCAACCCGTGCCAGTGCCTTACTACCCTTAAAGTGAAAAATTCTTCCTAATATCTAATCTAAATCTCCCCTCTTCCAGTTTAAAGCCAGTCCCCCTTGTCCTATCACTACATGCCCTTGTAAAAAGTCCCTCCCCATCTGTCCTGTAGGCCCCCTTTGGGTGTAAAATTGTGAACGTACCACCCCCCAGTGAGGTAAATAATTTGTGGTTTTAAAGTCAATATTGGGCATTGAACAGTTCAGAGGAAACTCAGAATGTCACCCCACATCCATGTTTAAGCTCGGAGGTAGCGGTTTGAATCACAGACCAGAGGGTCAGGAGACAAAAGACAAGCACGGGATAAGAGCAGGCCTTGCTGTTTTGCCTCCCTAGATAACCGTTTTTCATTGCTGATAAGACAGCACCAAACACTTCCTGTTGTGTCTAACTGTTCTGAGACACTCTGTCTTGCAAGAAAAAAAAAAAGAAATTTACTAGGATCCATCCAGTGAGTATAACAGCAAAGATCTAATTCTTAGTCCTTTTCATTGCCCTTCTCCTAGGATCCAATTGGTATGAATCTTGGGTATATGTAATACATCACTAATCTGGTGGCTGTTTTGGGGGTGCGTGTAGAATTGTGGCATGTTCTCAATCTGATTCATAACACGTGCCTGGAAATGATCAGTGAATATTATCCACTGTTCCTCATTGCATTTTTATTATGATGAAGTGAGTTACTCTCTGCCATCATTTACAAACCCATTTAAAGTTATTGGATGTGGAAGAGGGGAGAAGCATTCAAGGACTTTTATTAAGCAGAGCTTCCAGAGGCAGAAGCTACTGCTCCAGTTGTAAGGACAAGTGGGACTCTCTTAGGAAGCCAAGTCTCATTTTTCCATGGGATGGTCAGGTAGCAGCAAGAGGAAGCTGCTCCCCAAAGGAAGGTGAGAGGAGAGCAGCCGCAAGGCAGGCCAGCCAGTGTGGCCTCAGCAGCAGCACACAGTCCCATGGCACCAGAGGCAGGTCAGCAGCGCAGAGTGGTGGCTGCAGCAGGTCCTGTTGACAGTGTGGTGAGTATCAGGCAAAGAGGAGGTAATATGCCAGGCTGAAGGTGAATTCAGGAAATCCAAACAGTGATTCAGGTACAGAGCTAGGGGCAAGTGTACCTAAGATGTAGCTCAGGCGGGGACTGAAGGTCATGAGCTTAAATGGGTGGCTGACACGCCGGAAGGCTGTGCCACCATACAGCGTGACCTGGACAGGCTGGAGAGTTGGGCAGAGAAAAACCTGATGAAATTCAACAAGGGCAAGTGTAGGGTACTGCATCTGGGGAGGAATAACCCCATGCATCAGTACAGGCTGGGGGCTGACCTCCTGGTGAGCAGCTCTGTGGAAAGGCACCTGGGAGTGCTGGTGGACAACAGGATGACCATGAGCCAGCAATGTGCCCTGGTGGCTGATATTCAGGCACCAGCTCCTCCAAGCTCAGGATAGGTGCATCCTGAAGAGCAAGAAATCGGGCAAGGGAAGGAGACCTGCATGGCTGAGCAGGGAGCTTCTGAAAAAACTCAGCTGGAAAAAGGGAGTTTACAGGATGTGGAAAAGGGGGCTGATGACTTGGGATGAGTACAAGAATGCTGTCAGGGTATGCGGGGAAGAAACAAGAAAAGCCAAGGCAGCTTTGGAATTGAACCTGGCAAGGGATGTAAAGACCAATAGGAAGGGTTTCTTTAAGTATATAGGCGACAAAAGGAAAACCAGGGAAAATGTGGGCCCGCTCTTGAACGAGACGGGTGCTGTGGTGACGGATGATGCAGAGAAGGCAGAGTTGCTGAATGCCTTCTTTGCTTCTGTCTTCACTGCTCGGGCCAGCCCTCGGGAGTCCCAGACTTTGCGGGTAACAGAGAAAGTCTGGAGGAAGGAAAACTTTCCCTTGGTTGAAGAGCAACAAGTTGGAGAACAATTAAGTAAACTGGACTCCCACAAGTCTATGGGGCCTGATGGGATGCACCCGCGAGTGCTGAGGGAGCTATCAGAAGTCATTGCTGGGCCGCTCTCCATCATCTTTGAAAGGTCCTGGAGATCAGGGGAGGTGCCTGAGGACCGGAGGAAAGCCAATGTCACTCCAGTCTTCAAAAAGGGCAAGAAGGAAGACCCGGCAAACTCCAGGCCGGTCAGCCTCACGTCCATCCCTGGAAAGATGATGGAACAACTCGTTCTGGGGGTCATCTCCAAGCATCTGGAGGAAAAGAAGGTAGTCTCAGAAGTAGTCAACATGGATTCACCAAAGGGAAGTCATGTCTGACTAATCTGATAGCCTTCTATGAGGGCGTGACTGGATGGGTGGATGAGGGGAGGGCAGTGGATGTTGTCTACCTTGACTTCAGCACCGCTTTCGACACTGTCTCCCACATCATCCTCACAGGCAAGCTTAGGAAGTGTGGGTTGGATGAATGGACAGTGGGGTGGATTGAACAGTGGCTGACAGATAGAGCTCAGAGGGTTGTGGTCAGTGGTGCAGAGTCCAGTTGGAGGTCAGGAACAAGTGGTGTCCCTCAGGGGTCAGTACTGGGTCCAGTCCTGTTCAATATATTCATCAATGACCTGGATGAAGGGATAGAGTGTTCCATCAGCAAGTTTGCTGATGACACAAAACTGGAAGGGGTGGCTGACACGCCGGAAGGCTGTGCCGCCATACAGCGTGACCTGGACAGGCTGGAGAGTTGGGCAGAGAAAAACCTGATGAAATTCAACAAGGGCAAGTGTAGGGTACTGCATCTGGGGAGGAATAACCCCATGCATCAGTACAGGTTGGGGGCTGACCTCCTGGAGAGCAGCTCTGTGGAAAGGCACCTGGGAGTGCTGGTGGACAACAGGGTGACCATGAGGCAGCAATGTGCCCTGGTGGCCAAGAAGGCCAATGGCATCCTGGGATGCATCAAGAAGAGTGTGGCCAGGAGGTCGAGGGAGGTCATCCTCCCCCTCTACTCTGCCCTGGTGAGGCCGCATCTGGAGTACTGTGTCCAGTTCTGGGCTCCCTGGGTCAAGAAGGACAGGGAACTGCTGGAGAGGGTCCAGCAAAGAGCTACAAAGATGATTAGGGGATTGGAGCATCTTCCTTATGAGGAAAGGCTCAGGGACTTGGGGCTTTTTAGTCTAGAAAAAAGAAGACTCAGGGGGGATCTTATCAATACTTATAAGTACTTCAGGGGAGGGTGCCAGGTAGATGAGAAGAGTCTTTTTTCAGTGGTGCCCAGTGATAGGACAAGAGGTCACGGGCACAAACTTGAGCACAGGAAGTTCCATCTGAACATGAGGAGGAACTTCTTTACTCTGAGGGTGGCAGAGCACTGGCACAGGCTGCCCAGAGAGGTTGTGGAGTCTCCCACATTGGGGACGTTCAAAACCCGCCTGGACGCCGTCCTATGCAACTGCTGTAGGTGACCCTGCTGTGGCAGGGGGGTTGGACTAGATGATCTCCAGAGGTTCCTTCCAACCCTGACCATTCTGTGATTCTGTGATTCTGTAAATGGAGACCCCTGGCAGAGGGTGTAGGTGGAGGCTCTGGGAGAGGCTTGTCAGGGCAACCAAGGCCTATTTGTTACCTAGGTTCCTGACAGGGACTTAGTGGGTGTGGACTTTCCTGTTGGCTCTGTGTAGGTCAGAGGCAGAAAGAAGGTAGGGTATCAAGACGAAAAGAAGCCAGGAGAAAGGTTAAGAAGTGAAGAATGGCTGTTTGGAAGGAAGCTAATGGTCAGAACTTCCTTTGAGCAGAATGTCTGTTGGAAAAGCAGACCTTGCTTTGGATGGAGAAATATTCCTACTTTTTTTTTTTCCTTGTGGGATACAGAGTGGTGTAAGCATCTTTTATTCAAAAATATCCCCCCAAGCCCTCTGGATAACACCAAAACACTCTTACTCGTGTAGTCCATTTATTTCCCAGATGGAAGTGATTTGACTTTGTGATTTGCTTTGTATTTGAACAGTACTTAACTGTCATGATGTAACTAACGAGAATTTCTTGATGCTGTAATAATTCTGGTAATACTAATGAAACTCTGAATGCTGGAGGTCATTTGGGCTAGGGTTTCTTAGTTGATCTGGTTGATGACTGAAGAGAAACATGGGGGGGTGTTCGATCTTGCCTGTTTTAACCATGCACTTTTCTGGACAGAGACTAATTTATTGTACTTACCTCTTGACATTCTGTGACCCAGATTTCTGGTACAGCATCTATTGGGTTCAATACAGTTACAAACAAATTGTATGAAGATTTGTCATTCAGGGTTCAGAGAGCTGCCCTCTTTCTTTTGAGTACTCTTTTTTTCAAAGTCATGACATCTAAGTTTTCTCAATTTTTCTTCAACTGAGGCCACTGCTGTGCCTAATAATGGAGAAATGATCACATCTTTTCCATGGAGCCTTTGTACTTCAGTGTGCCAACAGCACTGCACAGGTATAATGGATTTGTTACCTCCTCCAGGTGCCTTCCTGTTACAGCTTGACATAACAATACCCTCTAGTGGTAAACTTTATTTATTTACTTATAGCGTATTTGGAAGTGCGAGGGAAACAGCAGGACTACCAAGATGGCCAATTAGCTGATTACTGTTATAGTGGAATATTATTATCACAAAACACCTTTTTTTTCTCCATGAAAAATTTCCTTGACATTTTTCTGGTGTTATAGATGAGTTTATGGTAGTAAGTTTCATTAGTGGACCAAAGTTCCCATCAGTACATCTCTCTAGTAAATTGAAACACATCTTTATTTTACAGCTCTAGCATACTTACTCATGTTCCCTTTTTAATTTCCAAATATTCGAAGAATCTGGTTTTTGTAGGTAGCCAACAATTTCACGTTTCTTAGTACAAGATTCTTTTATGTCCTTACAGACTTTGATTATTCTTGCATAGCATTATGTTCATGGCTTATTTCTTTTACACATTTTTCATTAGTTAGTTGTCCTTTAGGATGCTTCAGTGTGCTTTTAGAATTCAGTCCCGCATTATACTTTGCAAATTACTGTTCCCAGCTCCACAGGATTTGTTTCACAACAGATGCAGAAACACTATCTCACGTGAACTTTGTAAGTGAGTAAACGAAGCAACATATGCATTACTGGGTGAGGAGTCTTAGCCAGGGAAACTTCTGCTATATGTTTGATTCCTGGGCATCTGGAATAAGGGTCACTTGTAACTGCTTGTTAATCCCATGTCTATATGTATTGCTTGACTATAGTTAACAACTCTATTCCACAACTTTTGGGAATTACTTGGAACCAAATGATCCGCAGAGTTGCAGAGTTTGCACTGATATTTATTCATGTATCTTAATCATGTGTGGCCACAAACAGCTCCCAGTTGGCATATAGTGTTCCTGAGATTGCTCTCATGAAGACCCGGCTTTCTACTTGCACTTCTGTGGGTCTAAATAGTCTTTAGATTCTAGACTAAGCCATCTACCCCAAAACTGGTTAGACTGCTGCATAGTGTAACTGTTGGGTGTTTGTGTCTTTTATCAGGTCATGATTTAAATGCCTGGAAAACTGCTCAGCTACTGAGGCCATAATTGGTAATTTTGCGCTCAGTCTTATGCCTCTTCCATTGGAAGAGCTTTTAATTGCTGCTGGTAACAGTTTGTACCCTGGAGTTAAACCTAGGCTTTCTCTTATACACCAAATTGTTCGTAGGCTCTCCTGAATGACCTTTTTGTAAGCCCTGTCCCCTCTGCTCAGCAAACCATCCATATTCCTGGCATATTTAACAGGCTACATCTGCCTACCTGAAGATCTAATTCTGTTCATAGTTCTCTTCTGCGTTTTTTTAAGTGACTGTCAGGTGAACAAGAGAAATACAAAATGAACACAAGAAGTGGAGTTCTTTTGCTTTTAAGGCCCAACTAGAAAATAATATGAAAAAGGTGCCCCCAGTTTTACTTAAGAAGGTTGCTTCTGCCAGCTCAGATGAAGTCCAGCCTTACAAACACTTGACCTAGTAGAGCTAAAGAGAAGGTAATAGTTTGGCAGAGGATAAAGTGAGTGTGGGGAATAGGAACAGTCCTGTACAGATTTGGCACAGCTTTTAGGAGAATGCCTTTCCATTCTCTTTTCTCTTCCTTAATCACTCCTTTTCCCCCCCTAGTTGTCAGGAATGACAACTCTGTGACTGTGCTTCAACAAAGGTGGGAGAAGGTGCTCGCTGAGGGAAGCTGGGTATCTCTGAGGGTGATAACAAAACGGACTGGAGATTAGCAGATGTGATGCCCACCTACAAGAAGGGCCAGAAGGAGGATCCGGGGAACTACAGAGCTGTCAGTCTGACCTCGGTGCCTGGGAAGCTTATGGAGCAGATCATCTTGAGTGCCTTTACATATTATTTACAGAACAATGAGACAATCAGGCCCAGTCAACATGGGTTCATGAAGGCCAGGTCCTGCTTAACGAACCTGATCTCCTTCTATGACAAGGTGACCCACTTGGTGGATGAGGGAAAGGCTGTGCATGTTATTTACCTAGACTTCAGTAAAGCCTTTGATACTGTTCCCCACAGCATTCTCATGAAAAAACTGCCTACCCAAGGCTTGGACAGGCATACACTCTGCTACATCAAACACTGGCTGGATGGCCGTGTCCAGAGAGTGGTGGTGAATGGAGTCAAATCCAGTTGGCAGCTGGTCATGAGTGGTGTTCCACAGGGCTCAGTGTTGGGGCCACTCCTGTTTAATATCTTTATTAATGATCTTGATGAGGGGATTGAGAGCACCCTCACTAAGTTTGGAGATGACACCAAGTTAGGTGGGAGTGTTGATCTGCTTGAGGGTAGGAGGGCTCTTCAGAGGGACCTGGATAGGCTGGATCGATGCGCTGAGGCCAATGGCATGAGGTGCAACAAGGCCAAGTGCTGAGTCCTGCATTTGTGCCATGACAACCTCATGCAGCGCTACAGGCTTGGGGAGGAGTGGCTGGAAAGCTGCCGAGCAGAGAGGGACCTGGGGGTGTTGATTGACAGCCGCTGAATATGAGCCAGCAGTGTGCCCAGGTGGCCAAGAAGGCCAACGGCATCCTGGCCTGCATCAGGAATAGTGTAGCCAGCATGGCTAGAGAAGTGATTGTCCCACTGTACTGGTGAGGCTGCAGCTTGAGGACTGTGTTCAATTCTGGGCGCTGCAATATAAGAAAGACATTGAGGTGCTGGAGAGGGTCCAGAGAAGGGCAACAAAGCTGGTGAAGGGTCTTGAGAATAAGTCTTATGAGGAGCAGCTGAGGGACTTGGGGTTGTTTAGTCTGAAGAAAAGGAGGCTGAGGAGAGACCTTATTGCTCTCTACAGCTACCTGAAAGGAGGTTGTGGAGAGGTGGGTGTTGGTCTCTTCTCACAAGTTACAACTGATAGGACAACACGAAATGGTGTCAAGTTGTGCCAGGGGAGGTTTAGGTTAGACATTAGGAAAAAATTCTACACTGAAAGAGTTATCAAAGACGGGAACAGGCTGCCCAGGGAAGTGGTTGAATCACCATCCTTGGATGTGTTTAAGAGCCATCTAGATATGGTGCTCAGGGACATGGTTTAGAAGTGGGTCCGGTAGAGTTAGATAACAGTTGGACTTGATGTTCTTAGGTCTTTTCCAGCCATAACGATTCTATGATTCTATGAAAATGTGATCACCATTTATCAAAATCATGATGTGTAAAACAGTTATCATTTAGCAGCCCTGTTGTTAACAACTGCATTGTTGCTCTGCTCTTTCATGTCCCCACCCTGTTGCTTGCCTTCTCTTTAGGATGCGTATTCTTCAGGCCATGGCTAGTCATGCACTCTATGTTTGCTCAGCAACTGGCCCAGCAGGAATCAGCCTTTAGGATATTACAGATAAGCAACAGGACAGGACAGGACAGGACAGGACAGGATAGGACAGGATAGGATAGGATAGGATAGGATAGGATAGGATAGGATAGGATAGGATAGGATAGGATAGGATAGGATAGAAATAGAATAGAATATTTCAGTTGGAAGGAACCTACAACGATCATCTAGTCCAACTGCCTGACCCCTTCAGGGCTGACAAAAAGTGAAAGCATGTTGTTAAGGGCATTGTCCAAATGCCTCTAGAACACTGACAGGCATGGGGCATTGACCGCCTCTCTAGGAAGCCTGGTCCAGTGTTTGACTGCCCTCTTGGTAAAGAAATATGTCCTAATGTCCAGTCTGAACCTCCCTTGGTGCAGTTTTGAACCATTCCCATGCATCTTGTCACTGGACAGCAACTACTCATAAGATAGGCTAGTGAAATGATCTGCCGTTCTCCTTGAAGACTTGTATTTCTGCTTCTTCCAGAGAACTGTATGAAGACTGAGAAACTTCGTCAAGCAATTGCAGTAAGCAGTTTCTTCTCTGTATGTTTCTTGTAGCGTTTCTTGGTGTTCTTTCTTCCTGACAGCTCAAAGTAGGAATATCTGGTGAGTACGTATTCCCATTGTTTTTAAGTACGGATATCGTTTGACCATGGTATGACAGCTTCACATTAGGAAGATGATCTGTGCTGTTCTTCAGTTATGATATATGGTGGGATACCAAGAACCCTTTACAGTCTGAAGGAAGAAAATACTAGTATAAAACAGCTTACTGTATTCTGCTATAGATAGAGCTTGAATTTATATAATGCACTGGATGGCAGTCATTTTAGTCTGACTTCATGTAAGGGTAGTGCTTTAACCACCAGAGCCCAATTCTGCAAGACTTGCACAGAGACCCAAGGATTTAATTCAGGCTCTCTGAGATACTGGGTCAAAGTTACAAAGAGTTCCTTTCCGAACTGGGGTCATTGGACTAGATCCTTAAATGTGTTTATGTACCTACTTCTGGTTTCAAACTGTGTTTTCAGAACTTGTCTAATATACGATATGGTCAGTTGTAGCAGTGATGAATTTCCCTGGTTTTGAGAAGGCTTCAAGGGGCATTGTGTCAGAACCAAGTTAATTAACCATAAGTTCTCCTTGTATTATTGTTGTAAGAGTGGCCAAGAAATACTTGGTGTGTTGGGGGGAAGAAAAAAAAAAAAAAGAAGACTAAAGCAAAGGTAGCCTACAGTTGTAAACTAAGAGAGACAGGTACAAATGATCTACCTTAATTTCTCATGTTCAGGAGGGAACACCTGGCAGCCGTACAGTATTATTTCAGCTGGTTACTTATATCTTTGGTTCTTTGCTGTCAAGAAGAACAGTGCCTCTGTGATTTATTAGACATGCTCAGTGAGGTTAAATGGAAATTAACTGTATGTGTTGAAAGCATAAATGGAAAGGAATTAAGCTATGGATGCTACTACTAATAATTTTTTAAAGCATTTTGTCCATTTTACTCACTGTGCAAGTTCCCTCAAGCAAACCCTGCAATAGTGCCTTCACAAATTGCATGAAAACATATCTTCAAATTTCACCATTCCAGTTGTTGCACAGGATAATAGTATTTGTCTAAGTCTAACCACATTGGGGGAAAAAAAGCCAATTAGTGACTGTTCTAATAATTTTAAATCTACACAGAAATGCCACTTTTCAAGGGAATAATGTAAGAGAAAATGCCTCTTGAAAAACTCCAGCCAGAGGTCATAAGATGAAAGAAACTATTAAAAGCTTTTCTAATAGAAATACTGTTTATTAATATTAAATTTCTAACAGAAATACTGTTTATTAATACTAAATACTAATTCACATTTTTTTTAAAGAATCCTTATTGCTGTCATTCACTCAGCTCATATTTGTGAGTATTCTAAAATTTAAATCCAGTAAGCCTACATATTCAGAAGCAGGAGCTTTGTACGTGAAAGAACAGTCATAGATACGGTCAGGGCAAATCCTACAAGCCTAGAGCAGATTCACTGTTCATCTGAAGTCAGTTATTTCTTGCTACCCACCCACTCATTTAAAACCACAGAAGAGTGATGTGCACACATGCTTACAAAAATAATCTGTTTTAAAAGGTTAGTATTTTCAAGCCACACACTCTTAGGGTCAAATCCAGTTTTCCATGTATTCAGGCAGTATTACTGAACTCAGTGGGACCTCCAACACGTGTTACATCAACAGGACTGAACATGTAGCTGGCCTGCTTCTTTATCTAGGAAATTGACTCATTTCAGGAAGGTGGGAGTGTCACAGTATTCTGTGCTTCACCACCCCCTAGAAGACTTCTGAGCAAAGTCAGACTTTATGTGTAGTGAGCACGCTTGTTAATTCCTGCTAATGTGACCTTCAGTGGGAACAAAACCAGGAGTGTGCCATCACAAATTGTTACTTGTACTGTTTTGTCTAACTCTTGCCAAGTTCCCAGAAGGGAATTGGACCAGTCTCAATGGTGCCTTGGGGCAGAGCACCCTAGACAGGCCTGTCTGCCTTTGCCAGAGGTGTGTACAAAGAAATTATTCAGGGTGTTTCCAAAGCTGGTACAGTTTGGGAGTTCTTTTACAAAGGTTATAAGAACACTATGAATAAAAATCTTGGAGTCAGTTAGCTGTATGAAAAGTGATCATAGAATCACAGAATGGTTTAGGTTGGAAGGGACCTTGAAGATCATCTAGTCCCAACCCCCCTGCCATAGGCAGGGACACCTCCCACCAGACCAGGTTGCCCAAGGCCACGTCCAGCCTGGCCTTAAGCACCTCCAGGGATGGGGTTTCAACAACTTCTCTGGACAATTTGTTCCAGTGCCTCACCACCCTCAAAGTGAAAAATTTCTTCCTAATATCTAATCTAAATCTCCCCTCTTCCAGTTTGAAGCCATTCCACCTCATCCTATCACTACATGCCCTTGTAAAAAGTCCCTCTCCAGCCTTCTTGTAGGCCCCTTTCAGATACTGGAAAGCTGCTATAAGGTCTTCCTGGAGTCTTCTCTTCTCCAGGCTGAACAACCCCAACTCTCTCAGCCTGTCTTCAAAGGAGAGGTGCTCCAGCCCTCTGATCATCTTCGTGGCCCTCCTCTGGACCTGCTTCAACAGGTCTATGTCCTCCTTATGTTGAGGGCTACAGAGCTGGATGTAATATTCCAGGTGGGATCTCATAAGAGCAGAGTAGAGGGGCAGAATCACGTCCCTCGCCCTGCTGGCCACACTTCTTTTGATGCAGCCCGGGATACTGTTGGCTTTCTGGGCTGTGAGCATACATTGCCGGCTCATGCTGAGCTTCTCATCCACCAACACCCCCAAGTCCTTCTCGGCAGGGCTGCTCTCAATCCATTCTCTGCCCAGCCTGTGTTTGTGCTTGGGATTTCCCTGACCCATGTGCAGGACCTTGCACTTGGCCTTGTTGAACTGCATGAGGTTGGCATGGGCCCACCTCTCAAGCCTGTCCAGGTCCCTCTGGATGGCATCCCTTCCCTCCAGCATATCGACAGCTCCATCCGGCTGGTGTCGTCAGCAAACTTGCTGAGGGTGCACTCCATCCCAACATCCATGTCACCAACAAAGATGTTAAACAGTGCCAGTCTGAGTACCGACCCCTGAGGAACACCACTTGTTGCTGCTCACCAGCTGGACATGGAGCCATTGATGGCAACTCTTTTAGTGCGGCCATCCAGCCAGTTCCTATCTACTGAGTGGTCCAGCAGTCAAATCCATGTCTCTCCTATTCAGAGTCAAGGATGTTGTGCAGAACAGTGTCAAATGCTTTGCACAAGTCCAGACACGTAACGTCAGTTATTCTTCCTTTATCCACCAACGCTGTCATGCCGTTGTAGAAGGCCACCACATATTTCAGGCACAGTTTGCCCTTAGTGAAGCCATGTTGGCTGTCACCAATCACCTCCTTATTTTCCATGTGCCTTAGCAGAGATTCCAGGAGGATCTGCTCCATGATCTTGCTGGGCACAGAGGTGAGACTGACTGGCCTGTAGTTCCCCGAGTCTTCTTTTTTTCCCTTTTTAAAAATGGGGGTTATGTTTCCCTTTTTCCAGTCAATGGCAACTTCACTGGATTGTCATGACTTCTCAAACACAATGGATAGTGGCTTGGCAACTTCATCTGCCAGTTCCCTCAAGACCTGTGGACGAATCTTATCAGGTTCCAAGAACTTGTGCACCTTCAGTTTCCTCAGCTGTTTTCACACCTGGTCTTCTCCTGCAGTGGATGGTACCTCATTCTCCCAGTCCCTGCCTTTGCCTTCTGTGACTTGGGCAGTGTGATTAGAGACCTTGCTGGTGGAGACTGAGGTAAAAAAGTCAGAGTACCTCAGCCTTCGCCATATCCCAGACCACCAGGTCTCCCAGTTTGTTTTGTAGAGGGCCCACAGTTTCCCTAGTCTCCCTTTTGTCACTGATACAGCCATAGAAGCTTTTCTTGTTGCCCCAACACCCCTGGCCGGATTTACCTCTCTCTGGGCTTTAGCTTTCCTAACCTGATCCCTGGCTGCTCAGACAATTTCTCTGTATACCTCCCAGGCTACCTGTCCTTGTTTCCACCCTCTGTAGGCCTTCTTTTTCTGTTTGAGATTGTCCAGGAGCTCCTTGTTCATGCACACAGGCCTCCTGGTGGTTTTGCCTGACTTCCTCTTTGTTGGCATTTATCACTCCTGAGCTTGGAGGAGGTGGTCCTTGAATATTAACCAGCTTTCTTGGGCCCCTCTTCCTTCCAGGGCTTTATCTCACTGTACTCCAGCAAGCAGACCCCTGAAGAGGCCAAAGTCTGCTCTCCAGAAGTCCAGGGTAGTGAGCTTACTGTGCGCCCTCCTCGACACCCAAAGGATCTCAAACTCCACCGTCTCATGGTCACTGCAGCCAATGCTGCCTTTGAGCATGACATTCCCCACCAGCTCCTCCTTGTTGGCGAGAACAACATCCAGCATGGCCCCTCTCCTCGTTGGTTCCTCTGTCACTTGGAGAAGGAGGTTACCGTTTACGCATTCCGGGAATTGCTTATGCCCTGCTGCATTGTCCTTCCAACAGATATTGGGGTGGTTGATGTCTGCCATGAGGACCAGGGCTTGTGAACATGAGGCTGCTCCTCTCTGTCTATAGATGGCGCCTTGACCACTCAGTTTTCCTGGTCAGGTGGCCTGCATCAAACCCCCACTCTAACATCACCTGTCCCTGCCCTCCCTTTAATCCTGACTCATAAGCTCTCGTTCTGCTCCTCATCCATCTCCGGGTGGAGCTCCGTGCACTCCAGCTGGTCCTTGACATAGAGGGCAACACCCTTTCCTTGTCTCCCCTGCCTGTCCTTCCTGAGGAGCCTGTATCCTTCCATTCCAACTCTCCAGTCACAGGAGCCATCCCACACGTCTCCATGATGCTGATTAGATCATAGCATTGCAAGCAAGCGCACATCTTTAGCTCCTCTTGTGTGTTACTAATGCTATGTGTGTTTGCATAGAGACATTTAAGTTGGGCCCCCGATGAATCTATCTCCCTGGCTGGAGTGGCTCTTTTTCCTTTATGCTGTACTCCAGGTGCTCTCCTGCTGACCTGCAACCCTTCTCCAGGCTGTGGGCCTCTACTGCTGGTATCAGCACTGTATTGGTAGGAGTGGCATGGATTCTGGTTCCCTTCTCCCGGCAACTCTAGTTAAAGCCCTCTTCACCAGGTTGGCGAGCCTCTGACCAAAGAGATTTTTCCCCTTTTCTGACAGGTGGACCCCATCCGGCCCCAGCAGACCAGGCTTCTCAAAGTGAGTCCCATGAGCTAAGAAGCCAAGCCCTTGGCTGTGGCACCAGTCCTGTAGCCAGCTATTGATTTGCCAGATTCGCCTGGCCCTGTCAACCCCCCTTCCTTTGACCAGGAAGATTGAGAAGGAAAAAACTGCTGCTGCTCCCAGGGCTTTATAACCTTTCTTAATAGTCTCCAGGCTGCTTCCAGCTGCATTACTGGTGCCCGCATGGAACAGCAGCAGTCAATAATAGTCTGAGGATCGCATGAGGTTTGGTAGTCTCTCAGTTACATCCCTGATACAAGCCCCCGGCAAGCAGCACACCTCCCTAGAGAGTGCATCTCTAGGACATACAAATGTGCTGCTGCTTTTGGCAGTAGTGCTCTGCACTGATCATCCAGCATGACATTGAAGGCATGGTCACACATTCTTATCCCTATAAAATGCACGTTGATTGAAGGATGGAAGGGAGGGAACTTCTGCTTCTTAACTGCCCTTCAGCCACCTCTCTTCCTTTCCTTTCAATGTAAAGCTGAATGTGTATCTCATGGACAAAGAGATAATGAGAGTAGAGAGAAACTGAGGTTTTATTTGGATGGCAGACCCCTCTCTAAATTCAAAACCTAAGCTGGACTTCAGGGCACAAGTTTTAAACATAGTAACATTTGGGGACAGAAGTTGTTGAGGGTGTCACTGCAACTGAGCGAGGAGCCTTACTAAACCTCAACATGCTAAAATACAATCTAAGCATGCAAAATACTAATTTTGTAAGGGTCTGTTGTGTATTTCGTCTACTCAAGTAGAAGGTATTCCATCTTTAAAGCCCTGCAAAACAGTAAACCTTCAGCAGATATGCTGAATGACACTCCCTCCTTTCTAGATGTCAGAATTACACGATAAAAGTTACAGAATGTAAGTTGTGAAATGGAAGAGCCTTATCCTCGTTACAACAAAACACAGGAGGCTGCACACTTTGAGGTTCCTGAAGTATTTCTGAGGCGGCTGGAGACACATTCAACCTCTGGCATGCTCCCTAACAGTGCACTGGGTGTGGGCACCGATAACTGCCTAATGCATAATCTGCTGTGGCTTGTTTCTGCAGTCAGTTGTATGGAGCAGCAGGCACAAGACAGCAGTGGCAGCCTTGCTGGCTGGTATTAATTATTAAGCAAGTTTCCTTGGCTGTACGTGTTATTTGAAGCTGCAAGCCGTCTTTTAAAGCTTTGGAAAAGTTGGGTTTGTAATATATGGTACCTTGATTTTTTATTTAAACTTCCTTTTTCCAAAGAGACATTATTTCTCAACCTTTAACATTGGACATTCACTCTATTCCAAGATTTAGGTCTTTCTCCTGGACATACTAAAGCTGGTGTGATAGGTGATCATTACTCATTTAGAATCTTCCTTCCCTTTGCTAGAAATACGGCCCATTTTCACAGATACCTGTCCCAAAACCAGTGGGGAAGGAGGTCTGTCCTGAAGGGTTCACAATATAGATAGATAAAATATGGTAGAGGATTGTGCACAGAAATAATTGCCCAAAGTCATGCAGGTGAGCTGGAACTGAAACCTGACAGTGTCCTCTCCACCTCATAGGCTGTCTTGCATGCCAGCTTTGCTTAGTGTCGCTGAAATGGAGTTATGCATTTGTACCTGCTTTGAAATGGCTTTTCTGATATGTCTTTAAATCAAGACATACATGATTACGTCATGACCCTAATTCTCCCCACTGCTGACAGCATGACAAATGCTGAAATCTGGCCCCTTTTTCTGTGCTGTTTTCCACCCTGTCTGAATGCTTCTTCTGTCTCATTCCTTGCCCATCCTGTTGTCAATATCCATACTTACAACACCACGAGTTAAATGGAGCTTTCTGAAGAAAATTACAAGGAGACCCAAACTAGCATTCATCACAAGATATTTAAAGAATGCATAATTTGTTCTGCATAAACAGCCACTTGTAATCTCATGCTTCAGACTGCATTGAAATAAGTTACAGGTACTAAGAGTCTGCACAATGCAAAGTCGTAAAGAAGAATTTTCGGTAGTACAAGTGCCTCATATTTAAAGCAATTGGGAAATGAAACCAGCAAGTTTTATGCTTGGCAGAGGTGATGTGCCCCTGTCTGGAGTAAGCCTCAGCCTATCAAATGAAGGAAGAATGTAGCAGAAGGAGTCTTTTTAATTAATCTTTATGTTTACATTGCCCCTTCAGTTCTTTGTATGCCTGTGTATATGAATGTAAAAAGGGGAGGTTGCACCTTAGTCAATATGTTATGTAGTGAGTTTTGCTTTTTTTGTTAGCTTTTATGGTAATTATACTCACTGGTAATTTATTACGGACTTATTAAAAAGCTTCACTTTGAAGAAGGTAATGGCTTCATTACAGCTTTTTGGTTTGGTTTGCTATGAGCTTGTTTGCTTTCTTAAAAACAAAACGTCTAAGATCTGCATCAGTGAGATAATCAGAAATAAGAAATTACACTTGGATACTTGGCTTAGTCACACATTTGTCTAGCCATCTGCATTTAGGTGTGCTGTTACAATCAGTATTCTCCATTTATCAACTTATTTTGAGATATGGTACTATGAAGACTGTAGGCTGGCTATTACTTTTACCTGTTTTCCTTAGTTTTCTGTATGAGACATATATATGCTAAAGTATGTAGTGTCCACAAACTAAGTACAACACACAGTCCTCATCACTGCTTCAACATGGAAATGTATTTGAAATAGAAATAGCCACATAATGAGACTGCCTGTTATTTCGGTGTGATCAACACTGAAAAAGTTTTGCTGACATGAACGATGTAGATTAAGAAGGAGCCTGGAAAGATTGCTTACCCCCATAGCTGAGCATAGCTCAGTTAAACATAGCTATACTGGCAAAATATAAATTCTTTTGCTGGTATACGACACTAGATAACTGAGACTAACAAAGGATTATTATTGGCATGTCTTGTTTGCAAGCAGGAGAGGAAGCGTGCTCTTAGCTGCGTCAGTAGAGGCCTGCATTGCTTTTACAAAGAGAATCATAGCATACTTTATAAAGTACTGGTTGCTTTTTAGCTGCAGTTGTAAAAATAATAAAGCAGAGGATGGGGTACAGGTTCACACTTCGTGTATTTGTTTATGGGCAGCTTCCTGTCCAGCCACGGGTCAGTAATTCAGGAGGAGGCCTAAGGCGGACCTGGGAGTCTGCCTGCAGGCTGTATGGATTCTGACTCTGGCGGGGGGACTCCAGAGGTAGCTGCCAGATTGCTGGTCCTATTCCAACTGCTTTGCCTTCTCACTGTGATTTTACAGTAAAACTCTATGGAGTAGGTGGTGTGAGACTAGCGGTAAAGACCTGCTGACTCCTGTTCTCTGTCACAAAATACGAGCTGGGAAAAAACAAATCAACTGTTTCTGGAGAAAACTTGTTTGCTTGCAGAAAATTGTGGGAGAGGTCTGTACACACCCTGTATCGATCATCTGAGGAGAAGGGAAATGCAGGGTTATAAAAAGAAAGGACTCAAACTATTTGCTTTCTTTGACAACTTTTAGCATCTCTGGCTGGGTGGAGGAAAGGGAATTCTGCTGCTTAGAAGAAAGGAATTCAGCTTCCAGTGAGCTGGAAGGAAGGGTACTGCACTAAAAGAAGTTTGGGGTTCTTCTAATGGTTCTGTCTTTCCTTCTTGAAGTGAAAGTAACGATGTATCTAGAAACACTAAGCAAACTGACCATCCGCTTGTTTGCCCATGTGGGCCCGAGGTGTTCTGAAGCGTTTAGGTGTGAACCTGAGGGCTTCAGTTTTCTGGCATTCTTGGTAACAGCTTGTTTCCACCGGCAGTGGGAACTGGAGGAGCTTGGACAGAGCCAAACTCAGTGGACAGACAGCTGAACTCGAGAATCCAAATCTCAAGATTTTGTAAAACACTAAACGGTAGCCTGGGGAGGAAGTACAGAAACCTGAAGTCCGAAAGGTCCCAGATTAGAGCCTGGAAGGTGATACTGGCTGAGAGTTGAGGAGTGTAGCACCTTACCAGCAAAGTGGTGAGTGGCTCATTGGGGGTGCTGCCGGGCGCTATCAGAGGCCGTACTTCTCAAGTCCCAGCTCACAGCTAGATCCTTGTGGGCAGACCTTTGTGCCTGCACAGTGTCTGACTGAAATCATTGCATAGCCTAAGGCAGCGTTTTGTTATAATGATAGCCACCGGAGCCAGTGGATACAGACTCCCTTTGGCTTAATGAGGAGTAATATTTTATAATCCTGTAGTGTCGGCTAGGTAACAAAGAAAACTCTTTTACCAGCTTCTCCTGGGGTTTTAGGCTTGTTGGATTTTTTTCCCGTGTTTTAGATTAGTTTTAACACCCATTTTATTACTGCTGTTTGCAGGCTGATTTTTTTTTCAATCCAACCACGCACAGAAACCCCATGCTAGTATTTCAAAGCATCAGTTTTATAAAATCCTTATGTGTAAGGTTTTGGGTTTATTTTAATGAGGGTAATTACTAATGATTGTGTAAAGTTGTCCTGCTCAGTTCTGATCCTGTGCATCTGATAAGGCTTGTCTTTTAAATTCTTTTCTCCTGCTCCAAAAAATATTTCTCCATAAATAATATTCATAGACTTAAGTCACTGCTCCAAGCATTAGCATCACAGATTTCTTTTGCTGTGTTTCATTGTGACTTATTATTAACTGAATTCCTTTTCCAAAAATAAATTATTTTGGTTTATATTTTATACAGTCCTGATGACACTTGATATTATTTTGTTGTGCTAGGGATGCCTTTATGTTTAGTCTAAGAAACAAGGTTTCTTACTTTCCCTTGAATTTCTCTTCTTCTGAATTTCTAATCAGATCTTCTTTCAACTTGCTTGGCTTATACTGTTGCTTTGGAAAGCTTTATTTGGGGGTGTGTGTGTGTTGTGGTGTTTTGTTTTGTTTTGTTTTTAAATAATGTTCAGGTCACAATTGCAGTCAGCTTAGGACCTATTCTCACAATTTTTCTTTGACTTGTTTATTAGAATACCACATAACTCAGAAGATAGTAATTCTGATTCCTGGCACATTTTCCTTCGTTTCCCTTTGATCTATAAAACAACTGCTCTGTAAGCTGACCTCTTGGGCAATTCCTTGTAAATAAAATCTGCCTTTCCCCAGAGAGGCTCCTGCACGGATCAGAAGGCTGAAGCTGTTGGCCTCACCTAGTGGAAGTGTTCCCTGCCTGAGTTTTCTCTGCAACTGTGGTTGGAAGAGGTGACAGCTATGTGGGTGTGCAGCAGCAGGAAACATTTGGGTGATCAAGCAGTGTTTTGTCTATCACTTTGGAGAAGTTTGTCTGCTATTAACGAGATGCATCCCTTATTTTGGAAACCCCCACTTCTGGTGAGCCATTGTTCAGCTTCTGCGGGAGTGCTGCATGGTCCTTTAATGGCTGTGGGCACTTCACGCACAGCAGTGGACGTCTGTGTGTGTGTGTGTGGAGTGGGTTTTTTTCCTTTGCAGTTGCTTGTTCTCGCTCTCTTCTAGGAAAAAATGGAACTGGTACAGCCACTGCTTCCACTTCTCTGCCAGATGCCTCACCATGCTAAGATGATTAGCTTTATTTGCTTCAGCTTTGCATGCTCAGAATGAAATTAGGCAAGTTATTTCAGTGACAAATATCAGGATAAATCCTATACTGACCTGTACTTTGTTGAATGCAGTTACTAATGGAGTCACTGGTTGATTTACACAACAATAGGACTACCTAGGATGCCTTTTCAGCATGGAGTATTGCCCCAGATTTTTACAGAGTGAGTAGGAAGAAAACATTTGTTGATGCATCAAAATAAGAAAGATCTGATATTCAGAATCTGCAGGAGTGGTACCATTTAAAAAAAAAAAAAAGATAATTATGTGAAAGATTGCCTAGTTTACTGATCCTGCAGCTTTTACATGTACCTTTATTTTTATTCTCATCCTCTTGATTTGGAAGATGAAGATTAACGCACAGATATATAGATACGGATATATAGCATGCACAGCACCAAGCCAAAGTTTACTTTTTTCCTCCCTGAGTTTGCTGGGTTGTTGAAGTTTGTCGTGGACTTCATCCTGCAAAATCCTGAGTTTCACTTTCAATAGAACAAGAGGAAATGGCTTCAAGTTGCGCCAAGGGAAGTTTAGGTTGGATATTAGGAAGAATTTCTTTACTGAAAGGGTCATCGGGCATTGGAACGCGTTACCCAGGGCAGTGGTGGAGTCCCCGTCCCTGGAGGTATTTAAGGGTCGTGTAGATACAGTGCTCAGGGACATGGTTTAGTGGTGGGTTGTCAGTGTTAGGTTAATGATTGGACTAGATGATCTTACGGGTCTTTTCCAATCTAGGAGATTCTGTGATTCTGTGATTCTGTGAGGGATTCTCAACAGCTTCCAGGACTGGATCTGAACAGGGCTGAATGTTGTCATAGCTAGCAAAGATGAGCTTTTGTTTTGCAATGTTCCATTTGAAGCAGTGTAAGCAACACTGAAACTCTGTTAATGTAATGGTTACCTGATCCCTGCTGGTGCATGCTGGAGTGATAAAGGCTTTGAAAAATACGTTAGCTGAACCAAGACATACAGAATGAAAGCCTTTGCAACAGCATCCTGAGGGAAATGGAAGAAAGAACCTGCATTTTGCTATTTGTACAATTTGTACAGTGAGTCTGATATTATGAGTGTAAATCTGCAGAACTACAAGGAGACACAAGAAAGGCCAAAACAATAAAGACTGGGTTACTGTAGAAGCTAAGTCTCTAGCAATGTGTTCTCATTCATGGACAACTGACTTAGCGTTGCTCTGAGTTACTATGAGCATTTGTGTTTAGATACTGACTCAGTATCTAGTGGTAAACTGTGAAGGATCGGTCTTCCCTCTGCTGTTCAAGGATTTAAGAGCTACATGGAAAACTTCCAGCCCACTCGATGCCTGTGGCAACTTGTTCAGTCACAGACTGAAGCATAATCCTTACATGTGTGTTTTCCCTGGGTATTAATTCAAGTGCCTGGCACACAGACAGAGACAGGCAGGAGTAGCCAGATTGCGAAGCTGCTGAATGGTACTATATTTATCTCTGTGTATTGCTTCAATATATGGGACCATATTTCAGTGCCCTGCACTGAAATGATGCGTGTGTGGTATTTCCCCCGTTAACTGTAGAGGCTGTTTTTGAAGCACTGTGTCTGTCGTTTAGGAAACATGGAGAAGTAAGTGACAGAGCACTTCAGCCTGCAGGTCGCCTGCCTGAACAAAATATTCACTATGACTTTAATTTACATTCCCAGTGGTGTAAGGGCCGAAAGTCCCAGTGACATTCAGAAAGTGAAATGGAACATGGGCTGTGGGCAGTTCCCAGATAAGAGAGCTGTGGTTCAGCTGGAACATTGCGTGCAGTCATTTGCATCCGTGTTGGAAGGACGTTGTATCAGCTAATGTGCAACTGCTTGCAGGACGGAGCCCAGCGTATTGAATGTAAACTGAGTGGGTTCAGCAGCTGCAACACAAGCAGCAAAACAAATGTCCTTGACCCCTTTGCAGAAAGGATGGGGCAGGTAACTTGGAGTGGGAACTCTCTCAACCACTCAGGCTTAGGAAGCAGAACTTGCAGGTTGTTAGCAAATATTTGAGTATATTTGAAAGTTGAGATCATTTAAGTTATTTCCTGTCAGAGAGAAGTGATCACGAGGATGATTTTTTAAATAAATCATCAGTGTTTGAATGCAAGTAACTGAGCACAGGTCTTGGAAGCATCCTTCTTGAGATGACAGCTGCCTTTATCCTCAGCAGAATGTGGGTAGTTTGTCTTTATATAAACACTGATGACCTTCTTTGGTATTTCAGTGGAAACAACCCCTTTGTACACTTCTGGTAGTAGTGCCTATTTGTTGCTCTCGCTTGCCCTGTAAGGCAGTTTGTTGCCTTCCTTGCTTGCTCAGTTAGGGTGTTCATGGCAGAGACCCTAGACTCTGCTGCCACCTGAACACGTGGAGGTGCCCATGTCTCCAGCCACAAACTCCTGCCAATGTGACAACAAAGGGAAAGAGTTCTTCCTATGCCAAGAGCAGGGTTGATAAGAGGGTGGCTGTCTGAGTTTGGGAAGCTGGTGGTTTCAAATCAGATGAAATGGACTGATTATGAGAGACCCCTCAACCCCGTTGTTGTCTTTTGCGAACACCTGCAGTAACAAATCTCCTATAGAGGAGACACCCAGTCAGTCATGGATGGTGACCCCCAACGGCAGGCATACTTGGAGAGGCTGGAAAAGCAGCTCTCCTGTCCAGAGGCCTCTTAAAGGGCCTCTTTAGGGGCTCCATCCTTTTCTGAAACACAGCAGTGAGATTTTCTGTGTTTTTTTAAAAGAAGTGTGACAGAGTAATGCTTTGATTCAACGCAGGGTCTGTGTGGCAGTAAATCTCTCCTAGTACCATCAATATTTTTTTTCCCCAGAAGGGCAGTGTCCTGGCAGACAACAGCATGGCACATTCTCCTGTTTTGTTAGTTGCCTCTTTTTAAAAAAAATCTTTCCTTTAGCTTTTAGGAACATACTTCATGGTAGTAATTGCTGAAAGAATAACAGCCTGCAAAGCGTCTTTGCTGCATTCTCTTTCGAAGTCCCTCCCTCATTGCAAACCGCTCAGCATTTGTTAACTCTTTCCTGCACTGAAAACTCATTAACCTCTAAATTACCTTTTCGCACCCTCACCCTTTAGCGAAGTGCAAATAGACTAATTCATCCACACACGTTTCCATTACCATGCTTATCGAGGCTGAATATACCCTATAGAAGTAGAAATCCAAAATTACGAAAGAATGGTGCATTCTATTATGGATGGCAAAGATACTACATTTTTATCTTCTCCATTGGGGGCAAAGATGTTTGCTGACAGAAGAACTAGCTGGGGCTGAGCTACAAGTCTCTGTCCTGTAGCTCAGCTCTCAGCTGAAGCTTTAGTTTAATTTCTGACTCTTCATATAATATTACATATAGTTTCATTTCAGGGCTGTGAAATGTGAAGTGAAAAGTGAGTGAAACCAGAATGTAATTCTCTGTCAACTTTCAAAGACAATGTAACATACAATATTAGTGAGACAAATATTGAATGCAGTCAGAAAATGCTATATATAGTAGCATTATTGAAAGTTAGATAGGTTTAAAAGCAATTGGTAAATCTAGCAATATTTCTTGTACACGACAATTTACAGATTATTTGCATTGCTCCTTCTTTTCTAGCCCATGACTAAAGGTGTCTGCTAACTGTAAAATCTGAATTCATATTCTTAAGGAGGTAAGCTAAAGCTTTAAGGCAGCAATTAGGTAGGTATCTCTGGTTTTGATGCTGGAAATCCTGCACAGACAGGATTTTGCGTTCAGAATCCTTGCTTAATAGTTTGTAACCTGCCACAGCATCACTACAGAAATAAACCACCTGCTAGCAAAAGAAACAGTGGGTAACGTATGAAGTTTCTTTTCTGTTCTAGCTTTTAACTTTACTTTGTCTTATTTTAAGTAAATGAATCCTAGTATCTTCCTTTTGAAACCTTTGTGCTTCATAATACATGTTTTAATTGTGGTTCTTACCCATACTTTGGCTATATTAGCCCCATGTAATGGCTAGTTAGTTCTGTACTCTGATACCTATCCTCTCTACTGCTGTGAAATGTACACTGCTGAATTTTTGTTGTTGTCAATTCCTAAGAAATGAGAAGCTTTGCTTTTAGAGTTATCAAAGAGAAAACCATACACAGAACCTTTAATGGATATACTTATTTGCTGCCTGTGATCAGGATGCAAACTAAGAGTCTGTTATAACTTGCCACTCTAAATTTTCACTGAGAGGTCGGATAGTCTTAATCCTTTTGCCAAGGAATGAGGGAGGAAAGCATTGTACCCTCCTCCCTGCACACCTGTCTGAAGGCCAAGGATGCAGCAACCTTGATAGCATTACTCTGACAGTTCATTCGAAGATGTCAACAAAGGACTTTTTTTAAAATGGGCTCTAATTTAAAAATGTTAGTGGAATGTTTTGAAGTGAGAAAGTAGCCTTCCCTCACCCTTTCGCTCCCTCACTTGGATTTTCTCTCTGACTTAGCTGACAGCTATAGGTTTTTATGAAAGCCGTGGAGCAGATGAGGTAAAGCAGGAAACTGGAACTCTGTGTCCAAGTATCAGAGCAATTTGCTGCAGCACTACACTTGTAAGATTCACCTTTTTATAACAAGTATGAATGACAGAAATGATCTGCAGCATGAACCTGAGAGGGGGCTGTATATTCTGTACCAGAGGCTCCTGGGGACAGCAGTGGGACAAGTTGTACTCTGCCTGTTTTCATGAGTAAATGGCCTTGCAGGTGATACCTGTGGCAGCAACCAGAACAAAGTCAATTGTGCCCAAGTGCCAGCTTTGTTAATGCAGTTCTTATTTCACAGAAATTTCTTGCTATACATTTAAATCAAAACCATTCTGACATGCAGCACATTTTTACAATACGTTTGCCTGACGGAGCTGTTATGAAATAGTTATACTGTTGTGAAACAGCCTGATGGAGTTGCATAGGAAATGGCAACTGTTAATGCTTTTTCAAAATGTAAGTGAAGAATATCATACATATGAATTCATAAAACCTGTAGGAGATATAGTTAAGTTTCTAAGTTTTAGGTCTGATGGAGGTTTTTCCCAGTACAATTCCTAAGAACCAAACAGTTTTCTCGTATTTGTAAAGTGTTTCTTTACTCATATTATTCAAAAGCTAAATACTTAACTTCATGAAAACTTCCAGTGTCTGTGAGATGTTTGAAATCATTGTAAGCAAAGAGGAACTTAACTGCTTGCAACATTAGACACTATGGATGTAGTCTTCAGCAAGTTGTACAATTTGGACTTTCCTTATTTACTCAGTCAAAATATAAAATACTCATTTAAATCTTTTAATCTGAAATAGTCTTGTATGATTCTTTCCCTACAGGTTTCATGGGTTTAGTCTATTAAAACAAGAGGCAAAACCAAGACACTTACCAGTATATCTTACTTTAAACTTTCTCTTGGCTTCAAACCAATCTCTAATACATGCTGAATGAATAACAAGATGTAACCAAAAAGAATACACATCTTGCTTATTCACCACTGCTTCAGTATTGAAGTCATACTCTCTAGCTCTTGAATGTAATGCTCATCTCCTGGCTTCAAGTTAATAATAATTAACTCTCCTACTAATTCTGAAATAACGGAAGGCTTTCCTTTATCTACTGATTAGTAAGAAACAAGGAAGAGACTTTGATGTCCTCCCCTTGGAATTGTTGTAATATTTTAGCTTAAGCCTCCTGACCTGATTTGTAGGGGTCCAAATCAAGAAAGATTAAAATTTTCTCATAACTGAAAAACAGTTCTCTACCGCTAGCTCCTTTTGAGATTCTTCTCTTATCTCCAAGGTCAGGTAAAAATATCAAGGGATTAGAAATATGCTCTGTCTGTGAGATAGCTCAAGACGACCTTGTAGTGTTCTCCCACATACAAAGTTCATTTATTTCTCCTTAATTTAAACAATGTGCTCAGGCTCAGAAGAAAACAGCACAAACAGCCTCTGGCAGCTTTAAAACTGATAGGTGCTTACCTAATTTTCAAGCTGTTTCAAACATCTTTCATTTCTTTCTTTGGTGAATTTTAACAACTAATATTTTTGCAGGATGCTATTGCTCCAGAGCGGCTTTCTCTGCCTGTTACAGATTTTTTTAGGTTTTCATGCCTAGTGAGCTATTTGCAAGACTCACTTTCTGTTTTCCATAAGAAACCAAGGAGTATATATTCTGCAGATTAATTCTCTGGCACTGCGCTGCTCTCACTACACTAGCTGTTAAGGGAACATTTCCTTTTTGCAGCAGTACGCGTGTGAAAGTAAGGTCTTTGGGGTATCTTTCTGTGTATCAAAGACCGCTGTCCTTAAGCTAGCTCCTCATGAAATCAGGCTGTACACTGTGCGCTCCTTTTGTGCTGTCCTCTTTTTTTAAAAATTATTTTTATTATTTCATCTAAGTGGTCTTTCATCTTCCTGTCGTAGGTAAAAATCCTTTTGGGCTGACACAAAGTGACTGCTTTTTAAGCGTGAAGTTATTACGTCCGTGCTGTTTAGAATACATATAGAGAAATACAATATGGTGTTTATTTCCACCGAATGCTAGGTGAAGTCGGTGGAAAAACCTGCACAGACACAGTGGGGTTTATCTGCGAGTGTTTTGCACCCTGAAATACTTCGGCCACCGCCTCATCCGTGCTACTCGCGCGCCCCACCGTGTGGGCAAATTCTGTATCCTTCCCTCCTCCTGGCTTTCTAGAGTAAATCGCCGAGAATCTTGCTGTCCCATCGTGACATCCTCTAAAACATGGAGAGGATCTTTGACAAAGAAAAAAAATAATATTTAAATAGCGTGAACCTCTCAGTACACGTGCTTCGTTTTTCCAGGCTGGTGCTGAGATGCAAAGGTTTTATAAATCCATGTAACTATCTTGAGTTGCACAGCATGACCAAATTAGACAAGTATGAGAAAAAGGGTCTTGCCTGTAAACAGTCATGCTTTAAACAGGAAAATCGGAGCACTAGGCCTTAAAGAGACACTGATTTCAAAATTCCCGAGAGAAGAGAGAAAATTCTTTGCAAAGTTATATGACTAAGACACAGTCTCACTTGGTGAGGGAAAATATTTCATGTCAGGTCAGGCTCGTGCATTTTACTTGTGAGCATGACAGTCTTTACATACCATACCATGCCATACCTTCTTTGTTCATGCCATTAAGAAGAAAAGTGCTTGAATGATAGCAAAAGCTGTAATGAGGTTTGCTGCGCTTCCCATTTTAGAGCTCTTCAGTCTTCTGTCAGTTTCTGAAGCTTTCATACATTGCTGTGAAACTTCGTTTCTCTCAGTCATCAATTTCTTTTGACAGACTCAGACTCTAGAGTATGGAACGTGTAGAAAGATGTTTCCATTGCAACAAAATTATTGCAGTCCCTTTTTAAGGATTTAAAAATTGCTTATAATTGGAAGTGAAATATCTTGCAGTGGAAAATGTGGTCCCTAACTCTGTCATGAATGCTGGCAGAATTCTGTATGTCAGCTGTACTTGTCCTAACTGTATGTAGTTGCTCCTCCATATTTTTGTTTGCACCGTAATAATCACAGGACACCTGCAATTAAGCCAACTGCTTCTGAGGAAAAAATAACTGACCTTGATACTAATCATCCCAGTGTAACAGAATATCCGAGTCGGCTGCATAGTTAAGTGAGGCATCCGGGGCAGTGCTGTAGATTAGAGGTCTTCAGGACAAACAGCTGAACTGTGAATCAGAAGGCGACACTCAAGGGCAGCAGGTGGTAAGAGTGTTCATTGAGGAGGACAAAACAGATCCTACAGAGTGAAACATTTCACCCAAATAGTTCCATTTGTCCATTGGAGCCAAATCCTGTATGACTAGGAAAAAGTAAGGACTTCCTTGCTGACTTCAGATAAATCAGAACCCCAAATTGGAGGAATAACTTAAAATAATATAGCAGTGTTAGTGTTAAAGGGGTGTGAATTCACAGTATGCTCTCTGCTCTGCACAAGGATCCATGTGTGACCAGCTTTACATACCTGTCTTCCGCTGTTTCTTTCTTACTGTTAATGGAACAAAATTTGTGTTTCTTGACTGATTTGGTTTTATTTATTTTTGGGGTTTTGTTGTGTGGGTTTTTTTTTACTGTGAACAAAGCTGCAGAATTCATATGCCTTAAATTTGAAGAGAAAGGAGATAATTTCATTGGTTGGATTTCCCATTCTGGTTTACAGCAGGACCACACAGTTTTATACCAGCACAGCTGAGCCACAGGCACCCTGCAGGACAGAGAAGAAAATGTGGGAAGCGACTGGAACTGCTTCAACTGGCAATGGAGGTTTTCTTCTGTTTGTAATTTGCCTGTTCACCTTAAATACAGAGGAGGGAGGAGCTTAGCTAACAAAATCACAGAGTGCAGACCTGGCACACGAGAACATTGACCCTATCTCTAAGTGCCCCAGTCTTTTGTTTCATTTGCTCTGTGTAGATCAGAGCATCCCAGATTATGTTCTCCTGGAGGATCTTCAGAACTCCACGGCGCTCTCCGAGCCCATAAATACACTTTGCGTGGTGGAAACGTCCTCATAATGCCCTGAGCAACACCAGAAGAGCGCCTGAAAGTGGTGCTTTTTGCCATCTTCTCTAAACCTCTTCATATTTTTGCCTCTACCCAACGGGATGGACTGCTAAGGGCTGCCAAAGGCTGTGTTTGCCTACGTGTAAATAGGTTACCCCCCTTTGTGAGAGCATTAAATTGTGGTGGTGTGGGTGCACACACAGAGCAATGGTGGTCACAGATGGTGAGGAGTAGCTGATAATGACATCAACTGGGACTAGTTTGGCTATGCTTTGACGTGCTTAACCAGACCTAAGTTAATTTAGGGGCTGAAGGGCCATTGTAGCTCTATGCAAAATATTCAAAGGTTCCCTTCCACACAGAAACATGTATTTTGAAAAGCCAAAACTGAAGCTACATGAAGTGAAGAAGCAACTAATCCAGATTTTTCATTGAGGAAGGGTGGGTGATCTTATTTGAGACACGTGATAAAATTCAACTTTAGTAAACCATTTTAACCTGAAGTGATCATGGAGATATATATATTACAGCTGTCTTGTCATGAATCTGGTCTATGTTGTTTATTATCTGCATTGTAAGAGTGCTCGGTTGTATTGGACATTATAAAAATACATAATACAGTGCTCTTCCCTCTGCTCCAAAGAAACTGACAGTCGTGACATTTTCCAGCAAATCTAATTGCATGAAGTATTCCTAACAAAATACTCACAGTTAATGTTTCCAAAAGAACAGCTAAACTATAAGAGGAGGGCTGATGTTAATATACGTTGGATTAAATCTAATGAGAGAGTGTAAAGGAGGCTTCTCATATAAGGGAGCTTAAAACATACTTAGGCTGACAAATTTTTCCTTCCTCCTCTATTCTGAAAGAATGCTCGCATCAGTCAAGGATATTCACATACCTGGGGCATTTCCAGGAAATGTTGGGAGTATGGTGTATAGGCAAAAGAGAGAGAAAGGAGAATCTTAGAGCACACACAGTTAAGTCATGCTGGTGCAAGATGTGAAAAAAAATATAGGGCCACAAGCAAGGAAATAGATATGTTATTTAAGTTGTCAACAGAGCAGGATTTCAAACATTCTTTTTTAAATAAATGCAATAGCGATTACATAGGACCTTCAATTTAGGAGTTTCTTGATGGCTAAGACAGTCAGAAAAGATGCAAATGCCTGATACGGTAACTAGTCTCCTGCCTGTACTGACATCACTGCCCAAAAGAAATACTAAAAAGAAATACTAAAATTAATCTGATAAACTGTCTGGTAATAAATTAAATGTGCTAGTAGATAACTTACTGTTATGTAAATGAAACCGCCTTGTTTTTTCCCCTTTTGGTAACAGATGTAAAACTTTAAAATATGCAGTATGAGTCTTCAACATTTTAGTCATTATGAGTTGAAAATACAATCTTGCTGTGTTAAACAGACTGTGTTTGTTAGGTGATGGTAGCAAATAATGCTGTCTGGAGAAATAGCTATGCCACAGACTGTGCTCCAGAGGTAGCTGCTCGGCTGTTTAAAACATCCATGGAGAAACGTATTGCCTTTTGCAAATTCCAGTTCTAAAAAATCTGCATTCTTCTATAAATCCAGTTAAAAATCCCGAGACTGCACTAACAAGAGTTGTGCCGGTCAACTGATCTCTTCACTGCCTGCCACTGAATCATCTCTGCCAGAGCCGCTGTGGAGGGGCTGGTGGGGCTCGCTGGAAAGCACACGTACCACCTCTGGAGTGACTGCTGTAGTGCTGAAGGGATTGAATATGCTTCCACGTCCTCCAGAGCAGCTGGAAGCCTGTACTATACATGTGCTGTGGTTCTGTAACACCTCTTAAACAGAGTAGAAATATTTCCAATTAAGTGACCTTATATAAAGTTTATACCATGAGAAAAAAACTCCTACATGGAAAATAAATTAATTTAAATCCTTCTTCCTTTCCTGAAAACAAGTATGCTCCAGAGACAGTTGGTTCAATGGCAAGGTAAGAGGAAGATTTCTCTGGGAGCAAGTGTCCAAAATACAGCCAAAACCTACCATTCCACAGAGACGCATTCCTAAACAATGCAAGACGGGTAGTGAAGACGTTTTCCCCGTAAGAGTTAATGGAATGGAGACAGGGGAAGCACGTGAGGACTTAAGAAATGTGCCACTCAAATGCACAGGACAGGGCCAGTGACACAGAGGCTGGAAGGGCAGAAGCAAGTTTGTTGGGACTGTCTGCTGGAGGAGACACGGTGTTTTCAGAGCCGATCGCTGGCCTGAATGATCTTCTCACTGCCTTGAGGACTATGGGACCTGCAGGGACAGTAAAACAACAACTGCCATCTCATCAACACACAAGCACTAGTGCATCTGCTCATGGCTTAATGCGATTTCTGTTTAAATCCGTAAAACCGTCCGTCTCAATTCTTACAGCGGGTGCAGACCCACCGGGTGCTTTCCCCTGCTGGCGCCAGCTCACTGCGCAGCCCCAGCCCCTCCGAGGCCGTCGTGCAGGACCCCCGCACGGAAGCTGAAGGGGGAAAGAGAAGCCAAAGGTGGAAGCTGGTGGGAGATCTGCCAACCGCAGCGACGGGCGGGCAGCACGGCATGGGCAGCGGGAGGTCAGAGCCTCCGTCAGGCGACAGAGGGAGGAGGAGGCGATGTGGGGAGAGGTGTGTGTGGCCGTGGCGGTGTGGGATTTGGAGGCGAGGGCCAGGTCGGTCCTGTGAGATAACAGAGGGACGAGGGGAGGAGGTGAAGGAGGGGACAGCAGAAGGCAGACGGTCCTGCCACAGCCATTTTGATGGACTGAGGAGGCCGAAGGTGAGATGGAGGCAAAGATCCAGCGATTTGTGCGGCACCGGGTACAGAGTTCAGTTTGAAATGAAATTCCGCACATCCAGCAGAGAACAGAAGGATGTTGGAAACCACTCGACTCCACAGAAGTTGACAAATGGATGTCTAGACACATTCAAGGCCAACAGGCTTGAACTGCATCATGGAAAATAAAACCCATGCTGTGTTCCATGCAAGCACTGGTCCTGATAGTTACTTCAGTACCTAGTTTTGCTAGATAAGAATGCTTCATATTTGGGAAAAAATATAGTCCTACACCTCAATGCCCCTCAGAGATCTTCAAGGGGGAGACGCTGATATTCGATCCTATTGTTTCCCAGTGCGCCGTTTGGAGGAAAGCCACCAGCCATCTCTGAGGAACGCTGGCAGCAAAATTGTCTTTTCATTTCGTGTAGACCCCTCATGTTGGCTTATGTCCCCTCACGTGGCCACCTCTGCGCTCCTCACAGCTGTGCTTCACACAGCCGGGGCGGCCCGCTCCCCAACCACACATGGGGCTGCCTGGGTCTGCTCTCCATCCCGCTGGGAGAGCTGCAGCGTAAGCATCAGCGCGTGAAGCATTAATGTGAAACACTTTCCCCGTGTTCCTTGCTGTGGGATCTGGTACCATCATTGCCCAGCAAAGCTTCCCAAAGTTTCTGCCTCCAGCACTCTCCGTACCATAGAGTCTACCTCAAATCCAGGCCAGAACAAGCTGCAGCTGCTAGTTGCTTTCTCCAGATCTAACACCCAAAGCAGTCCGAAGGCATTATTTGCCTTTTTTTTTTTTCCCTCTGTAGGAGTTTCTGCTTCTTAGAGAAGCAGAGCATACACACCTCTTTATTGTATCGCAGCAGCCAGTAGTACGCACACGTTATCGCACCATCAGTTCAGACATTTGGTCTCCTCCAGAGGACTCTGGTTTCCAGTGCTGGATCTTCTTTCCCTCCTATTCCACGTGCAGCCTTTGCTTCCCTGTCCTGGTGCATGCCAGTGCTCCTGCTCTCCTTCCGCCAGCAGGACCGCGCAGACCCACGCTGCTCTGGATTCAGCAGGTCAGGGACAGCGCGGTTACCAGGCCACTCACCAGGATGGTGGGATGCAGACACTGCTCAGTGGAGACGGAAACCTTTGGGCAGGGCGCCCTGGCACCAGGGGCAGGCGGTGAGGGCGGCACAGCGGGCACACAGACGGACGCCGCGGGGAGCCCCCGGCCGACAGCCGTGCTGGTGGCTCAGCCGAGCACAGCTCGCTCCCAGGCAGGGATGAGCGCGCTGCTGAGCCCAGCTCAGGGTGGGTGCCGGACTGGGAACGGTCACACAGCCCAGCAGCGCTGCCCTCTCCCGCTGGGGTGGCCCTCGCCTCCGCTGCCATCCTGCCCAACGCGGGGGATGCTGACCCCTCCCTCCCTCTGCACCCCAGCCCCTCGTACCCGCTGAGAAAGGAACCTATCTTCATTTTTTTTTTTCAAGATCCCTGAGACTGTAGGGCACAGAGGTGAATTTGACATTTTCCGTCTTATTACCTGAATTCAACTGCGATGGAAGCAATGAAGATGCAACCTTCATAATACAGGTCATAAGCAATTTTCGATGAGAACATACTTTAAAAACTTGTAAACTATTGGACTGTTAGGATTTATTTCTTAATTCACTTAAGTCTTGCAAGCTTCTCAGCTTGCTTAAGAGAGTAAAATGCTCTAAATTCTGGGCAGTTCTTTTGCAGACACCGAATGAACATTGTAAGAGGTTGGTGCATCTGGCTTTGTGGATGTCTGTCACACAAAGTTGCAGACCACGTGTGCACTCGTCCACTTACAGAGCGGGGCCATGCGTGCTTGCACGAGTGAGCTGCAATCCTTACCAGCCAAAGGGAGAGACAGGGAAGCGGCTGGCTGCAGTGACAGAGGTTAATCCTCGAAATGCTACGTGAAGGCGCTGTGGAAGGCAGCACCTCGCCTGTGGCAGACGGGGGCAGGGCTGTCTGTGTATTTCTGCGCACGCACGTGTGTGTAACTTTGCACAGAAAGAAAACTCTGTATGTACCTGCAGCCTACCTCAGTGCAATACAGAGGAATGAGAACTAGTGTACGTAATAAACTCAGGAAATCAAAAATAAAAATTAATGAGATGTTCATTTACCAGGGGCAATTCGGGCCCTGATAAACTGACCATATTGCTTCCACTTCTAAGCCAGCTCAGGAATGGCACCTAAATCACAGAACCAGATCTGCAGGGTGATAATCACCTTTTTTATGGCACGTGTGTGTGAGCAACTATGTGGGGGAAAAACTCACTTCAGGTGTCCTGCGTTGATCTGGAGAAGCAGAAGAAAAGAAAACACCTGCAACCTAATATGCATATTCTTGAGAAGGAATTAGTTTAATCACAGAGAAACACCTTCTTGTCTCAAACAGATGGAGTTATTTCTTCTCTAAAAATCTCACATTTTATCTGTACGTATTATATTGCATCAGAAAAAAACAAGGATTAGCATTTTAAAACAGCATTACAGTTATATATGAAAGGCCACTGTTCTGCTAGTAAGGGTTTCCCCTCACAGTTTAGAGTTAAGCTGTGTCAGCATCTTCTCGAGCTTTATTGCTAGTGTCATGTTACCTTTAATCCTTAATTTTCCTGACATGAAGGCCAGGGTTGGCTTTAGTTTACCTAAAAAGAAGAAGCAGAACCATCAGAAAACTAAAAGGAACTGGAAGCAGCCCGTGCACAGAAAAACATAAAGCCACTTCAGCAAGACCTGGCAGCTATATTGCTACCAAATTCTGCTGTAAAAGCAGGACACATTTAGGAAAGACAGATTAGAGATACACAGAACAGAAGTCCAACCGACTGACTGGATTCTTTCTGAAGCTACACTTGCTGCTAACATTTCAATGCCTGGTTAATAAAAGCAGTATAAGCTTTTGTGCTCTTCCAGTTCACAGAACAGAAGAGTTCAGGAGGATCCAAGGAGCTCTACCCTACGCAGAAGGAGCCACAAAAAGCAGAAAGTTCCTCCATCCCAGCATTACAAAGTGAGGAGGCTGTCTATTCACCCGTCAGCAGGTGCACCAGCACCTGCACCAGCCCTGGCAAATGCTTTTGTCACTCACCGGTGAACATTTTCACAAAGTCGGCGCTTGACATGCTCATAACCACATCAGCCGTCACAGGAGGCTTTCCAAAACCAGCACTCCCACCGTTGGTTTTCAGGTCAATATACCAAGTGCCTCCGTCCTCACCTGAACAGACAGTGAAGAGAGGTGACAAGCCAGCAAAAAGCGCTGTGCCCTCCCTACTATTCCTCCCTGTCAGGACGGCCACTGCCATGCCCGTTTAGTGCAGTTACACAATAGTACGTATCCTGGCGGTGCTCTGCCAGAAGTTACCACTTGCCCCACATTCTGCGTGCAGGCAAAGCCAGCCTCCAGCAGACGCCCCGCAGCACCACATATCGGGGACTAAGGAGGAAGATCCCAAGGGCAGCACTTGTGGCAGCTTTTAACCTGACCTTGGCAGGATGAGCATCCCTGTCTGTCGTCACGCTGAGCATGAGCCGTAGGGCCAGCACGGTGACAACGCCCGCCCGCATACGCCAGGAGGGGCAGCGGCCTCCTGCCCGTGCTGAAGTTGGTCCCGAGAAGGAGCATCACACAGAACAGAACAAGAGGTCCTCTGTTGTGGGATCATCTCAAAAGGTGAGCATTTCTGTTTGAAAACACCCAGTGCCTCTTGCTAGGAGCGTGAGCATGGGAAGGTTTTACCAGTGATGGTCTTACCAGATAGTTCAAACTGAAAGACGCCCTGCGTAGTCCTCACGTACTCTTCACTCATCGCCCCCTGAATAACCCTGAATGTTTCTGCAACGGGACCCGATGGCTTGGCTGCACCAGATTCTGCGTTAACCTTAGCTCCGTCTGGTCCTGCTTGGGAAGCACCTACAAGAAAAAGATTATTTTTCTCTTTCAACTGCAAAACACTTTAAAACTGCATGTAGAAACACGCGTAGAGAACTCCGTTTGAAAAGATTTAAGCACCACATTAGAGAAAATAAGTATTTCCCGTGTCACTATTACTACTGATAAAGCAGGGGTTTTGCACCTGGGAATCTGAACAGGTGTAGAGCACTAAAGGTAATTCTGCAATATATTTCACCTCCTAATACATCAACAGAAAAGTGAAAATAAACCACAGCAAAATTCTAATCCTGGCTGTTCTCAGTTCATTGCAAAGGCTCACACAGAACATTGTTTTCTAATGCAACCCATATAGTCCTGACAGCACTCACAAAAAACAAATCAGTGTCTTTAATAAACAACACTTTTACCTCAAAATACTTCTGTCTTGTCTATTCTGCTAAGAACATGAATATTTTCATTAATTCTTCTGCAAAGGCTTCTAAGTTGTAAATCAATTCACTGCTTTAATCGGCATTTTACTGCACTGCAGTGAACATGTACATTTAACAATAAAGGACAGCGTTCACAATTTACGGGGCTGATCAAGCTGCACAGCCTCTGAAAACGCTGTTGAAAGTCTCTTGGGTGTCTTAAGTATCAAAAAATAGTTAGTGCTATTCTGTGAGTCCCTACTAAATAGCCAGTGTTGCGAGGCCCAGGGAACCAACACCATCCGTCCCTGGCAGAACAGTCCTCGTGCGATTGCTCAAATAATATTTTCAAGGGCGAGGGACTCTGTTCAAACTTTGCCTCTCCTGCCTGTCTCTTCTCCCTGTTTTGGCACTCCTATGAAACCTGTTCAGCATTCTTAGTTGCCCTCCTCCTTGACACACTTCTGAAAAAGCAAAACCAATGCTTTTCTAAAAATGAAAACATCTCCATTTCACTTAAGAGATATTTAAATTGTGGATATTGTACAAGTTTCATCTAAGAAGCAATGGAGGCTCTACGTTGTGTTCTTTTGTATAAATTTAGCAAGGCAAATAAGACACTCCTGCAAGATGTGCTGTTTGCCATTTAATTTCTTTTTCCAGCAATATTTACCTGTGACCTTCACGCTACCACAATTCAGATGGTTAAAAAAGGATTCTTCAAAATAAGGCACTGATTTTTTTATACCGTGAAAGTCATGCAGGAGGTAACATTCCATCCCTAGCTTTAAGTATGGAGTCACCTCCATAAATCATACCCTCCAAATGAGAAAAGGGTTTTTGCCAAATAGCTTGGGCAGAGGCCAAACTCTTGGGAGAAACAAAAAAAGAAATAACAACTTGAAGTAGAGAGGGCATTTGTTATTGTCAGAAAGATCAACGTTTACACACAGTGCTTTTCTTACCATATTGTTCTTGTTTCATGGTTGTCATGTCAGTTTCAACATCCAAGAAAAAGTCAGGCATCAGGGGGTGACCTAAAAGGGAGGAAAAATGTAATATTAAGTCCAAGTAATGTTGGACAGCACAAACACAAATATCCATTTCATATGAAACTACAACTAAGTTTTTTTTTTGAAGTAAATAAACTACAATCTGAAGGAAAGACATAGCATGAAATTAACATGTTTAGAGTTTGGTTCATTTAAAATCTGACCATTAATCCTCTTAAAGTTGCAATGAAAAACATCTGAAGAAGGAAAAAAAATATCTATCTCACTAGCTGCTACATAATAATATATGCATCTACAGTGCAGGTACATTTTCTTTTCAATAAAGTTTTTTTTTTTTAATTTAATAGGCACTTGATGATTTGAGTCTCAGTGGACTTGTTGTATGTGCCTTCCAGGAAGGCATGTTCTAAAATCTGAGACAAAGCAACTTTTTACAGAATAATTTAAGAGCCCCTAGAAACAGAACTATATTAATATTCTCCATGCAGCCTTTCCTCCTTCCTGAAATTATTTCTCATCTTAAAAATCTATTTTACCTGGTGCGATTGCGTAGACATCAAAATCCTTAACTCCTTCTTCTCTCAGCAGAACTTCATCAATAATGAAGTTTCCTGTGAAACTTTTTGGTTTTGTTAAAATGCAATATGCAGCATCTGCAAGGATGTCTGTTTTCCTGCATTGTTTTTCTATTCCAGATCCTCCCAGCATATCCATAGCAGCTGTATGTATGGCTAGAAAGTTTGGAGGGTAAGAAAACAAAGCTTTAACACTGACTACATGGAAGTCCCCTTTCTCTGTCAAGTACACAAACTTTGTTCTCCTTTCATGCGAAAGGAAACTGTAGGAAGACAAAGCCCTGAAATACTACCAACCAACAAATAATTATCCACGAGCACCAGTAAAAAGCAGAAAACTATTAAATGAACCACAAAGTGGAATGACGGGCAGGACTTTTTGTGGCGTTCACATCCCTCTATTCCTTTATCACTGCGCCACCGCATGAATTTCCTCCAGGTTATTCAGGACAATAAAAACTAACAGGACAACTATTTTTCTCAAAGTAAATGTATGATACATCAGTCATTAAGAGGTATTTCCTTTGGTGATTATCACACTGAAAATCTCGGTGCTTAATTTTAGCCTTGTAATAACTCCCACGACACACCAAAGTGTCTCTCCTAAGTTAATGAGAAACCAAATAGCAAAAACTCAAAAACTCAAAAACTCAAATAATATGTTCAATATTCCACAGAAAGGCTGTGGAAATAAAATCCAGATCTCCTAAGCTTCTAGTCATTTCATTAACCAATTCTACTAACTCCTGCACCATTACACTAGTCGTCTTTATGCTTCGCCCAGGGAGCTAACAACACTGGGGCACGTTCCAGTCGAAGTCTGTAATTTGCTCCTCCGGGCTGAGGTATCCACTCTATTTTCTTTCACCCCGTTCCACAGAGAGGCTGTTTGGTTGTACCTTTTGGCATTTGCTGTTTTACTGTTTTTCCCCTCATACAGTTCTGCTTCATGACTGCTGTTTAACTCTCAACACTCTGCCCCTAAGTTCTGGGACAGATTCGCCAGTCCTCTCCTACACCTGTGGCTGGCGGGTCCTGGAGGTGGAAGGATAAACCTGAGTTTAAATCACTTTTGACCTCCTTTCAATGTTTCCATTACACACAAAGTAACAGCAGCTTTGATGCAGAAATGATCCCAACATCCCTTAAAAAGCAAGGAACAGGCACTGTGCAGGACACACCTATCCGAGCTGGATCATCCACCTTCCAAAGTAGGAACCGTGAAACAGCAGTCTTCAACGCTGGCCAGGGAGACCCTGCCACAGTGTCTTCTAGGAAAGTGCAAGAGTGGGTAGATGGCCTTGTTGACTCCCTTATTTTACTCTTCTGTGGTGATGATTAGCCCCTAGGTTTCATTTATCTTTGACCAAACTCAGCCTCTTTTTTTCAAATCAACTGAAGTGCTATAAACACACACCTAAATAAAAAGCGGCGAGTAGACACACTGTACATACACCTAGGTCTCCCTAGGTCTTTTCCTCATTTTCAAGGACAGGAAATAAATTTGCCGTTCTTTGGTCCTCTGAAATGCCATCTGTCCTGCAAGGTTTTTAATTTTTTTTAAAATAGCTACCAGCAGTTCAGAGAATATTTCTGTCAAATACTCTGATGAAATTTACCAGGTTCCGTTGACCTGAATATATTCCGCTATTCTGAGGATTCCCGAACCTGTTCACTTTTCCTGGCCCACGCTTCTGCCACTTCTCTGTTAATGTCAAGTATTATCCTTCTGAGCACAGTAAGCCTATGTGCACAGACTGAAGCAAAAAGGTTTTAAATAGGTACTGCCTCATAGTCTGGCTGTACGTTGTTCCACCTATTCATAAAGTGCCACTGTTTTTCCTCTAGTGCACACAAAGAGTGTTCTGTCCCAGGATGCCTCTATTATTTATACGCACCCTCAGCGATGGGATTGCCCCTTGCCCTTTTGGTAGGCTTTCTCTTTCACTTTTAGATAGATGGAGAGTTCCTGGCATCTTATTACCAGCATACTTTTGTGTGTATAACAAGTTGGATTAATCAACAGATACTGGCATCCATACTAGCACTGAGACTAATCACATTTGTATGAGATTATACTGGACTTTCTAATTAAGACGTTTGCAACTGTATTTTAGACACAGTGCAAGTCTGTAACTCTATTTCTCTGGTGACAACATGAAAGTAGTTAACCTTCTCATTTTCGGAAGATAAAACTTTCGAAAAAACATTTTTTGTAATGGGTATTTTTTTATTATTATTTCTGCATTTACAGAGGTATGTATCTTGTCAGTTCCATCTACGCTCTGACAATTTAACTATTAAGGAATTCTAAATAGTACTACATACACAGACGTTAAATACTTACTAATGAAAGCATGCTAATACTTTCTTGATTCTGTCCAAACCAAAACTCTGGGTGCATGAGAAAGAGCACAGACAAGCCAAATCCTGCACAGCTGCTTCAGCCAACTGAAAGGGTTGAATGTGTTGCAATCTAGCTGAAGATGAGTTTGGATCAAAGTGGCAATGGCTTAGTGAGAACTAGGAATGAAAACCGGCACCCATGCAGGATGAACAAATAACACACAAAAGAACCACTCAATCTCCTGAATCAATTCTAGAAGTCTGAAGTATATTCACAGTAAAATAAAACTAGCTATAGAAGACAAAACACAGAAAGTTATTATGTACCATTAAAAAAAAATAATCACCTGTTTTAGGCCATAAAGCATTGACAGCAACTTCTCCTCTAAATTCTTCTGCCATTCCCAAGACACACATGGACATCCCATATTTGGAAATGGTGTAAGCTAAGAAAAGAAGTATGAAAAAAACTGTTACTGTTATTTAGTAAGATAAAAATTCACACTCTATCAACAGAACTTTAATTATGAAGAAAAGAAAAATCAAATGATTTGTTCATAAGGAAAATTAAGTTTTCGGGGACAAAACATTATCTCCCTGGAGTCAAAAGCTCTCCCTTCTCCCCACCACCCCCAGCAGATACAAACTACTTCGCGATCTTTTCGCTACAAATAAAATGAGATCTACACATATGTTGACAAAAACAGTGACCAAAGCCTAGCTGTATGGTGGTTTTGTTCTGCTTTTTATACACAGCACACTGACAAAAGTGCTCAACTTTTTCAAGACGCCTAAGGCATAGTAGCTGCTAATGACCAAACTAGTATTCTATAGGAAACAGAAAAGGAGGGGGAGGATGGCAAACTATTGGGGGGAAAGAACTAGGACTTGATGGAGGAGTTTAACATGACAAGTGTCCCAAACTGAAAGTGTGGGTTTTTTTAACAGTTTTAAAAAGAGCAACAAGAACCTCAAGACAATATGGGGTCCCTTTCCCACCCCAAAATTAATTTCCCTTTTAAAAGACAACATTGAGCGTTACCTCTTTTAAATCAAATCTGAAGCTGAATTAGTAAAAAAGTAGATTTGGAGTTTCAAAATATATTTAGAACAGAAAATATTTTGTAGTCTTAAGAATTCCCATGAAAAAGCTCTTGAAAACATAAGGGACGCATTAGGCTATGAAACCTGCACTATGTTTTCCCACAAAAAAAGTTTCTTTTAGCTGAGGTACAAAACACTCTGGGGAACCATTAGTGCCAGTCTGTACATAGTGCTAAAGACAAAAGATCTGGCATTCTGGGCTGGCACTCCTGCACATTTCACCAGCTATTTACGTGGTTCTCAAAAAATAACAACAAAGGCACTGAATGCTACTCACCACAATGATTTTTGAACCACATGGGATTCATATTCATAGGTGGGCTGAGGTTCAGGATGTGGGGGTTCCTACTCTTCCTCAAGTGGGGAAGGCATGTTTTAGACCTGAAAGATACATTCAGACAAATCAGTCACCTCTTATTTTACCGAACACCTATAATTACAGTAAAAACCATAGTAGCAGACCAGTATTTTCATTTTCATGAAAGTCCAACACTAAGCTGAGACCCTGCTCCTGTATCAATTATTTAACTGATACAAAGAACAACAAAAAAATCCGCCCCAGCTCACTTATCTCAGGCCTGGTATTCATTCCTGCTAACTGGACCACATTCTCCAAACAGTGCAGCAGCATCTACTAACGCTGACTTCACAGATGCTCAGAAGCCGTAATGCCCTTGTAATAGTTCTGGTAGGGGAAACAAAAAACTATGAGGCAACAGGCAAAATTAACAGTGCAGAGCATCATTTCGTCATAGATATATTCTCTTCTGACCCCATACCTATTTCTTCTTTAAAACCACATTAAAGAAATAATACTATAGAGCGAAAGGCTATTACAAATATTCCAAGCAAAACTGAAAACCTATTCTCTGCTGACTGGAAGAGTCACTATTTCATTCAACTTCAAATTTACACACATCTGTAAATTGTAGCTTTTACTTTATAGAACCGTCATTTGACTTCACTTCTAGCACTTGGGTACATGTTTGTATGTGATCTCTGCTGGAGAATTTTCAATCAAGCTTCACAAGGAGAACAGCACCACAGTGGACTACACTACTGACCTACTATTCACACATTTCAACAGGACCCACGCATTTTGTCAGCCACAGAAGGGACACTTTCAACTGCAAAATCATTAAAGTAGTAAAGTAAATAATTTACCACCTGCTTAAATGGTCTCAACTCTTTTCAGTGGCAGTCTTCGAGGTTCACTAATAGATGTCTCAATTTCTTAATGCATAGGAACAAAGAATATGTCAATGGATATACTCCATAAGCTGGGACATCCTCCCTACCTCTTCCATACAGACAAAAAATCTACACCTTTTTTTTCTAAACTGTTACAACTTTCTCACCATTAAATTGAAAACAGATCTCTACAAATTATAAACAGAAGCAACATACAAAGCAAGGGGAAGAAAGGCTGAAATGCTTGGCTAGGTCTTCCCAATTGACAGCTATAAAGGCAATGGCAAAGATCATTTGTAACTTCCCTTAAGAGGCATTAACCTTTCATATACTCTTCCATTTGCAGCAACACAGAACCTGCTTTTTAATCTTTTTAAGGCACAGCAGCACCCAATGGAAAGATAACTTTAAGAATTCTCCATCAATTTGGAATAGCTAGATGTACCATCGAGACAGTGATTGTTGCTGTTGGGTGGTGAGGACGAAACAGAGCTTGCCACTGGCAATACAGTGGAACCCATTCAGAGATTTAGCAAGAGATATCCACAGAGCATTTTCTGGAACGCCAACCTCCAAAACCAATTTTCCTTTCTGAGGGTAGAACCGCTTAAACTTACAGCCTTTCAAACGCAGGCATTGCAGGGAGGAAGCACAGAAATTCCACTCTGCAAAGCACAGTCTTTCTTCCACCCTCCTTCTCTCTCCATGCTATCTACATGCTGTGCACGTGCCTCTCTAACTCAGAAAGCTGCTATTCATGTGTGTTTTGACACTATTCTAATGGCAAATCCCATCGCTGATTCTTAGCAAAAGAATATTAAGGAATATAAGCATAGTATCTGATAACCAGATTCACCTGCACAAAGGAGAATGACAGACACTATTCTAGATAAAACTTTGATACAAAAGATCCTGATCACATTAAGCAACAACTGAATTTAGAGAATCTGCATCATCCTAAGGGTTTTTTTTTTTTAAACACAACCCCATCAAAAATCAAAGTTTTCATTTTAAAACAGAGCAAATTTAAATGACATCCTGTAAATCTAAAGATGATCCCCCTTACTGAATTGATTTTCAAAAAACTGAGCAAACAAGGATCACAGGACTTGTAAAATCAAATCTTGGTATAGTAATTTAAATAAACGATAGAAGTGATAAGCTGGAAGTAGGTACAGAACACTTTAGATCATTTTTATTTTAACTATGGTAAGTTATACTATGAGAAAGAAGCTTATGAGAAGGAAACTGGCAAATGAGGTGTTGCACTTAATGTATGCAAAAAGTTAGTCATTTTGCTTGACATGAAAGAGCAGAGAGCATTTAGCAAAGCCAAGCAGGAGTTCCATTTGAAATAAACTAGTTCCCGCTTTCTACTTGCATGGAGGGGCTTGTGAACACTTACTGACTACAGTAATAAGGTTCCTGTTTACTCCAACTTGCAATTAATTCTTGCAAATATTAATTTCCAATCAGTTGGCCAATAACTGAGTAATTTCCTGTGAGCACATGTAGAATACTTGCACTCCAGGGCAGCAAGACAGCTACACAATTTCTCAGAAAAACTGAGATAACATCATACGTTTTGTTACAATTACTTTTCTTCCCTCTCTCAGCACTTACGTAAGGTAGGTTCCACGTACATTGACATCCATCATAAGATTGACCTTCTTCGTTTCTGTTTCCAAAGTGCCAGTCAAAGAGATGGCGCTTGCATTGTTCACCAAAATATCAATCCCTGGTTTTAAAATAAGCCATTTCACATTAGCATTTAAAGACAAAAAGCACAAGTAGGGCAGGCTGTTCTGGGTTTTTTTTGTTTTTTTTTTTTTTGAACAATCTGCCTGTTAATGTCTCCCCCACACCTTACCATACCTCCAAAAGTCTTCACAGCTTTCTCCACGGCGTTAATAATTTGCTGTTCTTCCCTCACATTAACGATGCATGGCAAAGCCTTTCCTCCAGCCGCTTCAACTGCACAATTGAAATATTAAACATTTAAAAACCTGCTCTCAAATGGAACAAGTAGCATGAACCTGCTGAGAATCTCTCACTCAATGACATGCTTCAAGGCAGCACTGAAAATCACACTCTGAAATTGTGACCTTTTTACATGTTGCATAAAGAACAAAGAAGCCAAAACCAAATCTTAACACTACAGATGTGTATGGTAAACACACACATCTCAATTAACATAGCATTTTCACATCTATACACGTACATCTTCATTACAGTAATATTTTGATACCTCCCAGCATTCCTGGAACGGAAGAGAAGCCCTAAGCTTATTTTATTAAAGGTGAATTGGAGCTAAAGAGAGCCTATGCAGTTTTCCACTCTGGTATGACAATTAAGTTAGGGCATACACCCAGCCCGGCATCTGAATCCCACCCTCATTTATTACAACTTACTCTCTGCTGCAGCAGTGTAGATAGTCCCTGGGAGAGTAGGATGGGGCTCAGCCGTCTTGGCAGCTATCACAATGTTTGCACCATCCTTGGCAGCTTTCAAAGCAATGGCTTTGCCAATGCCCCGGCTTGCGCCCGTGATGAAGAGAGTGCATCCTGCCAGTTTCCTAAAGGTGAAGGGGGAAGCGGAGGGTAAAGAAGAGGGAGAACAAAGCAAAACCTGTAAATCATTGAGTTTTTAACACTCTGTAAGGGCAAAAGTAACTAGCACAGTCTTCCAACCAGACAAACGCCTTCGTCATTTTACTAAGAAAGCAGCCGCTAAAACCAAAAGAAATGGCTACAGCTAGAGCAAAGTACAGTCCCACTGAAGGCAAGACCGCTCTCCAAGTCTGCAAACACTATAAAGCAAGAAGGTCACATGGGTCACCCAATTACATTTCTCCCTGTTTGTAAAATGATCCAACACACTGTTTACGACAGAGCGGCTACATTCTCCAACAACAGAAAAGGAGTACGTTGTAAAAATTAATGCTGGGTTCTAATGAGACAACACACCTACACAGCTCTCTAATTTACTAGTCGCAGTCCTCTAAACACAAAAAACTGCTGTGTCAACGCGGTATAAAGTTCAAGTCCAGAACCACAATGCCAATGCAGGGTGCCACATGCAAGTGCCAAAAACTTGATTTTCAGAAACGGCAATTATTTCTCTTAAAGGTTTTACACTACACTCAACAGTTTCCCAGTAACTACGTTTAATCCAATGGGTACCCCCCAAAAAGGGATCCAATCAAAACTTCTGCAGAAACTAACAAGTTTTAGAGTGTCAGAAAGATAGTCTGGCCTACACAAGCAATGTCACTGAATTTTTGAAAAGCAAAACATTAACTCCAGTTTAAAGCATATTTGACAATAAAGCCTCTTCGATCACAGGTTTTCCGTATGAAGGAAAGTGCATTTCAGTGTTCTGCATAAAGCTTGTGTTGCTTTCTATCACTCAGTGGGAAAAAAAAACAAGAGGTCCAAGTTTTCAACCCCAGTTAGAGAATGCGTATAAACTATGTGCTACTTCACTTTTCACTCGCATCACAAATGTTACACACCAGCCTCCAAGCTTGCATTAGTTTTCCTTTCACTCTGGGCCAGGCTTGACTTACTACTGTGTCTCCAGGTCTGTTTTTTCTCCAATCCAAGAGCATCCCTCTCTAAAACACTCCCTAGGACGGTTAAGTGCTTTCAGAAGGCAGAAAACTGGGATAGGGCAGGGAGGGGGAGGGATCTTTCCCTGCAGTGCCACAGTTAGGCATGTCCAGGGTGCCAGGAAGTCAATGAAGCCCTGCAGGTGCCACTTCAAACAGCCTTCCTCTGCAAAATTGGGTTCTAGAGAGGTAGAGGAAGAAAGATCTCAAAACAGCACGGCAAATCACAAAAAACTGCTGCTGAGTCGAGTCACATGCACAGTGAGGAAAGTTCATCTCTGCAATACGTAGTCAGACCATAAAACTTAGTCAAATAAAGCAAGAATCTGGCTTCTACCTTCACCCAACTGATATGAGGTCAGCAGATTCCACCTTAGTCCGGGAAGAGGCAAATGGGATCCAGCGAGAGGCAGCTCTGAAGGAGAAGGAAGCTGAGGAAAGCTGGTGGGGCTTTAAGTCCCTCCAGGGGCAAGAGTGGTCCATTCAGGAAACCAAGCAGATGTACCAGGGGACCAGCACTGCTACGCAGAGAACTTGTGACTCCCATGTACAAAGGTGTCATACAGGGAGCGGGAGCAAGGACAGGCCACAAAGGAGGAATCAAAAATATCACCTGAGCATGTCAGGGTGGTGTCACAAAAAACAAAGTTCACCTGCAGCTGAGGCTTGTGAAGTACGTGAAGGGCACAGGGGCTTCTGCTGTTACACTGGTAGTAAAAGCAGGCCCTTTGCTCAATGGGGTGAGTGAAAGCAAGGCTTTCAACGGCATCTCACACAGTATTTTTGCATCCAATTTAAGATATTATGGTCTGGATGGGTTCACAACCTGATGGGTAAAAAACTAGTTGGCTGGTCAGGTCAGAAGGCGGTGGTTAAGAAGTCATACTCTGCCCAGTGACCAGTAACAAGTGGGGTACCACCTCTACTCCTGGACCAGTCCTGTTTAACACCTTTATCAATAACGTGCAGGAGGTGACAAAATGCCCTGGGCATGGTCAACAACCAGTCCACAAGCACAAGGCTGCTATCCAGAGGGTCCCACACAGGCTAGATGACCAGGAGCCTTGTGAAATTCAACAAGGACAGATGCACAGCCCTGCACCTGGGAAGAACGAGTCCCTGCAACGACACAGGCTGGTGACCGAGCGGCCAGGGAGCGCTCTCCTGAAAAGGCCTTGGGGGACTTGGCAGAGAGCAAGCTGAGTGTGAGCCAGCAGCATGCCTGGCAACACAGGCCAGCAGCATCCTGGGCTGCAAGAACACCATGGCCAGAAGATCGGAGGAGGAGATTATGACCCTCTACTCGGCAGTCATAAGACCACACTGACATCCTGTGATGAGTTTTGGATCCCTCAATACAAGGTATGTGTTGACAAATGGGAGCAAGTTCCATGAAAGGCGACAGAGATGGCTGGAGGCTCAGCACTTGTGTGAGAGGGCCAGTTCAGCCTGGAGAACAGCTCTGGGGGACGTAGCAGCAGCCCCCCAATACCTATGCACTGACTGATGAGAGGGAGCCAAGCATACGTGCTGTGGTGCAGCGCAGGAGGATGAGAGACAACAGGCCCTTTCAAACTGAAAGAAGAGAGGTTCGGACAGGAGAGCTTCAGACTGTCCTCCCCATGATGACAGAGCAGGGGACGGAGCTGTTTCCAGCCTTGGAGGTCTTCAAGACCCAAATGGACAAAGCTCTGAGCAACCCTGTCTGACCTCCCAACCGACCTGGCTTTCAGCAAGAGGTTGAACTGGAGACCTCTCAAGGTCCCTTCCAACTCGAACAATCAGATGATCCAACTGCAAGAGTCCAGCTGCAGATTCAATTCCTTTCCCCACAGTATTATTCTATTCAAAAGTCAGGGACCATAGTCTATTCATTCTAGTTACACTCTCTCTAGTTTTGCGCTCCAACCTTTCCTACACTGGCCATCACCCTCAACTCTTCTTTCTTCTGAGCACGGCTGCATCTCCAGCCTACGTAAACCACCTTTTTCTCCCTAGGCTTACCATCACTACAGACCACATTCACTCTCTGGAGCTCCCTTCCTTCAGTTCTAGCTCCACAATCTCCAATTCTGTCCCTACAGCCCACAGAAAAAGTGTTCACCAAAATAAGCAAAGCCCTAATAACAGGAAAAATTCATTTTCACTTCATCACCTCTGAAACATTGAGCTGACTCGATACCCCCACACTTATATTTTTTTAAAAAAACATTCTTGCTTCTTCCTTGATTTTACTTCTAATTGCGTCTCACTCAAGAAGTTTCATCTATCCACTGCAAGTTGGTGTGACAGCATCCACAAAGCCAGATGTACCAACCTCTTGCAATGTTCATTTGGTGTCCCCAAAAGAACTGGCCAGAATTTAGAGCATCTTACTCTCCTAAGCAGGTTGAGAAGCTTGCAAGATTTGGGATTTATTTCTTAATTCACTTAACAGCCCAAGTTTAGAAGTTTTTACAGCATGTGCTTGTCTAAGATTGCTTATGACCTCTATTGTGGAGGTTGCATTTTAATTGCTGCCACCGCCACTATTCAGATAGTAAGACAGAAAATGTCAAATTCACCTCTGTGTCCTGCAGCCTCAGGGATCTTGAAAAAAAAATGAAGATAGGTTCCTTTCTCAGCAGGCATGACTGCTAATACAGAAACCTGCAGGCCACATCAGGGACAGTTTTTACAGCTTGTTTACACATACGCTAGGAATTTAATGAATAATCCTGTTTGTAACACACAGGAACAAGTAATACCAACTGATCTTCCCACCTACTAGCAGTGCTGGCTCTGAAGAAAGGCAGAAAACGCCTCTAAATCAACATCCTACACCGGAAGAAAACGTGATTGCCAGGTAAGAAGGTGCTGGCTTGGCATGAGAGATAAAAATAGTTTAACATCCACTACACACATTACAGACACACTACCCAATTTAGACGAAAAGTCGTCCCGACAACTATTTCCATTGCAAAACGCTCCGCTCAAGGACGTTGACAAACGATCCCCAGGGAAGATTTCCAGGGCCTCTGCCAGCACTCCCCCCCGCCCTCAACCCAAACCCGGCCCCCTCACCCCCCGGACTCGCCTCCAGCCCCTCCGCCGTGCCCGAACTCCTCGGCCCGCTCCTCCCACGTTACCGCAACGCCGCCCGACCACCGCCAGCCGGCCCCGGGGCTGGGGGGGGGGGAGCCGAGCAGCGCCCCCTCACAAACCCGCCGAGGTGAGCGCCCACCCCGCCACCACACGACCCCCGGCCCAAGCCCACCTCACCCCCCGGCCCCCAGAGGCCTGCGGCGGCGGAGAGGCCGCGGTTTTTACCTCAGCCTCGCCCCCCGGCCCTGCCCGCCCGCCCGCCCGCCGCCTGAGGAGCGGGAAGCGGCGGCCCGGGGGTGAGGGGAACGGGCTGTCAGCGCCGGCGAGGGGCGCGGAGGGAGAGGGGAGGGTTGGGGCGGCTTACCCCGTGTTGGGCAGCATGGCGGCGCGGGTAGGGGCCGCCCCGGGGCGGGGAGCGGGCCCGGCGGGGCGCGCAGCCGCCGCGGAGGCGAGGGGCGGAGCGGGCGGGCGAAGGTGAAGGGCAGCGGCGGGAGCAGCCGCGCTCCCCGTCCCGCCCGGGCGTGTGTGAGGAGCGGGAGCGGTCGGGGCGGCGGGCTGAGGCGGGGGCTGAGCAGTGGGCGCGGCGGGAGGCGGCCCCGTGTGTGAGGCGGGGGTGGCCGGGGAGGGGCCCGCCCGGCTGTGAGGAGAGCGGGGGCGGCCGTGTCGGGGGACAAAAGGCGACCTGGGGTTAGATGGGGGCCGACCTGAGGTTGGATTGGGGCCTAGACGGAATGAAAGGAGAGGGGTCGAGTGGTTTCCAACATCCTTCTGTTCTCTGCTGCATGTGCGGAGTTTCATTTCAAACTGAACTCTGTACCCGGTGCCGCACAAATCGCTGGATCTTTGCCTCCATCTCACCTGCGGCCTCCTCAGTCCATCAAAATGGCTGTGGCAGGACCGTCTGCCTTCTGCTGTCCCCTCCTTCACCTCCTCCCCTCGTCCCTCTGTTATCTCACAGGACCGACCTGGCCCTCGCCTCCAAATCCCGCACCGCCACGGCCACACACACCTCTCCCCACATCGCCGCCTCCTCCCTCTGTCGCCTGACGGAGGCTCTGACCTCCCGCTGCCCATGCCGTGCTGCCCGCCCGTCGCTGCGGTTGGCAGATCTCCCACCAGCTTCCACCTTTGGCTTCTCTTTCCCCCTTCAGCTTCCGTGCGGGGGTCCTGCACGACGGCCTCGGAGGGGCTGGGGCTGCGCAGTGAGCTGGCGCCAGCAGGGGAAAGCACCCGGTGGGTCTGCACCCGCCGTAAGAATTGAGACGGACGGTTTTACGGATTTAAACAGAAATCGCATTAAGCCATGAGCAGATGCACTAGTGCTTGTGTGTTGATGAGATGGCAGTTGTTGTTCTACTGTCCCTGCAGGTCCCATTGTCACAGAGCTGCAGACTCCCGTGGGAACAGCGCACGACCACGCTGAAGGGGCCAAGGGCCATCTGAACACTTCACAACTGGAACGCCTTTTGTGCCCCTTTGCTTTCCTAAGTTTGGCACCCTGCACAGATGGAAGCAAAACCGCTTCACTGAGAAGATCTTCTTCAAGCATGACACTCCTTCAGCTTCTCTCCGGCTACTCAGCCCAAGTCAGGAGGAACGCAGGGCTTGACTGCGACAGTTCCACGCTGGGATCGTAAGCCTCATGCCTGCAATGTGCTCTGTGTAAGCAAGCCGTCATGCCTGTGTAGAGAGAGCTGCAGGTTTCAGCCGTGCGCAGAAGTACCTGCAGCAGAAGTCCCTAGGCAGCACCATGTTCAGCCTCCTTCCCCTCAAGTGTTGTTTTCTCTCCAGTATTGAATAGGGGAAACGGAGTGATGGGGCTTTTTTCTACACTGTGAGGGTCAGTTTACCTCCCAGGAGGTTTTTTAGTGGGAGAAGCAGAAAACATTTGAAAAGGCACTGCAGAAGCTCGAAGGCTCACGCATTGGGTTTCTGCAGTTTTGCTGGTGCCAGCGCATTCACCCCGCAGCTCACCCCGTCACTCCAGGTGACGAGCAGCCAGGGCGCACAGGTTTACCGTGGGCTGAGCACCCCTGCGTCTGCATCTACGGTGCTGCGGTGGGGGAGGGCCCCCCCAAACTGCCCTTCCCTCCAACGATGGAGCATCCACCCTAGAGCAGAGCTAGCCCCTGGCCCTCGCAGCTACTCACAGGAGAAGGTGGTACGCCCTTCTCTTTTGAAAACTCCTGCTTTAACTTTGCGGGGTCAGGTGTTTTCCCCATCAGCCTTTTAATTTATGAAACCGCTGCCATGGCATTGCAGCAACACCTCGCTGGCTGCCACTGCTCCTCTGCCATTGTGGACCGCTGTCTCTGCTAGTGCCCTGCTCTGCCAACTCTTTCTCACTCCCAGCCTTCACCTGTGGCTGACCTGGCTTCATCTGAGGAAGGTGATGAAGAAGATGCAGCCATTCATTGAGCCAGCAATGTGTGACCGCAGCCCAGAAGGCCAACCATATCCTGGGCTGCATCAAAAGAAATGTGGCCAGCAGGGCAAGGGAGGGGATTCTGCCCCTCTACTCCACTCTCGTGAGACCACACCTGGAGTACTGCATCCAGCTGTGGAGTCCCCAACATAAGGACATGGACCTGCTGGAGCGTGTCCAGAGGAGAGCCATGAGGATGATCCAAGGGCTGGAGCACTTCTCCTATGAGGAGAGGCTGAGAGAGTTGGGGCTGTTCAGCCTGGAGAAGAGAAGGCTCCGGGGAGATCTTATTGCGGCCTTCCAGTACCTAAAGGGGGCCTACAGGAGAGCTGGGGAAGGACTTTTTACACGGGCATGGAGTGATAGGACGAGGGGGAATGGCTTTAAGCTGGAAGAGGGCAGGTTTAGATTGAACATTAGGAAGAAGTTTTTCACTTTAAGGGTGGTGAGGCACTGGAACAGGTTGCCCAGAGAGGTTGTTGAAGCCCTGTCCCTGGAGGTGCTCAAGGCCAGGCTGGACGTGGCCTTGGGCAACCTGGTCTGGTGGGAGGTGTCCCTGCCTATGGCAGGGGGGTTGGAACTCGATGATCTTCAAGGTCTCTTCCAACCTAAACCATTCTATGATTCAGAAGGAGGTAGCAAGAACGGTCCCAGTGAGTGATGTCAGCTGGGCTCGGAGTGTCCTCCAGGCAGTGAGAAGATCGTTCAGGCCAGCGATCGGCTCTGAAGACACCATGTCTCCTCCAGCTGACAGTCCCAACAAACTTGCTTCTGCCCTTCCAGCCTCCTCTGTATCTGAGTGGCATTTGGCATTTTGCCATCACTTAACTCTTACGCACTGTTTTAATGAATATATCTCACAATGAATATAGAAATAGGTAGAAACATCCAATTTTTCAGGTGGAAAGCGAGGCAAGCAGAGGAGAACCACTTGTCCAAGATCACCCAGCACGCAAGAGGTGCAGATCACTGATATTCCTGTCCCGAGGCCTGTGTGGTATCATTTCCTCCATCTCTTCACTGTTGACAAATGTGCACCCTAATGAACAGGGCTGTTATTTCAACATATTAAGAGAATTTTTAACACAAGAATCATTATATTTAAAATACTCACCTTAAACACACTACTAATCGATCGGAATATTACATAACATTTGGATACCTAACAACAAAGGATAAGAATGCTTCTGGGTACACTGCTACTATAAGTGATTCCCAAATTTGGCTCAAACTTTAAGAATTTATTAGAAATAAATAAGGAGAAGAGGTGTGCAGAGGGGAGTTGAGGTGAGGTTTGCCAAGTGTTTATTTGTTTTTATTTCTTAATTACTAAATAATTACATATTACTTGATAATAAATTAAATTGATTGAAATTCCCCAACTCAAAACTGGTTTTTTTTTGTTGCCCGGAACAACTTGTATATTACTACTTACCAGCTAATGACACGGTTTCTTGTCTTCAAATGTTTTTCATTGCAACTTTAAAAGGCTTCTCGTTTTGATGGTAGCCGTGAAGACAGAAAGATGTTGTAGGGAAAGCACTGTGTGTACAAATCGGTCGTTTCTGGTGATAATGAATGCCCTCTGGATTTCAAGTTGTTTGTTTGTTTTTTTCCTCCCAAGAACTTGGATTCCACTCAAGCTATTTGGCAAAATGCCTTTTTCTCATTCGGAAGGTGAGATTTATGGAAGTGGCTGCAGAGCCTCGGTACTTAAAGCTAGAGAAAGAATGTTACCTTCTGGAGGACTTCAAAAATTTCATGGTTTATAATCAGTGCCTTATTTTGAAGACTCCTTTTTTTTTATACTGAAGGTCACAGGTAAATATTGCTGGAAAAAGAAATTAAATGGCAAACAGCACATCTTGCAGGAGTGTCATATGATCTATCTTGATAAATTTATACAAAAAACAGTCTCTGTTGCTTCCTAGGTGAAACTTGCATGATTTACAATCTCTTAGATGAAATGCAGAAACCTTTTTTTAGAAAAGCATCAGTTTTGCTTTTTCAGAATTGTAATGTGTCAAGTAGGAGAGCAACTAAGAATGCTGAACAGGTTTCATAGGAGTACCAAAACAGGGAGAAGAGACAGGCAGGAGAGGCAAAGTTTGAACAGAGTCCCTCGCCCTTGAAAATATTATTTGAGCAATCGCACGAGGACTGTTCTGCCAGGGACGGATGGTGTTGGTTCCCTGGGCCTCGCAACACTGGCTATTTAGTAGGGACTCACAGAATAGCCCTAACTATTTTTTGATACTTAAGACACCCAAGAGACTTTCAACAACGTTTTCAGAGGCTGTGCAGCTTGATCAGCCCCGTAAATTGTGAACGCTGTCCTTTATTGTTAAATGCACATGTTCACTGCAGTGCAGTAAAATGCCGATTAAAGCAGTGAATTGACTTACAGCTTAGAAGCCTTTGCAGAAGAATTAATTTCTTGTAGGTGCTCCCCAATCATTCAAAGAGGAGAAGAAACTGAGGGGGTCCCAGCCTGAAGGACCAGACGGAGCTAAGGTTAACGCAGAATCTGGTGCAGCCAAGCCATCGGGTCCCGTTGCAGAAACATTCAGGGTTATTCAGGGGGCGATGAGTGAAGAGTACGTGAGGACTACTCAGGGTGTCTTTCAGTTTGAACTATCTGGTGAGACCATCACTGGTAAAACCTTCCCATGCTCACGCTCCTAGCAAGAGGCACTGGGTGTTTTCAAACAGAAACACCTTTTCGAGGTGATCCTGAAACAGAGGACCTTTTGTTCTGTTCTGTGTGATGCTCCTTCTCGGGACCAACTTCAGCACGGGCAGGAGGCCGCTGCCCCTCCTGGCGTATGCGGGCGGGCGTTGTCACTGTGCTGGCCCTACGGCGCAGCAAGAAAATTGGACCTCTGTTTCTTAATTAAACGCATTTACACTACGTTACTTGGCCCAGGGTCAGTGTGCATCCTGCAGGCAGTGTCATGAGCGTGTGGGTGGGTAATCTCACTGCCTTCCCCTCAAAGTCCTTAGGATAAGCGGGGCGGTGGCTGTGCCACGGGATGGGTGCTGTGGGACCTGGCGATGATGAGTATTAGGGATATTTCATCCTTGCATTACGGACATTCATATTATGCCATTCCTGGAGTTTCTGCTGTAAACAGACATGGGTGAAAACCATGCCAGTCCGCTGCGCACTGTTAACGAAGAGACCTACAACGGGTGCTTTAGTGGGGGGGATTAACTGTGGGTATTTGCATTCCGCAGAGGATTTTTAAAGGAGGGCAGAAAAATGTTGCTCTTTAATCTATTGCTTGCTTCACAGCTTTTGAGGCCCATAAAAATGAAGTAACTAATTAAACGGTGACTGTTCCGTTAGTGTGAATAACTGGAGACAAAGCTGAAAGTTCTTCGGGTGACAGCTCCAATTAATAAATGAAGAAAACACCTCTAAGACCGGCGCGAAACACAAGACACTATCCGCACGCTGCTGAGGGTGACGAGCTGGACTGATGGCTCACCATTCGGCGAAGGAAATTTAAGCCCGTGCCTCGTGTCCCCAGGGCCTCCGTTCACGATGTCTTCCCTCCCAACCTCTTCACGCAGCTTCAGCTCCTCCGCTTGTGTGGGTTTTTCCCCCATTTTCAGCCCGTCCGGGGCCGGCCCGGCTGCCAGCAGAGGGAGCAGCCCGCACACGGCAGCGCGGCGGCTCCGCCGGTGTCCCCGCGGCACCCCCCGGGCACCCCAAAACGCGGTCGTGCTGCCAGGCCTGCAGCGGGCTTGCTGAAGGGCAAGGCTGCCTCATGTGCATCCATACCGTCTTCTGCTCTTAGTAGGGTGCAAAAGTGGGATAAGCAGGTTTTGGGGCAACAGCAAAATCCGTACCTGTGCTGTGCAGCCGCTCACCTCCCTTCCCTCGCCGCTGGTACAGAGTCCCCGCTCCAGAGCAGGAGCGAGGGTGTGCTTCTCGGTGACAGAGCACCAGCACTTGTCTGTCTTACTTGTCCCACCAAAACAATCAGTGAGAGCGTAATGCTTTTCTTTTTTTTTTTTTTTTTTTTTTCCTGTCAGGGAGAGACTTGGTTTGGAAGAACGTTAGCCTGAATGCTTAAAACTTGGGAAAAAAAGCACTGAATCTGATTGTAACGGATTGTTGCTTAATCTTAATTCTGTGTAGCATTCTATCCTAGAATAAGATGTTGCTTTATATAGCAAAGTTAAGCAATAACTAAATATAACTGTGTCCAGTTCTGGGCTCCCCGGTTCAGGAAGGACAGGGAACTGCTGGAGAGGGTCCAGCAAAGGGCTACGGAGATGATGAGGGGATTGGAACATCTTCCTTATGATGAAAAGCTGAGGGACTTGGGGCTTTTTAGTCTGGAGAAAAGAAGACTCAGGGGGGATCTTATCAATACTTATAAATACTTCAGGGGAGGGTGCCAGGTAGATGGGAACAGTTTTTTCAGTGGTGCCCAGTGACAGGACAAGAGGTAACGGGCACAAACTTGAACATAGGAAGTTCCATCTTAACATGAGGAGGAACTTCTTTACTCTGAGGGTGGCGGAGCACTGGCACAGGCTGCCCAGAGAGGTGGTGGAGTCTCCCTCACTGGAGACATTCAAAACCCGCCTGGACGCCGTCCTATGCAACTGCTGTAGGTGTCCCTGCTGTGGCAGGGGGGTTGGACTTAGGTCATCTCCAAAGGTCCCTTCCAACCCTGACGATACTGTGATAACCAACTTAAGCAATAATACATAGAGTCAGTATTTTTTACTGGGGTGTAGATGTTCCTCTGTCGCTCTGCTTCCCACCACTCCCACCAGGGGCTGATGCTGAAGGAAGGGGAGGGGACCTTGCCCACTGCGTGGGGACAGTGTCATTGCACCTTTTGAGACGGGTTTACCTGCACAGAGTTTTATCAGCAGGCTCCACACACCAACTTGAAGTTACCAGAGAGGAGGAAGAACGGAAAGAGACAGCAGGGGGAATCTGCCCAGCGGCCAGCCAAGACGTGAAGCAATGAGGCCCCCAGAAAAGCGTCCTTTTCCAGCATCAGCAAGCACTGAGGATGAGGAAGATGACTATAACTATTCTCGCCAGGCTTCTTCTTCTGTTAACTCCATGCATGGCGTTAGGAGGCAGCCAAGCTCCCTCTGGGTTGTTCCTGTGTATGATGCTGCCAGTGCTGACAGGATCACATTTGATCAGTCACAGGTGGTGCACGCCGGTCACTCCATTTTGTGCGTCTTTATGGCTGGTAATGCTTACAGGATATTTGCATGACTATTACCTACTTTTCTATTTGCTAGCTCTTGTTTTTCTCCTAGTGTAAATTAAAGTTACGAAACAGGTAGGAAAAGCAGGAGGAAGAAAGAAGGGATTCTGAGACTGTTAGCGATTGCTTGCTATGAGAACCTATAATAATACTGAGATTTGCAGGTGGAGGGCCATGAGAATAACAGCACAAGGGCGCCAGCATAGGAGGGAGAAGGGAGAAAGACTGACACAGAAGCTCAGGTGGAAGGCTGCAGAGCTGCAAGGAGAAGGCTGGCTGCAGAAGTGCGCACAGAAGGCCCTCGGCATTGCAAAGGTGAAGGCACTCGTGCATGTGTACGTGCAGCAGTTGACATGTCTGGCATTTGCTGTTCAGCGCTAAAAGAGGCTTTATACAATTAAGCTGTGATCATAAGGTCGGACTCGGAGGCCCACACGTTAGAACTTCACGACCAAGGAGGCGGGAAAGTGTACGCACAGTGTCTGCATGGCATGGTTCAGCTCAAGCTCTATGGTTGAGCTCGGTCTCTATGCAGCAAAGAAAAAGTGGGTTCTGTTAAGTTTCTTAAATGTGAACTGAACTTAAAGCTTGTTTCCATGTTTATACTTTCTCCTATTGACAGGAACCGCATGGCATGAGCATTAACTCTCAGAACGTACCTTTTCATAAATGCTTAAGGTTTTAGCGTTTTGGGGCATAACTACCTCATTATCTTCAGTTGTAATCTTTATCCTAATGGTGCATGAGTATGTGTGAGATATACTATGGTGAGAATAAATCGCATAAAGCCAGTGCACGGTGTTCTGGATTTTTTTCCTAGACATATAATTCATACTCCATAAAAAGTATTTTGTCCAGAAGGATGTTGTCAGCTATTTCTTTATAAGCTAAGAGCTTACTATTTCTGCTAAAAGATTAAATGTGACACAGGGGAATTTTGTGATCCAAACTTTACTGTAAAAGCAGAGTGCCTGAGGTCACATCTATTCACTGAAACTCAGGTCTCTTGAACTTCTAAGTTTACCAGGCCAAAAATGGAGGGAATAAAAGAATAACATGGTTGCCTTACCCAAAGCTGGGGGGGAAACAAGCCCAGCTGACTCACTTGGTTATTATTTTCTTTGGCAGAGGAATAAATGCCCCCGTCACGGTGACAGTTGAACATATCCTGAGTAAATAATGCCCCATCTTCATGTTTACCACCTTGGCTGCTGTCATTTTATTTTCTTTGAAGAAAGGGAGAGCCCCCAAGGACACGACATACGAGGCACTGCTGTCAGCCTGTTACCCAGATGGGCAACTGCACCAGAGGCTGGAAACGGCACCAGGATTTCTGTGGCGGAACCAAAAATCAGGCCCTGCACCAGCCCAGCTCTGTCATTGCAACGCTCTTCCCCACCGCTCCACCTTTCCTATGGCTGCACTGTGAGCTCTGTCGGGCATTGTGCAAAGAAGCAGCTCTGCCCTCACAGGCGAGCATTAAGAAGGGAACAGACATGGACGCGCTGTGGGTCTGCTACTGCCTTCGTACGTCGCTTGTAGAAAGCTACCCCTTTTCTGAACCCAGGACCTCACAGCTACCAACGCAAGGGGATGAAGAGCAAGACCCAGTTACGTTTTAAGGCCACTCTCTGTGTTGTGAGGCACATCAGGGAATAAGTTGAAGCCACAGGCTGGAGAGCGGGTGTCATGGTTTCTTAGACACAGAAAACAGCCCATTGTCCTTATCCTACATACAGAAATTACACACTGTACGTTCTTGCTAATGTCAGTCAAATCTCCATCCCATAATTAGCACATACTTACACTGCCACGTCCCCTGCTTTCTTTCAAGTGGGTGCCTCGTTGAGCTGTCATTATACGTTTTTACCATACTCATTATTCAGGGTTTTGTTTAATTGCTCTGCTCTACCTGTGTATTTCTGTCATGCAAGAGCTGACACTCGCCTGGTGTCGCCACAGGCAGGTCCTGCTCCACCAAAACCCGGTTGTCTCTACTGTGATTATGGCTCTTCCCAAAACAAACAGGGAGCTGTTATCAAGTGAAAGAGGAAACGGAGAACTCCAGTCCCATCCTTTTCTGTCTCAACCCTTTTCTTGCGGACAGCTGCTCTGGGGAAGCTGTACAATAGTCCTTGTGTGCAGTTCAAGGCTTTCTCTGACTCTGGAGACTCTAACTCTTCCAGGTTAGCCTTTTTTTTTTTTTTTTTTTTTGCCTGTAAGACACTTATGTTATTCACCTAAAGCAGAAGTCATTTTCAGTACTGAAAGAAGCTCATTCTTTATGTTTTTAAAACATTTTTGTAAGAGCTCTGTCTTCCGAGCAAACACTGAAGAAATCAGAAGCTTTTCTGTATTGCAGCAGTTCATATTCTGATCCGCACATGGAGAGCACTGTCAACCTCGTTTGTCCTTCCATGAGAAAAAGCAACTGAAACTGCTTCCTTTGTGTAGTAAAAGTGCAATGAGAGCTCAAAATGAAGCTTCTTCGGCTCTCTGAAGCCATATCAGACAGGAGGAGCCTGGAAAGTAAACTAAATTGACATCCACAGGAATTTCATACAAAGCAAAGTCGTGTGGTGACAACTCTGAAGACGCACAGAGTGGATTCTCAAGGGTATTTCAGGCCACTGATGAAGTAGCACAGGACTTTCAAAAGCACCCTGGGGGCTGATCTTCATATGCCTTTTTTTTTACTGTTTACTACCAATTGTCAGTTGCGGTCTGGTAACAACTCTAACAAAGGACGAGCAGGAAGTTAGTTCTGCTCGGATATGCCCGGGTGTGAATGCGAAGCAGCCGTGTGATGCCCACGATGACAGGATTTGTCTGCAGTGTTTCCTACAGCATCGTGCACACGTGAAGGAGACGTGGCTGCTGAGCACGACAGCCTGAGGTCTCGGCCAGCAGAAGACTAACAGGTACCTCTGTCAGGTCGTTAGCTGCCCCAGATGGGGCAAGAGGAAAATTTAGAGCTGACCCAAAGGCTGGGTGTTTTTCCTGGGCACTATCATCTCTCTGTAGGCTTTTGCAAGCTGCTATCTGTTTGGTATTTTGTCAATATACACTCTTACTCACTTTCATCTTAACTCTCACTTGAAGCTAGCTGTTTTGCTTTTTTTTTTTTTTTAAAGTTGATGTCCGACTGCAATGCTAACAGACCCAGTCACTGTGAATCAGGTGGTCTTTAGTGCTGGTACTTATTCCCCCATGTTCCTTCAGGATGTCCAAAGGAAAATGCGAATGCCCACATGTGTGCCATAGGCTGGGTTGTGAATCTCCAAGCGGAGTCTGGGAAGGGCGGGAATCTTCTGTCAATCAGCGATTACCGGGAAAAGACAAAACCTTTGCAATGCGCTGTGCTGTCGGAATCCCTGCTCCTCAGATTGTCCCACGCTGCCTTCTACTTAGGAAACAAGCTCGGGACACTCCTTGCCTGATCACCCCTTTTAATTCAGCCCGGTGTGTTTCCTACAGGACCAGAAAGACATCTGCATGAGCGCTTGCGTAAGCTGCCCTGCCCCAGTCAGGCAGAGCGGTGTTTGCAATGCCTAACCACAGCGATCTCCTGCGGGCGGCTGGAGCAGAAGACCACTCTCCTCAAGCTTGCCTGCTGAGATCAGGCTCCTTGTGGGCTTGTGTCCCCTGTTACTGACCCAGAAGGGAGCATGCCTTTCTCCCTTGGGGATCTCTTTAGCTCTCTGTGCCCTGGTTTCTGACCTGTGGAGCAGGGATGTAGGGTCAGTGTTAAAAGCAGCATTACACGTGCTGAAGTGCTGTCGAGCAGGGTGGAACCAGATGCTGTGGTGAAGGACTGGCAGAGCAGAAGCACCACAGTCTACCAAAGGTGAACTTGTTCTGGAATCATCTTCAGAAGTTACAGAAATCTTATGGCAACATGCAGTGCCCCCACAGGTAACTTTTGGATTGGCAGGTAAGTGCAGGGTAAATTAACTGGCAGCGCTTTGCTTTGAAATACCGTGTGCATTTAATTACAGGTGTTCCAGGAATACGGATATGATGCTTCACAGACTGATTTTTAAGACCTTCCTTACATAAAGAGAAGGTGTAGGGGTGTGAGGCAGAAGTTGCCTGGCTGCTCTTCCTCTTTAAGGATAACTCTTAAGCAAATGGATCATGTTGTGATACTGCTTTGCCGTGCCTTGGTAAACAAATTGACCTTTCAAACATTACGCTTCCAATGTTTTCTATAGGAAACCCAAAAAAACAGACAAACATCTTGTTCACTGCTATATTCTGTTCTCTTTATTAGCAATTTTCCAAGGCACTTCCAAATAGCAGCATCCCTGTCCTGTCCCACGCTTTACTCCCTGACAATGCCGGACAGCTGGTGTCCACAGAGGTGCTCTCAGCCTGCTTGGTGGTTTTCACTCCGGTCCTGCCTACACCAGTGTAGCTCTGCTACACTACTGCTGAAAACGCAGGGATGCAAAGCCCCTCTGCACAGGCCACGAGAGAAGGACTCTGCCTTCTTGCTCAGTAACCCTCAGCAGCGCAGCAGAGTGTTGTAATACCCCACCTCCACTCGTCGCACCAGTTGTCCGCCAGTCAGACCACTTGTCTTCCTGCGGTTAGGGAGGCAACTGCCACCCACCTTGCTGTCCTTAACTTCCAGTCCTCGCGGCTGGGTGTCTGGAAGCTGTACTTGCCCCCCAGACCCACCTCTTGCTCTGCCCTTCCGGAGCATTGATGTCCCAGCAGGGAACCCACCCCTTGTCCAACCCGTTAATGCTGGCTTGCAGGTGCCCGTCTCTCACCAAGCCCTTTCACCCAGAGAAGCGTGTGAGCAAAGGCTGAGTGGGTCTACCTTGTGTTCAGACCTCTGAGAGGGCACTACGGGAGAGCTCCAGACTGACACACGGAGGCTCTGGGGTTGGAGGCTGCCTCCCCAGGTTTTCTGTGCCCGTATCTTTGACTCAGCTGGATGCAGACTCAGTGAAGATCCAGCTGTCTGCCTGTGTGCTGGAAAGCTGCCTAAAACAGGCTCCCCTGGTACAGTGGTACAGAGGAGCCAGCGTGGAACACCACAAGGTTCTGCCAGGCGTTGCTCTTCTGGGACCTTCTGGAACCTCCCAGATATTACTCTCTCCACGCTCCAGCTGACTGATGGGGTCAAATCTGGCTTGGGTCACAGCAACTTCAGTCTAAAAAGGAAGACGTTTCTTTTAACTCACACTGTTGTCTCAGGCAGCTGCCTTTTCCAGCAAGGTACTGGCCGTGCAAGGAATTTTTCCTGACTCAAAAGTGGCTCTAGCTTAACTTCTTGCACTGCAGCAGCTGCTCTGTCTGGGCACACGTTCCTCTGAGGAACATACCTTTGAAAAACACAGCAGAGTATTCCTACGGTGATGAGACACTGGTTCGTGATCTGCACTTGGCTGGTGCCAGCCACGATCAGCCGGTGTCGGAGGACACATGCAAATGGGAACCTGTGGTGAAGTGGTGCAAAAACTTGCTGTGGCAGCGGCCCGGTCCTGCTCCTCTTCCTGTGATGCAGCCAGTCCTGATTAAAACCTACGTGTGGTCAAAGCAGCATTCTTGTCCTTTCTCGTCTTTCACTCTCATCCCAGCTGCTCTTGTGGTAGGTCCTTAGCACATGGCCAACCTTCTGCTAAAAACAGAAGGATTTTCTGATTGCCCCCATCTTCCTCCCAGCCTCTCCAGCACCTCCCAGAGCAGCTTCCCTCCCGCTGGGGTTGCTGGTGGATTTCACAGGGGTGCTGTTTCGCCTTTGTGTTTCATCTGGCAAAGCTTCTAGCACAGGGTCAGGCTCATGACCGCTGGTGGAGAGCATACGTGCGTGCTGGCCCACCCTGCTCAACTGGGCAGGAGCGAGCAAGCACGGCCGGGGCACAAGCTGTAGGGACGCGGCTCATTCACTGCTTCCCTGCTGCCTGGGTCACATGCGGGGCAGAGCTGGGCAGCAGAAACAAACCCCTCAGCATGAATCCCAGCTCACCTGCCAGCCCTGCACAGACGGGAAACGGGCCCTTGCCCGTGCCAGCCATGTGAGTTGGTACCCATCTCTTCTCACAGAGGACATCCCTGGGAAAAGCCAAGCTCCGCTGCGTGACCGCTTGAACGAGGCGGTGCTGGAGGGATGCTGGGGAAGCTGAGCAGGCTCATAACGAAGCCATGCGGTCACTGGGTGTCCGCGTGTTTTCTGGGAGGTGGTGGCACCTGTGCTCTGGTGTAGCTGCAACTCACCGTGACCGTTGGACCTCTCTTCAAGCAGACAGGCAGGTGTTTCCAAAGAGGAGGGCAGCGATTCCTTTCCCTGCTGTTTGGCAGCTTGCGCGTTGCTGTTTCACAGCCTGCTGGTCCAGCCAGTCTTTCCCTGTGGAGGATCCTTGTGGGATCTGGGATACTTTTGCCTTTGCCCGCTGTTTTTTGGCCTTCTGGTAGCATTGGTGTTAGTGGGATGGCAGGTGACTCCGCAAGCTGCCCAGGGTTCAGGAGGGGTTCAGCATGAGCTTCCACTGAGCACCACCAGCGGTAGTTTTCCCGGCACTGGGGCCGGGAGTGAGCAAATTCCTCCTCATCGCACAGCCTGACAGGGCTGATGAGTGGTCACAGCACCGGTGGGTAAACAGACGTTAGTGAGTTGCCCAAGGTCACAGAAGAGAGCCTGCGTTAGGTCTGGGATGAGGATGTGATATACCTTCTGCCTCAGCCCGCTGCATTAATGGCAGGACCCTGCGGTCTCATCCGAGCGTGCCGACCATCTACAGAGAGATGCTTGGCACCGCCGGCAGGTGTCCATGCCAACAGTCAGAGCTCTGCCTCCGTGTGTTTTATGCCAAGTGAAGAATATGAGGAGAAATGAGTAGCGGTAACACCACCCCACCGCGGCAGTCCCTCGGCTGTGCGAAGGCAGGGCAGTCTGTCCGTCCGCCCGCCCTGCCGCGGCCGGCACAGTCCTGTCGAGTCAACACCAGCAGCTCTGCTTCCCGGAGAAAACCTTGATTTCACAGGAACATCGGTGCACGCTGCTCGCTGCCCTTCCAGTGCCGTCACTAGTACTGGCAGTGGGCTAAAATGAGTTCATCCAAAATTGCAATTCCGTGCTGAAGTGCTGGTGACATTACTAGGCTAGCCGAGCTCTTCGGCAGTGCGGGTGACACGAAACAGAAGCCTCTGATGCAATTACAGCCCTGCGTACAACGCTGTGATGATAATAGGGCACAATAGCCAAGCAACCACGTCAGAGGTTTGAGGAGCATTTTCAAACCCTCTTTTTAATTAACGAGCGCAGGCACGGCATTGACCTGGGGCTGCTCCTAACAATGAAGAAGTGAAGAAGGAGTAGAAAGAGGCGGGGGGAGAAGGTGGGAGGAGGGCAGGTTTTGAGGCTACTTTGTCCTGTTGCCACAGAAGAACGTGAGAGAAAAAGAGAAAAGCAAAGAAAAAGTGCAAAGAAGTTGGGAGAAAGGATGGAGGGATGAGAAATGGGAATGAAGAAGCCATCTAAGTAAGACAGGTAATGGCTTTTAAACCGTGGCTTGCGGACCACGTCCAAGTGCTCTGCAAAGCCAACTGCAAAGTGCGACGTTCAGGTGCAATTCAGCAGTCTACACAGAAGTTTTGGCCAGCGGAGTCAGCTCCTCTGCCGCAGAAAGGAGGCGGACAACAAGCCTGAAGACCGGCTGTGAAGAGCAAGCCCCTTTTGGTGCCCGACCGCACGTGATGCTCCTGGTTTTAAGGCCCCAGGGACACAGACTGTTTAGAAGGCAGTTCGGTTAAACACCCTTGTTAAAATGGTTCAAACGCATAGTGGCTGGACGATGGGAGTGAGCGACCTCGTCACCAGGCTACAGAATCATTCTCAGAATTGTTCTCTGGACAAGTGAAATATTAAAGTGAGATTAAAAACCCACAAAATTTCAACAGTCTTTTACGATGCTGTTTTGAACCAAAGACAAGGTTTTCTACAATCTTTCACGTCATCAAATAAATTGAAATTAGGTAAAATATTCCAATATGGCTTGATAATTATTCTTGTTGGGAACCTTTTTACATAGCTGAGTGAAATCTGAAGCTTGACTTTACGAATCTATTTAAAAAACTAGTGCGGAATGCACTGTAAATACGAATTTTGAAATAATGTAGATGTGGCACTTCGGGATGCGGTTTAGCGGTGGACTTGGCAGTGTTAGGTCTGCAGTTGGACTTGATGATCTTAAAGGTCTTTTCCAACCTAAATGATTCTATGATTCTGTGATTCTGTTCTCCTCTTCAGGAATTCCTTACTGACATCATTCATGAAAATGTAGCTGTTTGGTCTTGGAAAGAGGGCTCAGCATCCCCACCTGGGAGGCAAGCAGAGCACTGGTTTGAGGTGTGCCGCCTCTGCCCAGGAGGTGTGTTTGGTGGCCCAAGGGGTGCGGCGGGGGTATATCCCACCCTAGAGCAGCCCACCCCTGGCCCTGGCAGGAGCCTGTGGACACAGCAGAGTCCAGCGAGGCGGTGGTCTTGTCCTCTGTGTGCCCGCGCTTTGACTCCAGGTCCCCGTGCTAAGAGCGAGGAGATGTGGGAGCGGGGTGTCCTGTGTTTGATCATTATGGATGGAGGCAGACCCATCCACTCCTTTACTCCCCGGAGTAATTACTCCTTCCGTTTAGGGTTCTCCACCTTTGGGAGTCTAACACCGAACCCTTCAAATATTAAAGACCTCTGCTGAGCTGCAGCGACGTGACACCGACATCTTACTGAAGGTACAACCCGAGCAGGAGGGATGGCAATCATCCCCAGGCGAGGTTAAGGCCGCTACCAAATTCCTTTGCCGTGTCACAGGCAAACCCGGAAAGAGCGTTATTTTTGGCACGAGCGCACTTCCAGATTGCCTCCATTATACTCTTGCGTAAGCGTTGTTGCCATCGTAGCATGTGTTCGCCCATTCAAGTTTTGCAAATGTTGGCATAAGGAACATGAGGAAAGGAAACCTCCGGGGCACGGAGCAGCCGGCTTGGAAGGATGATCTTCTCCCAGCAGCATCCAGGCCTGTCTCCTTCTGGAGCGGTGCGACGAGGCAGGGAAAAAATCCCAGCCGAGGAGAGGAGCGGAGTTTGCTTTGGCGTGCGCCTGGCTCCTTGTGGGAGAACCAACACCCAGAGAAAATACCGCGAGCACGTGGTGAGCCCTCCCATGATTAATTGCAAAAAAATCCCAGCGTGAGTAATGTTGCTGTTGGGATCTGCAGTTGCAGGCAAATCAAGAAAGCTGCAGATAAAGTTGCAATTTTTATTGCCCTATATACAGACGTAGGAGGGGTGCACGTATATGTGTGCGCATGTGTATAACTCACATAAAATTAATAAACACATGGAGCTGTACCTATGATCTCATGCAAAAAAAAAAGTTACATAGGTAATTGTGTGTCTCTGTATCTACACAAAACGATTGAGCAGCAGTCGTTGGGACACAGCTCCTTTGAGTAACTCAGCTGGGGTAAGTCAACAGATCTTCATCAGAACAATTAGATTACGCTATTTTATGTCAGTTGAGACACGAGTTGTGTTCCTGGGTACTAGTGAGACGACCCGGGCTGTGCGTGCGCGCGTTTCTCCCCTTGTTTCCAAAGGTGGACGCTGCTACCCCTGGCCGTGCAGACAGAGCAGCTCTGGTTGCCCCCTTTCTCCCAGAGGAGCATGGCGGCCACCGCCACACGGGGGTTGTGCCGCATTGTGCCACACCAGAAGGCACCCGTGCCACCTCCTCCCAGGGACGGGTCAGCCTGCGGTGGGGGGTGTGCAGGGGTGTGCAGGGGGTGTGTGTGGGGGGTGTGCAGGGTGTGCAGTGTGTGTGGGGGTGTGCGTGAAGTGTGCGTTGTGTGTGTGGGGTGTGCAGGGGGTGTGGGGTGCGTGGGGGATCCGGAGTGCGTGTTGGGGTGTGCGGAGGATGTGGGGTGCGGAGTGTGTGTGGGTATGCAGGGGCTGTGTGCGGGGGTGTGTTGGGTGTTGTGGGGGGTGTGTGGGTGGGGTGTGCAGAGTGTGTGGGGTGTGCAGTGTGTGAAGGTGTGCATGAAGTGTGCGGGGCGTGTGTGGGGTGTGGGGTACGGAGTGTGTGTGTGATCTGGAGTGTGTGTGCGGTGTGGGGGGGTTGTGCAGAGGATGTGGGGTGCAGAGTGTGTGTGGGTATGCAGGGGGTGTGTGCGGGGGTGTGGGGGGTGTTGTGGGGGGTGTGCAGGTGGGGTGTGCAGAGCGTGTGGGGTGTGCAAAGTGTGTGGGGTGTGCAGAGTGTGTGGGGGTGTGCGTGAAGTGTGCGTTGTGTGTTGGGGGGGTGTGGGGTGCGAAGTGCGTGTGGGATCTGGAGTGTGTGTGGTGTGTGCGGTGTGGGGGGTGTGCGTGGAGGATGTGGGGCGCGGAGTGTGTGGGGGTATGCAGGGGGTGTGTGGGGGGGTGTGGGGGGCATTGTGGGGGGTGTGCAGGGGGTGTGCAGAGTGTGCGGGGGTGTGCGTGAAGTGTGCGTTATGTGGGGGGGGGGATGCGGGGTGTGGGGTGCGTGTGTGATCTGGAGTGTGTGCGTGCTGTGCGGTGTGTGCAGAGGATGTGGGGTGCAGAGTGTGTGTCAGGGTATGCAGGGGGTGTGTGCGCGGGGTGTGCGGGGGTGTGCAGGGGGGGGTGTGCAGGGGGTGTGGGGGGGGGTGTGTGGGGGGGGGTGTGTGGGTGCAGGGGGTGTGTGCAGGGGTGTGTGTGGGTGCAGGGGGTGTGTGCAGGGGTGTGCGGGGGTGCAGGGGGTGTGTGCGGGGGTGTGTGTGGGTGCAGGGGGTGTGTGCAGGGTGTGCGGGGGTGTGCGGGGGTGTGCGGGGGTGTGTGTGGGTGCAGGGGGTGTGTGCGGGGGTGTGCGGGGGTGCAGGGGGTGTGTGCGGGGGTGTGTGTGTGTGCAGGGTGTGCGGGGGTGTGCGGGGGTGTGTGGGGTGGGTGCGGGGGTGTGCGGGGGTGCAGGAGGTGTGTGCGGGGGTGTGTGTGGGTGCAGGGGGTGTGTGTGGGGTGTGCGTGTGTGTGGGGGGGTGTGTGCGGGGGTGTGCGGGGTGTGCGGGGGTGTGTGCGGGGGTGCGTGTGGGTGCAGGGGGTGTGTGCAGGGTGTGCGAGGGTGTGCGGGGGTGTACGGGGGTGTGTGGGGGTGTGTGTGGGGTGGGTGCGGGGGTTTGCGGGGGTGCAGGAGGTGTGTGCGGGGGTGTGTGTGTGTGCAGGGTGTGCGGGGGTGTGCAGGGGGTGTGTGTGGGGGGGTGTGCGGGTGTGTGTGCGGGGTGGGTGCGGGGGTGTGCGGGGGTGCAGGAGGTGTGTGCGGGGGTGTGTGTGGGTGCAGGGGGTGTGTGCGGGGGTGTGCGGGGGTGCAGGGGGTGTGTGCGGGGGTGTGTGTGTGTGCAGGGTGTGCGGGGGTGTGCAGGGGGTGTGTGTGGGGTGGGTGCGGGGGTGTGCGGGGGTGCAGGAGGTGTGTGCGGGGGTGCGTGTGGGTGCAGGGGGTGTGTGCGGGGGTGTGCGGGGTGTGCGGGGGTGTGCGTGGGGTGGGTGCGGGGGTGTGTGCGGGGGGTGCAGGGGGTGTGTGCGGAGGATGCGGGTGCGGAGCGTGCGTGGGGACGCAGGGGTGTGTGCGGGGGTGTGTGCGGGGATGTGTGCGGAGGTGTGCGGGGGTGTCGGGGGCGGCGGGGGCGGCGCAGGGGGGGCCATTGCACACTTCCTGCGGTGTGCGCGATCGGCGCCGGTTTCCGGTGGCGGAGGGGCGCCGGGGCGCGCCGCTGCCTCCTCCGGCGCGGAGTACCGCCGCGCAGCGCGCACACGCACGGGGGAGCGGCGGCGGCGGCGGCGGCGGCGGCGGAGGAGGAGGAGGAGGGAGGAGGAGGAAGAGGGCGGAGGGACCAGAGCAGCCTCCCCCCCGTCCCCCCCGGCCCCCCCCCCCCCGTCCGCAGCCCCCCGAGCGATACCACAGTGATCCCCCCGTGCCACACGGGCGGTATTGCACAGCCTCCCCGCCCCGCGCTCCCACGGACAGGCACCTGCAGGTACGTGACCCGCCCGGCTGCACCGTGTGTGTGTGTGTGTGTGTGTGTGCGTGTGTGTGCGCATCCAGCGCTGCCCGCCGGGGGGGGCGGGCGGTACCCCCCCCCCGTCTCTTTGTGCGCAGCGGAGGGCTCTCCGTGGAGCTCCCCCCGGGCGGACACACAGACCCCCCCCCCCGACCCTCCCGTGGGGCAGGGGGTCGTGTGTCCCCCCCCCCGATGCTGCACGGGAGGTGCCGGTGTGTGTGGGGGGGCGGACAGGAGTGCCGGCGGTGTGGGGGGGTGTGTGGGGGGGTGTGGGGGGGTGTCGGGGTTTGTCACAACATAGGGAGCGGGGTGACACACACGGACACCCCCCACCCCGTTGCATCCTTTTGCAAAAAGATAAGGGGCACTTCCTACCCCCCTCCCCTCCCCCCCCCCCCCCCGCCCCCGGGCTGAATTAGAGATTGGGGGGGGCTGCGGTTTGGGGACCCTGGGGTCTGGCGGCGGCACTGAGGCGGGGGGCAGAGGGGCAGAGCCTGGCGCTGTGGTTTGGGTCGTGTGTGTCCGTGCCCCCCCCCCCCCCGGGGGGGCTCAGCTCCCCCCCTTCCCCCCCGGCACCTCCCGGGCGGGCGGTGGGGTGCGGGCTGGGGAAGGCAGCCCCCTCGCAAACTTGGCTTGTCACCCAGACGAGGCAGGAGCGTTAAGGGAAGCCAGAAAACTGTGAAACAAGCTTGGAGAAGATGGTTAAACGCGAAGGAAAAGCGTGAAGACGATGCGGAGATATATATTGAGCCTTCCGCGGTTTAATTCCGGCTGTCAGAAGCAGAGACGCTTCCCAGCCAAAGGAATAACTATGACACATACGTTAAAACTCACCTTCCATCTACAGTGTTAATGGTTATAAATATCCCCTGAACACAGCTGGTTACTCAGTAGTACTAGATGTAGAGTAAGGCTGTTTCCATTCGAGTGAATGAAGATCTGTCATAGAAACAAAACAATACACCGGGTAAAAATGAAGTCCTCGTATACGCCTGGCTTTCCAACATTTGAATTGTTAATCCGTGAAGTTTCCTTTTGCCTGCCTTCTCCGCCATTCCCCCGCTCTCCTTCTCAGAAACACAACCGCTGCCAGTAGTGCTGCAACGCTAAAACTGCAATAGATGCTAAAGCTTGGCTGTGAACTGCCGGGGACAGTAACGGTTTTCTTTTTTTTTGTTGTTGTTGATATTAAGAGAAATGGGACGAAGCCCTTCGTGTGCTTGTTAGCAGCCGTGGGAATTTGCATAAATCAAATTATAACACCCCTTTGCTCCATTCTGGATGACAGCTTTTCAGATCAGGGTCTGGGCTTGTTTTTCTTTACTTTTTTTTTCTTCTTTGAACAGAGTAACCCCAAAAGGTCTTTTCAGGTCAGGAGTGACCAGTTCCTGTTTCCCCCCGCGGCTGCTGCTGTTCCCCTCTGTGTAATTCCGAGCTCAGAGTGACAGGGCTGTACTCATGTGGCACTGCAATTAGCCTAATAACCCCAGCCAGCACCACGCTGGGGCTGCATGCCTGCCCCACAGCATCGGTTCAGCCTGCTTCCCGCTGACTGGCATTACCGGGAGCCGAACAGAATCGCCTTGGGGGTCAGATCTGCCACTTGTCCCAGGCTGACTTTTCAAACATCGTTTCGGGCTTGGCTAAACCTTTTTTTGCCCCCTTCTAAAGCCACGCAGAAGTCAAAGTCGGAAGTCACACGGTTCGTGGTCTCACCGGCTGTCCTGTGCTGAGCCTGGCACGCGACCCGGCTGAGCGATACCCGCAGCCCCGCTTCCCCCTCCGCCTCCAGAAAGTGATTTTTCAACCTTGTCCTCAAGTTTATCAGCTCTTTGAAGTCCCTTATAGGTAAGCTAGCAAACCAACCTGAAAGTTTAAAAGCCTTGCACCCAAATGAGTAATAAGGAGATAAGAACTGGCAAAAAGATACTGTGTGAACTAAGTATTAACAGAAGGTGTTGAGGGCATAATAGATGGTCTTACATGCAGTGTAAAGCTTGTTGTGGGAGAGATAGGCAGTGGAGTTACTCTTTCTGGTGTTGCCAGTAACTCATTTCAAGAGTGTAACACGCGTGTTGTGTGTTCCACTAAAGTACCGAGGTTTCCAGGAGGTAGCCTAACACTTGTGGAAAAACTGTAACAGCTCAAGCACTTCTCTAGCCATTTTTAGCAAGCTGGTGGTTTGTTTTGCTTTGTTTTTTAAGCAATATTGACGTTGCTCCTGTACGGATGCACCGATGCCCTGGTAGTCTCTACTACACCAGGAAGTTTCCTATTACTGAACTTACTGAAAGTTTGAGAAGCACGGTATAATTCTCTTTCATTCACGCAATGATAACGGGTTTATAGTCACCAAGCTCCCAAAGCGGTAGCAGTTTGCTTCATTAGCAAGCAGTTTCCTTCGTTCGCACCAGGCAGTCAGCGGGTGTACCTCCGTGAAGCGGCCACCGAGCCTTGCCTTGGCGCCCGTTTGGGCTGTCGTGTGTCCACGCACTCCAGCTCAACTCCCAGAGTTTCAGCAGTGCCGTCTTTGGGTATTTTCAGTCTCCCAACCTTACGCCTCTCTTCCTCCCTTCCCTGTCAGTTGTAAAACGCAGACAGAAGAGGTCTGAACGCCTCTGAAGTGTGGGCGGACCTGTGATCCCAGCCTTGGCGCTGATTTCCATGGTGCCACTGTTTTTCCACATCTGCACTCTGGGAGTGATAACCCATCCGTGCACAGCTCACAGAGGTGGTGTGAAAATTAACTACTGTTTGTAAGGCACTTCGCAGGAACGTATATGGCAATTAGTCCTCTCGAGGATTGTTATGCATCTGGTAATTCGAGTGTAACTAGCTGAACATAAGGCTCTGCTTTCAAAGGTTATTGCTGGACACCTTTCTGCAGAGTAAAGCGGGGTGAGATGAAGGTTAGTGACTTGAAGTAGCGCAAATTTTTATGGGCTTTTCTGGTTCCTTTTCTGTGAAAAAAATTCAGAAAGGAGTGTTAGTTTGACTGAAATATTTCCGTGATGGATCTGCATAATAGCTCAAAGGAACTTGAAAGACTTACACCTTAGTACTATTAATAATGAAGACGACTGGTGGAGTAGGACTGCTTCATCTTCAGTTACTTGACCTTGGCTCTGATTTGTTGATTTATGAACTTTATTTACTGGCAGGGTTGGTGAATTCTCTTGCAAGACAGAAATTACAGTGTGCCAGCCCTCTCTGGTTGCCGTGGTAACGAGTACACCGCACAGATTCCCTAATGAGACCCTTGGCTGGCCACTGATTGTCTGCGTTTTTCTGGTTTGGTAATTCTGGGCCTTGAAGTAAATAGAAGAGTCTTGTTCATATGACTGTCAGTACTCAAGCAGTCAAAATGGAAACAGACATAAAGAACAGTTGCCTTCAGCATGGTGGGAATGTATTGTGGCTTGGCCTCAGTCGTACATGCACGGATGGGATGTAAGCAGGTAACTTTCAGTGTTGTGTTTTCTTCTGAGAAGGGTACAGTGAAAAGGACCCGTCCTGGATCTTGGGTTTGGTTTGAGCTTTGTGTACCTCTTCTGTGGCTGACGGATAACGTGTGCACAGCAGCAAGTGATTTTGCATCATCTGGGGCTATTCTCAATTACAGGTGTTTTCCACATTTTCTCGTCTGCCAGTTTTTATCACAGTCCTTGTATTGCTGGAGAGTTCCTTCATATTGTTCCCTTCCCTTTTCTTATTTATTGTTTAGCAACCGGCAGGATCTGCAGACTTTTGTTCGCTTGACTTACCTTAGCTCAGAGACATCATGGGAGTGCTGTTGGACCCAGGCGTCTTGGGGTTTTACTCCTGTGAAAAGTTACAGGAACAAAAGTTTTCCTGTAAGTGCGAAATCACAGGATTAGATTCATGGTATTCAGGGAGCGAGCGCTATGACCATCTGCAAGTTTTTATTTCCACTGCGGGAGTTCAAAGTAATTATTTTCCAAAAACAGTTACTGTACGTAAAATATTTTACATACATTGTTTATAAATAATATCGAAGATAACTGAAAGAGGTAAGGGGAGGGAAGATGTGCGTGTCCCCTCTTCTCTCCAGCTTTGTTTATTTCATTGCTGTTCCCACCCTTTTTTTGTACGGTCTGCCCCATTATTTTCCTCTGTGGTCTTCAGTAAAGTGAGTGTCTTTTGGTCAGTGTGGGCAATCAGGCCAAAAAAACCCCAAAACCAAAACCAAACGTTTTTTTCAAAAGGAACATAAACATATAGCAGTGGGCAAACACCGAAACGCACATGCTGCTTGGCTTTGGCAACTGGACTAGATGAGAAGAAGTTTTCTTGACTCATCAACGCTATGGTTTGAAAGCTTTATTGTTTAGTCCATTCACCTATGAGCAGCTGCATCTTAATGAAAGAAATAGACAAAAGAGGTATCCATGATGTAATTATCTTCTACAGCAGTTTTATTCAAAATATGTGTTAAGCTGGCAGCAGCTGAGTTTAGTAATTTCAGATTTCAGTGGCTATCCTGTTGTCGGTTAAGGCTGGAGAAGAGAAAAACCACTGGTGGTCTAGTAGTTGACGTTGAAATTCTTTCTTTGCCCTGCCAGAAGCAGCCTCTAAATGACCGGTGGTGCGTATTAACCCGTCCTGCCTTAACGATTGCTGATGGGTGTGACAAACGAGAATAAAACTAACTGGAACAAGCGGCGGGTTAGAAATCCATCTTAAAGGGAGAGCTCCAGTGGAAAGCTATGGGATGGCAAAGAGCCAGACACCGCACCGTATTTAGGCTCCTGGTCGCTGATCGTCTTCTTTACATTTAGAGGTAGCAGCGTTTTAAAGCTGTGTGGAGGTGTGCTTGCCTGCGAACGAGGGAGCTGCGCTTGCTAAAAGCTGTTGTTGGGTCCTGCTGCTTCGGCTGCCGGTGTCAAACGCCATCCCCTGCGCACGCCCCGCTAACAAAAAAAGCAGAGTTTCTAATACGCCTTTGCTGAACCCAACCATTTATTTTGTGGGTGTAAATTTCCACATGGTCAAGGGCTGTGGTTTACAAGCTGTTTTGGGAAATCACTTAACAGTTTGCCCAGTAGTGACCCAAAATAACAGCTGTTACATGTTATAAATATGTAAAGATGCATCATATGTAAATACGAATACAGATATAAAATTATACTTATTTATAAATATATATGTAATATATAAATATATAATATTTGTACTACATATAAAATAATTTGTATTTTATTATTATTTATTGTATTTATTGTATTATGTATTATATATAATTTAAAATATTATAATTTAACATGGTATACATGTTGTTCTTATTCTTATTCTTATTCTTATTCTTATTCTTATTCTTATTCTGATTCTGATTCTTATTCTTATTCTTATTCTTACTTATTCTTGTACGTATTCTATTCTGTAGTCAGGTGATAGAGAAAAGATAGGTCTGGCAGAGAAGGCGTTTGACTTACGGGGCGAAGGAGCTGTGGTTCTGCTGGGATCCGTCCTGCTCCTGGTCCTATCCAGTGTTCTCCCGAGTGATGCCGTGGAAGGGATAACGCGCCTCCCTCCGTATTGCACCTGCGCGCAGCACGAGGCCGGAAGGAGCCGCAAAGGTGTGGGAGCGCAGAATCGGGTTTCAAAATCATCTCAACAGGTTGGAGATCTGTGCTGGAGACGACAGGGCGTGAGTGTAAAACGCAGGGTTCTGCTCTGGGGTAGGATTAGGGAAATGCTGAAATGACGAGCTGGGTAGCAATTTTTTTGCCCGGGACATTTTTAGCGGAAAAAAACCCAACCCAACAAACACTCTGCGAAAGGGGAGGGAGTAGCTTTGCCCCATGGCCAAGGTCGGTGGGACAAGAAACAATCATTTTCAGTAGGAGGGAAGGTCAGGACTAGGCATCAAAATGTGCTCTCTAAGAAAAAGGCTCACGAAGCTCTGGGATAACCTGCGAAGATGCTGCCATGGGAGGTCCTCACAACGAGGTTACGTGAGCATCCGTCAGCAGGGACAGAGGAACTCTGTCTGCTTAGGAGGAGCCCTAATTTTTAGTGATTTTTCTTTCATGATTAAACCCCTAGTCTGTAGGAAGCTTAGAACAGGATTATAACAGTTGTTTCCCAACAGGGCTGAAGAAAGACAACCAGAAACTTTTTTTTTTAACAGGAAATACGGGGTGGGGGGAGAAGGGGTGTCTGTCTGAAGTTGTAAGTGACTGCAAAAAGCACAACCCCGTAATGTAGAGCAGCGTGACCCAGTGTGATGCGTGAACGGGTGCACGGAGGGGTGTCAACAGCACGAAGAGGAAAACACCGTGGCAAAACAAAACCACTTTTCAGTTGGTGTATCTTCAGCTTTGTCCTTGTCACGGTACCGATGTCTCCCTGGAAGTAGTCCTGGTGCAGGAAAGAGCTTGAACAGTTGGAAACCTCCTCCCTTTTTTGAACAGCACACTACTACACTACTTACACCTTAGCTGGGTGACAGTCAGGTGCTTCCATACGGTTGTGCACGGCGAATTTCCAGAATGACAGCCAAAATTCGGGAAAGACGAGCCTCTGGTATGTGCTTGGTGTTACAGTGTTTTCTTAACTTTTCTCTTCCTTTCCTCTCCTTAATCCTGAAGCCGCAGCGCGTAATTTCTGTACTTCTGGTGTCTCTCCAGCCCGACTACAGAGGGGAGAGGATGTATTTGTGTTCTCTGCTAAGTGTTCTCCTGAAGCTGTAGAGAAAACCCTCGTCGCCCCGTGATAGTTTGCAAAATCCGCTGCAACACACCATAAGGAGCCAGCATATTTTAGCTGGTAGCACTCCAAATGTCATCGCTTAGAATTTGCAAAATATTGCAGGATGGGAAAAAAATGAACTCTTCTCAAAATGTAGAAGCTGACACTTTTTTTTTTTTTTTTTTTAATCTGTGAGATTTTGATCCTTGCCATTGAGCCAGTTTTGCACAGAAGATGCTGGTGTACTCATTCAGTGGAACATTTTCTGTTCTCCATCATATGGATTATCCCCTGCAGCAGTCCATACTCATACCAGGTCATGGCACTCTACGCTGTGAGGTTAAATATCTGCTCTGGTTTTATTGTAACTGAAAGCTTTTTATAGAGTCTTTTTTGTGTGTGTGTGTTTAAGTAGGAAAGTGAGTAATTCCTGTCAAATTTAGATTTCATACAGTCTTTTTTTTTAGCTCTGTTAGGGTGAAAAAAATCACGTCTGGCTTTTTTTTTTTTTTTTTCTTTTCTTCTTTAGTTAAAGCATATTTTAACCTCATCGGTAACTGTAAAGTCAATGATGCCTTTTTAAAAACGAAGCTCTTACTCACAGACTCAGTGTTAAATTTTTTAGACCCAAGAGGCAAACATTTATTGTACAACCAGTAAACTACAACTGAAACTGTTCTGTAAAGTGCTTGGCACAGATGTGCGAATCCTAGCAATTTTAGCAGACTTGATGAGTGCTGATGACTTAATTTTAAATCATTCAGGTTTTAACATTTCCCTCCCTGATTTCCAAAATTACAGATAACTGTTGTAGAACTAAACCAGTTAAAAAGGAGTGTTATCTTTATAACAAACGAACGAACATTAAATATCCACCAGCAGGGTGATAATTTCCAAATCTTCTAGATTTCAGGTTGCATTTCGATGTAAATTCTACTTACAAGTTTAAAACTTGTGCTCCCAAGTCAAGACATGCAAAAAAACCTCATGCAAATAACTTGTGTCCAAAACCTCTTTCAGTTAAATCCTGTTTCCGGCACACAGCTTCACTTCATAGCAGGGTATAGCTAAGAACCCCATAAATGGTATATTTTCGCTGAACTGTATATTAGGAATTAAACAAGCAACTTAGGACTCCACCCACTTCGTCTCAGCTGGTGCCTGGCATCAGCCTGAAAATCAGGCACAGTGCTGAGTGTTTGCTGAACAGGCAGTGTGATTTGATTGAAATACTGGTGACTGATGAAGATTTTTTGGCTGGGGACAGCCCGGTCAGGTATTTTGATTTTAGAAATCTGTGTTGATTTGAGGGAGGAAAGATCTTTACTGTGGGAGTAACTGAAGAAAGCCAGAAAATTGTATACGCAATATATATAAATCCACAGTATGTAGATTTTTTTTTTCCCTTTGTCTTTCCATAAATAGTCTAAGGGCTCAGTCCTGCTACATATTAAACGTTATGGTGCAATCCAGTAAAACGCAGGTGAACGATCCTCCCAGAAACAGAAGCAGTAGTCAATTCATGCTTGCAAATTTTACTAGGTAATTAAGTTCTGTGCGTTTTTTCCCCCCTGTATTTTTTTTCCCAAATTGTCTGTGAATATGTTTCCCCCTTCAGCAAGCTTTTTTGTCTTGTTAGATAATCTATTCAGAAATAATGAGACTGATTTCAGTATGGAAATGTACAGCAGCTTTTCTTAGTAATGCGTTCACATGTATAAAAAAAAACCCAGAAAGGCTGTCTAGCAGAGAAAAAAAATAAAAATTTGTAAATTTGGATTTACAATTTCTTTTGGACTGCAACAGAATACATTATACTGAGCATTGCAAATAATTCGTGCTTTGGAATAGCTCCACAAGATAGTGAAGCATTACTGGAATATAGCATCAGGAGGGTGGTTATTCACCCGGCCCTTTATTTGCAAGAAACATTCCACACTTTAATTGAGCTCCCTTCAATATGCTGCATCTGCTTTAATGCACTGTGTTTGCTATATGCATTTGAGCAGCCTCATAAAGATGGTCAAAATTTGTTTTGGTCTAGCCAGGAGTCAAGAAGAAATAGCAGCTCGGAGCCGTGTAGCAAAGATATGCGCTATTAACCATTGCAATTTAATTATTTTTGTGTGTGTGTTAACATTCAGTGCGTTACTGTTGGATAGTTAACTCTGTAAAACTAAGTGACCTCTTTCCAGTCAGGCATCTCTAAAACTGTCTTCACCTCTACTGACCTCCTAGATACTGATTAAACTCTTTGGTTGTGTTTGATTAGCTTAGTTTACAGACCATTTAACTGGTGCAGAGGTATTTACATGGGATAATACTGTGACGATTAAGAGCGGGGAAGTAAAAACCTGGAACCACTTCAGCAGGTTTTGTGAAACAAAGAGGTATGAATCCAGCATGTGTGTGTGGATTTCAAAATCTCAGGGCTTGCCCTTTGGGCTCGGTGATTTAATTTTTTTTCTGGAGGAGAAGTCACTCTTGCTCCTTCAGTGGAAGGCAGTGATTTCCCTCTTTGCAGCGGTTCCCCTCGTGGCCGTACCCTGGTGTCAGTGCCCTGCCCGTGGCGGTGAGATTCACACTGGACAATGGGGAATATGTTTTTAACAAGGTAAGAGCAGAGCAAATTGCTCTGTGCTGTACTTCATTGATGCACTACCACTGTCCTAGCGCAATTAAAAAGTGGAAGATCTGAGTGAATGCATCTAGACATCAGCTGTTCAGTGTCTTTCTTTGGCTGCCTCCACCTGTGAATTTCGTTACTTGCCTGCACTGTTCAGTGTTGGAGGTCAGGTTTTCTTGTTCCCACTGGCATAGCTGGGGTAAATTTGTAATATTACGTTATATCCATCCTTTTCATCAAATGCCCTTTTTACCACTGCTGATGGCCACTGGGCAGTTATCTTCATTGATGGGTTCCAAGGGAGTTGCCAGTCTTTTTTTTTTTTTTCCTCTCTTCTTTTTTTGTCAGATTGTAGCTCTTCAGAAGAAACGGGGATGACCAGCACATGTTCCCTTTCCTACCCAGGTCATTCATCAGGAGGGACTTCATTGTGCCTCTCAGTGAAGACATGGAGGAGCATTTGTGTGTGGCTCCTGAGACTCCGATGTGGAACGAGGGAGCTGGAGCTTTTGCTCAAATGCAGTTTTGCCCTGGCCCGCACCAGCTGTCATTGTCATGGTTTGGGGACTGGGTTGGGAAGTCAGTAGGAAGGCCTGAAGGACACACCTGGTTGCCTCGACAGTACTATATGAATCTTCCTGTAAAATTAGGGCAGCCTTTGGGAGCCTTGGGGAGGTCAATAGATGGGGACACCCTGGCTGTGCAGAGGCACCGGAGCTTTTGTGTGGATGAACGCACCGTTCCTCTGGGTTTTCTGTGGGTTGTCCATCTTGCACAGTTTGGAGGTGCAGTGCAGAGTTTCCTGCAGTCTCACACGGGCTTTTTGTCCATGGCTGATGTCCCAGGAGATGCACTTCTGTGGCTGGGTTAAGCAGAAGTCTGCAGTGCTGTCTGGCGTAAAAGCCTCCTCCCAGCCAACCAGCGACTGGGAGAGTTGGATCCAGGCCCCCATGTCTAACACCAGAGCCCTCTGGCAGCGAGGTCCTTCACACACAGTGGGAAGGTCTGCTGTTCCCATTGCATACTGCTTTTACGTGAATTAATATGGGCTCTCTAAGGCATGAGGTATCCTGTTGAAGCTTTATTGAAGGTCAAGTAAATTAAGTTGTGTAGGTCATTTTCATCTGCTTGATTCACCTTTCCTCTCTGTTTAATGACTACTTTGAAACGCTCACACAGCCATCAGGGGTCTAGCAGCTTTCCCTCATGACTGTTGCACGACTGTTGCTTGATCCTGTCTGGTTCCATTTGTTTTAAGTGCTGCACTACTTTTAATTATGCTCTGCCTGTGCAAGATGCTGTCTCAAAAATAGTAGAAGTATATCACTTTTGCTGTATTTATGATTATACTATAAGGAATTCAGAAGGATGTCAAACAAAAATTTCTGCTGATGTGACATGCTGTTTGAGAAACAACGTCTTGTTTTTGTTGTGTGTGGGTTTTTTTTTTCTGGTTTCAGGGGACTGACAAAAGAAAACGGCATTACCATTTTTCACATGGTTTGACCCATTAGATTGTTTGGTGGAAAGTATTTGAGTAGGCGGCAAATTGAATTGCTTTTACATTTTCAAGACACTTAAGATAGAAAATAGAAAAGACAGCACTAGATAAACATGCTGCATATATAATAATATTACTGCCAAGGAAATTTAATTCAGTCTTCAGTGATGGGTTTGGGCAGATGTGTTGCCTTCAGCTGGAGATAAGGTAATGCATGCAGTGCAGTCTCAAGCAAGCAGGAACAGAATGAAACTGATATTTTGCATTAGTTGTGTATTATTTATTGTATCTGATATAAGTGTACAGCAGACACCTGATACTACCACCATCTGCCTGGTATCAGATACTGTGTCTGCATGTGGAAAGGGTAGGGTGGTGCTGTCTGGACTTTCTGTACAAGAGTTGCCTCAAAAAAGCTTTTCTTTTGTAAACAACTACTTTGCTAGTGCTTTTCTGGGTAATTTGCTTTCTGTGCTGAAGCTGTAGTTCCGTCATCAAAAATCAAGACTTGCATTAGGAGAATCATAGAGTGGTTAGACCTTGAAGATCACCTAGTTCCAACCCCCCTGCCCTGGGCAGGGACACTTCCCACCAGACCAGGTTGCTCAAAGCCCCATCCAGCCTGGCCTTGGACGCCTCCAGGGATGGGGCCTCAACTCAACAGCTTCTCTGGGCAGCCTGTTCCAGCGTCTCACCACCCTCAAAGTGAAAAATTTCTTCCTAATATCTAATCTAAATCTCCCCTCTTTCAGTTTTAAACCATTGCCCCTCGTCCTATCACTACATTCCCTGTTCAAGTGTCCCTCCCCATCTTTTCTGTAGGCCCCCTTTAGGTACTGGAAGAGGCTATAAGGTCTCCCCGGAGCCTTCTCTTCTCCAGGCTGAACAGCCCCAACTCTCTCAGCCTCTCCTCACAGGAGAGGTGCTCCAGCCCTCGGATCATCCTCGTGGCTCTCCTCTGGACACATTCCAGCAGGTCCATGTCCTTCTTATGTTGGGGGCTCCAGAGCTGGATGCAGTACTCCAGGCGGGGTCTCACGAGAGCGGAGTAGAGGGGCAGAATCACCTCCCTTGACCTGCTGGCCACACTTCTTTTGATGCAGCCCAGGATGCGGTTGGCTTTCTGGGCTGTGAGCGCACATTGCAGGCTCATGTTGAGCTTCTGATCCACCAACACCCCCAAGTCCTTCTCCTCAGGGCTACTCTCCAGCCATTCCCCGCCGAGCCTGTATTTGTGCTTGGGATTTCCCCGACCCCGGTGCAGGACCTTGCACTTGACCTTGTTGAACTTCCTAAAGTTGGCACGGGCCCACCTCTCCAGGCTGTCCAGGTCCCTCTGGATGGCATCCCTTCCCTCCAGTGTGTTGACTGCTCCACACAGCTTGGTGTTGTCAGCACACTTGCTGAGGATGCACTCAAATCCCACTGTCCATGTCACCGACAAAGATGTTAAACAGCACCTGTCCCAGTACTGACCCCTGAGGAACATCACTCATCACTGGTTGCCACTTGGACAGTGAGCTGTTGACCACAACTCTTTTACTGCGGTCATCCAGCCAGTTCCTTATCCACCGAGTGGTGTCCATCTGTCAAATCCACGTCTCTTCAAGTTAGAGACAAGGATGTCATGTGGGACAGTATCAAATGCTTTGCATAAGTCCAGATAGTAGTTGGCCACTACTGTACAGTGGTCCCAGTATTTTATCTCAAGACAGTCAAAAGCAGCAGTTATAATGAACTTTTGTAAGAAACCAATACTCCTGTACTCTGAGGGCAGGAGACTGCAGGAAGATGGTTTTGGGATAGTTCAGTGTCAGAATACGCTGTGAAGGGGAAGAAAGTCTCTCAAGTTTTGAAAAAGTGCTTTGCCTGAGTGCTCTGAAGAGATAGATGTCAGTAATATCCTTAGATTGAGAATAAGAGAAAGAAGACAACAACACAAAAAATGCAGGGAAGTTTCCACTCATTTGGGTAGGAAATAAGCTGATGGAAGAAATTATCTGGTGGATGGATAATCTGGTGGTTACACAGCTCGGTGCTGTTTAGGTGGGAGATGGGGTGGGACTGTCAAACCTGAGTTTGTCTCAAAAGCCACATAACTGAGGTCTGGTGCTTCCAGAAAGAGCTTACTGCATTTTGGTATAAATCTCTCAAGGGAAAACCAAGTTTTGAATCTGATTCTCAAGGCAGGAGACGACTACAGTTCCCTCTGAAATGGTGTGGTCAGCAAGGGTCTCCCTTGGTCCTCTCTGCTCTCCATCCAGCTGTCCCTGAAGACCCCAAGGAGGGCCATGCAGGCTGTCCACAGTGTGCTGCCCTTTGCGCTCCAGAAATGCGGTTCCCATTTTACAGAAGGAAAAACTGAGTCAGAGAGACCTGCGCTAAAGGTTTTTTTGTTGCTGAAGGCCATTAAGTGCAGTCAGAGACTGCTGAGCTCCGGACCATGCCCCAACATGAGCAACACCTCTGGGGCGATGAGCCAGGGCTGCCTTGCTCTGCCCCAGAGCTGCTACAGTGATTTTCTTTCCTGCCTGCGAAGGGATGAGCTCCAGAGGATGGAAGAAGGATGTTGCAGCGTTGGGCTCGAGCTGTGCAATTCCTGCTGCATGTGTCTGCCCCAGAGTTTGGAAAGTTTTGTGTTTGAACGGACCACCTTCCCCAAGGCTGGAGGTACAAGGACCAGACCTCTGTTTCTTAGGCTTTTTTCTGAATCATATGGCTGGATTTGCAACTAACCCAGTGGTGTCAGGTTTATAATTAAAGGAAAACAGCCTTTTTACCGCTGCCCCCCATTGCTCCAAAATCAGAGTTGTTTCCAGAGCGCAAAACCAGTGATCCAGTCTCTGAGGAGTGAGGACCACAGGTCTGGCGGTCTAACAGGTCAGAGGGGCACAAAATGCAGAGAATAACCTCTACCCTCCCACCTGCACCACTCAGAGCAGCTAGGTCCTTCTCCAAAGTCTTGTGGAAATGACTTCTTTTGAGGGCGAACGGTGTGCAAGAGGCTTGCTCAGCTACAGAGATGGGCGAAAATAATGACCAATGTGTTTTGGTAAATGCACGGCTCCGCTGAGGAGCGTCATGTGCTGCAGCCCTGATGAAATCTGCGCTTCTCCAGCTGGAGGGGAAAAGTGCTCAAGAAAGAAGGTGCAGGAACGGTGTGTGATCTTAATGAGCCACCACGGTTGGCTCCCAGGTGACGCCCAAGGTCAGGAGCAGGCTGAGCCCCGCTGGGTTCATCTTCTTGCCGTGTGTTGTGGGGGGCACACATGCAATAATGAGGTTAAAGGAGGGGGAGCATGAATGAACAGTTGCAGACCAACCTGCACCTGGACAGCACCACGAACTGTCCTGGTAGTTTAACAGGAACCCGCTCCTGTTGCTTTCTTGGGTCCCGTGTCAGCAAGGGCTGGGAGTGGGGTAGGAGTGACTCCCAAAATGCCCATCCCCGCAGAAAGGGTCAAAGCAATAGTTTTTTCTGGTAAGAGGAGGGAACAATATTCAACAGTGTCTTTTTGGGGATGATACCTTAGTCAGTGATACCTTGAGGAGAAAGGGACCACAGCTAGGCAGCAAAAAGACGAAAAATGGGCAATGGAAGAGGCACCTGCCTGATGCTGGTCAGGAAATGCAGCTTGCTGCGCGTGGTGCAGGTGGACCTCGTGCGCTCCACTGCACCTGCAGCGTGCAGGCCACCAGGCTTGCCTGTGCAAGGCGATGTGCCTGCATTTTGCTGACAGAAACGGAAAGTTTTTTTGCTCTTGCTTGTGGGATGCATTTGCTTGTTGTGCTGGGGAAGCGCGCGGCGTAACCTGGGCAGGCAGGATGACCGTGCGTACCCTGGGGCAAGACACAGTGTTTGTTCTGACAAAATCCTGTTTTCTTCTGGTTTGGTTTGTGTTCGTAAAGGCCTCTGCGGCGCATGCTGGGGATTGAGTGGGCTGGGAGTGGGAAGGTGCAGACTGCTGGGGAGAGCAGTTTTTCAGGAACTTTTGCTGCTGTAAGTGGAACCCATGGCCTGTCCGGTTGCCAGCTTCTTCTTCACAGTTAACAGAGAAGGCTGTCTAGAAACTGCCATAAAGGGCAATCCTCGATTTTCTGTGGCAAGGGTGGTTTGAGAAGATTTACAAGCATTGTGAATTTAATTTTACAGGCATCTGTGTACGCAGTGCTCCCTCTGTGCTGCGTGGCACGGAGAGCACACGCTGCTCCAGCTCTTGCACCCTGACCAAAATCCACCCCCCCGGTTTCAAGACTGTGCAAACTATCGCACTGGTGAGGTCCATCTCGCTTATCTTAACCTCAGTGACAAAGGAGTTCAGTGTGGCATGAGTGGGGAAGTGCAAGGGAAGTGAAGCGAGTGCCCTCGCTGCGCATCACTCATGATCTGGCGTACGGCTGGCAACTGGGAATCACACTTGGCTGTGAGGTGGCACAGCAGTGTGTGCCGTCAAGGTGCCGGGGCTGGATGGAGCTGGTAAAGTTGAGCCAGGCGTGAAACTGTGCCTTCCACCAGTCCCTCTGGACGGGCCGAGGTGTCGTGCGTATTTCTCCACGCCTTTATGCCTAATGGTAGAGCTACTACCATTGTTGGGGCAGTCAGATGCTATGAGGAAGCATTAAGAAAGTTACGGGCGTGTGTGAGTGTTGCTGAAACTGGCAGTGGGTATTTGAGTTAGACAGTTGGGTAAAGAGTGAATTTCTTAATAATAGTTATTAAAGTTGGTCTGTAACTTTCTGCGGAAGTACTTGTTAAAGCACAGGCAGGGGACAGTGTGGCTGTGTTTGGCTGAACAGTTTAGTCCAGTGATAACATTATCACATTGGTTCTTCATGAACATTTGTTTAAAATATATTTGGGTTTTGTTTTATTGGGGCTTTTTGCTGACAGTCATTTCTTAAGTCAGTCTTTTCCTGAAGTTAACTGCTGGTGTCACAGACATTGTACATAACTGGCATCAAAAATATTCCATAGGTAGCGGGAGGGAACTGGTTGTTTTTAAAGCGTGAAACTAATAAATACAGTCTGACACCAAAACAGGGAGCCCTGAATGATACTGCTCTAGCCAAGCCCAACATCGGATGTTGCACAGCTGTGGCTGTGGTTCAGATGTGCACCGAGTTACAGTGATGAACACCCCGCATTTGCAGCCACCCAGGTGAGCAGGTCCGTCTCACCGAGCACCGCCTGCCCGGCGTCAAAGTAGTCTCTGGTGCCGTCTCCCTCTCTCACCCTTGCTGCTGGTCTGAACGGCCTCCATGGATTGGAGGGCAATGGGGCAGAGGGTTTCTTCTGCATGTCTTGTATCTTCGCAGGGTTGGCTCCAGTATCGCTTCTAGTTGCTGGCACAGAAACAACGCTGCCTGCCAAATGATGCATTTGTCCCAGATACTGCTCGCCTTGCCCCTCCAACTTCTTGCTCTGTCCATTGGATTGGACCCCAATGTGAACAACCAGGAGCTTTACCTATAAATAACTTTTTTTTTAATGGCTAGTTACCAAACACAGTGCTCTGAGGTATGAAATGTTTAACTTGCGCAGCTGTGCTGCAGAGGGAGAAATCTTTTGACTGCCCTTTCCCTATCTATCATGTTTCAAAAGTGTACAGCCAAGAGATTTTAATTTCTTGCTTTTTTGTCTTTGGCAGATTTAGTCTTGTGCTGCACAGCTATTCTAAACACAACCCTTTTAAAATGCTCTGCGAGGCTTTATTTTTGTTCGTATCTGTTTTAGAAGTATTCCTAGGTCTGTTTGTTCCGATCTGGCAGACAGTAAGTAGGTTAAATGTCCCCTGACATCCCTGAGTGTTTTGTTTGCTTTAGCGACCGTAGGGTTAGACTCCACTGTGGTGTGATGTTGGTGCAGCTTGAAACGAAACCCTGTTTTGACAAAGGTGGCTGCACCTCCGAGGGTCAAACTGAAGACTACACTGTGTGTTTTTAGCTCCTCTGAGAGCAGTGACATAGAAGATTTTTAAAGGGGGAACAGAGCTGTTCAGTTTTATCTCCTGCTGCTGCTGGGCTTTATGAAGCTGGTAATGTGGAGCTTGCCCTTTGCAAATATAATTTGGGATGCCCGAGCTTCTCAGATGTCCTCTGTGTTTTGTAAAGCCCTCGAGTGCTTTGCTTCAGTGCAGTTGTTTTCATGGACGTTGGCTGTTGTGAATTGGTTACAAACAGGCACGGTTACAGAAGTGCTAGCATTCGTGCCCCATCAGAAGCAGCATCTCAGCACTTGCGTTTCCACTCTAGCGAAACGGTTGAATTTGAAAAGGTGGTTGTGGAGATATCAGCTTGTCAATATTGTAGATGACATAAGGAAAAACATGTATATCTGCCCTGCAAGACTGTATTATTCTGTTGGGTGCGGCATTTTTTCTTTTTCTATCACTACAGGAAAGCGTGGGTCAGAAGTTGCTTCCAATCTTTTGTCTAGCCAGGACAGGGGCATGTTGTGACCCCTCAGGACAGTGAGTGAAATGTGCCCTTCCATTTGGCACACCAGCAAAGTCCCCGCACAGGGGGCTGCTTTGCTAAGGGCTGCTTTGCAGCGTTGTTGTTGGCTTTGTACATGTAATGGGACTCCGGCTGGAGATGGCAGCTTGCTCTGACCCTTCGATGTAATCTCAGTAGACAAATGCTGTTTAAACCTTAGATTGAACTGGCGGCGTCAGTAGGGTTAGGAAGCTGAACACAGCAGGGACACTGGCGCTTTTTCAGTGATTTCAGTGATAACACTCAATCTGTGCTCCCATCCTTCTCTTTGGTGACAGCATGCACCTTTTACTTGCAGCTGGGCAGGTGGAAGTGGGGGGGGAGTGGGACAGGGGCTGTCCTTCAAATCTGGTGGATCTTCTTTTCTCCAGCCTTGCACGTGGCACAGTGGCTCTTGAGATGCGTGCTGGTAAAGGTGAAATGCTGTCAGTGCGAAGCAGGGGTGAAAATCAGCTCAAGATCTGGTGTAAGGCAGGGGGTCCCTCAGGCTTCTTTCTCCGGTTGCTCCAGCATTGACTATGGATATTGCAATTTGCAGCAGGATGAAAGGACATCTTGCCTTGACAAAGTCAGAATAAGTGCTATCCAGAGAGAGATACCAACAGCATCACTGCTGAGTTTGGTAGTAGTAGTTTTTGCTGCTCCCCCCATTGACTCTCTCTCACTGGTAATGGGTTGCAATTGGAAGAAGCCAGCTGTGTTTGCAGACACCTAAAAAATGGCATTAATACAAGAATACACAATACAATCTTTTTTTTTGTTTTGGACTCACTGTAATAATAAATAATCAGCAGCTCTGACTGGAGCAGCTTTTTCTGAGGGAAGAGGGGATGAAGCTGTCCAAGCGCATTGCCAAAGAAGTCCTTTTGGGAAAGCATGGGCAGAAATTCAAGAAAGCTGGTCAGGGCAGGTCAATACACTTAGCCCATGTATTAATGTCAGCATGTTCTTTTTCACCCTTTCTCCTTTTTGTTTTGTTTCTAATTTCTAAATAAGAGCCTGTGTCATTCCTCGGTATAATTCCAAAAGAGCCCTTCCAGGTTCTGCTTTATTCCTCCAAACCAGACATGTCCAGATATCTGCTGAATCTTCATGAGCAGTAATGTGTAAGAGACCTGCATGGCTTCAAATGCAAATACACTCCATGATGCGGTTGGATGAATGGGTATCTGACATGTGCATGTCCTTGCTGAAAATGTTTACGGAAATTAGATTAGTAATTACATATGTTGGGAAGCTCTGTGCTACCTAGGCTGTGATCTTCAGTTATTCTTGGCGTGTTTTCCAGTGTGTGTAATTAATGGCTAATAGGTTATTCATATCTGGAGAGAATTAAAAGAAATTAGATATTGATATCAGTGTTCCTGGAATGACTATAGGGTATGACACTTCAGCTCATATTTATGGGATAAAGGTTTCTTTTTTCTTTTCTTTTTTTTTGAATGAGCAATGGCTGTATATTTTCCACTAGCTATTCAAAGGCTGGACTAAATGCAACCACAAGAAAGAATTAGTTGGAAACACTGTCAAGTTGAGATAGTAAAATATCGTCTGGTATCTTTGAAACCTGCTGTGTTTTAAGAAATATTTTGGTTTATTGTCCGTCTTTTAATTGATGAGAGAAGAGAAAGTCTGGAGCATCACCAATGGAAAAATTTATATTTTTAAAGTTTTTTTTTTCTGTTATCTTTGGAGAGACTAGGAAGTTTATCTGGACACATTTCTTGAAGGAGACTAGTGGTGTGATTTTGAGGTGTGTACCTTAAAATAATTTACTATCCTGTTTGTAATTCATTTTATTCAGCTGTTTTTTCTAGCATGCATTTTGGGTAGGCCCATTTCTCACTCTAATCACGAAATGAATCAGTATGAGCCGAGATGGGTAATTCTGGAAGGAATTACCTCAACTATTTGGTGCAATAGACCCATGCCATGAGGTAGGACAAGAGTAGACTTTAATGAAGACATGCAATGCAACTGTGTAGCAACATATGCAACAATATATTCATGGTTTTTCTTACACACCCTCTTCTTTTTTACTGGTTGCATGATATGTAGTCTTATTGCTATTTGTCCCGCCAAACATTCTGCAGTGTAAGTAGCATGTTGTTCTGAACTCCATTTGTCCAAAGGCTACATTTCTGTTTTTGAATCTCCAGGAGCAAACGAATGAGGGCTCTTGAGACCCTTGAGAGCCCTCCATGATAGAGCTCTTCTTCCAAAATCTTCATTTGTGTGCCAGCCGCTAGTAAAACATGAATATTCTGGGCTTTTTCTCTGTTTCTTAATCATGCACCATCCCTAAATCTCCATGTTGTATGTGCCAAATCTTGCACTGATGTTAGTAAGAACTGTGCTTGCTTGAGAACACAAATTTAGCTCTTTCGGCCAGTGCTTTGGAACTTGTCTGTCTAAAGGTTTGACGGGTTTTTAGGCACTTGGGGTCAGATTTTATGTATGTTGACATGCCTACAGAGACCTCTGAAAGTCCCACTCAGTGTCCATCTTTTTGATTACGTAAATGCCTCTAAGAACCGTGGCCTGGGTTGACTGAGCCAGCCAAGGTCAAAGGGACCTTTTCCATGTACATATGTTTAAGCCTCTGTAGCTCCAGTCCCACTGAACTCAGACATGCAGGCTTTAGAAATGCCGTGCAGAACAGCCTAGGTAGGCTCTGCCCCGGAGATCTCTGCCTCGCACTGTGTCCCGCTCCCCGCTTTCTCCATCAAGAGCAGCAGCCGGTCAGGCTGCTCGCCCTGCGGGGTTGCCACCAACTCCTCACCTGTGTGAGGGTACGGCATCATGAGGCTTTGATCTCTTTCGGCACTCTCAGGGAACCCATCTCAGTAATCTTAAAACGTAATCTGTTCTAAACCTTGGTGTAAATTTTAGGGTAATCTGAATTGACCAGTTGTATTATGCTGGAGGCACACAGCTAGAAATGTTTCCAGGGATAATAGGAAAATTGGCATATAGTTGGGTGGAGCATTTCTAATTTTTTTATCCACTGGCTGTTGACTACAGGATGTTACCCGGTATTTTTTACTTGCTCACATTTGAATGCAAATCCTTGCTTTTACTTGCTCATCTCTAGGGCAGCTTTTGTATTACTGTTTTTTCTACATCACGTCAAAGTCCTGCCTAGGAACTTCATTAGGGACTCAGCTGCATGTGATCTGTTATGCACAGTTGGATACGAGCCTGTTCATGGAATAACCTACTGTCTTTATGTTTCTTCTGTTTTTTTCAAGTCTGTTCTTTCTTGCAACTCTTTTCTACAAGTTTTGGGGTTTTTTTTTAAGATTTTAAAAAGCAACTGCAGGGCATGACCTCAGTCTCGTACCAATAGTTTAATGATAAGGCTAATGTTGGTACTTCAAAAAGCTCACTATAAAGACAGTTTCAGAATGTTTTTCTTGCAGAGAATTAAGTCCCTGGAAAATCATTTAACATCCAAAGCCATGTCTGTGTTAAAAAAAAACAACAAACCAAACCAAAATGGAAAACCCAAACCATTACATTCTAGTGTACAAAGTGGAATTTCATCCTCACACAGAAATGCTGAGTTGCTGTGATTGTTTTACTTTTCTACAGAAAACAACTGTTTTGTGTAGATGGGTAACAGTGTGGTTTCACTGCCACTCTTTAGCCAAATAATGCATGTTTTCCATATTGCCATAGTTGCACAGTTCCAATGTCCCTTAGTTTAGAAGAGCCCTGAAGTGAGAGGAATCCTACAAATAAAAACTACAAACGGAATCTGGCACAGTAAAGTTTTTCATCAACAGAAACTGCTTGTGTTTGCTTGTGAGGAATAGCATGGTATAGTTAAGTTGTCTGGGCTGGAACTGAAGGCCAGTTTTCCCGTAAGAAGATCAGAGAGTTTGGTCTTCATAATTTGTGTGCAAGTCAGCATTAATATTCCTGTTTTCTTTTCAGTAAATACATGCAGACTTTCTCTTAATACAGTTTCTAGGAAAATGAAAGACCAGGGAAAACATCTTGCCTTCAGGCTGTGTGTGCTTCATTCTTCTCATTGTAACTCTAAAATTAGAGAGGGTACACACACTTCATTGTAAACCTAGGAAATTATATATTTTGAAGATTTTCCAAACATGTGGTGCGATTTCTCCATTAAGGAATGATTATGAACTGCAAGCTGAACCAAATGCTAGAGTCTTTGATATAGTGTGGCTTTGTATTCAAATCATCCTGAGAAATGGTGTGAAGACAGATGCAATTTCGGAACAAATTTTAATAAACAACACAAAATAACCAAGCCATGATACATAATCTCCCTGGTAGCTAAGTAAAAGCTAAGCTTTTTTTCAAACACTAAGCACTTCAAAATTTTATTCTTGATACACTTTTCAGAAATGATTTACCAGAAAATGTGTTCTTTCTTTCAAAATGTCTGATGCTGAATGCAGAGCTAGTAAAACAGGAGAGGTGGCCAAGATTGACTTGAGGCTACGGTAAAACTCCCTGCCACTTTTTATTAATTCTAATGCACAGGCATCTTCTCAAGTACTCCTCTGAGCTGTCCCACTGGTTGCATGGTATAGCAGTGTACATTGGTGTCACCATCATATTTATGCTGACGTTGCTGTCGACAGTCATATTGACAAGGCTTGTGGAGGCGCTGTGAATACTGGGTCTTCACCCCAGCGCTGTTTCAGCAGTGTTGCTGAACTATCGAGGTGTTGGCTGGATGCAGAGTTCCCTGCCACTGTCATTTCTGCCTCCTCCCCAGAGCAGCTTTTATCCCAGAGGCTCCGCATCGAGTACTAAAGGTACCTGAGAGCCCCTGCTCGGTTGTTGCAAGACCCATGTTGCATTTGACCTGGAAAGCCGTGTTGCTGTTGTCACCCCTCATAGCTTGCTCTGAGTGAGGATGCCAACTCCTGTATGAAGCATAGCTTGCAGTCATTAAAAGTGGAGGTAAGAGTTTATAGCACTTACAAGAGATGCTGGATCGAGAGAAATGAAGCAAGAGGTCTTATTCTTGTTTCCTGGACGCTTGACCCCCTTCACAGTATCACAGAATCACAGAATGGTCAGGGTTGGAAGGGACCTCTGGAGATCATCTAGTCCAACCCCCCTGCCACAGCAGGGACACCTACAGCAGTTGCACAGGACAGCATCCAGGCGGGTTTTGAACGTCTCCAGTGTGGGAGACTCCACAACCTCCCTGGGCAGCCTGTGCCAGTGCTCTGCCACCCTCAGAGTAAAGAAGTTCCTCCTCATGTTAAGATGGAACTTCCTGTGCTCCAGTTTGTGCCCGTTACCTCTAGTCCCTTACCATGCTTCAGCCCTGCTCTGAGGGCTACAGGGCTGGCTTTGGTCTCTCATGAACAGTTGGAAATTCCTGGGTAAAATCTGAGCCTGGACCAGAAGCCAAACAGCTCCAAGAAGGCTGTTCTCCTGAGCTGTAACATGCCTCTGTTTAGGCACAGCTTGTACATTTACACATGACTTGCAAAGCTCTGAAAAGAGCTTTAGGGAAAAACTCATGAGTAGGCACTGCTGTACGTGAGGTTACCCACTCATGCTGAATTCCTCAGCAAATGTTGTTGGAACCAGAGCATGGTAAATCACTTGTCCTGCTGTTTTGGTTTGGTTTTTTATATTAAATTTTGGTAGACAAAATGTTAACTCAAAGCAAGAGAATCTGGCTTACTACATGGACCAAAGGACTGGTGACTCTGCTGAAAAATGCCATCTAGCAAAGACAGCGATACAAGAATTATATGAGTGTAAAAGCATACTTGAATCAGTTCTGGCTTCCCAAAGAACAGAAATCAAAATTCACCCATCCAGGGAAGTGGCTGCAGCAGCATTATTCCTTGGGCAAGTTGAAATTCATAAAATAGATGTTTGGGCCTGGTTCAGTGACCACTGAGCACAATGGAGTCTTCTCCTCGGTGGGTATTAGATCAGGCTCTCCTAAGCAAATTTGGTGGTGGACAGCTTGGCTGCATCACAGCAGATGTTTCTTTCTGTGCAGCTGTGGTTCTACCTGTACTGAAGGAATGAGCAACGGTGGTGTGATGAAAATGTCAGAGCTGGAAACCTTCATTTTGACTTTGCTGTAGAAAGGCAGTTTATGAAAAGGCTTTGAAGTTGTGGAAAAGTTCGGTGTCAAACCCATTACGACCTTAAAGGAAGGTAGAGCCACATTCGAACAAGCGGTAGTTGCACAGCTTTCCATGGACTTACATCCAGGATGGATTTTGCCCTGGTCTTCATTCTTGCTACTTCTTCTCCACTGCTGCTAGCGGAGAAAGCCATGAGTGCAATTGAAAACGCGTGCTCTTCCCACGCTTTTGCTCTGGAGAACTTCCCACCATTGTAGGAACAAATGCTGGAGTGAAGAGAGAGTACGTCATTGTTTCTTGTAGGAAGATGGAGCATTTGTGTTTTTAAAAGCAGGATTTGAGCTTGTCCAGCTGGTGTATTTTTATTTTGAAAGTTCTATTTTATATAGAAGTATTCCTACCATGTATGTGTGTTGGATCATATATATATTTCGTCATTTTTGGCCACTGCAGCAGGCAGAATTCTGAAATGTAAATGTAAATTTGATAGCAGTTTAAAGAGAGGTGAGGCAGTGCTACATTCATCCTAGCTACAGGAGGAGTCTGATGCTTTAGCAGTTCAGTAATGCAGGACTTGGCTTGTGGGTTCAGTTCAAGGACATTTAAAACCAATTGTGTTTTCCCTCCATCAAAAATTTTTAAAAATGCATCGAACGTTGTTATATAGGAGCAGCCTTCTGAAAACTGTTTTGTGAAATGGTGAAGACTTGAAAGTTCATTTCTACTCCTTTCCCTCTCTAGGTTTGGAATTTAGGGTATAGCCAGAAATAAATCCATATGTGTGCACTGAGCACACAGTTGTGTGGTACATATATATATGAAGAAAACAAAAAAAAAACAAAAATACAAACCAACAAGCCTCAAGCAGTTTTGCAAGGGGATACTTATTTGTTAAATTCTGACATGTAGATGCAACTTGAACTGGAGGGCTGAGGCAGAGATAGCGACCGCGCAGAGATGAGACAGTTGAGCTAGATTTCACCGGTGATGCAAGCAGCTACAAATGCTGCCCAGCATTGCATGTTGGTGGAGTGAAACACCGAACCTGAATGGAGCTCACGGAGTGTAAGTGGAGGGGGAAATTATTTCCATGTCAGGTCCCTGCAGTTCCCCTCAGCCTGTGTCACTAACCTGTGGGCACACAGGAGTCATTGGATAGTTTGTCTAACAGTCTGTAAGTCTGCAGAAGAGCTTGTGGTAAAATTTGCTTTTATTTGTCAGCCTGAAGAAACACAGCTTTCAAACCAAGGCACAGGGTCCATCTCATCTCTCAGGTCTCCGTTACAGTGAATGTCTGCATTAACAAAATGAGTTATGTTTCACTGAGGATTTGAGAGAAAGTTTCAGGGGTACATTTGCTAAATACTGAATTGTACAAGCAGGATCTCTCTGTCTTCCATGTTTACACTATTCAGTGCTTTCAAAATCCTAAAATCTTTTCTGGGTTCAGCTGTACACTGTTCAGTTGTAAGCAGTGTGGAAGGTTAATATTTTACAGGATTACCTTAGTGCTACAGAGCTTCTGGGAAGAGCATGGCAGAACTTGTCCTTTATAGGATACACAAGGAAGACGCAAGGAGAAAAAAAAATGAAGTGTAGCACTGATAAGTGCTTTGACTTCTCTGGAGCTGGAGGTGCTCGGCAACTTTGCAGATACTGGTCAGTCTGAGGAAGCTTAAACTGAGACATTGGCATCTGGATGAGAAGAGAACTTCTTAGGTGATGACATCCTGCACAGATTGCTCAGATTTGCTGCACCGTCTGTTCTGCTCCCTTTTCACCTGCTTCTCCTCTTGGTGCTGTTTTGGTCCCTCTATGACCCTTCAGCCATGCAAGGCTCACATAGTATTTAGTGGGCACTCAGGAAAAAATACAAAAATAGAAGCAGTGGTGCTTGTGGCATTACATTTGGATTAAGGATTGAGCCCCCAAACTGTTCCTCAGTCTCTTATGCTGTCAATGGATGGATCATTTTATTTTGTGAATGAGGCAGGCGCTTGGGAGGCTCATAATCTGGTGGTAGTCTTCCACGTGAAAAGGCAAGGAAACCCCCAAACACTGTCCCAGCCAAATCCTTTTCTTTCTTAGCCAACTGAAGGAGTTTCACCAGCAAACAGGTTTTGCCGCTTTCCTTGGGCTTGCTGTGATGACAGCTGCAGTTGAAGGCGTGCCACACTTGGCAAGGAGAGCGTCTTCCCTGAAGACTAACCATCAGCTGAGGAGGAGCTGTGGTCTCGTGGAGCAAGTGTGACAGACAACTGTTGAGATTTTTCTGAAAGGAGAACAGCATTGCTTGCCCAGAAAGATGTGCGGTTATTTTTCCTTCTGCTTCCCCCTGCCCCCCCATCTCAGGAAAGTGTTCTTGGTGCTGCTCATTGGTGATAGGAATGACAATTGTAGTTCATTGTGGGGGAAACCCTGGCCTGCTTATTCAATAGCAGAGCTCCTACTGACTTCAGAAAGTCCAAGATATAAGCACAGAAGCTCTGAGACACACAAAAGGGAAGGCACTTGCTACAGACAAATGATTGAACTGATACAAAATTTGGGATGAGCCTAGAATTGTGGAGGTGGAAAATTAGCATGAAGGCTTGGTTTTGTTCCTCGTATACATCCCTATTTATTTCTAAATCAGTTTACAGAGCTGAAAACATGAATAAATAGTATAAGCTGACATAATTTGGAAATAGTGTTTTTTGTTAGGGTGAGAGGTTGTTTTTCCCTTGCAGACACCAGCTGCAGACTGTACAAAAGTGATAAGGAAACAGTGACAAATGAGTAGAGCTGAAGGAATTATTCTCTAGTTTACGGATAAATGACGTTGCCAGACTATCTCACGGGCTTGCAGAACTTGCCAGAATTTGTGAGCCTTTCCTTTGTGATTTATACCCTTTTGTTTTCTGGAGAGACACTCAATTAAAAACCATAGAATGGTTTAGGTTGGAAGGGACCTTGAAGATCATCGAGTTCCAACCCCCCTGCCACAGGCATGTTTTCCTAACTAAAGGGAACCGTGTGCACTTTGTATCAGAGACGGAGGTCTGTCCCTTTCCCCCATGGTAACGTGGGACACCTAGTTGATTCGTACCTTGCCTATAAGATGCCATTATTTTATACGTATTGTGTTTCTCTCCCTCTCTGCTGCTTCTTCATACTCTTTCTTTCAAGCAGAAAGTAAATTCAATAATATTTGAGTTGACATACAAGTTTTGTACTACTGAAGTCTAAAATTAGACAAAATGCACTGACCTATTCCGAGACCTTCCAGTTTGCTGGCCTGGTTTGAATGAGTGGTTGTCCATGCCAGTCCTTTGACAAGTTGATGACATTCTTTGCAATATCAGTGAAGAAATCAAAACAGTGGGGGCAAAAGGGCAGAGCTTTAGCTCCACTGTTAGTAGCAGTCCCCTTGTAGGAGATGGCAGGGAAGTTAATTAGCAGTGGCATGATTTTGAGTGTTCTGTTGCATGGCTGGGGCCTCTGGCATCTGGAGAGCAAGTATCTGGGGGAGGCAGCAGCTCCTGCTGAGTCTGCTTCAGCCTCTTCCTTTAGGAAGGAGAGATACTGTTCTCACTGTGATCCTGAATTGACGGCTAGTGGGGTCTATGGGTCCACAGCAGGACCTTGTGGGGACCTCAGTACTGCTCTGCTTTCTTTGGCAAATGGACACTTTGACTTCAGTCCTTTAGCAATGTTAAGCATTTGGCTTAAGAAATGCTAATAATAAAAGAAGCCCTAATAGTGTCCATTGGCTAAAATCTTGAATGAGATAGATACTTAAACCATGGTGACCAAACCAGTGCTCTCAATCTATTAGGTAGCAATTGTTTCCTTACTTGTAAGTATGAAAGCAAAGATCTTTCAAAGTGAAGCAGTGCTTCCCCCTCAGATAGTGATGGAGTAACAGGCCAGTAAGTTTGGCCAGGGCAGGGAGACTGAAAACAAAGAGGATTTAAAACATTCTGAGTTTCTTTTGCCAGTATGAGAAAGCAGAGCCCAACACACAAGGGTTTGGGGCCTCTGAATGTACAAGCTAGTAAAACATTGCTTCTCCATAAAAACACTTAAAAGTCAGGTTTCAGCAGTTACAAGATTGGTTTGAAATCCATGCTATGTAAAATGAGTAAATACAGGACTTCTTACGTCTGTCTTTTAATGTTTTAGGATTCAGGTTTTAGTTTTTCTACACCTGTGAGATTAGAAAGACTACGTTTTATTATTAACAAAAGTAATTTTTGCATCGTAGTGTTACTTGAGAATCTTGGGCTTTTAGAAGCCCAGTAGTAACAACCTTGGGATCATGTCCCAAGAGTTGGTTAATGTAGCCATGGCTATACTGTTCCCTTGAACAAAAATCAGCGTGGAAGTTCCTGAAATGCTAATAATCACTAGTGTTAATAGAATTTCAAACATGCATTTATGCGATGCAAGCTAGCCTGTGTCTCCTTTTCTAACCTTACCCTGAGAAGGAAATCCATTGCTAACTGCCTGTGAGTCTGTGAGAGGACAGGATCCCAACAAGGTTTCTTGCCTTCTTTATGATCAAACGCACCCATTACCCTCCCTGAGCTGTAGGTCCACCAAACGTCTGTTGCAGTGTGCAGACACTGCTGGAGGACACCTACTTCCCGCTGCACACCTCTGCTTCATCCCATTTTTTTTTTGCATTCAGTTCCTTCACTGCATCGTCGCCTCTGCTGCCTCCATTCTGGGGAAGCCACATCACAGGTTTCCCCATTTGTCATGAAGAACCTGCCACGGGGTCTTAACCAAAACTCCACTGCAACACCCTCATGCAGAGAGGTAGTTGAGGTAGCCAAGTCTTTGCTCCACACCAGTGTTTGTTCATTTTCTGTGTGGGATAAAGGAAAGGGTTCGTGGTGGCCCCAGCTACCAACTGCTGTTGGTCCTGGGACTTGCCTGGTATCGGTGCTTCTTCTTTGGGTCATAACAAAGGGCCTGTTCCTACTGCTGTGTGTAAAATTGGGAAGAAGTTTGTCTGCATGAAACTAGCTAAGCCAAGTCCCATCCTAGAACATGGAAGAGGGATGCTCTTCAGAGGCTGCTATTTTTCATTACCCTTTGGTCACCAAGTAAATTTCCTATGGCAAAACCCTGGTTCTTGATACAGAAAATACTCGCTTTCCCAAATCAAATGATGCTCCAGTTAATGCATTAACGGATCTCAAGGAATGGTTTTGCAACAGTAACACTTTCTGGCATAGCATGTATTCTGTGTACATTAGTCACGACAGCCACATGTTGTAAATGAGATCATAAAACCTAAACAAGCCATAAAATCAGATTCTTAATTCAGGGTCCAGATAGCTTCAGTGAATTTCCAGCGCCTAGACATGCTTCACTCTGGATTAGATATTGCTAGGCCCTGAACTGCAGAAAAGTGCTGTGGAGGGTTAAGGCTTCACCATCTGTAATGCGGTTAAAATATCAGTGTTATTCATACTGAAGCTATAGCGTGTTTTTGCCAGCTACTGCATGATTTCAGAGTATACATGTTAGCAGGTTATTAAGCATGAGTCATCTTACCTAATCTTGTCAGTCTAAATGAATGACTTACATAATCTTTATAAATGTGATTTAGCAAACAAGAGCGGACTGTCAGCCAGCAGCATGCTGTCTGACGGAGCACACAAGGTCCCTCTTCAGGAAACCGGGCAGATAATGATGGATTTGCTGTGCTTTCTACAGGGTGAGTCCCTCCCTGCCAAAGTGCCATTGTCAACTTCTGCTGCAGTTGGCGAACTGAAGACACGTTGCTTCTGAACAAATGATGTCTTTGGATTTTCAGCCCTGCACAAACAATCTAGATCACGGCAGTTGAACTGATCTCATTTCCCTGTGCAGAAAATGGTTCTTCAGCCAAACTGGGCTTTCTGTCTTCCTAAGATATGTCCCTGGTTGTGCAGCAACTGAGCAGCTCCATGCTTTCCTGTGGGTTTGCACAGATGCAACTTCTGACTGTAGCCCGGGGTATAGCACTCCCTCCTTTCCTCTGTTCACTTTCCAGATTGTCCTCTTTGCCTTCTGTGAGTGTGGTGTTACTCCTCCCGTCGTTTGGTGTTTCTTCTGTGGTAGGGTGCATTGTATGTCTGTATCTTTGAATACACCAGTCAGCATAAATATGGAAGCCCTGGGAGTTTTGACCCCTGTCAAGATTGACAGTATATTTTTAAAAGGTTTAAAACAAACAGCCAAGTATAACAAAAAACTTTCAGATGTTTAAAAGCTGTAATTTTGAAAAGGGTGTGCCTGAAAGGCTTGCAAGGTGAGGATCTACTGTATTTATTATACTGCACAGAGGCACTGGTCATGCAAGGACCTTTGTGTTTCAGGTCATTCTGTGAGATCTGTGAGATACCATTGCTGGGGTTTTATGTGGGCAATCATAGAAGCTGGAATTTGAGTTATGGTAGCAGTTGTTCTCTGTGCATCCACCCTGGCTTGAGCTACTGCAAAAACAAGCTTGAATCTTACACTACTTTTACTCTGTTTCCTAATGATGTGCTTCTTCCTGTTCATCCATTATTCTGTGACTTCCCTCCTTGCCATGCTTAATTTCAAAGGTGTTGGAAAAATACCTAGAATTTTGCAATATATCTACAAATTGTCATGCTGGCTCCATTCTTGACCCCACCAGTGAGGCACTGCGCCTGGGTGGGGAGGAGAGACATATGGTGAGCCTCAAGGAGGGAATCGTAGGCAGTACTTGTCCATTCAGGTTCCAGTTTTTGTTTGCACAGGCCACCCTTTGCCTGGTGAACGAGAGTGGGTGGGCAGGGATACGCAGGCTGCAAAACCACCGAAACACAGCCTCCTCACCTCCCTCGGCACAGAGCAAACATGGTTATCTGTAGCTAGCTGGCAGGCAACTTTGAAGAGCAAGTGAGTAGGCAGGTAGTAATTTGTGTTGATTTTAGGGAAAGCATTCTCCAGGGGCAGTTGGGCACCGTGTAGCTTTCTTTTCGAGCCATGATGCAGTTCATTTTGCATCTAAAAATGCTTGTGTAGAAGAGGTCGGGGAACAAAATGAGGCATAACGTTGGCCGGAATGCTGCATTTCAGTTGGGCAAAATGTAGAGGGCTTTTCTGCCTAGATGAAACTGTAAGTGATATGAGAACAACTCGAGCTCTGAGTCTTGCAGGTCATGTTCACAAAGCACAGGCCGGAGGAGGTTAGGGAGAGCCTCCAAACAGGCCTGCAGAAATGGGCAGAAGTTCCCAGTTACTTTTAGCTGTCTGAGAAAGTCACCAGATGTGAATGCTCTGTCATCAGGTGTATACAAAGAGACACTCAGACTTTGCTATCATCTGACAGTGCTGCAGTTTCTTTGGTATCCCTTGATTACTTTAATGAAAAAAGTTCCACTTAGGTGATTAATAATTTAAAATATGTGTTTACCAAATTGAAATCGTATTGAAATGTGATCTCCTGTTTGAAAAAGTGACCTCTAGCAGGTAACAGCTGGCAAGGTAGAAAACATGGATATCGTTAGAGGAATATAAACGTACATTTAATCTCTATCAATTTAGCTGAGCCATAACCTCAAAACATTCTCAGCCCAGCCTGTGCCCAGCAACCATGAAATTTTGAGTTGTTTGAGCTCTTTTATTACTGGTCTTTTCCAGCAACTCAAATAACCTTCATTTTTAAAAGTAAGACAATAGTGTAAAGAAAGAGAGAGTGTACAGTTCTGTATTAATAATAGCGAGGACCCTGAGTGAGGGTTATGGGTTGGGGTCCATCTGGGAAGTGCTGACCTTCTAACAGACCTATGGAGTCCAAGTGACCTGGACCTGCTGAAGTCAGCTAGGGCTTTACAGGTTACTTTGATCTGTTTCAGCCATGGTCCTTGAGGATCTTTACAGTAGGAGGTAAGAATTTCCCACCTCAGAAACGGACTGCTGAGGGGTCCAGTATCCCAGTAGTGGGATCTGTGTGAAAACTGTTTCATGCCATCTTTCTCAGTGTGATCATTGCTCCAGGATTGTGCAGACATTTGACTAACTGTATCTCATTTGGTTGTGGTAAAAAAAAAAAAAAAAAAGACATTGCAGTACTTAAGTATTAAAATGCCTGGATAACAGGAAAATGGGCATTGACTGCATCTTAAATCTGGAATTGTGTGGAATATAGAGCATTATAAGCAAAATAAAAGTTAAAAAAAAAATTATTGGCAGTAAACGTTCCTCTGGACAACCTCCTACATTTGATGATTTAAACATGATTTAGAGCAGATAAGGGAGGCCAACAGACACATACAAACTGAGCATTACCACTGCAGCCCCACAGTTAAGGCCCTGAGGGCACCCATGGGCCTCAATAGCTCTCCTCAGCCTGCCCTGGGGGCCCCCACCCACCCCCTGCCCATGGCCCAGGAGCCCATTTCAGCTCGGACTGGGTCTGTCAGTCCAGTGCCCAATGCCTGGGGCTGTCCCAGCTGCCTGGCCCCCAGCTCCAGCAGTGCCCCGATGTTCATCAAGCAGTGACCGAGCCCCACGCCATTAATTCCAGACATATCTTATAGCCATGCTAATATACCATCAGAAGCTTACTACTCAGATTGTTGAATTTTGATCCCAGATACCTTGGTAAACCACTCAGGGAAAAGAAAGCTACAGTCCAAGAAGGTACCTGTAAATAGTTTCAGTATTTTTAGCTGAGTTACGTTACAATTCCTCACTCTTCTTTGTTTACTGAAAGAATGGGCAATCTTTAAATTTACTTTATTTTTTCCTTCTTTTCTATTCACTTAAACAAAGAACCTCCTGTATTATGTTTCGTTGTCTTTTTTATGGTGTTAAAAGAAAGGTGCACAGATAAACAACTGCAAGGTCTCCTAGAAAGTGCTAGTGCTGAAGTCCTGAGAAGTTGAGAGCTTGCAGTCTTGTGCGGGACAAGACCTTGCCTGGAAAGTGTCTGTACCATGTGGGCAGAAAGCAATTTCTGGCAGAAAAAGATGAACATGTGACAGGTTTTGTATTCTTATGTTTGACCTGAAACAAAATCCTGTTGTTTGAAAGGATTCGTGGCCTTTGCCCTAGAAGTCCACGCCTTGTGCTGCACATTTCTAAATAGTTCTAGTGAAAATGGCAGGTGTTTGTCTTGAACACAATCATCATTTAGATCTGGGGAAACAGACAATATGGTAAAGGAGCAAAAGGTTAAGTCTCAGATCTTAAGGAAGCAGGTCCCTTAAGCTTCTCTTAAGCCTTTGGGCAACTGGTGATTGTCAGTATAGCACAGTTAAGGGTGAGCTTGTTTGTTTTTTCCTTATATTAAAACCTAAAGTTTCTGGCCTTCATTTTGATGCCTCTCAAATTCAGTTGAAAAGGAGATATTTCATACATTTGAGAAACGTGCATAAATGATGTAAAATGTCTTCAAGTTTCATCAGGTGCAGAGGGAGTGTCTGAGTTGGTTCTTGATTGCTGCCCTGATGTTCAAGATGAATTGTATGTTTTAAGATTTTATTTAATTTTCATTTCCTAAGTATGAAGACAGAGTCACCATCTTTTCAGCTGCATTTGAATTTTGTCAGAGAGTTAAGCTTCAGATCATATTGCTGCTGATACTGAACTGGCTTGTTTAAAAAGCTGTTTTATCTTACTTTAGTTGTGTATTGCATGGGTATTCCTTCCCTTGGGTTTAAAGGCAGATTTTTTTGCAGGCAGAATGAGGAATGAGGCTGCTTAAAAGCAGGTGCTGTTTTGAGAATCGTGCTTTGGAGCGCATGCGATGAGAGTGAAATGGGTTTAGCTGAGTTTATGAATGTTTCATTTGCCCTTTTGGTTTTGCTTTGGGAGTGCTGAAGAGAGGGGTTTTGCTCTCTGTTTGCAGGCGAGCAGCAAGCATGAGTTTGGCAACACGCGACTGTGAGTGCCAGGACCCTGTGATCTGAACCCTGTCTTCAGCTGACTGCCCAGCGGCCAGGCGCTGTTGATCCTGTACCATGGAGGACTGCCTTCACACCTCCTCCGAAAACCTCTCCAAGCTGGTGAGCTGGGCCCACAGCCACGGGACCATCTGCAGCCTCATCCCCAACCTCAAGCACCTGCTTTCCGAGGGGGCCCACGGCAACCTGACGGCCATGTGGGGCTGTAGTGCTGGCCATGCCTACCACTGGCCCCTGGCCGCCACTTGCCGGGCCGGCTCCCAGGAGCGTGTCTGCTTCCAGGACAGCCGCAGCTTCAACTCGGACAGCCCCAGCATGCTGGGAGTGCCCTCGGAGGCGCAGGCCAGCCCCCTGGAGCGCTACCCGGGCCGGCCGGGGAAGGCCAAGCTGGATTGCACCCGCACCCGCGACTCCTGCGACTTCTCCTACTGCAGCGAGCCGTCGGAGCTGGGCGAGCCTGTGGAGGAGTACGAGGATGAGGCCACCCTCTTTGACATGGTCTGCGAGTCCTCCGTCACCGACGAGGACAGTGACTTCGAGCCTCACCCCCACCGGGCCCCCGCCGGCCCCCGCAAGCGGCCGGCCGCCGGCCTGCCCACCGCTGCCCAGGCCCAGCCCGCCGACGAGGGGGGCGGCGAGGTGCTCCTCAAGAAGATCAAGCAGGAGCTCCCTGAGGACTACTACATAGTGGCCAACGCCGAGCTGACGGCCGGCGCCGATGGGCCGGCCCTGGCCCTGACGCAGATGTCCAAGCCCAAGCCGCAGGCCCAGGCCGGGCCCTCCTGCCTGGGCCCCGCCAGGGCCCTGCCCCAGGCGGCCATGGGCCCCGACCCCGACCCGCAGCGCCTCTCCGCCTCCCCCCCCGGCCCACCCCGACTGGCCACACAGAGGCCGCCCCGGGGCCCGCTGGCCTCCCCGGCACGGGGGGCAGGGGGCGGCCCCGTGGCCGCCCTCCAAGTGCCAGCCACCAGCTCCAACGCCACCACCGCCGCCGGGAAACCCATCAGCATCCCTCTCTCAGCTCTGCAGCTGCCCGGGCAGGAGGAGCCGCCGGCCGCTGAGGAGAACCTCCCGCCTGCTCCACAGCTGGTCCCGGGCGGCGAGGTGGCCGGCTCGCCCTCAGTGAGTGCTGAGCCCGAGGTCAGCTCCAGCCAGCAGCAGCCCCACGCTGTCCCCACCGCCACCCCCGAGGCGGCGGCGCAGTCCATGCCAGGTAGGATGCTGGGCGGGAGTCGAGGGTGGCAGCGTTTTGGGGGTGACCCCCCCAGGGACAGCTCGGTGGGGGCACGGCCAGGGAAGAGGTGCTGCGCTGCATGAGGGTACCCTGGTCCTGCCGGCTCGTAAGTCAGTAGATAGAGAAACCCCCCTTCCCTGCTTGGAATAGGATTTGGAAGACCTCAACTGAGCAAAGGCCAGGAGCACCTCCCGTGAGAAAGTGTACCGCAGCCATAGGGAAAGCGCCCTTTTAGGACAGGTTTATAGGTCCATTTTGGGTGCAGTTGTGTCATGGGAGAGGGCGTGCAGCCGCCTGTGTGTGTATGGGGCAGGGAGGTCATAAAGCCTGTCCGTGCACTCTTCCGATGAACCAGAAAGAAGGGGTCTCAGCCAAGTGAAGCCTAGAGTTGGGGGTTGGGTGTTGCCTTCACCCTGTCAGAAGAGTGATTTTTGACATGGAGAGGCAAAGGAGGGCACAAGGAGCATACCTGGAGAGAGGTTTGCGCTTCTATAAATCTTTATTGAACAGTTTCCCTGACCGTAAATCAGAGCAGCCTGCAGAGATGAGAAGGACAACCACAACCTTAACCGTGAAATTGGTAACACTTAAACTTTAATCCAAGAGATTTTTTTTTCCCCTCTCCTCAATGGAAGTTCTCATATCCTGTGTCCTTCATTTTTTTCATCGCCTGCTGCTACCAAAGCACCGAGAATTGGCACAAACAGGTCAACATTATCAGATAAAGAGCATGTTAAAACAGCGTACTTCTGCTGAATGATTATCCCATGTGCAGAATAACTCAGTTTTGGCCGTAGGTCTTCTGGAGGTCTGTTTCTTGAGCAGACTGGCGAGCTCCCTCAGGAACTGAGTGCACACAGTGCTGGCTTTGCTCTTCCAGCTGGTGAGTGGTGCCATCCTGGGAGGAGACAAGGGCAGGAGCAAGTTCCCTGTCTGCTCCCTTGCTGGTTCAGCCTCAGAGTGTCTGGTCACACAAAGCAGAGCCAAACAGTGGAGGGGGGCGGAAATTGCCTATATGCAGTCTCTGTAGCAGACTGTAAGCGCTAAAAACAATGACTTTAACAGCCTGGATGTTACTTCAACCTGGACACCCTGAAACCTGATTGAACGCTAGTAAATATGAATTGGCAAGAGCCTGCAGATCTTCTTGGCAGGTAAAACAATGAGCAAAGTTAAATACCCAGTTTTGCTAAGGAAAACCCCACTAAGCATTAGAAATTAGAAAGGATGATAATTGTCTTAGTTACAGCAAAGCATAGTCTTCTTTGGGACCCACTCCTGCATGGCTGCGTCTTTGAGATGTCACTTTGCAGCAGTAGTTTCATGTAATATCCCTTATGGAAATTCCCTAACAAAACTCCCTCTGGTTTAGAATTGACTCTGCTGTGCTAAATATGAGAGATACGGGATGCCTGATGTCAATCTGAATTGGGTGGTAAACCTACTTATTCTGCATTCCTTAGTTTATAGCGTATCACTGCTGTATATACCAGGTCTGGTTTCTACCAACCAGCCCCTGCAACTTGCTCAGTCTCAAACTTGCAAACTGGGACAATGGAATACAAACCTAGGCAGAATTTGTCCATGTAGGTGCGTGTTATCTGGGAGAGTGATTTACTTTCAACAGATTCATTGAAATAACTAAACCCTTTCAAACTGTTTTTGCCAGGTCCTCAGAGGCCAAACAAGGTCAGCAGTTTTTTAACTGCTTAGGGTTAAATCTTACAAGAATGGACGCAGCACTACATTTTTACATGTATATAGTTTCCAGGGCAGGGTTGGTTCAAGTCTAGTGTTTCACTGTGAGGACAAAGTGGTATTGCATCTGGATTTACATCCACTGTGTAAATCAACCCTAAAAACCTCCTAGTGCTTTTTGCGTAGTCAGCAATGTTATCTCCATGTGTTGTCCAAATTCCAGTTCAGTCAGTTATGTTCTCAATACTTAAATTTCTTGTGTTGTTCTCAAAAAGTGTTATGGAGTTCTCCTCAGCCTAGTATAGTGTTGTTGTAATATGCTGTTACTGTACTCAGAGCTAGTTGCATTTTAACTAGGGTAAAATGATTGACATACGACTAAAACTTGATACTCACATCAGTAAAGTCTCTGATTTCCAAACAGCCTGCTCCTTTGGGAAAGAAGTGCTGGCATAAATAAATCTTCAATTTGCAGAAAAGTGGGGAATGTTGGCAAGTGAATTTATTACAGATGCATAGTTCTGCACAGCAGATTCTTGCAGATAAAATGTGGAGGTCTGATTAGACTAGGGTGATGGCTCACATACAGTGATTTCGTTAGATTGTCTCAACAAAGAGCAATGTACTGGAAGTGGAATATGATACATAAAATTTGAGCAATATTGAACTACAAGAGGGTATTTATCTATCCTATGTAAAAATGTTTCTGTCCCAAACAGACAGAAACAAGTGTAAGTATAATTCCTATGTTAAAAAAAAAAAAAAAAAAAAAGGCAGGAAGTAATTATACCAAGGAGCCTAGAGCTTTTGTTAGTATATAGACTCAGGGGATGCTTGACAAACAAAATATATGGTTGAAAGTGAGCAGGGAATTTAAATTCTGCCTTGTCCCCTACAAAGTGTTGCTTAATTTTAAAATAATATATGAAGCCCAGTCCCATTAGAACTGGTTGTATGTTTATAGGTCTTTGCAGGACTAAGGCATTAAATGATAAGTTGTGATTAAAGGGAGCGATCCAACCAGCAGGAAGTATTCCTCTGAGTTTTAGCTTAAGTCACGTACCTTTGCATTTGTATCAGACACAGCTGATAGTTTCTGTGCATGTTAAATCTCGTAGGTCATGAAAGTTTGAGTGAGTTTCTCCATGAAATCAAAAATATTGATGATATATGTTAGCTTAGGCCAGCTTAAGCCACATTATACTTTTGGACTAATTTCTCTTTCAAACATTCCTTTTCTTTTTTTTTTTTCTCTTTTCGTCTCTTTAATTAAACCATGGCAACTGAACGTGTAAGCAGGGACTTTACAAAGGTATTTTTGTGTCTTGAAAGGGAAGTGACATTCCAGTGAAGATTCAGTAAGGTTAGACACTGGTTTCTGTTGGATTCAGGTCTCCATCTGAGCATTGTGGAATATACTGAATTATTTTTGTTAAACTTCAGCCCTCATAAATGGACATTCATCTGTGAATTTTCAGATTGTTCTTTACCACTTTATTAGCAAAGCCTTCAAGAATGTGTGTAGATATTATTTAGTCCTTTTCTTCTTGTGGAAACAAACAGAGGACCTACATCTGATAGGAGAGGGATTTTTGCAATGGTGAAGAGCAGGGAATTTCTGCAATTTCTACTTCCCAAACAGCCTCTTTTGTCTTTTCTTTTTGCTAATAATTGGTCTGTTTTTTATGTCCAAGAACCATCAAGGGCAACGTACGTCCTTGGTACACACATCAGTGAAGATGGAAGGTGAGTAAAACATATGATGCTTTAGGTTGCAGTACATGCAGCCTACAGAAATTAGTGACATTTGGATATCTGAAACCATGAGTGGAAAAAATTTGGTGTTACTGCAGAAGGATATGGAGGAAGACTATGTCTCAGAGGAGGACAGAGCTTATTGTGCAGGAAGGCAAGTTTTGGTCCTCAGAGAGGACTTCATAAGCAGAATAGCTGAAGTATTTATGAAGAATACTTACTTTCCACCTGAAGACTGAGGGTAAAGATGTACTTTGGATCGACAAGACAGTGCAGAAAGACATCTCTGGTCCAACACTATAAATACAGGAGCAAAGAGTTCCATGAGGATACACTAAAAAGATGTTAAATCCGTATGTACAAAATGTGCAGATCGCCAAGTGTAGTGAGTAGAGATGCAAAATACAATATCCTGTAAATGAAGTGACTAGGGTTGTTGCTTCTGTCAGAGATGTGGGTACCATCATGATGCCATCATGCATATCCATCACTGAATTCACTGGGCTGCTGGGTGATGTTTTACATGTACAGGTTTTTGCAGAGTTTGGAAGGGAAACTGCTTTCTTAGTTGGCGTGCCATGTGCCGCACACCGTCCCTCTGCCGTGGCTATCGAACAGTATCAGCAGTTGAATGCGTGCCGTGATGGATGGTGCCCTGGTTTGCGCTGAGGGCAGTACTTAGCCTTGCTGACTCTATCTCCCCTCTGAGCTCCTACCCATTCTTTTCTTTTCTGTAGCTGGTATGTCAGGATCCCAGATGAGTGCCTGGTGATCAGCTGAGCCTGGTGACTTGGGCAAAGATGTAGTTCTGGTCCTGTGCTCTCACCATGGGAAGGTGCGAGCAGGGATTGCAGCTTTTCATGATTGGCACCTAACATGGGTTGACTCTCGCTCTGCTCCCAGCGTGGACATCCCTGTAGGTTCCAGGTGTTCATATAATGTCTCTATCTGAACACAACCGTTATAAAATACAGTGTATCTGGGGGTTGCCTGATGCTGATGTAGAGCTTTTATGTGGAATATTTTTAAGTATTTTTCTGCAATCAAGTGAACAGGGACCTCTCCGTTTCCCCCTCTCTCTCTGTGCAATTGTGTGGGTTTAAATTAAGTGGGAGCTGAGATCCTCTTGTGAGTCGTGAAGACTCATGGATTAGGAGCTGTTAGATGAGCATCAAAATGCTACAAGACTTAGAGGAGAGAGAAGTCCTCCACACCTCATGAATTGCCAGTTTTGACTAGGTTTAGCTTAAACTCCTAAATCACTGTTTACACTGCAAGGGAAAAAAAAAAAAAAGTGTCAGTTAGCACATTCTGAAGAAGTGCAAACAAGAAAAAAAAATGCTGGTTTTTAGAGATATATAAAGCATCAGCCATACATACAGAAAGGCCAAATTAATCCCTGCTGCACTTCTTCCAAGTCCGGTGGAACTGTGCCAAGAATGAATGTAACACAAAGCAAATAATCATGTCAAAAGAAAGTTACAAAACTTTATTTAAGCTCTTCCAAGAACACTGAAATGATTGCTGATCGGTCTTTGTGTTTGTAATTTATGTACAAAGATTGATGACATTTGGCAAAAGCAACTGCTGAAGCCTGCGTCCAGGGACATATGCTGCTGAATGTGGTCAAGTGGACAATTAAACATATATAGGGGTGAGACAGTCTCTTCCTCTGTGTGTTGGACTAAAGAGTTCAGAGTCCAGTGGTGACTCTTTGGGTCCCATAATTGATATCTATTCTTGCTCTATTAACTGAACTAAAAATAAGGAGTGCTGAGATACATAATTACAAAAAGCATAGTACTTTTTTTTTTCAAGTTGCAAGGGACTGGCTTATTTAGAAGAATAAAATTAAATCATTATAGTTTTAATCATCAGAAAAATGAAGCGTCCTGCACTGCCACTGCTTTCTGATCTTGCAGCATGGATTTGCCAGCCCACTCTCACCCTTAATTATCTGTGTCCAAACGCTGTTCAATTATAAAATAATGTTTTGTGGGCTTTATTCTAGAAGTTCTGCTAATGAGGCTGATATTACTTATCTTTACAATATTGTAAGGAAGTTCTGTTTAAAAGCAGGGCAGTATCGTAAGAAGGACAAATTCAGCCTTAGAGAAGTACTCATCTGTTTGCTTTTATCATCTGGGTACACAGGATGACAATCAAATAAAATAAAAAAAAAAGAAACCATAGTACTAATAATTCTAATACAAGAGTATGTTTTGTGAAGCTGTTCCTACAAGAAGCATTTATCAAGTTATTAATTCTTGCAGGAGAACATTGAAATGAAAACTCATCAAATAGTACAACATCCTTAGATTTTCACTGTAGTCAGGAAATGTATTTATCACCATTTCAGGATTCCACGTGTATTTCTCTAGTGGAAATTCCTTCCAGACACAGGAGGCTCATGCCAGCCTCTTTGCAACCTTGAAGAACAGCAGTGGACTTGTCACGTAGAGGACGATTTTCTTGCTGTCCTAAATACTAAGTATTTGTCAAAGCGGCTATGCACACAAGAGATGAGGCTGCTGTTTTTCTTGATGCCAGGGCGTGTTTTCCCTGTTCACTGTGGACCTCTTCCGAGTGGAACTACCTGCAGCATGCAAACACATCATCTGGCAGCAGCATTACTGATATATATATATATATACATTTTGGAGGAAACTGTTCATAAGTATTCGCGCTGAGAGCAGGTTGGTGTGGGAGATGTTTGGGGATGGGTTTTGAGTTGTATTCCTGCAGTAAAAGCTGCATAGGCCTATTGATCCTCTGTAACAGGTTAGAAATGGTAGTTTCCATACAGTCTGTGGAAGCTGCTTGCCTGTAGCTAGGAGTTGAATCTGTACCCTCAGAAAGACCTACTGCAGCCAGGCCCCAGTAGTTTTTAAGGATTAAATCTGTAAAGCATGCCAAGTTCAGCTGCCAAACAGTCAGGAATATTCTCTGGGGTTCTGAATAAAGGAATTGCATCACTGCAAAGTACTGACACTTAATTTAAATACATGTTTTTAGTTCAAAGTCCTATAGCAGAAACAGTATTCAGTAAGATGGTGTGTCATATCAGAAGAGAAACTGCCCACTGCAATGAATGGTTGTGTTCTGGAGCATCGCTGTTCATTTCAGACCTAGAAATGTACCCTCTCCCCAGTTACCCCAACCTGAAAGTCAGAAAAGCAAAAAATAAGAAGCACAAGTGAGAAGCAGAAAACAATCACTTTTGCAAGACCAACATGACCTACATGCTATGCTCTCCCTTTCACTAAAGGCATCTTAAACAGACTACTGTTCTGTGCAAAGTGGTGTGTTTTGTGATATTGGTATATAAAGGAAGAAAATAAGGCCTTTGCTCTTCCAGCTATCCTGGAAACGTGGAAACAACAAAGGAAACTGGACAAGCCTGTACTGGACTTCACTTTATTTTTAGGAAATAGAAAATTATTTAACATTGTGGTTTTGATCAGAGATCTGTTTTCTTTGTGTGGCCTTTGCAATTGCTGTGTTTAATTTTGGAGCTATTTTCATCTTATGATTTGTGAGTCTGTAAGTAAGAAAAAGAGAGGGCAGGCAGGATCAGATTGGGATCTGCAGAGGAGATGCAGCACAGCAGCCAAGGGAGACACTGACCCTGGAAAGGCCTCAGACGTGCATTTTCCTTTTGCACTTTGGATGGGGTGCTGGAATGGAAAGGGAATACAGGACTTGGCATTTTAGGTCAGGGTACTTTCTGAGAGTGTTTTTCCACTTTGGATGAGGCTTGTACTTGAGTAAATTTATCTACCAAAGAACCATTTCACATATGTATTCAAGGTCTAAGCTGTTAATAGCAGCAGTAAACCTTCGGAAGAACTGTTTTCACCTGTCTCCATGATGGAGACAGCATGCCATTTTTGCATAAACCGTTCTGTGAAGCCAGCGCACAATGACTTGTCATTTCTGCCATTTTCCTCATACCTAAATTGTTTCCCTCTTAGGGGGTTTTGTGCTGTCATGTCATCTTCTTTTTGTGCTTGCAGGGAACCTAGAACTTCCTTGAGCATGAAACAGATCACTAAAAATTTCTGAGTGTATTTTCTGTCTATCTAAGCAAGATAAGAATTTTGAATACAGAAATTCTTGTTTGAATTTTTCCAGAAAAGAAAACAGAAGCATGACAGTAGATATTTTATCATGGCCGGCAGAGCGCAGGGCAGTGCTTGCTAAAACATCCAGATCCTGGAAGCACTGAAACATGCTGAAATCCATCTTTCTTTGACAAAGTATACTTAAGTGCAACACAGGACCATGCTGTTTGCAGGAAGTGTTGAACCAGGCTGTTAAATCAGAGCCTCACAAGAGAGAAACTGAAATGCCTGCTTTCCCTAATGAATCTATCTTGCTGGGGCACTCCGCGGACTGGTCGTGCAAGAGCTGCTTTCAACACTGGTTGTCCTGAACAGTTTGAATGTGGCTAGTGGGTTCTGTGGGACGGGTGGGCAGAGCTGTATTTTCGTTTCCTAAATGAGTCCGCATTTGTCTGGAGCCAAACAATGCTGTTCTGCAAAAACGGCAGGATGCTGCTGGTCACACAAATGTTGTGGTGGAGGCAGCAGTTCCCAGGTCCTGGCTGCCACCGAATCCTGCCCCGAGTGGGAGCCGGGAACAGGGCTTCCTGCATGCATGTGTGAAAAGTGGTGCTGAGGACCTTGCCTAGTCTGATGAAAACTTTATGTTATGTGCTTAATTATGCATTGACCATTAAGTGCATTGGCTGCATCTTACTTCTAATATATACTTGTCACTCCCATTAACTTCAATTAAACAGTAGGTGCACATACACACACAGAAATACTGTATGTGTTCCTGTTTGTTAAACTCAGGATATCTTTAGACTGGTAGTAACACCGTGGTCTGTTCTTGCTTTTCATTAACTGCGTCTTCGTGATGAAAACATCACTTGAAACCATACAACTACGGATAAATAATACGTAATCACTTGCTTGCTGATTTGTCCTTGGGGGGGGGGGGGGGGGGGGGGGGAGAAAGAAAAAATCTGGCCTTCTGTTTTGGTCAGAGAAGGAAAAAATTGATTCTGAGCTATACTCACCCAGGCCACATCACCCCAGAGCAAAAGCTGAATGTGCTGTATTACTAAATTATTTCAAGCAGGACATACCTGTACCCAAAGATCAAGCCTTTGAAAGATAAGGATGTTCATCTCTGATCTTTGAATAGCTTGCTTCAATTTTCTGTTTACACTTGTCTCTCTCTTACCTGGGCATCCATGTAATCTCTGCTTTACTACTGTGGCTGGTCAAGGATAGCAGTATGAATGAGCCACAGAAGCATGGATGTTCTTGTATGGGAATAATTTAATTTTGTCCACAACTTGGAGCACTCTGCTGATTGTGGTGAGCTCTGTCCTTCAGTCATGTGGATGTGCCAGGTTATGGGGATTTTTTTCTGTCGTTGACTCTTGGGAAATGGAGTGCTGCCAGTTGTTCAGGACTTGCTCTCTCTTACTGATGGTACATCCAAGAAAACAAGTTAACAGACAGGAAAACCATTCTTGGCATTACAGTGCAGCATTCACGCCTGTGTGCTGATATATGCTTAGCTTTTTGCTCACAGATTTACATTGCTTTTTTCTCTCTGTGTAAAGAAGTGTCGTTTTGCTTCTGTTTCCTCTTCCCTGATTTCAGATAGCCCTCAGAAAACTTACAGTTTGAGAAAGAGCTTGTCCCATTTACCATTCACTTGTACAGTTGTTAAATACATTGTTATAAATTTATTATCAGACAAAAGTCATAAATCTCTAATTATTAAGTTTTATTAATTAAAATGAGCAAAGGAGCAAAGAGGCAATGCAGCGCTGGGCGACAGGGGACTCTGCGTCTCACCAACTGTCGCAAAATTTTAACCGATACATGAGTCCTTTATATAGTTCACTCTTCCGTGTACGTGACTCCTTATCTTCTGGTCTGGATGTACTCTGCGCATGTTCCACTTGTTGCTAGGGGGTCGTTTCCTGCCTCCTGATGGTCGAGTGGGCTGAAGTGAGTGGTCTTCCTCTGCATATCTTTCCCTTGATCTTTCTCAAGGGTTCCCATATATGGTATGTCTTTCATACAACCAGTTTTATTGGCCGTTGGCCTTTAACCATACTGGTTTGCTTATTTACACAAGCTTTCCGGTGAGTCAAATACCCAATTTGACCCAAGTAGAAGCAGTTCCGCAAGCTTAACCTTCTACTTTATCACCTTTTAGACAAACATTCTCATGTGATAACAACCTTCTACTTTATCACCTTTTAGACAAACATTCTCATGTGATAACATACATCACCCTGTTTATTGTGCTAGTGCATAATAAAATAGCCATATATATACGTATAACATACATCCTTAATTATATCCATTAAACTATACTCCATGTCACCTCTTACATGAATTAGCTGGTGTCAGTTTTGTTATGAACTCATTCAGTAGCAGGGGAACTGACTGTTCCTATCCTATGTAGAGGAACAAATTATTTTTATGGAAATGACAGTACAATCCTGACGGAAAATTTTGACAGCATAATTACAGAAGAGAAATAATAACAATATTCTGAGGAGCAAAGAGGTGTGTATGTGTGTGTATGCTCTCTGTATGTGTACACAGCTAGAAAAAATTTGAAACTCCTCAATTTATTTAAAGAAACTTTACTCAAGTAGAGCTGCAAAATGTGATTAACTATCTATTCAATTAAGCTACAGCAAAGTAAGTCTAAACATGTATCCAAGGACAGAAATAAACAAGTTGTGCCATGAACAACAGCCTGGTTCCCGACGAATGCGCGTTCCTTATCTCTTTGTCTCCTCTCTGTGCAGAATTTCCAGCTGCTGCTGTGCCTCTTGGGACTCCTGTCCTGACAAATGCCTGGACGTGCTGTGGCTAGTCTGGAACAAAGCGTGTGCGCTGTGGTCAGTCAGGGTGTGTGAGCAGCTGCCCAGCAGGGTATCTAATGCCTGAGGTCTGTGGCCTTTCCCCAGGTTGGGATGTATTCATGTCTCTACCCAGCTGTTGAGTCTCCCCCAACCTTGTAGAACCTTTACATCTTTGAACTTCCACGCCTTCCTAATATGATAAGAGTTGTGTTTGCAAAGGCTGAAGTAAAGCTCAAAGTCATCATTTTTTTCTGGAGTGAGAGGAGGAGAGGACTCTCAGCACTCTCAGGACTCTCAAAACAGAAAAGCAGGCTAAAAAATCCACCTTAGGAGCTGTTTCACTTCAAGTGCTGTACTTCATCCTCTCTGGAGAATTGTGTAAAGAGCTGGTCCTTAAATTCTGCTCTCTGACCCAGTAAAGACAATGGAAATATTGCATTAAACATGTGCATTGAAACTAGTTAGGCAAGGTTGGAAATCGTGAGCTCTTCATAGAGTTTGTGCCCTTCATAGCTTGCTTCACTCATACTGGAGAATACACAGTGCAGAAAGGTAAAAAGCAAATTGGTTTGGTTGGGCAAAGTCGCCATCAGAGAATTTCAGAAATAAACCTGCAAGCTCAGTAACAAGGCAATTCGAGTACTTGGCTAAATAAAAGATGAGGGTGAGAGAAAAGGTACTGAAATGCAGTTCTTTGGGTTGCACGGGCTGCGATCTGTGTTATCAGAAGTCAATGGCACAAGCTCCCAACACATGTTTCCTATTACACCTGCATTAGATAGTTCAGCCAGAACAGAAAAGGGTACCTTTTGATTCATTACCAATGGCACTTTAATAAAATAGAGGGAGAAATGTCTGCAGTCTCTAATAAGCAATATATCAACTAAGCACTGTCAGCCTGTGTAGAGAGCTCCACAGCATGATTTATTATGTTAATTACAGTCATGTGGGCCTCATGCTCTTAAGGCTGAAACTGCTCAGATTCTCAGCTTGATTTAAGAATATGCTTTGGCCAAGACTTAAAGTGCAGCTTATTATGATTAATGTAATAAAATATTTATTACATACTCCTTTTCTTTGTTTCACTGCTTGTTGCCCCAGTTAGACTGCCTCATTCTGAAACAGTTATATAAATTAGATTTCAGATGATGAGGATCCTCATCTGTTTTTAATTTCTCTCTTCAGTGTTGTTCTTTTTTTCACATCCCTTTGTTCTAATTCTCCCTTCTCTCCCCTTCGTCTTTATTTCCCTCCCATATTTTCCAACTCTGCTTCTCAGCTGCTGACGGGAATGAATCAAAAGCAGGCAAACTTCATAGCCCTGGCTCATCTCTTCCAGACCTCTTGCATTGCTTTCTCAACTATGCTTATTAAAGTTAGCTCTTAAATACAGTATTAAAACTGGTAGTAGGCTGTAGCTGAGAACATGCTAAGCCTCTGGTCATATAGGGTGGCATGTAAAGAGAAGACTTAACTGTAAGGGGATAGATGTTTGTGTCCTGTTTCTCATTCTTCTTCCATAGGGTTTGCAACTGCAGAGAGGCACAAAGTTCCATGGCGCCAGATTTTCCAGCATGCCGTATGAATTTGTACGTGTGATTTTGTGCAAACCAGCCCACTAGTTAAATTGCTGGCTGACCAATCGGCTGGCTTGTGAGATCTGTTTACACATGTAAATCTGGCTTACTCTGTATAAGCATGTAAAAGTGGAAAACTTATGGAAAGTGTAGCTTCTTGTTTTTCTTACATAAGAATTGTGTTTTTGCCATGAGAATTTGTATTTTTCCCCTAATGCTTCATTAATTTTTAAACGATAAGCTTAATTCAACAAAGGATGTGTTTCTCAGATCTTTACGGTTTTTTTCTCTCCTCATTTTGATTTTTTCTACTTGTTTTTTCTCTTAGCAACTTTTGCGTCATCTTACACATATATTATTCAGTGTTGCCCCTCTTCCACCTTCTAAACATACAATGACTTAGTCCAGTTGATTTCTACATTTCTACGTAAGTGTATACTTAATTCAGGGACCCCGATCCAGAATGCACTTAAAATATGCTTTGATGAACTGGAAATTTATTTGGGAGAAAAACAGGTATTCTGCTGAGGATGTGTGTGCAACACTTTCTGGACTGGGGCCAAGCCAGCCAAGTCCTCTTGGAAAATGAGTGCATCACTTCTGCCGTGCATCACCCAGCTTCCAGTTCTCAGGGTAGGTTAGAATGACATATACCTTCAATTCCTTCTACCACAGATTGTGAAGCAAAATAACATGCTTTGAAAGGGCGACATTTCACTGTGTTGCTAACAAGTCCTGTGTAAAAAAGAATTCTGTTTTCCAGAGTTACATATTTATCCTGAAGAAAATAATTGGCAAAAATGTATCTTTTTTTTAGCCTTAAACTCAAATCAGTACTTTGAGTTTTCTAAGTGGGGTTAGCCACAAATTGGTTGGAAATCACTGGAAGATTACAAGGCTGAATACAAAGATGCACGCTTAATATAAAGCTGACATTTGCTTCACATTCTGGGTAGTGTTTTGCTACTTAGCAACTCCAGCAGCACTCCAGTTTCACAAATCTAGCTGATTTTTTTAACCTGAACTCTGAAAGAGGAGCAATTATGTGTTAGAAGTGAACATAGTTGAAGGAAGTTTAGACAGTTATTTTGAAAGGAAAGGGGTTTCACATTTTTTCAAAAGTTTTCCAATGTTTTTATGTTTGCCATACAGAAAACTACAAACACGGCTTTTATATCCTCCACCTGTATGAAAAGTTGGGTCCCTGAACTTCAGTCCATTATATAAGGGTCCAAAGAATTTGTTTTTATAAACCTTCTGTAAAGGTAATAGCTAGTATGGAAATAAGAGAGGGATGAGGCAGGGCAGGTATACCTGGGGCTGGTTCCAGGCGTGGTTATAACCCAGGTGACTGACTTGGCAGACTCCAGTCCAGCTGTGAGCAAAGTGTATTTTGCCTGGACATCACCTAAGTACCAGATACATGGGTTTCTCCAGTGCTTTTGCAGAGTGTCTTCTGCTTCTGCTGTTTTCCATGCTGTGCCCCAGGGAGCAGCTGTAGCGTCCTGCTGTGGAGTGCTGCAGTGTTGGGGAAGCCTGGGAGAGCTGGAATTGGTATATTTGGTCCTGCCAAATGGAGGTGGGATCTGGGTAAACATGAACTGAGTAGCCCCACTGTTAGGATACAGAGGAAATGCATCCCATTTTGCATTGCAGCAATTCACACCAGTGCATCACGGAACAGGTTCAAAAGGAGACAGGAAGCTATACAGTCTCAAACTCCAGAAGTAACACTGTAAGTGTTCTGTGGAAGAACTGAAATGTGAGGTAAAACTAACAATGCTTCTCTTTTTCACTAGCCCTGACAAAACCAAAACCAGACAACTAGATGAAGTGGAGATCATACTTGAACAAATTAAAACATTTTTTGTTTAGAAAATGCATTTTTGGAACCTTTGTGTTGAAATAGGTCAGATGTCATGTGCAGTCAGGTGGAGAAGGAAGGAAGCCTTGTACAAATCAAAGTCCCTACAGCACTGCCGTTTTGCTCTGTTCGTTAGTGATTGCTAGTGTCCCCTGCGTAAAATGTTGATCTGGTCAGTCACAGGAGGACATAAATTCTTAATCCCTTGTCATGGCCACAAATTTTCTCTCATCTGAGGATCATGCAGCAGTGCCATTAATATTGATGTGAATTTTATTGTTGACTTTGCCAGCAGCCAAATTGTACCTCGTATCTTTTCAGGCTGTTGTGGTGAGAAAGTAGTGAAAGCGAATGCAAACTGAAAAACAGCACTAGTGTCTGAGCAAGCAGCCATTTCTCAGACCGTTCTGTACCTTGAAAAAATGTACAGCTGACTGAAGTTTATTTTAGTGACTCTTACTTCATGGAGATACCAATGTATAAATATTCCCATGCTCATTTGCTTGGAATCTGTGTCCTTTTTTCTTTGCTGGAATCTAAAGCTTTTTAATTTTAGAATCATAAAATATTTCACTGATAATTTTGTTGGAGGAGGTTAACTGAATAGAAATATAATTTGTTTTGGCCAGAAAGCCAAATGGATTTTAATTAATAAATTTCTATCGTGGTACAGATTTTACATGCTAATGAAAGCCTCTTCTGAAAACGTTAAGACAACATAGAGTTTGACTTAATGTAGTGGAAGTGGGGAACTTTAATTGTTAAACAGAATTTAGTAGCAACATCAGATGGGTAGGGCAGAAAATCAGAAAAAAGCGCAGGAGCACTTTCTTTTACTTCAGTAATCTGCAGCTAACAAGTTAATCATTTGATCCTGCAGAGCTCAGAAGCTGTTAGATGTCAAAACCTGATGAAAGTCTCCAGGCAGTCCTAGGGTTTCCCCCCTTTTCTTTTGACTGTGACTCACAAGCCTAAGCTTAAATAAGTATGATTATTATGGCAGAGGAAGTGCACTTTAATTGGCCTTAGGACTTCCTAAAGAAATGGTTATTGTTGGATATTAAATAATTACATTAAAACACATCTATTTTTGACTTAAGCCTTTGACTACTGCGTGTGTGTAGGAGTTGCCCCAAGGAATTTAGTCTGTACCAGACAGTAAAAGTGCCAAAAATATAATTCTCCAAGTGTTTAGCACTCCCTGTCTCTTAATTTCAGGGTGTTTCTGCCAATGTTTAGAGGCACTTCTGCCAGGGAGACCTCCTGCTCTTACCTTCACCTTTGCTGTTCAGCAGTGAGACAGGAGAATGGCTTCAACTTGGCTATTCCTGTGATACAGTGAAAACCAGCTGTCAACTTTCTAAGTTCTGCATGCAGAAAGAGGACTGATATTCGGGGATGCCATGGTAGGATGGTGGCATTCAGCTGCTCCCGACAGGGCAGCTGTAACACTGCTTCCAGGAGGGGACATATGTCAGAGGGTCCCTCAGGTTTCCCCCCACCCATGACTTGACCGTACCTCCCTTGCGCAACAGCGCGACCTTTGCCCACTGCGGTTGTTGACTTGAGAATGTCATTTGCCCACAGATACCTTCTTGAAACAGGAGGGGACAGGAGAAAAGAAAGGTAGGAGCAAGCTGTGGTTTACATTAACTGTTTTAGTGGGCTGCATATGGCCATGGCCCATAGGTTGGATATCACTGCTTTTCAATAATTGCAGAGCAGGGGCAAGAGCCAAACTGCAAAGTGCTGGGAAGTGGAGAGAGAGCACGTAGCTCCAGCGTGAAGATATGTGGTGCCTTGTGTGCAGTTAACTAAGCTTCTTCACCTGAATGAAACCATTTTGGTGGAAGCAGGTCTGCTGCAGAAGCATTTTCCTAGTCAGAACACAAATTGGACAGAGAAGACTTTGGCTGGTGGTGTGATTACCACCAAAAAAACCCACCTTACTTTTAATGTACTTCTTCTGAGATCTCACTGCCTGCCTTAAGCAGAGTTTAAGACTGTTTGCAATAATAGCTCAGGTTCATGGCTCCCACTAATGTTACAAAACCTCTCTGCACATTAACAATCTGCATCTGTCTGTCGTGAAAGCAAGTGCCTTTCCCCCTGCCATACATAATTACAGAGGTTATGTCCTTTTCAGGGAGTCCGAGTGTGTGTGTATGTGTGTGAACTAAAATAAAAACAACCCTGAGTTTGATAACTCACTGATAACATTAAGTCTTGGCTGCGTTCAGATCAGATTATGAAAAGATCAGAAGACAGCTGTTGCTGTGTGGGAGGGATCATCTCATGGTTGCGGCTAGCCTGGGATACTCCTCTTCCACTAGGATGGTTATTTAATCTCTGCCAGGTCACTTTAACTCTTTGGCTACATCTCTGGGACATCTAAACTACTAAGCACTTTTTCAAACTCTTAGTTGGGAGTTTACCCCTAATGCCACAGTAGGGTGGGTTTTACTGGCTTTTTCTGCCGCGTTCTGGTTTTCTTGGAAATGAAACTCCATTGTGGGATCAGATAGGAAACATGAGAGCTCCAACCAGGTCTTTTGTGCAGTGATGCAGCAGAGGGGGCAGGACCTCAGGAAACACATCTCCAACTCAATTTATTTTTTAAGTTTCTGCTCCTAGTCTGTAAAACAGGCGTAAGAGCACTACCAGCTTCAAAGGTTGTGTTATGACAAGGAAAAGGCATTAAGGATAGCTTGGCTTGGTAGATCAATGATGACAATAATTTTTGGTTGGTTGGTTCAGACTGTTTTACTGAGACAAATTAGAGAGTATCTGTCTTCCTAGAGCCTAACAACAGACACCTACAGAAGACTGTAAGAAAGGTGCAAGCATATATAGCACCTCCCCACCCTCCTATCCAGCAATTTGCAGCTCAGGGTCTTCCTGATAGAGAGGTGTTCTCTTGTATTGAGGATCGCTTTGTGATTTTTTTTCTGTGCCTTTACCCAGTTTTGGAACCCATGCACACTGAAGGGCTGATGATACTGTGAGCAGTGGAGGCCCAAGAGCAAACAGGTTTATGTTATATTTAGTCAAGGAACTAATGCAGATCCTCACCTGTGTTTTCAGTAGTTTCTGGCAGGATCACAGAAAATTAAAAAAAAAAAGAACTAAGCCCTGGCCAAAAGAACTTTTTGTCTTCTCAGCAAGATGCAGCAAAGTGAGACCAAGCAAATATCTGGGAATGGTTACATTGGAAACAGTCCTGTCTCAGGACAATATCATTCACTTTCAATACCCAGACGCAGAGATGAAGTCTTGTACCTCGGCAGTTCTCCCAGCTTGTCAGATACTTACCATAACATACACATGTTCAAAAATTCACTGTGATGGCACTTGAGATGCCTTTTAGTCTTGAGTTCTTAATGACTGAATTACTTTTATGTAGCCTTTCTTTATCTGACAGTCTGGGTGGATTTGTAAGGAATAAAATGACATTACACCAGCCTAATCTACTCTGACAAGATCACAAGGCCCTGTGGCTAGAGCAGAAGCAATCAATGCCAAACATACAGACTGTGGTAAAGTCTTTGATTCTGTTTTTGCTTATTTCCTGTAGGCAAAGGAGAGATGTGTAAAGTAGATGGGTTTGTTATAAGTATTTTACAAGGGCCATTTGTGGACTGCACCCAGAGAATAAGTTTTGTGCTCTCCTTGTCCTGTCAAAGGTTGTATGGAAAGGATGCAAGGTCCATCCTAGTCTTGGGCACTGTTTCATTAGTGATACATCTTCAGGATGCCATCCAGAGGGACCTTGACAGGCTTGAGAAATGTGCCTGTGTGAACATTATGAAGTTCAACAAGGTCAAGTGCAAGGTCCTGCACATGGGTCAGGGAAATCCCAAGCACAAATACAGGCTGGGTGGAGAATGGATTGAGAGCAGCCCTGAGGCGAAGGACTTGAGGATGTTGGTTGAGGAGAAGCTCAGCGTGAGCCGGCAATGTGTGACTGCAGCCCAGAAGGCCAACCGCATCCTGGGCTGCATCCAAAGAAGCATGGCCAGCAGGGCGAGGGACATAATTCTGCCCCTCTACTCTGCTCTGGTGAGACCCCACCTGGAGTACTGCATCCAGCTCTGGGGCTCCCAACACAAGAAGGACATGGACCTGTTGAAGCGGGTCAGAGGAGGGCCACGAAGATGATCAGAGGGCTGGAGCACCTCTCCTATGAGGACAGGCTGAGAGAGTTGGGGTTGTTCAGCCTGGAGAAAAGAAGGCTCAACAACCTTATAGCCCCTTCCAGTACCTAAAGGAAGCCTACAGGAAAGGAAGGGATGGATGCTTGATCAGGGAGCATAGTGATAGGATGAGGGGTAATGGTTTTAAACTGAAAGAGGGGAGATTTAGATTAGATATTAGAAAGAAATTCTTTGCTGTGAGGGTGGTGAGACACTGGAACATGTTGCCCAGAGAAGTTGTGGATGCCCCATCCCTGGCAGCGTCCAACGCCAGGTCGAATGGGGCTTTGAGCAACCTGGTCTGGTGGGAGGTGTCCCTGCCCATGGCAGGGGGGTTGGAACTCGATGATCTTTAAGATGTCCTTTCCAACTCTAGCCATTCTATGATTCTGTGATCCAAATGGCATAATTATACTGGGTCTGGCTGGGATGGAGTTAACTTTCTTAATAGCCACCTGTACCCTACTCTGTTTCAGATTTGTGGCTACAACAGTGTTAATGACACACCAGTGTTTTGGCTGTTGATAAGCTGGACTTGCACAGTGTCAAGGCTTTCTGTTTTACCCCATGCTGTTCCCCCAGCAGCTAGGTCTGGGGTAGGCAAGAGGCTGGGCGGGGATACAACAGGGACAACCTACCCAGACTAACCGAGGGGATATTCCCTGCCCTACGACATTATGCTCGGCAATAAAAGCTGAAGGGGGGGTGGTGGTGGTGGTGGGAGGTGGACATTGCTCAGAGACTGGGCATTGGTCTGCTCGTGGGAGGTGGTGAGTGACTGCCTTTGCATCACTTGTTGGTTGGGTTTCTTTTTTCTCTTTCCTTCAGTTATTAAACTGTGTTTGTCTTCACTCATGGGTTTTCTCACTTTTGCTGTTCCTATTCTCTTCCCCATCCCTCTGGGGTGGGGAGTGAGCAAGTGGCAGTGAAGTGGTGCTGTGACCCTGGTGCTGACCAGGGTCAACCACAACAATAATAGGGAATAAAATGATGAAATTTGCAGAAAAGACAAAGTTTGGCAATATTAAAAGCGTGCCTGGGTACAATTTATATCTCTGTGGTAGCTGGATATGGATTATATGGTTTCTTTCAGCACGATGAAATCTCCTTAGTTAAATGAAGAAGTAAGACTTTAATGACATGAAGAATTATGTCTCCTTCCTCAGCTATCCTAGGCTATAAAGAGCTGTCTTAGTTAAGTTAGGCTCAGCTGCATCGTCTGCCTTTGCTGTGGATGAAGTGCATATGCAGATGATGACAGTGGCTCAGCTGACATCTGATGGTTTTGGCTCAGTCTGTCTGTTGGGTCTCAGTGCCCCCCTGCATTTGTGCCATGCTATGAGATATGCCTGATATTTGAGCAGTCTCATGGGAAGAGAATAATCAACTACCATTACAGGCTGGATTCACAGTGAAAATTGAGATAGCTCTCCTTATGTGGCTGGATGAGAAGCTGACCCGTTATCTTTAACATTTCCCACCTGCCATGCGGAGTAACACATCACAGCGCTGCAGGAATGCAGTGTTCCTGGAGTACTGTTTCACTCATGCAACTTCAGGGGATCTTTAGTTCAGCATGGGTTTTATAACTGTTAGATGCAGATCCGGCAATTTCTTTTGCAGATTAAGGAAAGATGCCATAACATAAATGACTGACTGGGTGTCACTGCTGTGTTGTGACAGGCTGTCCTCTAAGAAGTAGTGATTGATGACATGTATAAAACAGAGCCATTATATGTGCTGTTTATATTGAAACAGTACTTAAAATGTGGGCTGTCAGTCAAAGCACTCATTACTTACACAGTGCTATAATAAGTGGTGGTGGGTGCAGAGAACAAGGTACCAGAGTAAATGTTTGTTTCGGAGCTTCAAACAGAGTTGTCTCTTTATTTCCAGCCTGCATCGAGCCATAATGAAAGGATCTGTCCTGTATATTGCCTAAAGCATGAGATTTCACTGCAGGCTGCTAGGAGCTCTTTGATACTGACATCAATATTAAAACCTGTTTCTGAAACAGGCTGGTGACCTTTTCTTTTTCCCCTTGAGCACAGTTTGAGCAAACCTCAGTGCTCCGTGGCAGCATTTTTCATGGCTGCAGAAGCGCCCAAAGGCCTCAGCTGCAGACCCCGGCTTCTCTGTGCTTTGCAGAGGGTTTGAGAACCTCTCTCAATAGGCTCTCTCGATAGCTTTCACTGAGTGCTCTGAATGCAGTGGATGCCTCGCAGTGAAGACACAGGACCTGGTCCCGGGGGATGTAAACTCAGCCCTGTTTCTGGCCTGCCGGCAAGTACTGGAGCAAGTCACTCCCTGTGCCTCTGTCAGCAGCTGTGGTAGGGAGGTGATGGGATGAACTCTCTTTAGAGTCACTCTGTAGATGGGTGGAATTAGAAGCTGCCCAGCTGTGCACTGACATTTCTGTACTGCATGAAACATTGCAGGTGGGCTAGGGAAGGAGATAGGGCCACCTTCCTGCTGCCTCCCCTGTTAACAAGCTCGCAGGGCAGAGTGGGCATGAGGAGCAAGTGTCTGAGCACTGCTGCGAAGCATGGGTGTGCTACACGGCCTGACATGAGCTTGGCCTGAGTGACAGAGAGGCAGTGGGTGTATGTCAGGTGGGAGACACCTGGCAAGTGTTACTATGGCACTGCTGAAAGGACACCAAATTGTACGGTTTTTGCAATGAGATAAAACAAAAAAGAGCTTGCTTTTTTCCCCTCTCCTGCTTATTAAGTGGAAGAGAGAAAAAAAGAATTTTCCATTCACGATTACAGAGAATAGTCAAATCGTTGAATTTTTCCTTCTTTGCATTTGCTGTTCATTTTCTAAAACCATCAAGGTTTGTCACGTTCATAATGACAGTTCCACCTACGTGCTTGTAAGCTGCATCCTTGTACAAACAGATAGTTTGCATATGCTAAGAAAACAGTCCGTAAGTACACACATCACTTACATGTAAAAAGCTTTTCCTTTTTATCCCTCTCTTATGATCAGCCTGAAAATCAGCTGTCAGTAACAACCATAGTAGCCGTAGCATCTGAATATTATGGTTTGGTGTGTCACTGATTGTAAGGACCTTTGAGTATAGCTGTATAGAGCAATATCAAGTTGTTTCCAGAATTTGATCTTCTGCAAAATGAAAAGAAATGGTCACAATTGTACTTCCACTGTCAAGGTACAGCTTGATTATGTAGAGGGACTGTATAATCATGTTTTTCTTCCATATCTTCTGATGTGAACATATTAACTATTTCTTTTGTTCTTGTACACTTGTAAATTACACATTCCTCTGTAGTAGTTTTACTTGCCAACTCCTTTGTTTGGATGTGCTGCATTGTTTTGTACTGTATGTTTCTCTCTATATTTATTTAGCTCTTAAAAAATGTGTCTGATTAAAGATAATTTTAACAGTACTAAATACGATGATTTAGTTATTTTTTGTAGAAAAAAATGGAACCAGTACAACCTCTGGTTTCACAAATGAAGCAATTCAGAATGGGCTTATTACTTGGATTGGGCCCTGCACACAGCATTGGGATCCACAGAGAAACATTCTACCTTGCATTTTTTCTAAAAAGCAGATTGCCTCTAATCCGACTGTTTTCCACAAATCTCCATGCACAAAACTGTGCCCCAGTGTCATGAGGAGCTCACTTTGGTTTTGTGCCATACTCTAGTACATCATTTGTGAAACTGAAGTTGGCTTTTCAGTCATGTGACAGGTATGTAGTGATGTTTTCCAGTGCTCTTTGTGAAATTGATTTTAAATTTTTCCCTTTTTTTCCCTTTTTAAGGAAATTCATTTTGGGGAAAAGCGCATTGCACAAACTCACTGCTTCTGCTTTCTTTTGTCTTTCCCCTTCTCCCTTTTCCAGACCAGGATGAGAGAGCGGCAGAGCTCAGCAGGGAGCAGAATGAGAAGACCATTCGCAGCACACAGACGGCTCTCCGCAATTTCCGAGAGTTCCTCATTTCCAAGTACCCCTCTGAGACCCGGGAGATCTACGTCATCCCCTGCAAAGAGCTTGATGCCTACCTTGCTTCCTTCTTTGTGGATGCCAGACAAAAGGATGGGTCTGAATATGAGCCAAACAGTCTGGCCAACTATCAGTGTGGGCTGGAGCGGTATCTCAAAGAGCACAGGTATGGATACAGTATTACGAGGGATAAGGAGTTCAAGAGGTCCCAGGAAGCTCTAAAGCAAAAGCAGATAGAGCTGAGGTGTAAAGGAAAAGGAAACAAGCCACACAAATCCATGAAGCTCACCTTTGCTGATGAGCTTATCCTGCGCAAAAGAGGCTTGTTGAGCCGGTACAATCCCGAAGGACTGTTGAACCTTGTTTGGCTAAACAACACTAAGGCGTTTGGACACTGCACGGGTTTCCATGGGTCCACCCTCAAGTGGGGAGACATCCGGCTGCGCGTGACAGAGACTGGGTTGGAGTACCTGGAGTGGATGGGGCCAGACAATGGAGATGTCAACGCCAAGAGCAAGAGAGGTGGGACGGACTCCCGGGTGTATGCCACCCAGCACTCCCCACAGACCTGCCCTGTGCAAGACTACAAGGAGTACGCCCAGAGGCGGCCTCCAGCCATGCGCTATGAGGACGCACCTTTTTACCTGTCCATCAAACCCGTCGTCAACTTGGCTGCGCTTCACTGGTACAATTGCCAAGCCCTGGGGAAAAACAAGCTTGCCAAGATGGTAAAGACGATGTGCGAGAAAGGCAACATTCCCGGCCGGAAAACCAACTTCAGTGTCTACCAGAGCTGTAGCACCCTCTCAGAAGCGCAGAGCAACCAACTGGTGCTGATCTGCAATAACTTGAGCCAGCAGGCTGCCCAGTCCATGGCCAGCCACTCCAATACTGGCAACTTCATAGTGTCAGCATCCTATGACTCTTCTTCTGACACGGCTTGAAAGAGAGATGTCACCTGAACACTTTTTTCTTTTCCTTTTTGTTTCAAGCATTGAGTTTGTGCCCAATAATACACATCAACTGTGATTGTACACTATTCCCCCATAGCCCTCTCTCCAGTGTTAATTCACTTTATAAAAATATATAAATATATAATATATTTTTCTTTTTACAAATAAGTCAATAGAAATAGTTTAGTATTACTAACATAGTATTTATAGTGTTGATACAAAAATGAAAGGTACTAATGGGTTAAAATATAAATACAGATTTTAAAAGGACAAAAATGGTTCTCAGGCAACACCAGATAGACTGGAAATACCATTTTTAACATGCACACATCAGTGAGTGTAAATCCCCAGGGAGGCTTACGTAGCAATTCTATTTTGAAGCATTTTTTCAACTTCTTATTTTAACATGACCTCCCAGAGTGGAGGAGACAAACTTATCACTGGCTGCTGCTTCTTACCTGCTGGCTTATTCTTGATCAGCAAGACCAAGAAATAAGAGATACATCAATGTAAGTTCATGAAACCATTTACAACAATTTTTGTCTGTTTTTTATTTTGTTTCCTGAGGCTCATTTATGCCAGATGGGAAAAAAATCCTGAAGTCAGCTAAAGGCTATTTTTAACTTTTGTTTTTGTTGATGATTTTCTGTGATCAAAATGTTGCTGGTCTTTAGACTAAAAAGCATTGTTTTCAACAATATGCAGAAGTATAATGGCAAAACCACTGTCATACACGTAATTTTAACTGTTTAAGCACGGGTTGTTAGTATTTTGTCACTGTGTATACTTAATGTAAAATCTACTGACTTAGAGCCACTCTTTCAGCATCCTGGGGAATGCAACAGTCCAGAAAAATCCCCAACCTTATCCCAAACTGTACAGAAAAAATGCATCAAATATGTCTTAAGCCATCACTTGAAATCCACAAAAAAATAGCATACGCAGTGTAACAATAAGTTCATATTTACTACAGAAAATTAAAAAGCTGGATAGTTGTAAGTGTTGGAGAACAAATTTGTCAGCTACACATAATCTGTTTCCATTGTAGACAATGGAAAATGTGCATGTGAATCTGAAGGCAGAATTTGGTCCTTAAAGCCTTGAAATAATGAGTGCTACTGTTCCAACATTTGACTTTGCAATGTAATTGTTCTTCTCTAAGTATAGGGAAAACACTAACAAATTCAGTATTTCAGTGAACGATTATAATTCTTGACCTTTAAAATGATGTATGGTACTTCTCAAGTATTTCATCTTAGTTTATGTTCCACTAGGATATCCTTAGGGCTGTGATGAGGCTTTAGACAAGTCCGCTGGGGTGATCTAATGCCTGTTGAAGTCAATGAGTCAACCTCAGCTGACTGCCCATGGGTGTTCGATCAAACTGTTACTGAGGGGCTTTTTTGTTTTGGGTTTGGGTTTGGGTTTTTTTGTTTGTTTGTTTTTTGTTGTGTTTCTTTATACTTGTTTGTCTTTATTCCTTCACATTCCTGCATATCCTTCATATTCTTCAGATCTGCAACTATGCAGTGACTTTAATCATCACTAATTCCAAAGAAAGGGCGAAGCAAAGGTAGTAGACAGAAATAAAAATAACCCACCTGGCACCATTTAAAACCTCTTTTCTGTGTTGCTGGGATGAAGTGTTCCTGTGTGCGAGGGAGGTGGCAGAGCGCCTTCACTTCGCTTAAGCTTTATTGAAGGTCTGTTTTGGGGATGGGGTAGGTAGCAGATGTGCTGCTGGAAGGTCTCAGAGCAGAGATTTCCACTATAATAAACATCTGTCCTCCCACGAAACTTCCTGCAGGTGACACAGCCTGGCTCTGATCTCTTTGTGCTCTGCACGTAGCAAGGCTGGTACGAAGTCTGGGTTTCCCGTGTGCTGGCTGTCCCAGGGTCTTGCATGCCGTGGCAGTGTAACCACCAGATCTACAGCTTCTGAGTTACTGGGCTGTAGGGTAGGCAGTGAATTGGTGGGCACCGGTGGTCATTCATACTGTAGAGCTATGCTTTTGTAACTTGGTTTTGGGGTTTGAGACCAAATCATGACACTACTGAAAGGAGCGCAAACTGTGCCCATGACTTTCAGTGCCATGGCAAATCTGACTTGCAGGTGGAGAGGGAAGCACAAAAAGACTTGCAGTGCAGTTGGTAAGACGGCTACCCAGCTTCCAGATGAGGCCAGCCATCTGATCGCTGTTAGCACAGCCTTGCCTTTCCGCAGCAGTGCTTTTAATGTGGACTCACGCAGCTGCTCTTAGTATGTGCTGGAGCGCAGGAGTCCCATGCCAAGGAGCTCCCAAGGGGTGCCAGGTGAGAGCTCAACCATGGAGGCAGCCTCTAGGAAAGCCTTTGATCTCTGTTTCTTCCCCATTGGCACTCATCTCAGCACTTCCCAGTGGCAGCTATTGCAGGATCTGACCTACTTCCCCACCTTGACTTTCTTGTGCTGCAACATGAGGCTGGGTACCAGCTGGCCTTTGTGGGGCAGCAGGTCTCTGCTTCCCACCTCTCCTCGCCAGCCCAACCACCCCTCTTTGCAGGGAAGAGCTGCCTTGAGCTTGTAAGGGAAAGAAGGCACCCCAAGATGTGGCTGACTCATGTCTGTTCTCAAGCCCCACAAGGCAGGAAACCAGACCTTATAACCAAATAGCTTCTCACACTATTATCAGGCTGAGCTTGGCAATGGTTCACATCTTCTGCGGGTGTGCCTTAGGCGTGTTGCTTCAGAGTGGACTATTTCGTGTGCCAGTTCCTCAGTTCTTGTCTCCGAGGAGGCAGATCACTGTCTGCGGATGTGCCGTGCTGCAAGCAGGTCTTTGGAACGCTGCTTCACATCAGTGCTGTGATTCAGCCCCAGCACAGACCTTGGCTCCGTTGGCAGGAGCCAAAAATTGCTGAGAGTGACCCAGAAGAGAGAATACAGGCACTCTTGGGCTTTGAGCGGGGAGGTCATAAAAAGCATTTCCCATGACTTCTTGACTCCACGTACTCTCCGAGTTGTTGTTTACCACAGTATTAGGATGGTTTGTGCTAATGTCCAGCCCATGTGCTGGGTGAGGCAACGTCTCTGATACCCTTGGCTTAGCAGGGCACATCAGCAACTTTTGCTTGCCTGGTTGGGGGATAAGCTGTGGAGTTTGTGTGCTTACTGTGTTAGCCTCAATATTGTAGGGGTGGCTTTGTTCTGCTTTGCAACATCTTAAATAACTCCAGCTTCCAGTTGGTGCTGATGGCAGATTGCCCGGCAAATTCTGACGGGGCAGCCCCAAATAGACTGCTTGCTGAAGTGGTTAAACACATATGGCCAGAATATGATACCCAAGTAGTATCATACTCCAAAAATAAATTTATTAGCTTTGAAGGGCATTTAGCATAACATATTACCCAGTCTTCATTTGTGGACAGTTGCAAGGAATTGAGCGACCACAGCTTAATGAATTACCATTTGTATTAAGGCCCTAGGAAGTTTGTTACCTGCTGGGAGGGAGACTTCTGGTTTAAACCACTCTCATGGTTTTGTCTCGTGCTGGCGGGAGAGTAGATGTCCCGGTTGCTGCAGCTGAGCTGACAGGTGACAACTCAGTTGCTTGTAATTATCCCCCAGTACTCCGACTGAGGGTGCCAAACCTGCTCCACCAGCAAGTTGCAAGCTCACCGCAGAGGTGCGCACCTTCCCTGGTGCTAAGACATGGCAGTGTGGCCAGGGGCTAGTGCTGCCAACTCTTAAAGCCTTCCTCTCTGCCTAAGCAAAAAATCGGGGTCTCCTACCATGGCTCTGGTTACCGAGTACCTCTTACCATGAAATCAAAAGGGCAGCTGGCAAAACACCGTGCTGCTCTGGTCCAGCACAGCCCGTGTGCTGGTGGTTGTGTGGGGTGGCTGACAGTGAGGCATCGCAGGCTGCTGCCCGTGCTCCTGACTACACTGTGCTCCAGTGTAAAAGCTGAGCTTTTGCCCCACCGTACAAGCTGTGATTTCCATAAGATGGGGGTAGGTGGCTCCAAAATGGGGCTCGCTTTTTTCCTTTCTTTTTCCCTTCCTTTTTTCCTGCCACTCACCTTTCTTTGATTGGTGTTAGAGCTCTTCCGTGAGTCATTTCAACTCACTAGCCCAGCAGAAAATGCAGCAGAAAAAGGGGGAAGTCAGATAATTTTCTGCCAGATTACTGAATTGAACCTGAGTTGAATCTGCTCACAAATTGAGGTGCAGAGCCAGTGGGGGAGACAGAGCATCACAGAGTCGTTAGACTGGCTCAGCAACTGCAGCCTTGGAAACCCATCGAAAGGGTAACGCAGACTGAGACCCTTCTGAATCATTTGCAGACGTATTGGTTGCCTTCAGAACCATCTACCAGCTTTTGGGAGATTTGCTCAGTGCTACCAAGAGCAAAATTTGGCCTTGAACTTAAGAAAGAGGCAGAGTGCCAAAGCACAGGCCTGCACACAGTGCAAAGCAGTCTGCGCCAATGTTAGGGCAGGCTTTCCCACGTGGCCTTCTCATGACGCCAAACCAAGAGTCCGACATGGGGATTATATGTAGATGTCACTGGACTGATCTGGATGCAGCGGCGCACAATGCATGCACTTGGATCTGTTCACGTGATTGCACATTTAGCTGGGCAGAGCTGTGGGCACTTGGATGGCTTAAGCTCTGTTTTGTTAGTCGCTCATGCATGTATTTATGATATTGAGGGTTTGCACAATGTACATGTATTCATGCAGGTAGTTGGAACTGGAGTCTTTGGTATCTAGGTGTTGCAAACTGCCTGTTTAATTTTCAAGTATGTATTTATGCAACAAAATGTTTTTAAGTGCAGGAGAATGACATAGTGTTGTGAACTACACTGTAGACTAAATTACAAGGGATATCGAAAATAACAGCCCATGCCTTGTTCATTTGCATAGTGCAATAATTCTATGATAGCAGCATCCAGGCTATTGACATACAGGACAATCTAACAACAGAATCAGTGTCCCTGTTGCACGTTCTCTCTCATGAACGGTATCAACGCTTTCGAGCTCTTTTGTGGTTTTGTTTTTAGAAGCTGCTGTGCACTGGCATTCAGTCTACAGCGTAGTTCCCCTCTTAGAAAGCTGCATAGAGAAAAGAGATGCAAGCAACGTGTTGTACTGCTGTGTGTGCTTCTCTCAGATGTTTGTGACTGGATCTTGTTCTGCTGTTCGCGCAAGCGATGTGGGGTGGGAAGATGGGGATCAGGAAGAGCAGGTGTTTCGTCACTCTGGAGCCTGGGCTGCCCTAAGGACTGAAACAGCCTTAAAGAAAACTGAGGCTCCTGTTGCACTAGGTTTCCTCCCTGTCCAGCTCATATTTATCCTTTCTTATCACCGTGTCTGAGTACATCCCGTAAGTGCACTGACTGACCTGACTAGCACACGTGGTGCACGGGCTGATCATTCCTCCTGACAATAAGCTGCAAGTGACTGTGATTGACTGACTGGTCTTCCCCGTTCCCGACATTCTCTCACCGTCCCTGATCCTCTGATATTCCCCTCTCCCAGCGTCTGCACTGTGGGGCAAGGGGATCGCGTTGTGCAGGGCGGCTCTTGGCTGAGAGCCCCCTCGCTGCTTATCAAGTGGCCTTGTGCTTTGGGGATAACGTGCTCAGGGCGGACCGCCTCGTGTTGGGTACGCGGGGTTTGTGGGATACTGGACGCGAGCACTCTGGAGGCTCGCATCTCTTGTGCTGGAAGCACTCTCCCTCTCTCTGATCTTCTGCTTTTTTGTGGGGGACCTTTCAAATCATGAAACGAGATGAAATTCACTCCTGTGTGGAGGACCGGGCCCACATCTGTGTGCTGTTTGGCCTTCCACTGACAGCCTTAAAATAGGACTGAGACAACTGGTCCTCAACAGCATGTAACTCTTGGGCTCAGTCCATCATGAAAATCAGTTCATCTCACGTTTTGGGGACAACAGGGCTTTGGGACCCCACTCTGACTCCCTGAACTCCCGGAGGCAGTGTGAATGTGTGGGAAGGAGGAGAGCTTACAGGACATACAAATGTGGGTTTTTTTGCCTGAAATGAGCCAATTCATGCCTCGGGTTAGGGTAGGGAAGGACTCAGCTATTCACTATGAAACATAGTGGGAAGTGGGTCAGCACTTCTTAATGAGGGTTCTTTGCTAAATGTCAGTGTGAAGAGATGGCTGCTTTGCCTAAGGTGAGTTGCTGTCCTTGTTCTTAAGAGAGAGGATGTATTTTATTTTCTTTCTGTGCTTTCATGTGTGTGCTGAATCTGCACTCTCAGTGCTGAGGAGGAGTGTGGAGAGAAGGCAGTCCAGCATAAAGTGTGGCTATGTTCCTAGCCGAAAAACTTGAACTATACTTTCTGGTGATGATCCCCATGTGCTGAGCATGCCTTGGTGGTCAGGGACAGTACCGCATCAACTGGTGTCTCCCGGCACATCTGTTGGCTCTGTGCAGAGCCAGTATGGGTGTTGCTGCACCACTCTCCAAAAAACGAGAGCCTGGGGATAGCTTGTCAAGGACACCCGTATCAGCCAGGTGTCTGCAAGCCAAGAAGGGGGAAGGCCTAAGCACAATTAAACGATGGTGCTTTCCCCATGGACAGCGTATGACGGACACATGAGGATGCTCCGTATCTCCTTAAGGGTTTTGGAAGGCTAAGGGCCACCAGGGACATCACTGCTCCACCTCTTCCACAGCAACGTAACTTCAGCCAGCGATGGAATTGCCCTTCTGAGGACAAATTGGGTTTCTCTGAGCCCCCAATGAGTTGCATGGTTGCACTGCTGCCAGCTCTACTCGTGCAAACCAGGTGCCAGCCCGTTCCTCCCCACTGTACTGTCTCTGGCTGAGGCCTTGTGAAGCTCTGCTGAAGTTACCCTCCAGCACCTCGACCCTTCCTGAAAGCAGCAGAGAGGCATTTACAGCGGTGAAATGCTGGAAAGCTAAAAAACCGCACAGCTTAGAGACACCTGAGACCTTGTTGAAAAGTTTGACACTAGCCATTCACTGGAGCATGTTCAAAGTAGTGGTGATGTCTAAAGCTTTCATTCCTAATCTGATGGGGGAAAAAATTAGTTTGGGATGCAATTTGCTTGTTACAAGAACTGATGGGTTTTAACACAGTCTCTAGAGTCTCTGTCTCAAGTGAGGAATTTATTTCCTCTGTTTTCTGACTGAATTGGTTAACTTTAGTTGGTAATGCACACAAAATTCTATTTGTTTTATTACACAAATGTCATTAAATGAGCTGTCTGTGCATTGGAAATGGATTTACTGTTTCAAAGGGATTAGGATGCTTTTGCCTAATCTTTTATTCTTGTGCTCAGCATTCATTACACAGCAGTCACTAGTATATGAAAAAATAGTACCTTTTCAGGTTTCAATTTGGTCTTTTGTAATTAATAGAAGATTGGTTCACAGTGTTCAAGAGACTGGTGAGGTAGGTGCTATCATTGAAATTCAGTGGGATAGACTCTGTGGGAATGAGAAGAGGTGTTTAGCTCTTTCACAATGCTTCAGGAATCTGCATTTGCGTTTTTTGGTTACTATTGTTTTATACAGTCCATAAGTGTCAAGAAAATAATGAAACAGCCAAGAGAGGGGAGGAGAATCAAGAAAATGCAAAAAGTTTTGGACAAAAATATTGTCTTATTCTTACACTAGAAAACTAAAATCTTTAAATTAATTTTACAGATAATAACTTTGCCACTTCAGCTGTTATTTTTGTGAACAAGGACAACTCTAAAATTCCTCATGCCTAGAATTAGATCTGCTTTCTGATGGCTGTAACCTCACCGAGACTGTCCTTCTTACCATTATAGCATGTTCTCAGCTGGCCTAAATCACATGTAGCCTTAAGTAGTCCCTGGTCTGCCCCACGTTGCTCCTTCCCTTCTACTGTCACACGTTTAATACGCTTACTGTATGTCAAATTTCCAGCCTGAAAACAAGCCAGTGCAGGAGACACACTTCAGCCTCTGTATCTTCAGCAGTGGATGTAAAGGATAGGTGCAGAAGGCAAGGCAATAATAATTGGCTTTGAACGGATTTTGGTAACTTTTGTGTAGGAAGACAAATCTTCTCCTAGTGACTCTGAGGCTGAAGGTGCACTGAGCGATGGCTGCAATGTAAATCGCTGTGTGGAGGCCTTTGTTTTCTGCATGGTGCTTATGGTTCAGATCTTGCAAGCTTTGCCTTCTGTGGCAGCTTTCTCTGTGAGCGGCTTGCAAGACTGGGTTCGTCTGCACAAGGCTTGGGGCATGGACGCGAAATGCAGGTGCAGAAATATCCAGAGCATTCAGGGATGTGCCGACAAAACATGACAGGAAACATCTTAATGGAATCTGAAAGCTGTCAGGGGAAGAAATGGTGAGAACCTGATTTTGCTCCTGTTTATGGCAGTGCCTGCAAGCCAGGTGGTGCTGCTGCCGGAGAGGATTTGGTGCCAGTTCTGCAGAGCATGGAGAAAAACGCATGCCACCTGCTTCCAGCCAGCTTGGGCTGTGAACTGCACTTAGCTGTAAGCTCATGACTGGCCCCACTGGAACGAATGGGTCTGAAGTATGCAGGAAAGGACATCGCTTGGCCCTAGTTGCATTGTCAGGGCTTGTTTTTGTCCATGTGACCCATCTATCTCAGGGTCATCTTGAGACCTGTCAGGGTAGACCAAATTATTCAAGACTGGAAAAAAAAAAGAAATGGCAGAATATCTAAGTGAGGTGAAGATAGTGGAAAGGCAGTGGGAAAGCCTGGCAAACACGATGGAAGTTTTTGTCTTTTTTTCTAAAGAATGCAAGCATAATCCTTATCCTTTAATATCCTACTTTGTTTTACACTGGAATTAGAAAATCTTTTCCATTTGTTTTAATTATCTGCTGGCTTTAACTCTGCCTTTGAAAAGCATTTTTGCTATGACAACCCTTGGTCTCATGGTGAGCAGTGCTAGGGAGAAGCAGCTAAAGTAAAGCTTTTATCTTTCCCTGCATGCAATGTTTAATCTTTCTAATCTTTTAATGTGAATGTGTTTTCTCCTATTTTGTAAATTGACGAGATTAGCACTGTTTCTCCCAAAGCAGCATTTGAAAAACATATTTTGCTTAAATGTAACCAAATTTCCACCTAACAATGTGAATTCTTCTAAGTGACCAATTCATTCTCAGAGTTAAACCTCTCTCAAAGGCTAACTTCCACTCACTGACTTTAATGACAACTCAACTTTTTTAAGAACGGTTTGTAAAAAAGTAGATTTTGTTAATTCTTTTGTTTTGTTTTATAAGAAAAAGATTCACTGTCTTGCCAAATAATAATAATAATATTTCTATGCATTGTGTGATTCAGTGATGTTGCTGTTGAAATTTTGCATGTTTTCTAGATGTTCTGACGTTTGTACGTTTATGTGGTACTTGTAAAAATGCTAACCATTGCTGCTATAATCACCACCGTTGTAGGTAACTGAAAACTGTACTACGAAGCTGTGCCAGTTAGCAGGTTTTTTTGTGTGTCATGGTAAAACTGCATTCTGCTGTTCATTTCCTGTTTTAAGCCAGTATTTAGTGCCTTCTGTAGAAGGAATCAATATGTTGCGGTAGACGGGAGGTGCCAAACTTCTAATATCTTGTTCTGCACAGATGATCACTTACCAGCTTGAAGCTTAAAAAAAAAAAAGTAAAAAGAAAAAAAAAATCTTGAACTCTCCATCTTTCTTTAAAGTGTCTTCTCATTAATTTTCATTTGGAAAAAAAAAAACACAAACCTTTAATAGAGCTGAAAAGAAGCCATCTTCCCCAGCTACACCTACTGCAACAGCAGTCTGCCAACTGTGAATGTGCGGGGTATGAGGGAATGCGTAGTACCCAAATGTTCCTGTTGGTAACGGATCCAGTGATTAGCCAGGCCTCTTCAAGTCATTGCAGAGCATGCTAAAATGTAGTTTAATGAAAGCAATCATCTGATTACTGTAAGAAACTGTTAGCTCTCATAACAGTTGTGAGCCTGCTCTTGTAAACAAGTGTCAGCCTGGTCAAGTGGTGGATTCCAGTCCCTGTTCCGCCTGCGCTGAAGCCACACACTGCTGCCAAATGAGACTTGGATGAAATTCAAGCCCAAGATTTTTGGTCTGGTTCTTTCCAACTGCTTTCATGGCAGACGAGCCCTGTTTATCAAAATTCTGACATTGCGTTTTCAGTTCCTTTTCCACCCTCTGCTTAGAATCTGGCAGTATAGCAAATACGCACACGCATATGCATTCGTTTTGTTTTTGATAAGATTTTGACAGGCTGAAATTGTACCATACTGTAATCATACAACAGAAACAGGCAGGAGGGAAATGCGAGATGTTCATCTGTCTGGTGCATTTCCCAGTCACCAGGCATGGTCAGCTGTACCTAGGCTGATCTTTAAAATAGCATTTTGTATGAAAAAAAGAAAAGACTAACCATCAGTTTTCTATTTCTACTGAGAGATGAAAGCCTGTTACACATCTTGAAAAGGCTTTTCAGGTCATAATACCAAGTTGCCAGAAAAAAATACGTGATTGGGAAAAATAAGAGTGCATTGAATTCATCCTTACAGGTACTGGTCTCAAGCCATCTCTGTTCCCCAGCATGACAATTTACAGCCCTTGTGATGTAAAATACTTTCAAAAAAGAAGTTTATGCCAACATTTTGAATGTAGCTGCTCCTTTTTGTGATACCCAGGACATTTACAAAAAGCAATATTAAAGGATGCAGCCCAGAACACATGGAAGATCGTCCCACGTAGTAGGTCGCAAGCCAGTCCCCCACAAACTGATGAATTTGAAAACCCCAGCCGAAGAGCTGAACCTTCCACAAGTGATTAGGATGCTTAGAAGCCTTTGCAGCACCTCCATTCCCATCTCTAGGAAGGAATCGGGCTCTCTTCAGAAATGTTTGGCCCTTTTATTGTCCTTTAAAAATTGGTAGCTTCTTCAGGCTCTTTCTGCTAGATCAGAAACCAGCTGAGACCAGTTGTAATGCTGTTTTGCTTGTCTAGCAGCCATTTGCACATGAACACATGCTTCCACTAGTGTGAGAGAAGAGTTTCGACTCTGCAAAGCTCCTGCCTATGTGGCCCTAATATTAAATATGCAAGGCAGTGATACACGGTCTTATTTCCTGCATTTCTTCTGTTTATAGCTAAATCTGTGTCTCCATGGTCCCATCAATTGCACTTACTGTCTTACCAATTGGTCTTCCTACCTTTTTTCTGTATCTCGGCCCAACTTGCAAAAAAAAAAAAAGCATCATATTCCTGCAGCACAGCCGTTGTTTTTTGACCATCTTCTCTTCCATTGTGAAGCTAGATATAGCTGCATTATCTTCAGTTTGGATCTGAATCAGGAAAGCAATCAATATCCTTTATTTAGCACTTTGCACGCTGGAAATGCAGTTACGGTTCTACAGGTGCGGACCTGGCACTGGGATTTAGCCTGCTGCCTGTGGTGTGTCAGAGTCTCCAGTGGCATTTATTTGCTTTTCACCATGGTTCACTGGTTTCAGGGCTCAAACTGGCTGATGCTAATGGTGTGCTGGTTTAGATACCACCTTCCAATCACTGTGACGCCTTCAGTGTACATGTTGTCAGTCCTGTAATTGCTCTTGTAATTGCATTTTGTCTGAAGTGCATTACATTGCAGGACAAGCTTTCTTTTTCTTTGTTTTTATAGAAAAAAAAAAACGCTGTAGCTTAAGCTGTGCTGCTGAAAGGAGCCAGGAGAGAATTATCCATCCAAACCCCAGTGGAATTTGGGGATTTAGCTTTTTTTTAGACGCCTTTCCAAGCCCCAGCTCTAATCAGCTGTTTAAGGCAGAGATCTTAGCATGAGCAATGCTACCTATCTTCTACTGCAATTTTCTATACACAGGGCACCTTCTTACAAAGATCTCTTGGCCCTGCATTTGGGAGATTATATATACAAGGGTTTATTAGGGAGAAGTAATAATTTGATGCATTGTAATGCATTAAGCTCTGCAAATCTAGAATATCTGAGGGGAATGGAGAGATTATTGGATCGTTTTCTGAAAACGTGAGCAAAATTGACAGCTACCGTCCATCTTCAGAGCTACCTGTTCAACCCCATTGTCCTCAAATTACCTTCTTCCTGGAACTGAACAGCGACCTGAGAAAAATGAGGAAAATGGCTTTGCTGTTGTAAATGAGGAAAGATTTCATAACCTACTTTGAGCCCCAGATCCCCAACGGGGTTTCCAGGGCTGGTAAACTTTCTACTTACCAGCTGAATAAGTTTTGACTCCTGTTGGATGCCGTATTGCAATTTCTGCAGCATATTTTTAAGAAGCAAATGTCATACGTGGTAAGATCCTTCACAGGTAAAGACCAATATGGTCAACAAAGTTGTCTGTCAGTTGTAGCAGTTGAGAATTGCTTTTTTGTTGTGGTTTTATTTTTTTTTTTTCCTACTGCAAGACACTCCAGTCTTCTTTAATAGGGATGGAGTAAACAAACGTACTGCTGTCTGCCACACTTCAGTCAGATGTCTCCTTGAAAAATACTCTTTTAGTGTTTGAGTAAAAAAAGTGCCCTCAATAAGAAGAAAGTAAAACCAAGAGGTCTTTTTTTTTTTAGTGGTATCTGAGTTTCATCGCTTGCTCAGTTGTCAGATAATTAGGCTTTTGAAAAGAATGGATTCAGTTGTGTGCTAATTGGAGTATAACATTCACTTTTACTCATCTGCAAATTCCAGAGATATTCTGATCTTTTTTTGCACTTCAGCTCCATTTTTATTCCCTTGTGGTAATGTTTAAGAAGTCTGGTTCTGCTGCGTTAGAGATTGATTTCGCTGTCTGTACAGTGTTAGCTACTATTGTAGTGTGACTTCTTGTTTTGGTTTTTTTGTTTTGGTTTTTTTTTTTAATTTGTATTGGTACAGCCTTAAACTTACAGAATTAAAGACCATTTAAAAAATAATCAAGATAGTCATTGATGTCTGTGATAAGTGCATGCTTTATTCACAGTGTTTTGTCTGTAATTAGGTGTAGCAACCAAGTCTCCTGTATTTAATAAACTGTTTTCTGCAAAGTTGACTACTTTCTTTAATCAAGTGAAAACAATTTACTTGGCATTTTGCAGCATGTTGTATAAAAAAAAGGAAGGCTCTCTCTCATGCTTTTCAAGTATGTCCCTGCTTATTGCAGGGGGGTTGGAGTAGATGACCTTTAAAGGTCCGTTTCCAACCCAAACTATTCTATGATTCTATGAAGTCTTAGTATTAGCATAGCTGGGAAGTTCCCGTGGACCTGTGATGCATTTCAATTAGCAGAGTGCAAATAGGCTCACCAAGAAATAGTTGCTGTCATACCCTCTTTAACTTCTGGGGTTGTGTTTCAGGAAAACATTTAAACAATTGCTTAAGTCCTTCCCTGCCCAGGAATGTACTTACAAGCAAGCTTGACTTGAACCATGAGCTCATTTAATCTCACTTCAGTAGGACTGAAAACCTACGTCCTGAGAGCCTTTTTGGATTAAAGATATTTTTGTGAACATGATCTAGTTACATCAATTTCAAGGCACAGTTTGGCTTGGAATTATTTATTTTGCTCTTAGAATTTCAGTAGTAATGTCTGCTCTCCACATAGTTTTGTTTTAATGTTTGTCTAGAATACAATTAAATGTGCATCCAAGGATACGTATCTTTTAAGACAGTTGCTTGTCAGGTCTGAATTTTCTCTCTTCAAGAAGTTTTAAAATTTAAAGACCAGAAAACTAAAGCTAATAAAGCCCCTGTACTGTGAACAAGAAACATCCCAAGTGGAAAAATCCCTTGAGACCTCCAACAAAATTCCACTAAGTTGCTGTTTATGGGATGACAACTGTGTTGGAGAAGGTCAGAGTGTCTCAGGTTCTACCACAGGAATATAAGAAAAAGGAAAAAGCCAAATCCCTCAGGGAACTGCCATCTAGGGAACAGCAGTGTGTTAGTGTTTGTTTTAGGACATCAGTGCAGGACAGTAACAGCTAAGTGACTCTGGGAGAGAGAGAGAGGAACGTGATTTTCACCAGATGTTCTGGGACTGCATTTCCATCACCTGGCAAATTCTGCTAAATAGATCGCCTTCTTGCTGCTGGGTGCTAGTGGTGGCAGTGTGTTTTCTTGCTCAGCACAACAGCATAGAAAAGGCATCATGTCAAAGGTCCTGCCATGGTCCCAGTGACAAGTGGAAAGAAAAAACAGAGACCTTCGGATGAAGAGACAGAGCAATGAGGTATGGACAGGTGATGGCCAGGGACTACCAGGTGCTTTCACAGTCTGTTGCAAATGTACAGTGAAACTGTTGGATTAAACTCTCTAGCTTGAATTAACCCGTCTTCATGGAGGTTGATGTTAATGCGCTTTCCTTTGGTCTAAAAGTGAGTATGCTGCTGATGGCTAATGGTTAACGTGGTTAATGCAGGTTCAGCTAAGCAAATTGGTAAAGTTCTGGTAACACAGCTGCTTTCACTTTTCCCTTTGTACACTAATTTCACCCACATTGCCACTTTAAGAACCTCCGTGTTTCCACAGCCCATAGGATGGCTGCATGTCCTCTCCTCCTCCTCTCATACCCAAGGATAACCAGCAGCAGCACACACACCTTGTGTGCAGTCTTGCAGGGTTCAGGCCTTCTGGGTAGCTAGGCAAACAGCATTGAGGAATTTGGCTCGAGCAATCTGGAGTGCTTCCCTGGGGTGATGAAGTCTCCTGGTTGCAGCTGAATATATCTGAACATTGGGCTAGAGACATTGCTTAAGAATATCATGACTGCGACTGACGTGGAAGTTGCTTGGGGACATTATGGCACGTTGCCTCTTCAGATAGGCTTTGCAGATGGCAAAGTGGGGTCTGTAACTTGCCAGAGGTTTACTTTGTAATATACACCAAAGACAAATGGAAATTGGCAGCTATCCCTGAAAAGATCCACAAGATTTCTTTCTAGAGCAGCCTGATGGCTTACTGCGTTACCACCTTCACTATTGATAGCATCGATTCGCTCTTGAAGAGAATAATTAGAAAGAAAGGAAAAAAAAAAGATGGCTTATGTGTAAGAAGATATGGCTATTGGTATATGGACACTTTGTTCTAAGGGCCAAATTCCTACAGGTACGTGGGAGAAAATGCACGTGCAAGACTGGCAGCACATGAGACATGCTTATTGTTTCTCCTCTGAAAGCTGTGAGGAAGCAACACTTGGAGGAGCTTGAAGACAAAGTCCGGCGTGTAGTATGATTATTCACCTCAAAGCTCCTCATGTACTTGCAAGTACAACATTTTCAGTTATTCTCGTCCCCATGCCGCGTGGCAAACAGCAGGACTGGAGAAAAAGCTGCTTTGCGTATATACCCGGGGAAAGGCAGGCAGAAGCATTGAGCGTTGAGGAGGTAGGTAGGATGCTGCTAGCCATGGAGCCGTTAACCCCGTAATACAAGATGATGCCATTCATTTGCATTTGGAAGGAGATTTCTCTGTGTGTGGACCTTGGTGAGGGGCACTCAGAAACTTTCTTGGAGGCTCAGGGTGGCCAGATGTTCTTGTGTAAGGAGGGTTGCCTGAGGAAACTGTTGAGCAGGCAAGCATTGCCCATCCTACAAAACCAGCCAGCTAAGCTGTGTCCTCTGCAATGCCATCTGCTATGAGGGTCACCGTTCCACATCATATGTGTCCTTCAGCCTGCTGGGTCTGGAGCCCCTTCTGAAAGAGGGACTGGTTACATGGTTGTAAAATGTGGTCATCAAACTGCTTAGCAGACCAGAAATTGGTCAGGCCACATCGGTGCTGTATCAGATGCCTGGTGCCTGCAAGCCAGCAGGGAGCACGGGAGTGTCTCCTGCACACCTTGTGAGAGCCAGGTGGCCTCTGAACAGCATCTAAAGTCCCTGCTCTTTCTGGAAAACAGTGCTACCTGCCAGGAGCCTGTGACATGTGGTCTTTGCAGCACGGGCTAGCACAAAAATTAGTAAAGGCCCAGTAGAATCTGGGGATTTTAGGAACATCCAGATAAGGCAGAGATCTTTATCTTCTTTATTTAGGGTAGATGGTGTGGGATTAGTATGTTTGCTTCGATAGAGGGAGGATGAATACAGTCCCCCAGCGTTTCTGGAGTAGTGCCACTGAGCCAGTGACTGCTAATTTGCAGCATGAACAGCAACAGGCGCTGTGTGAGGAGCTGCCTTTGCTTTAGGGGAAGAATGCAGAGATGTAAAGAGCAATCAGATCTGAGACCTCACCAGTTCTGATGGCATCTTACTAGCTCGTCTGGCCTCCGTCCTCTTCTTCCCTCACCAAATACACGTATGGTACAACTCCTGGCCTCAGCACAGAGCAGAGCATTAGGTGTCTAGACATTTACCACGTGCATTTCAACTTAAAAGGTTTGGCATGGAGCACCTACAAACCATCAGATAATAGCACTGTTGTCTCTGCATAGATGTAGGGTGTGCACATGTTTTGGCAAGCAATGGCAAATATAACTGTTTTTTTCTTGTACGATGTATCATCTCAGTGACAGAACTTTGGCAAGAGGGCTTGTGCCTGTGCAGACGGCCGTTTTTTGTGATTTTGCAGGGTTTCTGCCATGAGTGCGGCATCGGGTGAACTGAACACAAAGATTACTCTTTCAAAGGGACCATCATTGCTGAGGTGTTCACGTGCTGTGTATTCACGTACTGAGCCCACATCCCCTGAAATGTTGTTTGAAAATAAGCCCTCAGGTAAAAAGCGATTGGGGGTGAGGGAGCAGGACTCTGAGATTTACGCTCAAGATCTCCTCAATGCTTGTTAGTTGCTCCTGCTGTACCTGCAGTGGTACTGGGTCAGGACTTGCTTGCTTTCACAGGCAGCCTGTGAGTTACACACATAACAATGCAGTCTCCTGGGAATGGATCCAGAACATGCAAGTGTTGATGAGATTATAACCCAGAGCGCCAGTGTTTGCAAGGCTCTTTTGGAAATGGGATGTGTGTTCCTGGCCGCCTAATGCTTGTCTACGTTCTGTCCAACAGTTCCCAGTGAGGACTCCTGTCTACGCTTTGTAAGGGTGTAGGTTTTCTTAGTGTCTCCTGGCGGCGTCCCAACACCTCTATCAAGTACTCCATGAGGTGTTCAGACATCATTTAAAACTCTTGGAGCGTGATCTGGCTGCTGACAGGCGATGCTGGGCAAAGAACTCTGCGGTTTGGTGGGCAGCCACTGAAGTCAGCAATGAAGGCAGGATGGGAATCCTCTTATCTTTAAACAGCGTTGTGCACTGGTGCACTTTTCAGCCAAGATCCCAGCCTCTTCCAGGACTCCTCCATGCTGTCCGAGAATGAAAGGGATAAACTGTTTTCTCCCGGACAAAAGAAAGCAGGTATTCATTATTCTGGTAAAATAAAGAGACGCAAGCATCATCTATTTCCTGCAGGAGTGGAAAATTGGGTAGTTCTTGTTCCAGCCTTCTGATGATACAACACCCTTACAGATAGTAGCTGATACATGCCTGCCATCTCAACGCCATAATTTTATTTGGTTTTTATTTTGTGACACTAAGACTCCTTTGCTGCAAGTACTAGAGCTGCACGCAGCTCACAGTAGCCATCACTTTCTGATCTGGCTACACTTTCAAGCCTTAGAGCAACTCATGCCAATTTTTGTAGTTTCTGAGTTTATGAGGACAAGGTGTCTAGTGGGAAGAAAAGAAAAAAGGAATGCAGACTTCAATGGGCATGACTGTGCATAAGGTGTGGAACATCCCTGAATGGCCATCTGTGTATCCTGTTCTGGTGCAGCAGTTGGCTCACTGTCTCCGTTCAGGGCTGAAGTAGCACTAATAACAAGCCGTTACTGTTAGAACTATCAAGTACCAGAGCTCAGCTCAAACCAGATGACCCAATTTTGACAATCTGGCATTTGGAGAAACCAGGAACTATGACTTAATTTCCTAGCACATGATAAACCCTGCCTTGGAAAGCCAGAAGCAATCTAAGTCTCTGTCTTCTGTTGTGGTTCAATAAATTGCCCAACTGATACTGTGATTCAGGAAATGGCCACCATAATTTTCAAACCGAAGCCTGTCAGAAGTTAATTAATCTCTGTGGGATTAACTGCAGTATGAGAACTTCTGTGAGTCTGGTGCTGTTATATCTTCCAGGGCAACTGGCATTGTATGGTTAGGCTCTTGATTTTAGTAGGTTGTTTCCCAAAGTGCTCTTGGTGCTCTCACAAGTAGCCCTTGGGTGGCCCAGCAGTGTGAGCCAGTGGCAGCTCATGAGATGGCAATTTCAGAAGCAGAGTAGCAAGCAGCTTGTGGGGAAATGTGGCATGGGGGTAAATGTTATCAATCCACGGGCTGGGTAAACAAACATCCTGGGAGGTGTGAGGCTTTATGGAGAACTGAGCTAGGATTTTCTTGTTGGTAGGGGACAAACAGTGCCTGAACAGTCATTGCGAGAAGGTTGTAGCAAGGCCTGAGGGCACAAAAGGGCAAACCCTCGTCAAAGAGGCTGCTGGTGACTGAACAGCTCGTCATTTCCATGAACGTCCCGGACTGTCTTTAGCAGAGTTGTCTGCTGAGTAACTCACAGTGCAGAGCCCACGAAGCCACTGACCAGAGGAACTTCCACCCAAGTTCATGCCACCTGACTTTGTCACAACAACCGCGTTGTGCAGCACCATCCCTGGGCTGGCAGGAGGGCAGGGCAGCTGCCAGGCACCACAGGCAGTGGTCGTCAGCACAGACAGAGGAGGATCATTTGCCATGAGCAAAGTTTGTAAACACAGCCCAGTTTGGAAAAAATACTTGCAGCCTACCTTTCAGATGGAAAGAAGTCCTAGTTTTGTCCACTGACTAGTTGCAGTGTACAGAAGCAAGAGAGGGTCCCTTCAGTTTGTGAAGACCTCTGCCCCTGGACAGGCTTGCACAGCAACGTGCATTTTTCAGATATGCCCTCTGCGTAGTGTGCTTTTTTCCAGCAATCTTCCTTGAGTCTTCAGGAGGACACCCTGGGCTGTCAGGGTTCTGCAGACTGAGGACTCCTGTTATAGAACTGTTCGGAGCTCAGAGGATCAGGCAACGTGCTTACATTGTCAGCTTGTGCATGGTGCATCTGTTCACCTTTCCAGCTTGTTTTGCTTGGAATGGGTTCTTCAGTTGGGTTTATGCAGGTCTTTTACCTTTTATATACTACATTAACAGCAAAAGCTGCAACCATAGAAACCTCTTTTTGAAATCCCCTCTTCTTAGTGGGCAGAGTTACACCTTTGGGGCTGCAGTAATGGTCAGCTGGGGCTGCAGAATTGAAGGTTAGAAGGAGAAATCCAACATCTCCCTCCTCTTGAGTCTACCACCTCTTCCCTTTTCCTGCTGTGCTGAAACGGTCACCGTGGGGATCACGGTGCTCAGTGCATGGATGTTCAGAGCAACCTTTCACAGCTAACATGCACTGGGCTGCAAAATCCATTAGCTTCAGCCCTGTAAAAAGTAGACTTAAAGTATAGTGGATATAATAAAATTATAGTGGTATCATAAAAATGTATTACTCTTTCATAAAGGATATTAAGTGTCTGAGCATCTATAAAAAGGTTCTCCATCAATCCTCTGCTTTCACTTCCTGCCTGTGGGGCTTTTAAGAAATGCTTACCGCATGTCTCCCCTTAACTCATGGTATTCATCAAGACACACCTGCCTTTGGTCCACTGAAGCAACAGAGCCTGACTGTTGTGTCTAACAGGGAGTAGAAAGTGGGTATAAGTGGAAAATCCTACCTGTTGTGTCGTCATCCCACTGTTTCTGCAGAAAGGTAAAAGATGCTGTGTTCCTCTCTATTACTGGCTCGGTGTGGCAATACATTTTTAGCTTTGCAGCAACCTTAGGGTGACTTCATGTTGGTGGCCCTCATGCCACATCTGAGTTTTCAGTGCACAAACTTGTGGGAAATCATCAGGGAAGTGGTGTGTTTCATCTTTCTTAAATTCCTCACATTTTGTGAAAAACGCCAAGTTGCTCTTGGCCAGAAAGGGTGGCACCATGTCACTAGGAAAAGCTATTTTTATCCCTTTCTTTATTTATTTTCTAGCATGTTCAACTAAGCTCAACAAGTTTCCCGTCTTTAATTTTGATGACGACCTGAAGTACCTGTGTATTAGTGCTGTGAGCCCCAACACCACCAAGGCCACCCTCTATGCACTCAACGTGTGGAGATACTGGTGCATGACCAAAGGACTCAGAGATTACATGGACATCACTAAGGTCAGAAAACTTAGCAAAATACTGTTTTTTCAGCAGTGGGAGCCAGCTCCCCTGGTCAAATGAAGTTATCATAACATTTGAAAAGAGATGGGATTTCAGCCTTCTTTACGTCCTTGTGGTCTTGGAGACCTTCCAAGCTTCTCTTAAAGCTGTAACCTCTTCTAATTCATACCCTAGTGCCTTCATGGTTGAGCCAGTAGCTTGGAAATCCAGCGTGATACTAAAGATTTCCATGTACGCAACACTTGTACACAACCTTGGCCTCATGCTGCCACGTGACAAGATTTCCTGCTGTTACCCAAAGGACGTACTGTTTGCGTGATTTCTGCTCCCAGAACTAGCCAATGCAGTTCAGAGTGTTTGAGGACTTTTCTCCAAAAATGAACTCCCAGCAAAATCAGTGTACGCACCAAAATAAGGACTGTGGCTAAGGGCCAAAGTACGAAGAGCCCCACTCACATTTTTATAGCTAAGTTTCTGTGTTAGGTTAATCTAAGACCGGGGAGGCTAAAGCAGCCTGACTGGCAGCCTGACTGCAATACTGACATCTTATGGCCAAAAGAAGCAGCTGCTGCTTCTGCTTTTTCTCCTCCTTCTCCTCCTCATCCTCCTTCTCATTCTCGTCCTCCTCCTCTGCTTGAAAAGTTTCCATATGTACCCCGTTACTGCAAAATTACAGAGTATTACACCCAAGTGGTAGGTCACACATTTGCACGCAGTCACACCTCAATATGACTGAAAACTTCACTCGCTTCAAAAAAGCCAGGAATTTGGATCGTTTCTTCTGAATCTGGATTTCTACAGCTGGAGCAAAAGTGGTGCCAGCCAGTGAAATGGATCTGGTCTGCCTGAGCATCCTTACACCATGGGGTTTTATTGTGTCTCTTTTGCTTAGATAAACATGTAGCCTCTTTGCAACACTCCAAGGCCACCCAGAAACAAATTTCTCTGGAAGCATGGAAGCTGCTGCAGGTTCCTTCAGATAGAGCATGGAGAAGACCTAAATGTGTCTTCCCCACCTGCGATGCATTTCCTTCCCATGAATACCCTGACACATCTTTCCCCTTCTTGTTCCAGATCCCAGCAGTGAAGCTCAATGAACTCCTGGAGGACTTTTACATCACTGTGAAGAAAACAGATGGGTCTGACTTTCTAGCTACGTCCCTCCACGCTATCCGACGAGGGCTGGACCGAATTCTCAAGAATGCTGGTGCTGGTTTCTCCATCACCAGCAGCACCTTCAGCTCTTCCACCAGAAAGCTCAAGGAGAAGCTTAAGGTCCTGAGTAAGGCTGGGATGTCTGGTGCCCGCTCTCGCAACGTTGTCTACTTCTCCCTTTCTGACGAGGAAGAGATGTGTAGGACGGGATGCCTGGGAGATGACAGCCCTGTAGCCCTGCTGTCCACAGTGGTGAAATACAACAGCCAGTACCTGAACATGCGAACCTTACAGGAGCACGTGGACTTAATGTTTGGCGACATTGAATTGCTCAAAGACTCCCAGGACAGGCCGTTTTTTGCCAGAACGGATAGCGTGAAGCAAGAAAACAGGGTGAAAACGAACAGAGCGTGTTACGGCCAGATCTACCACGAGCACTCAAAAGGGCACAAGCTCTGCCCATACTGCCTCCTCTACAAGTACATGTACATACACCGGCCCCCAACGCAGATGGAGGCCAAGTCTCCCTTCTACCTAGTGGCCCGGAAGGAGGTCAGCGGCATGGGGAACATCTGGTACGAGGAGCAGAGGATGGGGCTCCGCTCCCTCAGGGGTGTTGTCCCCAAGCTGGCAAAGAAAGTGAAGTTGGAGCACTGTGAAAATTTTACTTTTGTCTCCTTCACTCAGGCTTCCAGGAAGTGTGTCCCTCTTAGCTCCTACCAGTAACTCTGCCTGCTCCCACCAGCCGGCATCCTGAGGAAGTGCCTCTCCCAGCAGCTTTAGTGTGATGTGAAGAGGGCTGAGCCGCTTTCAAAGAAGAGCAAAAAGTGGAAAGGCAGGACATTACATTCTTCCTGAGGACTGCACCATTTTGGGGATGAATACAGCCTTGTTCTGGAAAGCAGGGGGGGCAGTGGTCTCCTCCGCCACTGCCAGGTCTTCTGAGCAAAGAGGTGGTGGAGAGCGTTTTCCTCATTGAAGCCAGCAATGTATGTATTGTGGATTTTCCTCCTTTAGCAAGCATAGCTGGGAGAAAGGAGACTGAGTTTTGGGGACCAAGAACTCTTGACGCAGAAGTGCCTATGCTTTCTTTCAGAGCTACTGTACAAAAGTTACTCTCGTCTGAACTATTTTTTTTACGTAGTTCACAGTTTTCTCCACTTGTTTGGTGTATTGTAAATATATTTTTCAATACTTGGTCATTTACACTGGATCTGTAGGTGCTAGAAACTACTATTGGCTTTACCAAATAACAAACAATCAGATGAAATTAATTACAACATCCCGAGAGGACAGTATTTTCAGTCAGTCATTTATAAATGGTAAGCCCTTAACTCAAAAATCAGCAGTTTGGGGCTGTCCAGGTTTTGATGCATCTTAAAGGGGGCTTATATCAGAAGTCAAATGCTCAGCATCTTTTAAAAATGAAAGCACACTATGGTGTCTCAAGTTTGGCATCCAAATGATGTTAATTTTCAAAAATCAGTGGTCAGTTGTAAAAATAATTGCCTTAAACTTCTACAGCTACAGCTTGGTCCACTTTCTGTTGAGGGGAAAACTTCATTTCAGCTGGAGCTGTGGCAAGCCTTTAAGTCACAAAAAAGAAAACCTGGAAGACCTAAAGCAGAGCTGGGGACGAGCAATTTGATGATGTGCAATCTGCATCTATTCTAATGGAAAGATACGGCTGCTTTTTTCCACCAGGTTGCAGGGCTGGGAGAGGATTGATGAGGTTTACCAAGCCCACTATACAGTCGTTGATTCTCTGGTACTGTATAACACCTTGAAATCACAGCTTCAGCCCAATAGGTACATGATTGTAAAGATAAAATAATGACATTTAGTTGTACTTTTTTTGAAAGACAGCTTCTCCCTCTCCCATATTGAATTCTTTTTTTTTTAAGTGCTAGTTTGATTTCTAGGACATATGTGTTGCAAAATACAGTCTTGCTCCTGTCTTTTAAATGCACAGCATTATTTTAATTTTAAGAAAGTAATTTTCTGGATATTGAAACACGGAGTAGCATCAACTTTAGCAGGGGAAACATCTGCTACGAAAAGCCTTGGCAGCCTTTGCTGGAGGAGGCAGAGGATGTTCAGGATTTCCAGACAAGCTCATGTAATGGAAATAGGAGCTTCTGTCTGAACAAGGTTTCAGGTGTGCACTGTGGGCATTTCTCCCAGAGGAAAAGTCCTATTTGTCATCATTTTCTTTTGTTTTCATGGGCAATGGTGAAGGGCATTCCTTTTTAAAAAAATACCACTCCGTGTCCTGCAGAGCAAATCACCAGTTAAGACTGAGAAAAAGCAGAAGCTGGGCTGGGAAAGGGTTTATTTGTCTTTGAGAGGAGCAGAAGAAGCTGTTCTAACACAAACCGTTTTGAAACCTGAGTGCCCTCAGGAAATAAGACTCTTTGTTCGTCAACTGATCAAGGAACCTGTTCTTGAGAGGTGCTGACCTGCTGGAGCTCATCCTGCAGTCACTACCACCGAGCAGTTCCCAGGCTGGGACCTTCTGGTGGCTGTTGGCAATAAAAGCAGTTACAGTGAGGTTTCCTCAGGCATGCATAGGAAGTACGAAAGCCCAGTGGCCGTTCCCCTAATCTCTAGAAGATTTTTGCCCTTAGTTTCTTTTTTTCAGGTTGATGTGGCTGTATTTGGTGGATCAGGAATGCTCCGTGGTGGGCTGCAGAGTTCTGGCCCTGCGGCAGCACTGGGTGGAGGGTTTCCTAGAGAACACCTCCGCTCCCTTCTCTGCCCACATGCCCAGGGGAAATTTGGCCTTGCAGGAGAGGTGCGCGCTTGACTGGGCTCAGACCTCTGCAAAACTAACAGCTTGTTCCATACATTAGCGGAGGGAACAAATAGAGCAGTATCCTGGGCTGCATCAAAAGAAGTGTGGCCAGCAGGTCAAGGGAGGGGATTCTGCCCCTCTACTCCGCTCTCGTGAGACCCCACCTGGAGTACTGCATCCAGCTCTGGAGTCCCCAACATAAGAAGGACATGGACCTGCTGGAGCGTGTCCAGAGGAGAGCCACGAGGATGATCCGAGGGCTGGAGCACCTCTCCTATGAGGAGAGGCTGAGAGAGTTGGGGCTGTTCAGCCTGGAGAAGAGAAGGCTCCGGGGAGACCTTATTGCGGCCTTCCAGTACCTAAAGGGGGCCTACAGGAGAGCTGGGGAGGGACTTTTTACTGGGGCATGGAGTGATAGGACGAGGGGGAACGGCTTTAAGCTGGAAGAGGGCAGGTTTAGATTAAACATTAGGAAGAAGTTTTTCACTCTGAGGGTGGTGAGGCACTGGAACAGGTTGCCCAGAGAGGTTGTTGAAGCCCCGTCCCTGGAGGTGTTCAAGGCCAGGCTGGACGTGGCCTTGGGCAACCTGGTCTGGTGGGAGGCGTCCCTGCCTATGGCAGGGGGTTGGAACTCGATGATCTTCAAGGTCCCTTCCAACCTAAACCATTCTATGATTCTATGTTTCTGTGACTGGTTGCTTTAAGGCATGGTGATAGGAACTGCTGCGGTTTCTCTCAGCAATTGCAAGCTGCTCCCTGTTCCCCCCAGCAGTGTCAAGGCACTAAGAGCAGTGGCTGTAACTAAACAGCACTCCTCTGCCCATGCGTACGCTGTTGGTAAGAGTCCATAAATATCCAAGGAAGGCATTTAGCTTATGTCCAGTATTCCAAGTGGAAGGACAGTTCCTTTTCCATTTTTTGCAAAGCACTGAATATTCTGTATATGAAAATTGAGTAAATCCCCAGGGTTAATAGGTATCACACAATTCAGACTGACTTTGAGTTATCCCGTTTGTTGTCTTGTTCTTGTTCTCCTGCAGTGCCATCTGATACTATAGAGGAAATATAGTGCATCAGAGTGCTATGAGAGGTTTTTTTAATAGTGATATAAAGTGAGCGAAAAAGAGAGAAAAAAAGTGTTACTGAGTGCTTTTGTGAAGAAGAGTTGGTTTTGATTTTTGTCTCACAGTGCGTCTTATTCCTTTGTCTGATGTCCTTGAGTTTGACAATTTGAAGTCTCTTTTCTCGCTTACAAGCAGTGTTTGTTCTGAAATAAAAGCAATACCACCTTTGTAAACTGTGGAACCATTATGAACTGAACTGTTACAGAAATTACTTGGATATGGGGAAGAACACGTGGTGTTTAAGTGTCAATTTTTGTCACAAGGAATATTTGCCTACTAGCCAAAATCACAGAATCATAGAATTGTCTGGGTTGGAAGGGATCTTTAAGATCATGGAGTCCAACCATCAACCTAACACTGCCAAAACCACCACTAAACCATGTCCCTCAGCACTACATCTACCTGTCTTTTAAATACCTCCAGGGATAGTGATTCTACCACTTCCCTGGGCAGCCTGTTCCAATGTTTGATAACGCTTTTGGTGAAGAAAATGCTGCAAAGGACAAAGAAACACGCCCTTTGCATCTCTGGCACGGGCCCCATTTCCAGCCAAATCGGGTATTGTCTGTTCAGTGCCCAAACACTCAAAATTCCAGAAAGATGGGGTTTATAGTAGCTTTGTGCTTCTGCGGTGCGCTGGAAAGCTCGGCCATGATCTTCATGTTTCCAGCCATGTCTCACACGCTGGGCTGTGCTCTGTCCTTGCTGAGAAGCTAGCTCTTGCAGACCTCCAGCCAGGCATGCACTACTCAGTGGGTGTTTCTTGCGCTCAACGCTTTTCTTTAAAATACCTCTCATATTGCAAAATCAGAGCACTTAGCAAATCCTGACTTTATTGGGTTTTGTGGGCCATGGAGATTACTCTGGCACAGCATTATTCCTTATTGTGGGTTCTAAGTTAGATAGGATTACAGTTTATTGAGAATTTGCTGTTAACTGCAGGGATTTTATTTTGCATTCCCTCCCCACTCACCCGGGACTGAACATATGTATGATGCGAGGCATATGCTCACCCTGGCAGGCTACAGAATTATGCCCAAGATTATCAAAATACTGTGGAGCTGAGTGACTAGCATGATAAGACTTCAGGGGTTATGATTTTGCAGCCTTTGAGGCTTTTCTGCAGCGTGTCAGGTTGGGCCCTCATAATTGCTAGTTATTTTGGAAGCCCTTGGCACAGCTAGGAATGACCACCTTTGGCACAGGTGACAGGGGACACACATACATCTCTCCTTCTCAGCGTGGGGCTGTGCACTTAAGCACGTTGTAGCAGACAGACCTGATGTTTTAGTTTTAACGTTCTTTGTCATCGGGGTGAATGATAAATACAATGTCCTCCTACAGTCGTGCATGCTGGGGAGGGAGGCAGACGTTCCTGTTACGCAGAACAGAGAGCTAAGTAGAGTCAAGAGTGTGTGTTTGTATCTTCACTTTGAAATGTGTCCCCCTGACAGTTGAACTTACAAGGGCACGGAGCCAGCAGAGCATCTGGCATGATGCATTCAGTCCACTTGGTTTAAGTTGAAATTAAGTGATGTTTCAGTTTTGCTCCAAGAAAGTGTTTTTCTGAAACCAATGTAAGAAATACATTTAACTCAATTAAGTAAAGCAGTAAAGCCTTCTGTTCTTTGGCAGACTTTCAGTTGCTCAGAACATTGATTTCAGACTTTATCTGCTCAATACTATTTGGTAAATTACTAAGCTTTCCTGAAAACAAAGCCAAACCAAAACCGCCACATACCACTGTCCTGAGCCAGGCCATTACAGAATTACGCTTGCACATAGGCAGAGTCCAAACAACCTTGCATTTGTAACCCACCCACATGTTTCCTAACAACACGAAGATGAATGAGAAGGGAAAATAGTAACAGTTTAAGAGGTATCATTTACTTAAAAAAAAAAATATCTCTTGCATTGTGCTTTTTTTCCACTCCATTTGTTGTCTCTTTGCCGATCTGATGATTTGGGGTGTCCCAGCATAAAGGAGTTGAATGCTTTGGGTGGCAAGGCTGTAGTCCATTTTTCTGGACTGGAAGTCTCCAACTGCCATGGTGGCCCAAGGGTAATTGCAATTTTCACGGTAGATGGGCTATTCACAATGCAGAGAGGGAGAAGGAATCACTCCTATCGAAGACAGACGCTGCAGCGTCCACAGAGCATGTCTGGCTCATCCCGTGACCCACGTTGAGCACCCTTATGCAGGGGAGAGACAAAACATGAACTAACCAGGACTGCAGATCACCAGGTCAAAATTAGGGAAGCGAAGGCAGGAAATCCTACACTCACATCTCCACAAAGGAGTTTAAGGCCCAGGAACATGTCACCTAGAAAAACTGCTTGGAAGGACAGTCAGGCCAGGAAACAGAGAAACACCTCCCAGCCTCGACCAGCAGCCCCAAGTCTGGATGTAGGAGAGTCTGCAGAGCCACAATCAAGTATGATCTGCTAATTAATGACTATTTTTCTGCTCTGAAGGAAAACCTTACCTTGAAGTCTACATCTCCCTGATAGAAACAAGAGGTCTCATTATGGGTGCTAATGCTAGGGTGAGAAAAGAACTGGGTAACTGTGGAGGAAGAGGCAGGTAAACAGACAATTAATCAAGAAGTGCAGAGAGAAAACAGGTGGCATTAAGGAACAGATGCGGATGCAGAAAGCGGAGCAGAGAGTCACAGACCGTTCCCAGTGGTCCCATTCCCCGAGGTTCTGAGACTGAATGGAAGGTGATCAGTCCTTCCCAAAGACACCAAGTGAACAGGGGATGGAGAAAGTCCTACAGCTGCAGAGAAGGTCCCTGCCTGGTGGCTGAGGGCCTTTAGTCATCCTCAGGACAGTTGCAGCATGCCCAGTCCCTGGGTGAGCTGCACATTTCCCTGGGGTCCTGCCAAGACACTTCAGGACTTACCTGAAGGGGCCTGATCTGACTCCTGTACATATGTATGGTAGATGAAGTCCATTTTGCTGAGCTCACGGATGAGGTTTGTGGGAAAATGGAGCCTGTCTGGGGAAAAGCAGTGAGATGGGATGTGATCAAGTGATGTCATGCAGGAGGGAGAGAAGTGAGGTGGAGCCATAGTGGTTATTCTCAAAATAGAGCTTCACATAGCTACTTAAAACATAATCCCAAAGGAAACCATATCAGTCATTGAACTCTCAGGAGCTGGGAGGAATCTGTCCCAGATCTGCCAGCAAGGTCACAGGCGTGCTGGTAGCTGGAGGAACAAGCTGTTGTGCACAATCTTAGTTGAAGAAGTCCCATAGACAATTGAAGAGTATTTTCTGTGCGTTTGGGTTCTTTCTGCCTTCTGCTGCTGGTGTGGAAGGAGCGTCTAGCTGGAAACAGTCCTGCACAATGTGGCTGGAGCTTTTTAATCTGGAGCTTTGGAATAAAGCTGTTGCTTTTTAAAACTTACTCCCGATTTATCAGTGTGTGTTGGGAGCAGCTCAGGGTAAGGCCCAGCCAGTTGGGTATGAGTCCATGGGGCAGGTTTACTGTTCTGCTTGAAAGCTGAACCCTTAACCCTGCCCTGTGAGGCGCTCTCACTTTGCTAGCAAAAACTCACCCAAGACCTTTAGCATCTTGCTGAGGTCCTCCTTGCGCTCTGCAGGGAGGAGGGGACCTCAACCCATTTCCTTCCATCTGGCTGCGCAGCTGCGAAGTAGCCTCTTTCCCAAGGGCGAGATAGTCACTCAGTTGGCTCGAAGCCTGCTGAGCGCCCTCCTCGACAACATCAGGGTCTGTCAGTCTGCTCCAGCGCCTTCGGCTTTTTGGGGTTACCAACACTGCATCGCTGGGGTGCAACTGCAGCCACGAACAGGGAGAGCAGCTGTGAGCCGGGGAGGAGATTTCTGGGGAGGAGGGTGGAGGAAGATGGCAACAGACACTGGTGGGAACACCATGACATTTGAATGGCTCCTCTGGTATTGTATGTTGGCTATTTAAAATGTGTACAAACTGAGGGGCCAGCTCATGACTGCTTTCCAAAGCAGCAGGTTTTCGGGGGGGCACTTGCCTCTGCTTTGTGGTGTTAAAGGAGAACACCGCTGTTTTGAACACTTGCAGATATTATAAACCAAAGCTGTGATGTCTGGGATAGTAGGTCTGAGGGGCAGGCTCACTATGTACGTGAGCAGGGATTTCATTGTGAAGTTGAGCGATGCCATGTTGATTACTCAGCTCTTCACTCAAATACAAGCAGAGTGGGTGGGACAGTGTCCCCACAGGGACAATCTGTTGTGTCTGGCATCATTTTGACACAACACGCAAGCTGAGTCCAGCTGGGGTGAGAGCTTGGAGGAATATGCCACTCCTTTTTCCTTCCCTCCTTGGTCACCTTGTTTTTTTCATGAAGGATCCACCTAAACTTACAAATGGGCATTCACGTAGCACAAGAACAGCTATTGACCCGCTGTAAGTCACATCTGAGCAAAGTTTAGAAGCAAATAGGGGACAAACAGGAGATGACAAGCCTGTGTGCTGAAGCTGGCATCACCTTCAGAAGCAAGCTCTTGCTTGTCAGCAGCAAGGATTTACTGGAAAGAAGCTGTCCAAGATGCAACTCAAGTCCTCGCTCTCCAGACCTAAGTTCTTCTGACAGCAGCACTGAAAGCTGTGCAAGGAGCCATCCTGCACAGGTTGTTTGGGTGCACCATGTCTCTGAGCCAGACTTTTTGCTCCCTCGTGTTTCCCACCAGCCCCGGCCCCAGGGGAGAGTGACCCAGTGCTGTTCAGTGACTGCCTGGCACTGGAGCACTCTCAGGGCTCCTGAGCACCCTAGAGAGGGCTGGTCCTGTGCTGAGGCTGCAGAGACCTTCTAATGAGCAACCCTGCTCCTGCGAGGAAGAAGAACATTTCTTTGCCCTGAGGCCACCATGGGCTGGGGCTCCTTTGCACTCATCTCCCCTTAGATCAAAGCAATCATGTCCTTAATTTCCCACCTCTGCCACGCAGGGACGTTGCTGCCTGGTTTTCCCTGGTGGGAATCTCGGAGTGTTTATCCGCTTCCCACCATGGCCTTGTGCCTGGTATCTTCCTTATTGAGCCAGATTTGTTTTTATGGCCTGATGGGACCCTGGAGCATCTTGAGTGACTTCGACTATACCTATTCCTTCATATCTGTGCAAGGCGTGCTGACAGTGCATCTCTCCCCAACAGTGCTGGCATTCTTATTTTTGGATGAAACATAATCGGCTGCCAAGTCACACTTGGCTGCCAAGCCAGACACTACCCTGTGATTTAGTAACATGAAGTTCCTGTCAAGGCGTTGTAGCCCTCCTCATCAGGCACTCGATTATTTCCTGGCTTTTTGCCACCAGCCTGTTACAGAGGTTAATGGGATCCAGGGGTGAGCTCTGTAAAGACAGTCGTTACTGCAGACTGCTGCAACACTAAACGGAGGCCAGCCTGAGACACGCTCGCTCTGTCACACCGTATGGAAACTTGCCTGGCTACTCGGTGTCATTTGTTTAGCTGTTATGTCTAGAGATACAGCAGTTGTCAGGAAAGCCAAATGACAGGACAAGCACATTTATTTTTTTTTTACACGCTTTTACACACCAATAGCATTGGCTTTTGCACTTGATACAGTTCGTAGTTTTGACGTTAACGTGTTTTAATAAAATCCTGAAATGTCCCTTGGCTACCTTAGACTTTTATAAAAATCCTGTTAAAGCAAAATTATTTTTATAATTTCAACACGGCCTTCTTGTGCTCTTTGCAATACTTCTCTGCAACATGAAGAATCGCCACCTCGGAGTCTTTAAGGTAAATCGCAGCGAGAAGTAAGACTTCCTCTTTGTGGTGCTGATCCTAGGGGACTGTCCGAATAGCTGGAGTCAATTTCTGAGAGGTCTCACATTTGACCCGTGCTCTGGAAGGCAGTGCCTTCACCTGCAGCTTGTTTCACCCCTGATGGGGGCTTTAGCTGCTGGGCTTTTTTCGGAGCCTTTCTGAGTGCTGGAACAATGTGATATTTCGTGATCCCTCACTGACCGAGACACTTGCAGGAGATCTGAATGTGCTCCATCCCAGCTCCAAGAGCTGCATGTAAGAAGCCTACGGTCCATACGGAGAGCTTTGCCATCAGAGACATTGTCCCCAAAGCCACAGCAGTAGGTGTCACCTCCTGTGATAGGTGTGCCTTGTGGTATCTGCAGGGGAACAGCGAGTTCAGCACTTGGGCACTCCAGCAGGACCGGGACTTCTACTTAACTGCCAGGCCTGGGGCTGCAGTATGTCATAGCTCAGTGAACACAGGCAAATGCACTCCGCCTTCCCTGCCCTGCTCTAGACTGGGACAGCTAGTGACAGCAAAGAATACCCCACGCCACAGGCGGTGCTGATGCTCCACGGCAAATCCTGAGCGCTGTGTATGAGCTGAAGAGCGAGAAGACCCATACAGGTTTAAGTCTGTAAAGGTCTCAGAGGAAGCCCATTTAGATCGTACGGGTACGGGCTGAGGAGCAAGGAAAGCCCTGAGCTTGGGAGGGAAAATTTTTGCCTTAAGCCATTTTGAATTTCAGCCACACTATGTGCACTTGCCTTCGTGCCAGGTGCCAACACCCAGAAGCGGGGCTCTTGGCGCGTTTTTTGGTGTGACCCAGGGCTCTGTAGGCAGGTTTGAAGAAACTACCATACATCACTACAGGACTCATCTTTCCCTAGGACGGGTCCCAGTGCTTTGCATGGAAACATGCCCCACAACTCACATCAGGGATTTCATTCCCTAGTGCTGCACGAAGCAGCAGTGTGGGATTGTGTCTCCAGGAGATACAGCACATGGTGCTGTTGCTGCTTTTAAGTGCTGTTCAGCTCGGGGGGGATTTTTCAACAGGATGTTAAAGACCAGAAGGGTAGCAGGGAAAAATGCTGTGAGCAGCTGAAGTGCCTCCTGCCTTGACTCCTAGGCTTTGGGTTATTTGACTGTGTCTTGAGGAATGGTCTGGGACCATTTTTGGGCAAGGGAGGGTATGGCTAAACTTCTTTGGGACCCAGTATCTCAAAACAGGTGTGAGGTGTACAAAAGCATCATTATGCAGAGCCAAAACCACTTCAAAACAGTTTATTGAGATATGACATAAATATGCCATCTTTGGAGGCTTTTGCACTCTTGCTCTTCTAGAGTTGTGTCCCCTACAGAAACACTCTCAGCTCTCTTCCAGTGAAATTCCTCTTTCTACCTTTTTATCTAGGATGTTTTTAAGTGCAGATGATTGATTCCATGAAAGGGATATTAAAAAACATTCGGGGGGGAAAAAAGGGAAATTAAAAAAAATAATAATAAATATAAGCTGTCTGAGGTGGTTTAACCCTGCTGTTCAACCGTGCTCCAGGGCAGTCTGTGATGAGAGAACAAGTTGGGGAGAGAAGCTTAAAGCTGTGCGACAAACAGCAGAGCTACGTGTGTTAAATGACTGTATCGCTGCTGCAGTGGCATAAAGGTATACACCTGTAGAGCACTGTATGTATTCTGCTTCAAAATGAATCTAGAAAGCATGACTAAAAGCTCATCCTGGCACAGACATTAGATCTATCTATCTATCAATCTATCTATGTAACCTATCAGTCAGCTGTAAAAACAAGCACGTGTTTCTACAAGGCAAGACGGGGGCACGTGCAGTAATGAGGGTATTGGTGGTGGAGGAGGGTGCATTCTTTCTTTTTGAGGTGCGTGGCCACTGAGATGTGGTAGGCCCAGAGAGCGGGTGCAACCCGGTGAGACACTGCGCGTCCGCAGCACGTACTGAAGCGAAGAGAAGGCAGCTGGCTGGGCCACGGATATATGGAGGTTTGGGTTCTCACCTGTACTCTGCCAACAGGTAACTAGACGACCTCAGCAAGGCACTTCCCCCTCCTGTGACTCGGTTGACGCTGTTGTTCAGTGAGGACAACAACAGCTACTGCTTCACAATGTTCTTCCACAAAGCTGGGGACAGAATGATGCCAAAGAGGTGCTCCGCACTTGGAACGAACACTCTCATTGCAAGGAGTGCTCTACGGTAAGATTAGGCATTCCCACCTCTCCTCTGCCAGGTCAGAATAAAGCCGAGCGCCGTGGCATAACGGTCGATCACCATCTGACTGCTAACGAGAGTAACACCTTTCAACTGATTTACCCGCAGCTGGAATCCCTAAGTCACCGAAGGATGATTCCTCCCTCCTCTGAGTTTTGAATTCTTTTCACTTCCAAATCCAGACACTGAACACAAAGGAATTAAAGGCACAATTCCCACCCGTTATGTGAAATACCAACATTATGAGATGCAGGAAAGCTAACATTTGCTAGTAAATAATGCATTATATGTCAGACTAGTAAGAACCACAGCAGTGACTCAGTGTTTTGGTTTGTTCCTCGTGAAAATGGTCTCGGTTTTGAAAAGCTGTCGTATTTATGGGGGACTGCAAGGTGCATTTTGTAACTCACTGTAAGTGTTATTTACAGGGATATTTCTGAAATCAATTTGGCTGTCAGATAGAAGGCTGTACGATTTACACTACACGGTGTGTGTTAGGAAATCCCATAGGTGTATTTCCTTCTGCCACTTGAAACCAATATTGCAGGGAATAGCTTACAGGAAAGAAAAACAGAGTCGGGGAGGGGGAAGAAGCCCAGGCATTGGCTTTCATCACTCTCAGTATCAAAAGCAAGGAAGACATCTGCAAGGACATACCTACATGGAATGCACAATGCATGCTGAGCACACGTCGTAGAATTGGGAGGCAGTGAATCGGCACTGATGGAGATTTGCGTCCTGTGAGCGAGGGAAAAGCCCTGTATTATTTTCATTTGGGTGTGAACTCCTGAGAGGAGGTGTAGCCTCATCTCACTTCAGTTTGGCATTACGCTAGTCCTGACTATGCATAAAAATACTCACTAGCATGGGACAGGCATTTTCCTGACCTTCCCTTCTCAGCCTCCCTCTTTGGAACCGATCCTGTTTAGATAGACAACGAATATTCACTGGCCTAGAAAAAAACCTGGCCTTGTTACCTTGTGGGTCTGGCTCTCACCTGACCAGTGGAAACCCCAGGGTCAGGTCCTTGTTCCAGTGATTATGTCACCATTTATCCAACGGGTGCTCCATGAGAGGAGACAGAGAGCACACTGCCTTTGCAAGCATGAATGCGGGCACTCTCCTGCGGTATGGAGATCGGGTTCATGCTCCAGGCATGGACAGAGCGGCGCACAGACTGCTCCTGGGTGGTGAACTTCTACCTCTGGGGTTTCTGTTTGCCTTCTGAGATGGTCTGAGAAGGACCGGCACAGAATAAGAATATTCTGAAGTCCCAAGAGCTTCCTTGGAAAGGGAGAAGCATTCCTCACTCAGCTCTAATCATAATTTTGCATTTAAGGTGACATTTGCCCTTCCTGGCAGAGGGCTGGAGTTTGAGGCTGTCTCTGGGGAACAAACAGGGACTGAGATCTCTCCAGGGTTAAAAGAAAGGTGGCGCTCCCATACGCACAGTGCAAACCTATGTTGGAAAACTAGGCACCGGCATCTCCCCTTGCAGCCCCTCGGCCCACAAGATAAACCCTTCTCCAATTACCACTCGCCCACTTTGCCCCCATTTTTCTGACCCTTACAGTCCAGCGGCAAAAATCAGTTTCTGTGAGCGCTGTGCCCGTTGCCTTCCACCGGGTCGGAGCGTGGGGATGAGGCAAACTGCCCACACGAGGGCTGCAGCTGCGCTCTGTGGGTAAGGGCTGCGAAGGCTTACAGCCCCTTGCCTTAACCTGTCCCCCAGGGCTCTGGGCTGAGATGGCTTGATGTGCGCTTTATCAGGTGGTGCTGGTGCTTACCTAACGTAAAGTTCACCAAAATCAGGCAGCATCGCTCGCTCACGTCACCGGACTTGGACTCAGTCTGCAATCAGCCAGCACTTCTTGTGGCTTGGCTTGCCAAGCTCTAGGCAAGCAAATGTCACTCTCCAATAATAACAGAACCGTTTAAGGGCTGCAAAAGACAACTTCCTCATCAATGAATTAGGGTACATTAAGGTGATGCTGAGCCACTTTCTCAACAGTGTCATGAACCTTTCCACAGCTGAATGCACTCTCAGAGTTCCCAAAAGTAACCTTCTGATCCCAGTCTTGCTTGCGTCTCTCAAGAAATGTAATTACATCTTGTTTGTACTGAAACAGAGCTTCATCAAAGCACATTTGCTATAGTATAACAAGGCAGCTGAGGTAAGGGATATTGCAAGGAAGGGAGGCTGATGGGAAGGAAGAAGTGGAGTTGGAGGAGCAACACAACATAATTGAGAGAGGTGAACATGTGTGGCAGAGGAAGAGATGGTAGCGCTGACAGGTGTTACCCTAGAAAGTCAAGAAAATGCTGAAAAGACTTCCAAAGGACTAAAAGGGTGTAATAAGCAGGTCAGCTAGGATCACAGACCACATCAGCATGGAAAGGCTGAAAAGTAATAATCACAGGAACAAGAACCACCCACCCTGCTTCCCATCTGCTTTAGGGCTCAGTTGCTCTACTGAGGTGCCTTCAGCCATGTGTTACGGCAAGCAGTTTGCTGACTAAAACCTGGAGAGTATCACTGAGCTGGGGTTTTGCATACGCAATCATTTATTAGATTTGAGGCTTCCCGCTCTCAGATGGCTGAGCATCACCTGCTACCCTTAACATATGCGAACAGACTGCGCTGTCAGAAAGCTCTGCTGAGTGGTGCTGGCACCGCGCTCTCTCCTGACGTACCGCAGCACCCCTGCTAAAAGCCCCATGTGGGGATCAGGGCATCGCACTGGTGGCGCCCCTGAAACCCCGTCCCCGAGTTTGTCAGTGGAGTAAGATACAAAGTAGCATGGGGGATATTACTATAAATGGGAGTATTTTTTTTTGCGATTGCCCTAGGAATGCTCAAATGAAAGGAAGACCAGTAACAGAGGCTGAACCAGCAGAGTTTGCCACTATAGATGACCTCCTGTGCTTAACAACCTGTCGCCTGTCAGGACTCCGCTGCGCCAGGCGGTGAACAAACACACCAATGAAAGATGGTCCATCCAAAACAACACAACGGTCAGGCTCCCTTGCTGACAGAACAAACTGACTGGGTCAAGATACTAAATGTGACAGTGATTAGGCCTGAATCTACCCAAAACATACTCTGTGCACGCGGGTGTGTGTAAGACTGGGATGTACACCCAGGCTCAGCTCAGAGGGTAACTTAGCCTTTGAAAGCATCAAAGTCCAGGGAAGCAGGCTACCCTCAGAACGGAGTAGCTTCAAGCAAAGCCAGCACAACACACCTTCATTTGGATGGGACAGAAACCGCCTGGTTCTCGGAGGGGCTGCCAGGGCTGCTGGCCCATTTTGCTTTCCTTGGACTAGCAAGCTGTCTGCTAGGGCAGAGTTTGAAAACATACTACTCTTGGTGTGTCTCTTCTTGTAACGTAATGATCCACGGCTGCAAACACGCAGCCAGTCCCCCCGACCCCTGTCCCGGCTGCCAGCCAGCTGCACGTAGCTCTTGCCGGCAGAGAAAGACGGAGACAGCAGCTTTGAGCTCGCGCCCACATCTGGCCATTCCCTCTTCCGCAAGTGGCCACCCACTGACAGACGGAGAAGGTCTACAGTCATCCAGGCGGACGGAGGCTCTAATGCACTTCTGCCTAGGGCATGAGATGATGGCTAAACCCCAGCATAATGGGCAAGTCTATCCGGTCACTGTTGCGAAGAAGGACGTACACTTGCCCTTGCTTCCAAACACCATACTACTACCATAATAATACTGTTGTCTTCTTTATCACCATCCTCCCTACCCAAATTTAAAACATAAAAGGCCCAAACTCTGCCCTGCTTCGTTGTTTTCACTATCTGAAAAAACAAAAAAAACCAAACCCAAACCCAAGCACTGAGCTATCCATGAAAGCAAAGACAAACCAGAAACCAAAGAGCTCAGTGTTTTCTAGGAGGGGGGGAGACGAGCCAGCTGCTGGTGTGGGATGCCGAGCGACAGCCTCCAGATGATGCCTCGCACCAGCTCACTAATACGGGGCTAACCCTGACGACTCCACAGGCTTTCTGTGTACCTGCAGGCATTGCAACCCCTTTGCCTTTTTCTCCATCTGCAAAACTGAAGATAACAGTAACTTAGTTTGCCTCATGTGAAGACTCAGGTGATGCACTGAAAAAGCCTCTGAAGATGTAAAAATGTCCATAAATCTACATATATATTTTTTACAATGAGACATCTTTCCGTACTGAAAGAAACTCACACTCTACCAACCAGTAATACACGTATGCTAATAGACAGTGCTGCATCTGTGCATAGCGAAGGTGGCGTGCAAGCTTGTGATTTGTATTTTTAAGCGAACCCATACCACTCTTGGGACAAAAATAAGGTATATTTTGAACAACTTCCAGCCACAAGGTACAGAACCTGCATGACAAAAGTAGCATCCACTGACAGTGAAGTACCCAGGACTGGAGGCCTTAATGAGAACAAGCTGAGAACTGTGCCACCATCTTTCATAATTCAATGCCCCAATGAACCTGACAGAGTGGAGTAACTGAGGAGAAGAGCCGCTTCCTCACCAGTACTTAAGTATTGTTTTTCACATCCCACTGCACTAATCGAATTTTCTCCACTTAGTGCATTTAACTTGCTTTGTTCCTCTCTGAAAAACCTGTATTCAAGGAAGGAGTATAAAAATAATTTCCCTAGGGAGATATGTCACTTGATTCTTTCTATCAAAAGCAAGAACCTGGAAACAAGGAGGAGGTGTTGTCTTTGTTGTAAAATGTCTGGGGCAAGCTCTGTGGTTCCAACAAATGCAGAAGCTCAATGAAGCAAGCTTTTAACCCAACAGCGTGTGAAATCCACTTCGCCCACTAATCTTCAAAGTTCCTGCTCACTTCAGAGAGCTCCGTACAGTGTATTTTAGCCCAAGGATGCCCTACAGCCTCCAAAAGTGTTTTAGAACACACCGATTACCAGACTTTCCAGAGAGAAGGGTGCTACTGGCAGATGCTACGGGATTTTCCCTGTGCATTAGCAAAACATAAATCAGGCACATAAAGCTCTGACAGGAACAGTCCAGCTGGGTGCAGACAATCCTTCCCTCTCTCTCCACCGCCTCTTTCAGACGCGTCTCTGCACACAGACCACCCAGCAGAGAGCTGCCTCCTCTTAGCTTTTCCCTTCGGATTCATGTGTCGTTTTGGTTAGCACCCCTAGGACATGGGAACTGGCTTCGGTTTCAGCAGAAGTCCATAGCACAGTGCACTGACCCTGTCCTTCAGAACTTGCTATTGGAGCTGGTTTGACAGCAGGAGTAATCGGTGCCATAATTTTGACCAACAGGAATCATCCAGCTGACTTTGGCATCCTACTGACTTTGAATATGCATTTAAGCAGACACAAGGTGAAAGAACATCACCTGCATAAGACAGCTATTCTTAGCAATGCTTCTCCCCGGTGAAGACACCAAGCCCTGTTTTAACTATTGTAGTGCGTAAAAGGATGTGTTGAGATAATCACTGCCTGGTCACACATCTGTGACTGTATGCCACACTCCTCTAGGCGCATCGCCCTCCTCTAGCCCTTGTGCTCTGTCCCTGAAACACTGCAAACACAAGAAGTCAAGCCACAATAAGCTGTGCACTCAAGACATAGTTGTAGGCATTTCCTTCCACCAGTTGAAGCTCATGTTTCCCGTTACCTGGTTGACCATCAGTACCTTCCTCTTTCTAAAGATGGGGAAAGCTTGGCCTCTTCATGCATTTCCACCAGGTTAGGGTCAGAGCACTGACCTCTCTGCTGTGCAGCAAGACAATAAATGACCTCCAGCCTTTAAGTGACACAGGTGGTCTAATAAAAGACTAGAGCCACCCAAAGTGTCTACCTTGGCGTGAACAGCTGTGTTCATAGGACTTGGAAATTACAGGTGGCTTGTCCTGTGCTTGACTGCACATGAAGGCAGAAGTAGCATTTAGCTATTTTAACTGACTGGACACATCAAAGCCACTACGAAGTTCCTGCCAAGTGACATCAGGGGCTGCAGTTTCTTTCCAATAACGAGTTTCATGGGGTATCCTGTGTTCTTGCGTAAACTGCAAATACAACATCATGTACTATTGAGTAGTTTCATGCCAGTGCTTCTAAGAGATCAGTAGAGTGAAAACACTAAGAAAATATGGAGACTAAAACCCTGTAGTGGTAGGAAACCACATGTGGTTTTACAGGTCAGGCTTCTTATGTTAAAACTGAGCATTTTCCAGAACCTATAATGGTGGGGAGATGGTGAGTAACTTTGGAAAATAAGGGTGTGGAGAGAAAACTCGTCTAGCAGAAGAAAAAGAGCACAGTGCTAAGAAGAAAGAAGCTGCAGTTCGGTTCTTCAGTTGATCTTTGACTTCTTTACCTCATCTGTTCTTGACACATAATGACTCTGCCATCACTCAGAAAGTCTGACCTCACTGTGTGTTAGCCCACCTCCCATCTATCCGACCTGTTTAGTGCAAGACCTACCCAGCACTGTGACCTGCTCTCACCCCACCACCCAGTTCTGACACGGACTCTACACCAACCACCTGTGTTGAGTGGAAAGGCCAATTACTACTGTAGCAAATGAAATAAAATTACTGGTGAGTGATTTTGTGTGTTAAGATACTTTTAGGTACACAGGTCAGCACTACGTTACAAGTGTTCTGCTTTTATAGGTAAAGGTTACTGCCAGAAGCACAATATCCCAGACACTTCCTTGTTCGGGTATACTCTAACTAACATGCAATTCCAACAGGAGAAAAGATTTTGCTGAAATTACTGTACAGGGATAGATTAATGGTTTTAATACTGATTAATAGCAGAAAAGAAAAAGTAAGAGTGGCAAGACAAATTGATGCATCTGACACTAATTGCTAGAGTCTGTGGTTTCTAAGAGAGAAGCTTCCATATGTAACATTTGTATCTTTGACAGTTAATTATATCTACATATATCACCTCATGATGACACAGAATAATTTGGTGCATTATAACTTAAAAATATTACAACAGTTGTGTCAATTTTCCCCCCCTCTTTTGAATACCTCCACCTTTGAGCCCAGGCCCTGGATTTCCAAAAGTAGATCTTTCGATACCCGAGATGAAAACAGAGCCAGCAAGTTTAACTCCTTCAGTTGAGCAACTACAGCTTTCCAAAGAAGGATCTTTACTGTTTCATTGCCTGAATCATACGCAGTCTGTGAAGCAACACTGAGAGATTCTATAGTTCAATTTGTTAGCACAGAGGGTCTGTTTCTAGAGAAAGCATTCTTTTGCCACTTTTCTCAAGGAAAAAAAATAAGCTCCTTTAATGTTAAAATGCCCAGCCTACTTTTTAAATTCAACTACAATCTAAAATCCAAACTGCCTGCTATATCTGCTATATCTTCTCTGCCTTTGTATGTTTCCAGGCTTGGGCTGATTCATAGCTGCCTCTTCTACACAGAGAAATTTACAGATCTTGTTCTTCAAAGCATCCAAGATACTTGGCTCACACTGCAGAATAATAAGTAGTCAGGACAGCTTCATGGTGAAGTTACTCCTGGTAATTAAAAGGAAAAAGCTACACAGAGTCAACCACTGAAAACAGAAGTGACAGTACTCCTTTCTGTATTGCCCACAAAAACCATCATCGTTCCCATGACTCACCACATCAGACCCCCCAAAAAAGCACACAGTATTAATAGTTCATGTTACAACTGCACATCTTTAAGGTCTATCAGGCCTCTTCCACAAGACTGTCCTTCTTGAAAATGTTTCAATATGCTACAGCTTCTGCAAAGGCCTGCACTCAGCTAAGGTATGTGGCATTTTCCTCATACCTGCACCAATCTCTTGGCCCTCACTCTGTTTTCTTACTCAGGAGGAATGGAATTATTAACAGTGCTTACAGTTCAGCAACGCTTACTGGGTTCAGGCAATCCCCTGCAGATGGAAACAGGACACCCAGATGTCACTGAGGAAATCTGTAGACTGTAACCCTGGAAACCTCATGGGACAGCTAAGTTTCTGCAAAGGGCAGAGCTGCTTCAAATGGGCACCAATTTGACAGATGCTTTATGATTCTTGGCTCTCACTTAAGTTCTCCTGTTGTTTTTGTTTTCTAAAACTTGCATCCATAGGTAAAACAGTCAATGTAGTATAATTGTATTAATAAAGCTGTGGAGATGTAAGGACTATTTTTCACTCTAAGGTACTTGGTTACCTGGTAACATGATCACAATTCCAAAATAATTCACCTTAAGATCAACAGATTTTCTTTTGGCAGGGAGCTGTATTTGGTTACCACAGATAAAAACAGGAAGGAAAAAAGCAAACAAAATTAAGTACACTAAGTATTGAAAAAAATATGACCAGAAAAATATAACCTTTTAAACAGAATTATCCTTGCAGACAACACTTTCCACTTGAAATGTCCAGAGAAGTTAAAAGACTTATTTTTTGTTAAAAGACTGTTTGAAACAAATGCTTTTTCCCCCACTTGAATTCATTTTCGTTATTCTGGAAAACAAAGTAAGAGACAGGCACACTATCTAAGGACTTGAGACCAGATAATACTACAAAAGCAAACAGTATGCTACCGATGTTCCTGCATACAGGAAAAAAAAAAGAAAGAAAGAAAAAAAAAAGAGACTGATTGATGCATTTGATAAATTCATGTCTGTTTTGATGGACAAAAGTAACTTTTGTCTTTCATTGAAGTCAAATATAGTACCTGTACACAATAATAAGAAACACAAATGCTGACAGAGTGTGCATCTCTTGATTACTCTGGTTTGGACATTTATTTAAAGGAAGCACAGAAACAGGGAAGAGCAAGCGCTATGTACTTCACACACCAAGGAAGTCTTACGTCTGCCTTTGACCCGACAGAGGAACAGAAATACAGGATAAAAATCGCTGTTCAACAACATTGCTTTTTCATCGTTAGAGCTCACACTCCTGAAAGGCAACCACAAAAATCCAGAAAAAAACACCCCAGGTTTTAAGATAAGTAAAGAAATTAAAAGTTCAGACAGTCCCTGCTATGGACAAAAATCAGACCTTGCAGTTCTGAGAAACAACATTGCTCATTCCGCCTCAAGTCGAGGTAAGACGGGAAGAATAAGATTTCCAAATGCAGAGTCTTGAGTTATGAAGTATCCTGAGGAATGCGCGTGTGCGTGCTGGAAAGAGAAAAACGTTTGTTAAAGCATAACTCCCCACAGCACTGATATAATTCAAGACTTTACAGCTTCTGCAACATTAATTATTTATTTCTGCCAGTCTGCTCCTCAGCTCTGATAGCCAAATTCAAAAACAGCATTTTAGATCAGCCACATCTGAACAGGGCTCATCAAGGGAATTAACTTGCCCATTCCCTGCTTCTCCTTTTTCAGCTAATTTCATGGAGGTGGGGGAGAGTGGTAAATAAAACTCCTGACTGCTCTCCTTTGCCTAGACACCACGCTTCCACTCCCATCTATAACCAGCTTACAGGTCTTGGTACGTGGCAGCTGCCACGTATGACTGCCAGAAGTGTGCACCAGTAGTGTCACACAACCTGAGGCTGCACGTACAAACGACACGTGACCAGACACTCTCCTGTACCACACCAGACACCAGCATTCTGCTCGTGTGACGTATATATGCTCGTTCACCTGAGGAGGGCGGCTGCTGCTTATGGCTCTGGACAATCTTTGCAAAATCGTATGTAGCCTTTCCCAGTTCAAAGACTGGGCTCCAGTAAGCTCGATGGCCTGCATATTTCTTCCTTCCACCACTAGGGAAAAGCCCTAGCGGATATCAAATTTAGCCTGAGGCAGCAGTGTGCCCTTGCAAAGATAAAGGCCGCCAGCACAGCGGGCTGCATCAGCAATAGGATAGCCAGGAGGCCAAGGGAAGCTACCCATGAGGCTGGATTTGTGACACTGTGTTCGGTTTGAGAAACAAACTGGAGGGAGTCCAACAGAGACCCAAAGAGACAACCAGGGGCGGGACTGGAGCTCTCAACGTCCAAAGGGATGGTGAGAAGACCGAGCTTCTTGTAAGAAGCAGAAGCTGAGGGGAGATCTTATGCTATTTTCAGATACCCAGTGACAGGATATAGCGAAGACAGAGCCAGACTCAGAGCCAAGAAAGGGTGCAAGAAGCCCATCCTTGGAGACCTTCAAAACTTGACTGGACCATGCTCTGAACAATGTGATACAGCACTGCTGTTAGTCATTCTTTGGGCAGAGCACTAGACTAGAAACCTCCTGAGGATTGTTCCAGCCTACAAAGTTCTGTGATCAAAACAGGATACCAGCCAGAGCTCACTTCTGCTCCCATTCATTTTAGGAGAAGCAATCTGGGGGCCTTTACTGGGTAACAGAAATACAACAAGGATATGTGAACAGCGTTGCTAGTTTGCATCTCAACATTCTTCCCATTCCTGTGTCCCCAGCCAAATCATTCTGTCTAGAGTGCCAGGAAGGCAGGTGGCCATGTACGGGCTTTCCTGCTCAATTTCCAAATTCAACACTGAAATCAACCTCACCTGACATGAGCAAAATAGCAGCAAATAGAAGCCTGTAAATGTACAAATAAGTTTTCCAAAACTTTCACCCCACCACTCATAACTGCAGGGTATTTACTTGGCATCTGCTCAGGTTCAACCGCGGAAAGCTGTGTGGCTAGTTCTCCCTACGCTCCGTAAGACATTCAGAAGTTTGATGAAACTGACTCCTGACTGAGATGTACAAAATAGCTATGATGATACTGTAGGCTACATTCTTACAACCATATCGAGGGAGAATGAACTGCCAGATTTAAGCTTTCACCATAAGAGAAGCAGCAGCTTTGTTTGTGACAAATACAGAAACGTGTGAAACCTAACCTCTAAAAGGGGCTTTTCATTCTCTCTAGGTGCAGGACCGCTCTCTGAAGGGATGCAAGCCTAAAACAGAGCCAAGCTAAACTGAACCTGACTCAGCCAGCTTACCTGCAGCGCAGCCTTCTGCTGTGCTGCGATGTGCTGTTGCTCAGCATGATCACGGAAATCCTTGTTCAGTGGTGATCTTGCAAGTGCAATGCTGCAAAAAAGAAGATGGTATGATACACACCACAGAAAAAAAACCGTGTCCTTGCCATTCTAGCCACTGACTCCATGACTTCCACAGCTCATGATTTATTTGACTCATGGCTTGACCATTGTTAACTATCGTTTGGAACTACGATTTGCTAATATAAGAGAGGAAAGGAAAATGGAGTGACCACAGTTGTACCGTTTGACCTAGCATGAACAACTGTTGCCAAACTACACCCAGAAGACTCACAGTCCTTAAGCCTGGTGTGGATTTCGCTCATAGGCGGAGTCCCACTGAAGTCAGTAGAACCACTGGGGTGCAACATTAGAAAATGTCAGCAATCTTTATAGCAACAGCTTTGGGTTTTCACCATTACACAGTCACTCAGTGACTGTTCTAAAAAACTGTGATAAACAGAAGCACTAACGAGAGCTCTGCAGTCTCTAAGACTAAGACCAGTTCTTCGGCAGCTGGGCAGCAGCTCACTGCTGGTAAAGGAGCTTCCTATTGACGTAACTGAAATAACAGTCCCATGATGATAGCTTAGAGTACCTAAAATTGACTTTGCTTATCTGTCTCAGTGCAGCATACATTAGGTTTCAAATTAAAGTTTCTGAATAGGTTTTCTTGGCTTTTGCATCTTAAGACTTGTCTATGTTGTTAACCGAAAAAAGAAGAAATAAAAAGCAGACTTTCCCCCCCAACTTTATGTAAACAACACGACCAGCCATCCTCCAGACAGATATCAGCGAGGACTGCCATCAGAGCTGTATTGCAAGGCAATTCACAACCAACTCTGACATTGGCTCTGGAGGAGGCTGGTGCTGAAGGCCCAGATCTCCTCAGTCATAGAGACAAAAGTATGAAGGACAACAAGGGATCCAAGCAAACTCATCAAATGACCTCTCCCAGCAGCTTCAACGTCAACAGGTGATTTAGTAAATCAGTTTTTCAAAAGCAGACATGCTCATAAAAACACCTTTAGCCAGATCTATGCCTAAATGCATAATGAAAGCTAAGCAACAATCCTTTGAACCGATTTTATGACAAATATTAAGATAAGCTTCACTGCTAAAGAAAAGTACTACTCAGTTTATTTAAAACATAATATTTTCTGTTATTTTGAAGGTATTTATTTTGCATTTATTTCTGTACTAACTTTTCAATATTATTTCTGTAGATAATCTTAAGGCTTCATCATAAGCTGACACTTTTCAAGAGATGTCTTCTGTTCTTGGATATTAACTCATTAACTCATTCACCCTTAAGCTGGCCATGCCACTGTTGTGCTTCAGGTACATCAAGCTCTTTTTCTGTCAAGTTTGCAGAATTTCTATGGCCTCATTTCTGAAAACTCTTGTGGTCCAAAACCTTTTGCACAACAACCCTGCCACAGAACTGTCAGCTTCTCAAAAAAATCACACATCAGCCCACCACGCCAAACCAGAGAGTTTGACTACTGCTCTGTAGCTGCCCCCCTACATCTGCACTTTCCAAACTAGTAAATACTGATTCTGCTCACTAGCATATAGTGTTATTTTTCCTTAAAGAAAAAAATGAAAGCAAACAAGCACCCCCTGAAACTCTGCCAGACTTGCAATGAAGTATGGACACACTGTTGCCAGGAGTCAGAGGTTGTACGTAACAATATGGTATTTCTATTTTCTTCTCTAATAAATAATTTTGCTTGAATAACTGTACACAGAGCCATTCAGAGACCTAACTCAGGCGATTTCAAATATTCTGCATACTTTTTTACCGTATGAAGGAATTAAAGGTGACCTAGAATCTCCTTGATAAAAAGACACAGGCAGCACTCAGACTGCATTCAGAGTATTTCACTCTGCACGTAACATGAGATACTGCATGTAAGACACTGTGTCCAGAATATGGCACTGCACTCACTTTACGCTAATACAGAAGTTGAACTATCTCAATTTCTCCACGTAGACCAGCGTGATTTTCTGGTTACTGATTTGTAACAAAAATCTAATCTTTTTGTCTTAAATGGGAGAAACCCCAGTGGCAGCTCCCAAACTCAGCTTAGATTATTTCACTTTCCAGTGTAGAATCTTCCTTGCAACACAGCACCTTTTACAAGAAGACCTGCAGTAACATAAACTGGCTTTGTCTGGCACACAGGGAGTTTCAAGGATAACTCACTCCCTGCCGTAACTGTTCTCTAAACACGCAGTACCCTGAACCCAATGGCCCGCTACTTCCACTCCTTAGGGCATTTTAGCTTAATAATTAAATGCTCTCTTGGTGCCTGCTCCCCGATTCTTCTTGAAGGTAGACTTTAATACAGTTGAGTAAGCATACCTGCTTCTCCCCTTCTCAAATGCAAATTATGTAAGCCAAAATTCAGGGTCTGTAAACAATTTTAAATACGTCTGTTCCTGAAGTGCAAGGTCTCTCTGACTGGTTATTGAGGACGGTCAGAAAACACTTCTGATTAGTGTTTATGTAAGTTTACAGCTCACTTGCTATTTTTTTTCCCCCTTTGATATAATCAGTGATGTCCAAACAGGTCTAAGAACATAAAATACCTGGCTCCAGGGTGATTTGTGGAAGACTGGTTTTGCATAAGTAACTTTCTCTTCTCCTTGTCTAGTTCTGCCAGGATTGCAACCCTATTTTTATTCTGGAAACCTGGTGGGAATGACAGAAAAATATTAGAGAGATTTACTTGATTTCTATGGCCCAGCTCTAACCTTGTGGAATTAAACGTCTCTGTACAATATGACATTATGATGAATACACTAATCTTCAAGCCTTTGCACCCATCTGAAAGGCTATTAATAAATAGGTTTCATTTTTCTTTTTCTCATTTTACAACATGAAATGGCTTCCTTAAGCTATCATACATATTAATACATTTCAAAATACAGGTTTCTATCTCAAGTTAGATCCTACCCCTTCCCAAGCCAGCTCTGGAGCTATAAACAAGGTAGTACACAATCAAATACTTCCCTTTCAAAAAAAAGTAAACTTACCAGGTTCCAGATTTAAAATGAACGTACAACTCAATTATAATAACGGAGTCACAGGGCCTAATTTCTCATGCCAGTGAACTCACATTATAATAAAAGTTTTACATAGGTAACAAGTAAGAAAGAAATGACCACTAAGCTTGCACATGCGCTTACACAAAAAAGTACAACCTTTTATTCAATCTCTGTAGAAAGTTTTAGCTTTAATGTACTGATGTCCTTCCATATACACACTACCCTTATTCTGAGTATCACCACAATGCTGGAATAGAGAAGGAAAATGAAACTGTCTGGACACAATATGAGCGCAGCCTTTATTTGCTCTGTACATCGTTCTGCCAAAGGGACCCTGTATACTACAGAAGGGGTCAGGAAGTACAGTGACTAAGGGAATTTAGAAAATGCCTAAAACAGCTGCCATTTGTGTATTTTCAAAGTTGCCTTCTAACTTAAAATGTGGCAAAACTGCTGTGCTTACACAGGACTCTTATATGGTAAAGGATCTCAATGTGGCCACCAAATAAACCAGACACGCAAGTTCCCGCTGTAGCCCAGTATGGCCATACAGCACAATTAAGGACAACTACAAAACGGACTCTCATGGGCCTCTATGCCACTAAGGACACTCCTCATGTCAAGAATATACACTTCTTTTTAATATCTAATTTGCTGCTACTCTATAAATATCAAGCCATTACACTGTCATATGTAAAAGATATAGAAGTCATGTTATTGCCTTTATTTCCTTCATACAAACAGTCAAAGTCATTCTTATTGGAAACTCCTGTGTGTTGTGCCCCCGCCCTCGTCCTGAGTGCTACGTTTTAGTAATACCACTAAAAAATGGCAGTCTACAAGCCGTTAGGAAGGCCAGACAGGGTAACTCCTACGGGGAGTATCAGCACGTCAAGGTAAAATGATTTCAAATTTATTTTCAGTAGCTGCACTCAAAATTCATTCCCTTTGAGAGATCTTCTGTTGCTGTTCAACTACATAATCCAATATTCCTTTCATCTGTATGGTTCAATAAAGGAGACAATTATCAGATAGAAACTTTCCACTCTAAGTAATAATTTGCATCCGTATTGCCTTGCTATCAAACCATCACCTTTTTTCTTTTACTATGCCTAACATACGCACCCCTGAGCCTCAGTGTCTCAGAGTTCTCAAAAGGAACAGTCGCTTGATTACATTTTACTGTGGTTTTATGCAAGATCACCCATAATCATCTTTACATTTGTTAACAGATTTTTTAATTAAGTTTAATTAATTGCTATTTTCCTGTCTGTTAATCTCTCCTTCCCACATGGCATTAGTTCCACTTAAACTCTCTCTGTGTCGATTCAGGTCTTCGATGTTTCTCTGCTCTTTAGGTATTGTACACTATCTCTTTTTGAACACCCTGCACTTGCAATGAGTTTGAAACATTAAAACACAGCTGAATGCGTGCTCTAAGAGACAGAAAGGCTGACAGATCTTGCCAACAAGCTAAGATTCAACATTTCTGAGTTACAACTAGCTCAGACTTTACTTTCTTGCAAATTCTGGAGATAGTGGACTAATGAAGTACCTCTAAGAAGGTCTGACCTAAAGTCATCACGTCTGTATGCTCATTCTACAGAGCTTTCAGCCAAAAAGCTTAATACTTGACATATTACTCAGCAGCTCAGCGCTTGTTTATCCCAAAATGCATAAAACTAAATGCATGCTTGGAATTCAGATGATATGGTGATTGAGGCAAGAAAAATGAGACCACTTTTTAATACAAGTTGCTGTCAGCTAAAAAATAAAGACTAAATATGCTTACAGTTATCACGAAGCAGATGGTATGATTCAGATAGGCTTGAGACGTGTAAGAATAAAATTCTAAATGCTGTTTTTAAACTGTGATCAGAAACTGTGCAAGATTATCACTGTCTTCCATTTCAGTACAAGACTTGCTATAGTATCATATGGCAGAAGCTGTAGAGGGATTCAGAAGAAACCCAAGTATTTTTGTCTTCCTTCTCCTATCCCTCTACTACTAAGAGAGTTGGGGTTCTTTTTTTAGAAAAAAAAAAGTAGTATTTTGCTCTAGAATTCAGACAGTGCTCATCAGCAACCTGCTGCACTGAAAAAGTCATTGGTTTAAGTGAATTTGTTAATGGTAAGTAGAAAAAAGCCTGCTTGAGAAAATGGAGGAGGACATCCAACAGGTACATGTTAGTGCCCCTCAGCTGATCAATGTGAAGTTCCGACAGGTATTTTAAACTTTTTTAAAATGCAAAGTAAAACCTGTTAATTTAAATTTAACAACGGAGAGGGCAGGACATGAGAAATCCATTTCAGAGCGAAAAATCTGACATTCTTACAAAACAATTCATCATATCTGGCAATACGTAAGTGAGACTTCCATTTAGATTCTTCCATCCAGGAGCCCAAAGTGCTCCCATAAAGACCAACTTGAAACAGACACAGAAGTTTCCTACTTCAATTATAATGAAGGTAATTTTTCATCTGCAGATTTGATATGTCTGTTCTGCTTTCTAGTACTAAAAAAAGGGGGGACACGGGGGAAAAAAAAATAGTATAGATTGGATTCTTATCTGTAAAAACATAGATTTTCAAACACAGCAACTTCTTAGTAAAGTTTTAAGTTTAAACTTCCCTTAACTAAGCCGAGCTGCCCTACTATTTTGAGTTTGAATAGTTCATGAATATTGCAGTTCATTAATATTCTCTCCTTTGCAGACACAAAGAGTCCTGACACAAAATGACCTGCTCAAGGCAGCTAAATAGATTAATGGCAGTGTCAGATGTCAAACTGAGCACCTGGATCCTCAGATTACTCTCTAAGGTAGCAGATTCAGCACATTTAAAATTTAAACCTGTTCTTTCTGACACCTCTATTTCTGACATAAAGCATTGTATTATGTGCACTGTGCAGGAGCTAAATGTTTACTTGCACAGATGTTTTGCACGTGAAAGGCAGAAAATTAAGAGAAAGTTGAAGCCTTGCTGAGCGATACTGGTAGCTTTAAGACCTCACAGCAAGCTTCACTCTAACCTAATCCTACCACCCTACCACACTTACATCTATCTCAGTTAGTTCTACTAGCTAGCTCTGCATGGCAAGAAACAGTATTGCCTTTATCTGCTTTAAAGTTTTTGCTTTTCATCTCGTATCTTTTCCCCGATCTCTTGGTTGCTTCAAATTCACAGTATGTCTGAGATTTTTTCTAATATGCATTATTTAGCTTTTATCCATAGATGCGTAGCAGCACAAAAGAGGCCTCCACCACTGTGTGTTCAAGATACACATCTATTTGGAAACACGGTTTCAAAGCTGGATGTCTACTCTAAGCTCTGTACATTAGAAAGCACTGTCACTGCACGCTGTTCCGCCTGCACAATTCAGAAAGCATTTCACAGCAATTTCTTTATTGAAGTGCACGCTTTCATAAACGGTAGCCTTCACGAAGTGAGGAAGCAGCCTCTTAGAAACCAGAATCTAAAGACCTTATTAAACACACAACGCATGGGAAAAAGGATGGAGTAACTATATTTTGATTTCCTCTCCTGCTTATGACTACTAGCATCACAAAACATTATCTAATAGTCTGCTGCACATCAATACTTTTCAGTAACAATTTATATTTGGATATGCTTTCATACATGTTGTGTGACAATTAAACAAAAGGCATATTACTAATTCAGCACATTAACTTGAATTACTAAAAGATACATTAATATTTTTGTCCCTCCAGAAAACAGCTACACACGTAGGTGAATGTAAGTCATTGATTACTTTATGGCCGCAAAGTTCTCCAGGGAAGAGATATGCTACAGCCCTCAAGTACTACGCTTGTACACAGACCAAGCTCAGACGCAGAGCAGCAAAGTTTGTAGATGATGACATAATTCAATGCAGAACAGCACAATCTTCCTTTTTAACAACCTGGTGAGCAGAATGCTAAATCTAGCTGCTCAGACTGTGTGTACATGAATGCACTCACATACTTTTAGGCCAGAAGGACAAACAACCACCAGGGCAGAAAGAGAACTTGTAGAATTTCTACAGCCTGAAGCTTAGAATTCTGTATGTATTTCAAGAGTTTGGTTCTTCCAACATACCAGAACTCTTCTTTACAGACAAGTTCATCCCTGTCTGAAGCAGGACCTGTGTTTCTTCTACCTGTGAGGACCTAGAGGAAAGCTCCTTCGTGAACACAGTCACATTCTCTCGTCTCTGAGTGCTTCCTCTAGGAGAACTCGCACATGGAATCTTTGATTTAGTAACACACAAGGTATGCTCTGGCCTTGCTGTACACAAGCAAAAGCACTACAACAGCAGCTTTATCAACACGTGTTGCATAAGTACTGTGAAGTATTGCTGCAGAAGCAGTGTATTACCAAGCACCTGAAAGTAATTTCTGTAACTCAGAAGCTGATTTCTACCCCCGCAATGTACCACTCTGGTCTATGAGCTCATCTTGTGGACAATACACAGCATATAAAAGCTTTTCTATTTCTTTTAAATGCTGTAATCAGTCTCATGCAATCAGTTCCACGTGGCACTAATGGCCTGAAGTTATTTGGTTTTGCTGCATTCATATGCAATTCCTCATTTTTGAAATTCTAATCAAAAGAGTGCCTTCCTAAGAGTCAAATGAATTAAAGAAAGTCCAGTCCACAAAATCTTAACCTTTGTAGTCCAAGTCTGAAATTAACAGAAAACTCAATTGACTCCTAGGAAAATAGCTGGTACTGATTAAAGGAAAAGAAAAATCTCAGTACAAAAAATTATAAACACAGTCTACCTATGTAGAAGGCTAATGTTTAATTCATCCTTACAGGTCTGTCTGAGTAAGTGCTACCATTCATAACCCTTCCAGTGACTGTTTCAGTAAATCCTATTCCTTTTGTCCAGGAAGAGGGAAATGACAGAATGAATTGTTTGAACGGTACCAATATGCGTGCCATGCAACAAGCTGAAAATGCAGTATTTGTCTCAATCATTTTCACTGCAAGGCTGCATCTGGCCAAGAGGAAGACACAGAGGCCTTGAACTGTTGCTCATATTTACCTGCTCCTTTCTAATATTCCTAGGTGTATTATTTAGAGGCTCATTTGGGTGATTAAGCTTGATAGTGTTTCTTGCCTGCTTAGGGCAAGTAATTTCCATATGATAATTAACAGTTCCTTTAGTGAGTCTCTAAAGTGTATCTCAAAGCATAAAAGCATATTCCAAGGCTCTATTAAATTATCAGCCCCTGGAATTTGGAGGGCAGCAAAGCCATTCTAGCACTAAAACCTGATCCCACTTCTCAGTAAATTCTCATATTTAAGAAAAAGTAACTTTTAACTGTCTATGACAACGTTGTATACCTTGCAACGATGCTGACTTAGTATTCACAGAATAAAGCAAGATTTACCATTGCAAAAACTTCTCAGAGTTAAAATCTGCAAATGGACAACTCTCTGCAATCTGCAGTACTGCTCTCTCAACACTTTACAAAAGCTCAGTAAGCGTTACAAAAACTACCTTCTTTTTGTCAAGTGGCAAGCAAAATCTGTCTTTTGGACCAACACATTTCTACTGTATTTGTTCTGAAAGCAGAGAGCCGTTACGGAGGGAGGGGGAGGGAACCACACAAGTGATCCTGGTACCCTCTTCAAACTATCAGCACTTCAGAATTAGTTACACACAGCTTTGTGGGACTGCTTTCCTGGATAAGGACACTCACACACAAATGTGCACGAAGTAGTCTCAGGTTGCTGGGAAACTGCATTCTGGATTAATTTCTCATAACCAGTAAACGAAGAGCCATACCTGAGAAGCTTCTTTCTCCTCAGCTCTTACATAGAAGAGACAAGCCTCAGAGTTCCACTCAGATTTCCAGAAAGCACCTCTAGAGGGCGATTTAAGACCCTCCTTCAATCAAACTGTGTGACATTTCCCCTCCCCCCCCCAGCTCCCTCTAACGCCTCGGCTAGACAGATGGACCATTTCCACGTTTTGAACGATTTTACGGATGCAATTCAGATACATCATCATGCAAGGAAACATTTCATCGGAGTTAGCATTATGATCTTATTTGGCTTTTCCTCCTAGGCCTGGCCACTTGCTATCCATCTTTGACAGCTATTACTGCCTGGGTCTTGCTGCTCCCATCAGGACGTGGAATATATTAGACTTCTGGCTGCTTCCTGATGCTGAGCGCAAGAGCTGCAAGTCATGTTCAAGGCTAAGCGTTTTAAGTGCCTGAAATATGCTTTAAGAGATTAACCACGGCACCACAGGCATGACAGGTACTTCATAACCTGAGCATGAAGGAATGCACAGCAATTCAGAGCTCCTTAGCCATCAGTGGTCTTTTTCAACCATTTAATGTGTGTGTGTCTTCTCTCAGCAGGCTTGCCCACATTCTACTACTTCCAGCCCCAACTTCCTGCCTCTCTTCCCCTTTTGCCTCTTTCTATAAAATACACATATGGTTTTGGTGACTTCACTGACATTTTGCACATAGTCTTTCCCCTTGAATACTGAGATTAAAACCTACCTTGTCCTGAAGGATTTGCTGCCATCCTTCAATTTTCAGCCCTAGTTTTATCCAGCTGCGGCTCAAATCTTTTAACCCCACAAATATCTGCAAGATAGGCATGATATAAGAAAAATACACAAGAAAAGCTTAGATTTCATTCTGTTGTAGGTTTCATAAATGTGGCAACTGTCACAAGGCATAAGTCAAATACAACATGCGTATTGCTTAAAATACATACTCCTACTTATATTGTTCCGATTGAAATATTTAGCTTATCAACACTTGTGATCAATCCTTTCTGAGATTCTAGTAACTTAAGAATAACCTTTAGAGTCATTCTGGGGTCATACACACTTTTGCCTACCAGAAGTTCTTCCTGAGACAAGGTATGTCACACTACATTTAAGAATCACGTTAAGGTGTTATACTCCTTAAAAGCTAAAGCCCTGAAAGGCCTCAGTTTAGCCTCTAACTCAAGAAAACCGACTGAGGAAAGAAGACTTAAATCCCAGCGACATGGCCTGCCAACGGCTACCGCCCTCACAGGCTGTGGCAGCACGAAAAGGGATGCCCGCTCCTCAGCCGTACGTCACCTCGGGCCACCATCAACTTCTGATTCCATTAAGGTGCCGGGCTGCGAAGTGGCAGTGGCGCGGCGCTCCGGCTCCGCGGGGCGGCGGGGGGGAGCACCGGATCCCGCGGGAAGGGCCAGTCAGGAGCCGCCGTCGGGTTCCAGCAGGGGACCGGCGAACAGGTACACCCCGGAGCTGCGGGTCCCCGAGCAGCAAGCGCTAGCGCAACGAGACAGTAATTCAACGACAGCGTTAATTAAGAGCAACGACACCGGTCAGGACGCGCCTCTCCGGGAGGCACGGCCTGACCCGCACGGCGGCGGGCCGGCGAGCGGCGGCGCCGGGGGGAGGCCAGGCGCCGAGGTGCGCGGGGCCTCCCTCACCCGCCGGCGGGCGGGCGGGCACACCGCCTCCGCCGGAGGAGGAGGAGGAAGAGGAGGGCCGGCTCCGGGCGGGGAAGCCCCCGCGGAGCCCCGCACACCCACCTGCCCCCACAGAGCCGCCGCGCCGCTCGCCCCTAACCGCGTCCCGGCCGCCTCACCGCCGCCCCGCCCCGCCGCAGCCAATGAGCTGGCGGCACACGCTCATGACGCACAAAGTACGCGACCGACGCCCAGCCGCGCCGTCGCTCCGCTTTGCCCCGGCGCCGGAGAAGCGCGTCACGTGGCTGGAGGCTGAGGGGAGGAGGCGGGGGGGGGGGGGGGGCGGGAGAGGCCTGCTTAATTTTGTGTCCCCCGGCAGCGGCGTTTGAGTTCGAGCGCGGCGGGGTTTGGCAGGAGCGGCCGGAGGGGGCTGCGCGGTCGCCGTGGTAGCGCGGGGCTGGCTTTTGAAGTGTCGAGGAACAGCTGTGTGAGTGAGTGTGTCCGGCAGGATAAGCCTCGGCCTCAGCCGGCGGCCTGTGGGTTCTGCGTGTACGGCCCTCGGCAGCGGTACCTCTGATCACGCATTACTGACATCAGTTCTTAAGAACTGCAATAAATAAATAATGCAAGAGGCTAAAAACCAATGGGGCCGGCGCTGGACTCTGGCTACCCAAGAAATCAGCTACGCTGTCTACTTAAATTTGATACCTGTTGGGTTTTTTTTTAAGGCAGCAAAGTATTTTCATGAAATAAAGGCCCGGGGGCTTTTTTAGAAACAAATTTAAAGATAAGTCCAGAAAATAAGTTACCTTTTTTTTATTCTTAGTAAGTTCAAGGTGTCTCTAGTTAAATACATTTACTGCAGGGTATTAAACTTTTTAATACTGAGATTTTGGTGGTGTATATAACGGGCATTTCTGAGCAAATGACAATTGCAGCAAGGAGGATCTTGGATCTGGTAGTCAAACCTTCTGTACAGGGCATTTAATGTCATCTGTGTTCTCTTCCATCAGGTCTTAGAAGCCCTTAACCTCATCACTCTCCAGGCTTAAAGTGGAAAAAGGGCTTATCAAAAACTTGGTTTAGTTATGATGGAATTATTTATACCGGTAAGAACATAACATGTGGTGTACCCAGGGGTGAATGCCACACCAGTCTGTTAGCTTAGACAATGAAATATATACATAATTGTTGAAAGCAATTAACATTTTTTTAAGATGTTCTGCTGCAGCTAGCTATACTGGACAATGCAGAAATAAATTACATTTTTGAGTCTACAGAATGTATAAAAATCCAATCAGTATCTAAGAATCGACTAATTTGATTTAAAATAGTGTGCATTGCTAGTATGCATACGAATTCTGTAAGACGGGGAATGTTCTGCTAACCAAATATGCGGTATGTCCATGCATTTCTACTTTTCAAAGCCTCACAAAGTGTGAAAATTGTAAAACTGAACAAATTTATGTCTAGAGACTTGTAATATCCAGATTCAGAACTTGGTTACCTAGATTGTTTGCCTGGTAAAAGCAGTCTCTCCGTGTTTGTGTGTGTGTTAATGAAAACCCAAACCAGCACCCGAGCAACCAGCAAACATCTGACAATCTCGGGGAGTTTTCTGTTTGCTCTAAAGCTGTGTTAATTAATACTGTGGAAGGCAAACATTGCTGCCTTTCCCACATACAGGCATTATTTTCGGCTCTTCTCTTTGCCTGAACCGCTGATTGAGCGCCTTCCCTCCTGCTAAGAGTTTGGTTTGTTTTTTTAAATTTTTGCAATTTCTCATTGTGCCGTGAGAACTGTCATACGTGCTGGGTTTTTTTCTCTTTTAATTCTTCTGTCTTGCGTGATCTGCAGTCCCACTTTGACTAGTCATCTCGCTTGTAATCCTTAACTGCTAAGAAACATGGCGAGTGAAGAGCAGCGCAGTGCCCAAGCTAATAATCCCACCTGGTGCATTCCTCTGCATTGTCATGCCAGGACTAAGAATGTAAGTGACTCTAAAAAGCTGCAGTTTGAGACAGACAGGCTTAGCTGCTGGGCTCGTCTTTGACACAGCTAAAACGGGGAAAAATAATTAAGTAGTGGACAGTGCTCCTGGGCTGGGGATCGAGGAAGGACTGTAGAAAAGGAAGAGGCAGCAGGGCAAGGAGGAGGAGCCATCTGCAAGGAAACTCAGCTGCAGAAAGGTTGGGACTCATCAATTCTGCAGCTCTGTACAAGTGTGATGAAAATTGATCATAGTAGTAACTTCGAGCATCGCTATGAAAACATGGTCCTGTCTCAAGTCAAATGGACCTTTGGCTCTGGGAGGAGTTTCATATCAGTAAATTAATTTCCTCCACGGGTTGTAGAAACAGGAAGGAATCCAGCCCTTGAAATAAATAAGGTCTAATCTCTCGTGCATCAGAATACTTTCATTTTCCCTGAAATTCCTATTCTTGTTCACCATAATGAAATAAAAAAATATACAGCGTTTATAGCGTGTCTGTTGGAAAGTCATTACAAAATCTTCAGTTTAAAAAAAGGCTCTTTTGAACATTGCCTCACAAATCTGGCTATGCTGCTTCTTGAGCCAATAAAGTACTGGTTTTCAGGCTGGCTGTTCTCGTCATCTCAGCGTAGAGGGAGCTGTGTATCTCCTTAAATAAGCAAAAGCTGTGTTGAATTGGATGTGATACTGAATGATCACAAACTGCAATATTTCAGAATGGCCGTGGGCAGTTCTGTTCACTACAGGCTGCTTGCACTTGACAAAGCTGAGGTGAAACAGTGATTCTCCTGTTTTTCCTTTTTTTTTTTTTTTTTTTTTTTTTTCCCCCAAGTGAAAATGGGCTGTGCGGAATGTCTCTTTGGCTTGAGCCAAGATCTTCCAGAGCGGTGCTGTTACTTCCAACTGGCAGTGCTACTCACACAAATCCATTCTAAACACTTCCTTTTATGTCTGTATTTATTGTGCATGTCACAAAAAAAAAAAAAAACAAACAAACAAAACCAACCAAAAAACCAAATTATAATGTTTTGAAGAGTCTTTAAATATTTTAGTTTGATTACTTTTTTTTATACCCAATTGCCTCAAGATGCTGTAGCCATACTTGTAGTCCTTCTCCATGGTTGCACTTCTGATTTTTCATTTGATAGCCATTTAGCACAGACTTCTATCACAAGTGCCCTATCTTCACACAATTCTGTTTATTGCTTCCCCATCAAACTTGAAAGCTTTCGAGGCTTTTGATGCAGCAAAAGCTTACCCATTAGCTTAAATGTGTGCATGAATAGCGCTGTTGACTTGAAAGTGATCCCATCTCTGTGCAGAGTCAACAAGCAGGTGCGTGAAATTTAACTGGGTCGGGTCAAAAGCCTGCTCTCTTCAATCTCTGCAGTACAAGACATGAGCTGTAGAAGAATAAGGAAGGATCTTTTTTCAAAAGATAGCTGGATTTCAATTTTTTCACATCCTCTAGAATGGTCTTGTTTTGTACTAGTTTCACACGTGCTTATGTGCGGATAGACGCAAATGTCATCCTCTCCAGGTAGAGCACAGGGGAAAAAAGATAACGCGGTGAAGGAGAGGCTGTGCACAGTGGGGAAAAAAGCTTTTACTGCCATTGACCTGGTAAACCAGCCAAGCCTGACAGTCTGGCTGGTGTGGCCTCCAGCCTACCTTGTTGTTTGTTGCCTGTTCTGTCTGGAGTGCGCTACAGAGAAGAATCCTATAATTTAGGCTTTAAATAGAATACTTGATGAAAAGCAGGTGGGTTTTACATGTCTGGTCTAGTAAATAAATTCAACCTGAAGTTAGCCTCCTGCTATTCATTGTAAACCCTATTGCCATTTTATGTCTCATTATCTGAACGAGACGATGAAGATGCATTACGAAAATAACGTTACAAAACAACTGAGAGTCCTTTTCAGGCTCACACTGAGCACTTAGAAAGCCAGGTGCCATTATAAAAACAGCCTGAGTGGTATTGTTGGAGTACCTGGCACTCCAGATCACAACAGCAGTAAAACACTGATGCTGCCTGTCTTTACATTTGAAAATAGGTTTTCCTACAGGTGACTTTCCGTTGTTATTAAGGAGTTGCTCCAATCCTTGCTTTGAAGAAAGGCACGTTGCCACCTAATACTGCATTGCTTCCGTGTAGTATATTTGCTGTTGTCTGTAACATCTTTTAACTTATTTTAAAGTTAGGAACTGTATTAAATGAGAAAATGCTCCTTTTTTTTAGAGGATTGGACCCACCACCAAACTGCTTCTATACCAACTGTAGGTATGTCGTACATAAACAGAATCTCTTCAAAATTCCTGTTCTTGTTCTATGTCCCACCCTTCATAAAAATGACAGGAGGTGTAACATACACAGAGTGGTCTCTAGTTGGTGCCAGAAGTGCTTAATTGTGATATAGATCAGCCCTGGTTGAGAAGATACAGCTAAACAGCAGAAGTAATACCAGTATTTCCTGAACGAACGCTGCCTTAACGGAGGTGCAAGAGTATCGCTGAAGAGGCAGGATGACAAGACAGCCTGTAGATCCTTCCTCTCTCTGTTTATCCTGGTAACGATCCAAAGAGGTAGCCCGTAGGACTTTCATTTCAGTGATACAGAGGCAGAACTATTTTCTTCAGAAAAAAACCCACCCGAAACTAGTGACCTTTGTCTTGAATTGGTGAGATTCTTGATCCCCAAATTTACCGTTTGTCTTCTTGCCCAGTTATTATAGGCACACCTATTCTGTTTTATCTTGTTTCTCAGCTGAAATGATGTAAACATAATAAACAGGATTTTGCTGGGAGAGTGTGGCAGTTTTTCAGGTTAACTTGGGTTAAGAGGTGGGCATTGAATGGCAGTTTCACTTCAGCCAGACACTGATTCTGATTCTCATTGTGTATTTTATTCTGCTGGTTGCATATTTCATGTGTTGATTGGATTTAGCTTGGTCAATGTTTAACAAAAAGAAAACTATCAATAAAAATGTCAAGGAAAATATTACAGTCATAAAATTATACCACCACAGTTGGTGGTATGGAGTAGGAACTGGAGAATGGAACATTACCGTGGTTTTAATCACTCATAATTTCTCAGCAGAATTAAGACCTTTATTTATTTCAGTGTCGCTACTATTAGAAAAATAGACACTTCCCTTCTTCAATTTTTGGCTGTACCTTCGTGTGCCTGCTGCTGGAGCCAGATGACCCACATGCTGATGCATTTAGAGGTTTTCTATTTGTGTGGAAAAAATTTCCTACAAGAAGTCAGCTGCATAGTGTACCTTTCTTTCTGTTTTGTTTCAGGCACAACAGATTTGGAGTTGTTCATGGCATGTGCTGATAACGCATGACTAGTTCTAACCAAGGTCCAAGAATTTGCTCCTAACTCTAATTTTTCAAGTGCAAGTTTTAAAATGCTTTACCTCCTGTCTTTTTGAAGTTCCAACTCTTGAAATCAAGTACATAAGATTGTCATCTTCTATGTTAAAAAAAAAAAAAATAATTGGGTTTCTCTCATGGCTGAAGAGGCAGCTGAAAACTCGCCTCAGTCTGTGATATAAACTTGCAGAGAAAAGGCCAGCCATTGTACGGATTTTTCAGATTTCAGTTTCATATATTTTGAGATATGATTTATGATTTTGAACTCTTGTGGTTCTTGAACTCTTCTGATAGTTTGCATCTGGTGCTGAACGTATGTATCATTGTTAAACCTAGATTGCTGCTAATACAGATATTTACAGACTTGGTGCTCACTGAAATCAGAGGGAGATAGACACCTGTCTTTAGTCCTTAAGAGATTTACAGATACCCTAACCTGCCCATTTCGTTTCACAAGATGCACGTTATTATCAGAAATGAGTTGTAGTGAACATTTATAGTGAAGTGACCTAGGGATCATTATAGGAAAGAGACCTGGTCAACAGTTAGCCATCCTGACTTTATAGCATGCTATGGTGTTGGAATTCTGAAATTTAAACATAACTGTCATAGTCAGAATTTAGGAGTATGACCGTAATAATCACCAGGTTTGTCTGTTTTCCTGGATAAAAGTCGTTCTGCTAGTGTCTTCTGAACTTTTTCCAACCAGACTTCAGCTTGCTTGTATTCACAGGTGCACAAATATTCCTGTACCTCGGATATACTGATCCAGTCAGCTGTTCGAAAATGTTTTCAGTAGTTTGTGTCAGATGAAAAGACTAAGGATGACATGTTTCAGCTCCAAGCAAAAACCACCTAGGTAACACAGACAAATGTGATTAGTAAACAAAGAGGCATATATCGCCTGTGTATACAGTAATCACAGGGAGCTAGACCAGTAAGTGAATCACTGGAGCTTGGAACTTCATCCTTGTATACAGGAAAATTGAGAGGTCATGTCACATCACTGCAGAAACTAGACATACAACTTCCATAGCAACAAACATTATCTGAATCACTGAAGCATTCACGCTGAAAGCGACCTAGGGAGGTCTCTGGTCCAGTCTCCTGCTTCGAGGAGGGTCAGACGTGAGATCAGACCTGATTGCTGAAGGTGTTGCCCAGTCAGGTCTTGAAAATCTCCAGGGGCGGAGAGTGCAAAAGCTCTCTCCACAACCTGCTCCACTGCCTGGCTGTCCTCAGGGGAAAAAAGTTCTCCCTAACATCCATCAGGAATGTCCTGTTTCAATTTATGTCCTTTGTTTCGTGTCCTCCTGCTACGCACCGCTGTGAAGAGCACGGCTGTGAAGCGCCGGGCTCCATCTCTGCCATCCCCTCCCCATGGGGTACCGGGGGCTGCAATTAAGTGCCCATGAAGCCATGTCTGCTCCAGGCTGAAAGAGCCTCGTCCCTGCAGCTTCTGCTTGCAGGGCAAGTGCTCCGTTCACCAACCATCTCAGCACCCTCTTCTGAACATTCTCCAGTTTGTCAGTGTCTTTCTTGCATGCGGTGCCCCACAATCGGACGCAGTGTTTCTGATAAGGTCTAACGAGTGGCAAGTCGAGAGTGATAAACCCTGCCCTCGATCTGCTGCCTGTGCTGCTTGCTGTTTAGGCAGCCCAGTTACTGTTGATCTTCTTCACTGCACGGGTGCAACAGGCTTATGCTCAGCTCGCTGCCCACCAAGCCAATAGCTTTAATGAGTAGAAGGTCGTTTGTACCAGCACAGAGCTAGAACGTGCCCAGGGTTCCAAGTTTTGATGGTGTTGGTGTAAGTGTCCCTGACAGGCTTCCTTTGGAGAAGGGTTTGAGCTGGAAACACAGCTGGGTGAGGATGCTTAAGGGAAAAGATAGGAAGAGCTCTTGCTAAGTTGTAAGCCTGTGAGATACAGGCTTTCCCAGAACTGAAGGGAACGGGCTCCTGAGCAGTGCGGCAGATACACGGATCTGCCTGCTGCTTTATCGCAATAGTTTCCACTTAAGATTTGGGCAGTCTAGAAGAAAGCTGGGGTGTATGTATTTATTCTGGCTAATTTTTATTGTTTCCTTTTCCTGGTAGGTAAATAGCTTGTTGTTTCTTAAGTGTAATGAACGAGGCATACTTCACAGCCTGTTTCTCACTGGGGCCTGGGACCTCGTTGGGGCTTTTGATTGTCACCGGAGTTCAAACATTACATAATATTAAGTAGTTATGCATAGTAAGGATTGATTTTTTTTTTTCCCTAGTTTTTTTCCTTGTGATAATCGGTGTTTCTTTTCGTAGTGCAAGCCCACAGGGTTGCGCTCCCATGTGTGGCACGTGGCGTTGCCACCTGTAAAATTCGCTAGCTTAGCTGTAGGTAGCGGTGCTGCCTTTTTGGGTCTCAGTGGGCTGTACTCCCCCGGCAAAACATGAGCAAAAATGTTTACATCATCCGAGTCCTGTTTGGTCACATATCTGTACGCGTATCTTTATAAATATATAGCTGGGAGGGACTGTGACAGTCTCACAGTGATCCATCTCTTCCCCCAGCAGCATGTTACTCTATTACATCTAATTAGTGCTGGGCAAATTATTCACAAGGAATAATTTATCAGACAAATGTAGCTGCTTTATCTGCTCAGGGAATATCTTAAACCAGCCTATGATTTTTTTCCTATTTATTAATTATTCAGCAGTCATCAGCACTTTTTTCACATTGTTAACTGCGGACAGATCACTGAATTTTGGTAATTGATACATGCCGTTAGACAAACCCGCATGGATAATTTCTACAAGACTCGGTGTCAATTTTTCAGCTCATTTTAGCAAGTAAGAGAGCCGGAACTTAAGGTTGCCTGAAAAAAAATACAAAAAGAAGTTCTTTCCACGCAGGGTCAGAGTAAAACTTTTCAGGGCGAAAACTTCAAAACTCACTCTTTTCCCGTGCGAGAAGAATTCTCTGCAGTGAATTCCCAGCGGCTTCAGTAGGAAGCATTACTCTACAAAAATGTGAACCATCTCGAGCGCGGTGGAAGCCAGCACGTGACCACGGCCGAAAGCGCGCGTCGGTACGCCCCGAGGAAGACCCCCCCGTGTCCCGGTGCCGGTGGGTCGGTGCTCCCGGTGGCACCGGGGGAGACCTCCCCCCCCCCCTCCCCCCTCCCCCAAATCCCCCTCAGCCCTACAGCCATTTTGCCCACACCGCGACCGACGCGGCCTCGCGGACCCGCCGTTTATTCGCCGTTTTTCCCCTGGAAAAGCGCGGCACCCCCTCCGCTCCGCTCCTCCTCCGGCCCCGGCCCCGCTCGCCGCCACCGCGCCTCCCCCCGCCGCGGGCACCGCGGGCGGCCGTTAGCCACGCCCCCCCGTCACGCCACGCCCCCCGTCACGCCACGCCCCCCGCCACGCCCCCCCCCCCCGTGACGCCGGGGGGGGGCGGGGCCTGCGCCCGCCGCAGCCCCGCCCCTCTCCCGCCGCAGCCCCGCCCACTGCCGCCGCGCTGAGGCGGCCCCGCGCCTTCCGCCTGCGGCCCGGGGCGGGAGCGGCGCGGGGGAGGCAGGTGGCGCCGATGGTGCTTTGTGAAGGGGCGGGCGGCGGCGGCGCGGGCAGGCGCTGCTCTCGCTCCTCCTCCTCCTCCTCCTCCTCCTCCTCCTCCTTCTTCTCCTCCTCCGGCTCCTGCCGCGGCCCCCGCAGCTCCCCGCCGAGGCGGCGCGGCCTCCCCGCCTTCCTTCCCTCGATCGCTGCCCGGCCCCGGTCCCGGCGCGATGTCGGGCGGCGCAGCGGGCGCCCCTAAACCTCTCCCGTCCTCCGGGCCCAAGTCGTTGCGGGAGATGCCGCATCCCCTGGCCACGTCCAGCAGCGAGGAGATGGGGCCGGCGCTCACCCCCAGCCCCGACCTGCTGCTGCCCCGCAGCATCGCCGACAAGGTACGGCCCGGGGAAGGGGGGGGGCGTGTGTGGGGGGGGGTGTGTGTGCTGCGTTTTGGGCTGGGGGTGTCGCTGCTTTTGAAGGGGAGCGTGGAGAGGAGGGAGGAGGGCTGTGTGTGTGTTTGACCCCCCCCCTCCACATCCCCTTCCCCGGCTGCCTCCCTGTCTCCCCGCGGGGAAACGGGGCGCCGGGCGCCGCTGACATCCATTGCAACGCCCCGGGGCTGCCCCCGGCGGGGGGGAGAGGGGGGGAGGCACCGTGTGCGGGGGCGGCGGGCGTCGTGTCCCTCTCTGCGAGGGACCATCTGGGACACCGGTGCGCCCACTCTCGCTGGAGCGGGTGCGAGAAGCAAGGTGTTACTGGTCGTGTCTTCCTGTGGCTCTTACCCTCTACAGATGGGTCTGGGTGCTCCAGGAATTGCTGCAACTCCCTCGCCGTCTCCTTCCTGTAGCCCTTACGGGGAAGGCTCGGAGCTGCCGTTGTTTCCTTACCACAGGGCTTGCCATCAGCCTTGTCTGTGATTGTCCTCTCCAGACCTGTGCCCGCTTCTTCGCAGCGGTGTGGTGTGGAGAGGATGCTGTTGCAGGAGTACCTGTGCCTGCTTTCCCTTCCCTCGCTCTGGCATGTGCCCGCAGGACGCTCGCGGGCTTTGGAAAGTGCCCTGGCTGTGTGCGGGCCTTGGCTGCGATAATTCCTGAATGTGAAGGCAGGAGTGGCAGCGCAGCACCGCTGATACGCTAACTGCTCTTGCAAGGACTTGGTGTCTCTGTGGGCAGGCTTCCTGAAATGTGTTAAGGTAGGATTTCCTGGGAGCGAGGCTTGCAAGGGGTGAGATCGATTTGAAACTTTTATTGTATGCGATTTTGGGCCAGCTGGTGTGCCTACAATGTGTTACAGAGCTGCTGGTGGCAAGAGGTGCTTACTATGGCTGTTGTCCTGGCGAACCCGGAGCTGCTTCTGCGCAGGGCCGATCTGCTACCCTCCAAAAAACCTTGGGGCTGGCAGCAGTATCTGGTCCGATACACTCCTGTGCTGTAGGGGAATGAGTCAAGGTAGTCTGGCCTCTTCCATGTGTCACCTTGTGCTGCCCTGTAACTGTGCTGTACAGATTCAGCGCTTGTTCCTGCCCACGTAAGGAGCCCTCTTCTTGAACATTTGCCCACTGTTGTTCAAATCAGAAGCCAGGCTTTCCTTCCCTCCGGGGACATACACCTTCATCCAAGAAACTTGTCAAAGAGTTGGTGGCCCTCTGAGAGAAGGGTGTGTGTGAGTAAGGTGGGAGTAGGAATTATTTTGTTTATGATAGATGAGATTTGCTCCCATAACTAGGTTGCTGTCTGACCAACCTGTACCAATAGGAGTTGGCAGCTGCCTTCATGGGTCTTCTTGCAGCTCAGGATTGTGGCGGTGGTACTGTGCTCGCTCTTAGTGCTGTCCATCCACACTGTTCCGTAGCTGGTGAGAAGCTCTGTTCAGAGGAGCGGCTCACACCTTATAACTCCTTTCCTCAGCTGTATTAAAGAGCTTTTTTGCTTTTGGAGCACAAGCAAGCTCCTTTCCCCTTTACTGTCTTGAAGTGTCCGAGAAGTGTGTCAGCATCCATGATAACCTAGGAGCAGAAATATCTCTCTAGTCTCAGGCTGTGGGCAGCTAACTTCTCAGTAGGAAGGTTCTTGCCCAGTTTTTCTGCTAGCAACACAAGTGAACTCCATCTTCTAGTACCTGTATGTAGTACTGTCCTGTTCTAGGGACTTCGCAGCACAGAAATACTCAAAAGGGGCTGGGGTAACCAATTTTTAGACTTGAGAGCAATTCTGTGGTTGACCTGGAAATGGCAGTAAGGCATGAGCCTTGCAGAATAAAAGGATTTCCAGTAGGAAGAGAGCAGCATTCTTTTTTCTTTTCTTTTTTTTTTTTTTTCCCCTTCTAGCTGAACTAGCAGAAAAAGCCAAATGTCTGATCCTTCTGATGGAAGGAGTCCAACAGCTTTGCAGTGTGAGGGATGCCCCTTCTTCCACTTAATACCTGGCGCACTGGCAAGAAAAAAAAAAAGACTTAACTTCTCTCTCACCTCAGGAAAAAGTTCAGTGAACAAACAGGTGTTCGTAACTTCAAAGCAATAGTAAGCTTGAACTGCTTGCACTGCGTATTGGGTAGTCTGGAGAGCAGGTATGGTAAGTGGAGGTGAATAGGTAAAACCACCTTTTAGGTCTTGGTCTTAATCTCTGGTGGTGGGTCATTAATCTCTTGAAAGGTTAACTACCTAATCAACTAACAATGTGTGGATAGCTCCAGTAGTTGGGAAACAGAGGGAGGTCAGTATTCAAGTCTGAGTCAGGCTTAAAGCTCTGCAGCTGTTCTTTTTTAATTCTTTAATAGGAGCTATGCTTGTCTGCTCTCTTGGCCTTTCCAAGGGCCTTTCTGGAGAGTCTGGTGGAGATTGGCAGTGCAGGAGAAGTGTGGGTTGAAATCTCCTGCTTCAAAGTGGCTCTGAGTCAGTAAGCTTCTTTAAGGACCGCTGTCCACAACCAGGCCTGTACTAGGACATCCCTCTGGCAGGAGGGTAGTGGCAATGGCTGACCCATCACCATGAACTGGATAACTTGTTTTTTCTCGGTTCTTCTTACCTGCTCTGAGCAAATACTTCCCAAACACTACTGCAAAATAAAAGTACTTAAGACTGAAATCCTCTGAGGGGAGAAAGTGCAGAAGTAAGGGAAGCTGTCTGCCCATAAAGCAGTGCCACAGATGTGAAGCCTGAAGTGGTTGAACCTCTGCCATCACTGCTTTGCATTCTTTAAAGCGTGCTTTCCTTGCTTTTTTGGAGCCACTGAGAGCACTACTTCATCCTGAGTCAGAGGAACGTGGAAGACAGGAACACTGCCTGCATGTCTCCTGTTGGTTTTTGATTCAAACATGGGAATGGTCTAGCGGCTTAGACCCTGTCTAGCTTTCAAGTCTCATAAACCTTTGATTGCTGTTTAAGAACAGTGGCTGGTGCCACTAGAGCAGTAGGTCATGAGAAAGGGAAGGATAACCTTCTGTGCTGTTTTCTGTGGCTTCCCTGGTTCTGAGGCCTTCTAAGTAGACTAGTCTCAAGTTTTCTGAATCTTCTGAAGAGGGCTGTGGAGCTTTCATTGTCTGAAATAGCGTTGTCATCCTGACTTGTAGGGGAGAGCTGTTTTAGGAGCCAGGAAACCTTGACTTCTGAGCAGCATCTAACCTCTTAGATGAAATGGACATTTCTGGCTAAGTACTTGGCTTTCACAGTGATTCTGCAGCAAACATGAAACACTTGAGTTGTAGATTCTTGTCTCTGAAGCATTTCTGTATTGGCAAGATCTTTCTATAAAGATGTTTTTGTTCCCCTTAAGTCTAATTGCGTAAGACATTGTCCTGATACCTGACCACCATCATCTTTTTCAAGCTTATTCTCCCTTTACTTTTGCTACCCTCCAAAGGAGGAGACAGCTAAAGCTGAACCTAAGCAGTACTGATCTCACTCCCCCTCTTTTTTTTTTTTTTTCTTTGATGTCAGGTGGGAGAGAAACATGCAGGAGGAAGCTTCCTTAGGATGTATGGTGAGGTCCATTGCAGAGTTAGCTGTAAAACTGAGTTCTTGCTGTCTTAAAGCTTTTGGAAGGCACGCAAGCTAATTGAGACCTGCTTTTCAGAGCAGATCCTCTGCAGAGGAAGGTAAGACAAATGGGGAAGTGTCAGTGTGGATTTCTCTCCTTTTTCCCTTTTTTCTTTTTTTTTTTTTTAAAAAAAAAGGAAGTTCTGCTCACATGTGACAGACTCCAGTTCACTGGTTTGTCACTTTCAGTAGTGACTCTGCTCTGCACTAGGACAATCACTTTGACACTGAGGAGAAGAGGCGTTATTAATGGATTCCTGGGTTCAGAGCAGAGGTGAGAAGTAGATGGTGTTCTGCTGTGTGATTGTACCCAAAGGGTTGTAGAAGTATGGTAAGACTCAGGAATCAGCCCCACTGAGGCTGTGCAGGTTTAATAGCATGCTGCTAAGTGTTGGAAGCGCCAGGCTTTGCAGAATTAGAAAGCAAACGTTCTGTGTGTCTTACTCCTGCTGTCCTCTAGCTGTGGTCCTTGTAGGTGCTCTAGACTTGTGTTGTGAGAGTATCTTCCTGATAGGGTGATGTTGGCTGTTCTTGCTATGGCCTGCCTTGAGGCTGGCAGCTGTCTGATAGGGTCCCGACTCCCAGTACTGGTTTCTTGCCTATCACTCCAAAAGCTTTCATATCTCACCTGTCCTAGGGCTCAGACTACCTGATACTGTACTTGTGGCCAGTGACCTACAACCTGTCCAGCTTTTCTTCTTTGAAGATGCATGTGCCTTGTATTTGGCTCTGTTAACACTGGACAGCTGAAGTGAGCTTCAGGGCTGTTTTATAGGTAGTATATCAAGCAGAGCTGATGTGGAGTACCAGGCTTGCAATGAATACATGGCTTGAACTTGCTAATTCATGGAGATAGATGTTGAAACTCCTAGTGCAAACTTCTGGTTACTGACTGAAAACTGTTGCTTTCATGTGACCCCTGGCTCATCTGCTTCCAGGCTACCACCCTGGTGAAACCCTAGGCCTGTATTAGCACCTGATCAAGTATAAATACTTGGTGTGTTTGCTGGAGTGCTGTTACTTAACACTCATTCTGGAAGGGAACCTGGTAGCTCTCCAACAAAAAAATACACTGAGCGTCTGGAGTTCTACTTCCAGCCTCCTTGGTTGCTAGTTTATAATTATTGCTCTTAACTTCATCCACCCACAGATGAAACCAGTTTGCAGTATAATCTGAAAGCTTAAAATAGATCTGCCTGAGCTTCTACAAACCTCTTCCTTCTCTGACTAAATGAGAACTGTTAGACCAACACCATGTATTGCTCTTAAAGCAAGCCAGAGGCAAATTCTCAGTCTTGGGAGAGACTGAGGACTACAGAAAGTCAGGAACTGAAGTTGGTGAACTCGTGAACTCATCAGTATGGATGAGTTGATCTCAGTTCCAGTCTACAGGAACACAACACTGACAATCACAGAGAAGTGGAGGCTGCATGGCACCTCTGGATGTCTTCTAGTCTGGACCATCAGCTCAGAGCAGGGTTAGCTAGAGCAGGCTGCCCAGGATGCTGTGAAGGTGGTTTTTGAATGTCTCTCTGGGTAACCTGTTCCTCCACCCAGTTACCCACAAAGTAAAACCGCCTTCTCATGTTTAAGTGAAACTTCCAATATTTCCGTTTATGCCCATTGTCTCTTGTTCTGTTCTTGGATCCGTTGAAAAGAGTCTGTCACCACCTTCTGTACAGCCTCCCATCAGGTATTTATCCATATTGATGAGATCCCCTGAGCATTCTCCTCTACAGGCTGTTGGCTGCTTTTGCCATGAGGCATATTGTTGGCTGCTGGTCAAAATTTTTCCATCGGGATCTGTTGTGTGTGTTGTGGGTTGTTGGTTGTTTTTTTTTGTCTGTGGTTTTTGTTGTTGTTGTTGGTTTTGTTTTTTTTTTTCCTTCTGCCAAGCTGCTTTTCAACCAGTCAGCCCCCAGCACGTACTGCTATATGGGGTTATTCCTGCCAGGTGCAGGACTCTGCATTTCCTCATGTGGAATTTCATGACATACCTGCCAGCCCATTTCTCCAGCCGGCTGAGGTCCCTCTGAATGATAGCACAACTGTCTGATATATCAAGCACTCCACCCAGTTCTGTACCCTCGGCACGCTTGCTGAGGATGTACCCTGTCCAATTGTTTGGGTCATTAACGAAGGTGTTTAACAGTAGTAGCTCTATTACTGTCTGCTGGTGTGCTCCACTAACGACTGCCCTCCAGTTGGAATTTGTGGGATCACAACCCTTTGAGCCCAGGGGTTCAAACAGTTTTCAGTCTGCTTCACTGTACATTTGCGTAGCTTGTACCTCATCAGCTTGTCTAGGAGGATGTTATGGGAGACAGTATTGAAAGCCCTCTTAAAGTTGAGATATATTGCGTTAAAGCTCTCCTCTTGTACACCGCGCCAGTCATATCTTCATAGTAGGTGTTGGGTTGGTTAAGCACGTCTTCCCTTAACTCCCTGCTGACTTCTCATCACCATGTCCTTTATGTGTTTGGAAATGGGTTCCGATATTTGCTTTCCAGGTGAGGCTGACTGGCCTGTAGTTCCTTGTGTCTGCTGCCTTGAAGACAGGAATGACACTTGGTTTCTTCCAGTCCTCAGGAACCTCCCCTTGTCACCATAATAAGGATAAGATAATTGAACGTGGCATTATAGTGGCATCATCCAGCTCCCTCAGCACTTGTGGGTCTGTTGCATCATGGGTTTATATCTGTCCAGTTTGTTGAAATGCTCCCTAACCTGATGGTGAGTTTCCTTTGTTCCAGACTTTCCCACTAAGCTTAGGTGCTTGGGGATTCCTGAAGGCTGGTCATCTCAGTAAAGACTGAGGCAAAAAAAAGCACACTGAGTACCTCAGCCTTATCTGTGTCCTTTGTCATCGAATCCTCTGCCCCATCAGGACCGCATTTTCCTTGTTCTTCATTTGGCTGCTGATGTACCTGTAGAAGCCTTTCTTGTTGCTGTTCCCATCCTTTGCCAGATACAGCACCATCCCACTAAAAGCATCCCTGCATGCTCAGGCAGTGCCTCCTGGGTCTACTGTGCCTGCTGCTGCCTTTTTTATTCTTCCTTTTTATATTTGAGTTTACTCAGGTGAGTTTACTCAGGAGCTCTGTGTTCATGCATGCAGGCCTTCACTGACCTTTGCTTGGTTTCCTGCTCATTGGGATGGACCAGTTTTGCGGCTGGAGAGGTGTTCCTTGAAAATCAGCTAGTTCTCCTGGATGCCTCCCCAGGGCCATGTGCTTTCTTGCCTTCTTCCTAGCAGATCCCTGAAGAGGCCAGAGCTTGCTGCCTGTAAGTGGGGTTGTGATCCTGCTCTTTGCTTTGCTCCTTCCTCTCTTGACCCTGAACCCCACCAGCTCATGGCTCCAGTGGCTGAGGCAGCCCCCTACCTTCACATCCCTGACCAGTTCTTCCTTCTTTGTAAGACTAAAACTCAGCAGAGCTTCTCTCCTCATCAGCTTATCAATCACATATGTCAGGCACTTTTCATCAATGCAGTTCAGAAACCTTCTAGATTGGTGTCACCTGTGCTGTGTTGTCCCTCCAGCAAATGTTGTCATTGAAGTTAAGCATAAGGACCTGTGAATGCGAAGCTTCTTCCAGTAAATCCCTGTCCTTATCTGCAGAAGTGCTTGAAGGACACAGGGATGTTGTTTTCCAACTAGGGCAGCAGGATTGCTAGTTTGGTTGAACTGTCTCCTAACTGCTTCAGAATTCACCTATTTATGAAACTGTTCTCATGGCTGTTGAGAAATCGTGTCGTTCTCTTCCCCTAGTCACTGCACCGCATGAGGAGATTACGTTGCCTACTAAATGTGTGTACATTGCTGAACCATGGTTCTTAGGCCAGGAAGCTTTTAGGTACAAGCGCTTGTCTGCCACGTGGTTTGTAAGTGGCCCATTGGCTTTCAAAGGCTGAGCTTAGTCGTTGTGTTGTTTAAAGGAACTGCTGTCTCTTCTCCTGTTGCACTGTATGTGTGTGCACGCACATGCATCAGGCAGCTCTTTGCTAGTCTCCTAGTTAAAAGAACTGACTTAAACCTAGCATGGCTTTTGGCTTGCCATCAGTGCTCTACCCACAGCCAACCTGCTGGCTGGATCCACTTTCCCATCTTTCCTAACAGTGGTAACTAGAACTGCTTTCTGTAGCTATTTCATCTCTCAAACTCATGATGTCACTTGGATAGGTTAATACCATGGTATCGTACCGAAAATGATAGAGTGCTTGTCTCCTTTTTGCTTTTAGCCAGTCTGGGGTTTGATGGTGTAGAAGCACGTACAACAACAATGTGTTGGTGTGCTTGCTTACAGTTGCCTTCACTTACAGAAATAGGATTTTATCGGTAAGGGTGCTTTAGTGGTATCTTACAATGTAGCTCCTGTAGTGCTGATGTAAAATTGTACTTGGTGGTCTCTTTATGGTCCACAACTTCCCGGTACGGTGAATTTCTCTGGAATTGGCAATTCCCATCTCTTCTGGGCAAGATAGTTAACACTTAACTTGGGACAAACACTTGCATCAACGTAACTGTCTTGGTACTGTTACTTTTTTTAATCTTTCCATCTGGTAAAACTGAACATAGCTTCTGCTGTATAACAGTATTATTACTTTGTGGTTCTTGTTTCAACTTAATGGAGGGAGGGGCGTACTTTGAGGTTGAATTCGGTGTTGCACAGCTTTCATAATCTTTTCAACAGGATTGCTTCATACTTAATGAGACAGAGTATTGAAACCAGATATTCAAAACGTACATAGAAGAACTTGGTTCTTCAGCCGGTTTTCAGAAGGGTGGGTCTTGGCAATAACTTGTCAGCCATGGTGGAAAAAGTTATGCTTGGTGGTCGGAAAGAATCCTCTGGGCTGCCTGTGCTGGAACGCCTCAAACCTACCCGAGTTGCTGGATGCTCTCTGAGCTCCTTCACGGGGAGAAGGGGATAACCAGATTGATTAGAAAGCTCTCTTTTTACAGCTGTGCGGGCACATCATTCCCTTACTGGTGCCTCAGGGGTTTGTGATAAGCCTCAGGCAGCATGTGCCTGTAATTAATGATGGGAGGGGCAGAGAACACAGACTGAGGCTTTCCTATAGACACGCTGTGATCTGGGGGATATCGGTCCCTAGATTAACCTGCAAACTGTTGTCCTGGTGTCTTCTAGCATTGCGGACTACTCTTGTGGTATCTCAGACGGATCATCTGGCTGTCACACTAGCCCGTCTCTTCCTTGTCCGAGTGGAGAGGCTGGTTGCAGTAAAGTAGGTCAGGAGGCAAGACGGGAGCTCTTACAGTGCAGTGAGACTTAACTCAGTACTGCTGCATGAAAATCTGCTTGCAACACCTGAACTGCATCTTTGAGATTGTAACTTGAATGCAGAAGACAATACACCAGCTAAAAAAGGCATTTGATCTGGTGTATTCGTCAGAAGTAACTTCACTGAGGCTTGTTCTCTGCTGACCTTGAGCAAGATCTTAAATGCTGAGCTGTACTGACTCTCTAAGCTGTGGCTGACTTGACTGCCCGAGCCTGGGTTGCAGTGCAGCTGCTGCTCCAGGCTCTTGTGGCTGGGGAAAACTACTGCCATCACTAGGATGAAATGGGGCAGAAAGCTCCAAAATCCACCTTGGAGGGGGTGACAGCTTTAACCTTGAGGTAAAAGGTAAAAGCTGAGTGAATTTACTCGGTAAGAATTTACTCTTAGTAAATTCTTAAAAAAAACTGTGGGGAACCTGTTACTTTTCCAGCTACTAAGGGCAGTAACTGGCGGCAAGGTAGCTGCTGGCAATGACCAGCTGAAGATGGAAAACAAATCCAGTGAGCTGCAACTCTTTTAATGAGTTAGCATTCCCAATGCTAATCCGACTTTAAATGGTTTCTTGACAGATGAATTTATGGGACATGTTTTATTTTCTAAATTGGGAGGGGCGGGTGTGGCAAGAGGTGTTGCCTTCGGCTATAGCTGATGATATAATGCCCAAACTGTTGATTCTTAACCAGATATTTCACAGAAATCACGAAGTATTTGTCTGAATAAGCACATAGGTGACATGGGTTAGTGGAACTAGCTGAAAGTGTTCTGAAAATAAGGGCAATAATCCAAAATTCCTACAACAGGCAAGGAAAGACCTTAGCCTTAGCTATATTTAGGGTCGTCCTCAAAGTATAAATTCCTTTGGAGAGCATCAGTGTCTCACAGCCACATTCAGAGCTTCTACACTGCTTCTTCTATGTAGCAATAAGAAGTTACTCTGGAAGTGAAAGTGGTGGTGTCTCTAACTCCTAAAGATGAGCATCTGCTGGACTCTGGTTTGTGGTTTTGTGTATCTTAGGTTGAAGAGAACTACACTAGCATGTGGGAGCAAAGACGACGTGAAAATGTGTAGTACTCTACTCTCCAGGAAAATGAACAAAATGTAAATAGCAACTGGCTTTACTTGCTTCTAGATGATACCCTCAAATTAAGGAGTGCAGACCCTACTGTGAGGATGACAACCTCTCTGCCTGTCTTGTAAAAGAATCGTTGCAGTGGTCTGTATGTAGTGGTGTGGGATGGCTTACAGCAGTGAAGCACGTGCTTTAATCCTGATTCTTATTGCTAGTCTGTGCCCTAACCTCAAGCTGAATTTAAGTCTGAAAAAACAAGCTCTTTTAAGCCACTGCGTATCTGATGAGAGTAGCTAGTAGCCTCTCAAAGCCAAAATACTAGCAAGGGATGAAGCTTCTCTCGTGTCACATCTACCAGGAAAACTGTTACTATGCTGGTTCAGTGCCCTGTCCTCATGGGGAGGTGTGGCCTTACATTGCTTCACTGGAACTTGCTGTATCCTTCTGAAGGGCTTTCTAGGGTGTAAAACCACATGTCTTAAAGTCTGTCTCCATAGCTGGCCTCACTTTTCCAGTAAGCTTGAATGATGTGATGTGTTCCTTGAAAGGAATATGCTGCAGTGCAGGTGTTGCTGAAGGGCAGCGAAGCCTCTTCCCCATCACTGCCGCAGATGGTGTTAGCAACAGCTACTTTCGGCTAGCTCGGTGGTGAAAGCGCTGATGTGTGGGGATGGTAAGTGATACATTACCCCAGACAGTACTCAAACGCATGCTTATCTGGGTGGAACTGGCACCTTTGCTGTAGCTTTTTAGATGCCAGTGGAAAGCAAATTGGAAGTGAAAATCTTGGATACTGCGAAGACACAGCTGTGTTTTGGACTGTCGCCAAGAAAATCACTGGAAAACTTTAATCAATACTGTTTATTGCCAGTGATCAGCTTGCCCTCTTCAGGATTTGTATGCTGACTTCGGTGTGCTGACCAGGTGGCTTTTGGATCAGTATACTTATACTATATCAGTATACTATACTTCCTATTGAGCATAGGAAGTTCCATCTAAACGTCAGGAGGAACTTCTTTCCTTTGAGGGTGGCAGAGCACTGGCACAGGCTGCCCAGAGAGGTTGTGGAGTCTCCCACACTGGAGACATTCAAAACCCGCCTGGACGCCATCCTGTGCAACTGCTGTAGGTGTCCCTGCTGTGGCAGGGGGGTTGGACTAGATGATCTCCAGAGGGCCCTTCCAACCCTGACCATTCTGTGATTCTGTGAAGTATCACACTTGAGGCCATGTGTGCCAAACACGTGTATGTGCCACAGTGGCTGTCAGGAGCCTAAGTGATATAAATAAAGGGTGTTTCTATAGATGAATTAGTCTGTAGACCTTGTGCCTTGTTTTGTCCCTGCATCA